>BQKY01000010.1:600000-1173231 GCA_036244875.1 Rhodotorula paludigena
GCGCTGCCCTCACGCGGGTCTCACTGTCGAGTGCAATCTGTAGTCTGGCTGCAGGAGAGGGCCTGCACCTGCAAAAGAGGGTGAACCTGATGGCCTTCTCAAGTTTGGCAAATCCCTTTCTTGCGGGTTTGGCTTTATGCGCGGTTGCCAAAGGCAGTGCCTGACTGTTCCAAACACTGATGTACTGCTTGAGTGAGTTGCGCTTGCAGAGAAGCAGAAAAATGATTGCAAGTTGCTTCTTACCGCCCTCAAGTGGTGGAAGATGGTCAGTTTGCCTACAGCAAAGTGGGCTTGAGAGACGCATTGTGACTGCCTTGTTCTTAGTCTAACCTGCTCACTCCTGGCTGAACTTACGGGGCAGCAACCCAAGGTTGCTGACAAGCGGCTTCCTGGGCAAGACAGCCTTGAACTTGCTGAGTTTTTTGGCAGGATGCCCTTGTTTCATGCGCATTTTGGCCGGATGCCCTTCTTTCGCCTGCTTTGGTCCAATGCCCCTACACGTCAGCGCAATCGCTCTGTGCGAGCGACTGCACCTCGGAAGCGCCAATCACATCGAGGCGTCCATCGAAGTTGGCGCATGCTCCCGGTACATCAGCTCTAGAGGCCCACAAGACTGCCCAATACTGCAATGGGCGCGCCTATGTACCCTCAGGGAAGTACAAAAGGCCCCAAAGTCTTGCGCAGCACAATGGAGGACTCGAAGACCACGCGGAAGCGATGCATTTGCGGCACTTCCACGAGCTCGAACGCCTCCAACGCCGGCCAAATGGCCGTATGCACCACGTAGAGCGCTCTCAATAGCACTTGAGCTTCCGCAGGCGGAGAGTGCGCGCGTATTCGTCCTCCGTTCGCTCAGCAACTGTTTGCCGCCTCCCGCCGAGCTTCTCGGCGCGTCCGAGCGGGGCGAAGCTGACGTATAGAGGGCACTGGACCAAAGCGAGCAAGAGAAGGGCATCCGACCAAAATCGACGCGAGACAAGGGCATTCTACCAAAAAACTCTGAACTTGCTGGATGGTTCAGAACTTCAGCGCAAAAAAATTCACGAGTCACGTAAAGTTTGGATGCTACAGAACACAATGGAGGGGCCGGCCTGTAAGGTAAGGCACAGTGCAATGCGTGAGGAAGCAACAGCACCGCTTTGCCGTCCCACAGGCAAGGTCGACCGTGACCTCAGCCCCCACAACTTTGTGTCCCACCAATGGCCAAGCATGCCCTCATCCCAGTCCTCCTTCACAACCCTTGTACCAGTTCTCCTCACCACACTGCAGCAGCAACCAAGATTGAGGACAAGGCGGGCATACCGCCTGACCAGCAGTACCTCATCTTTGCTGGCAAGGCTCGAGCAGCTCAAAGACCTTAGACGGCGCACGCTCCTGGCCTATGATTCAGAAGCAATTGATGCTCCACCTTGCCCTCTGTCTTGTGAATGGGGTGGCTCAGAACTTTGGCAGTGTCAACCGTCAGCAGGGCCCCTTTGCTGGATCAGTGCTGCAGGCTGAAGCCTTCTGAGCCTTGCAGATATGGCGCAAATGCCCGCATCAGCCATTGTGCCACTTCTGCAGCCGCCCCCAAGAGATTCACCTAGACCAGGACAAGCTGCAAGCGCTGAAACAGTGACGCAAGTGTGCATGATGCAGCTCCCCTTCACCAAGAGCATGTTGGCACTCACCATGATGCACTGCAGTGAGCCAAGCGGGACAAGGTTTGCGCGTTTCAATGGTGCCAGTGTGTCCATTTCACCCCCATCTTCGCCCTGCTGTTGTTCAGACTGCTTTGAACGGTGATCAGACCAAGCGCAACTTGACAACATCTTCGCCTTCGCCAAGAGCTACTTGCAGCAGCTGGACGCTCGCCGCCTCCTCGGTACGCGCCGTTCCTGAGTCTGCCTCACAGGTGTTTGCACAGCTAACGTCCTGCTGCGTACTTGTAGACACCGATCTTGATGCCGGTCGACAATGGTTGGCTGATGAAGTCGAGCCGGCGTGGTGACGGTTACGGATCTCGCGGGACCTGCGACAGTCAAGACGGTTGGAGAGAACTGGCTAAGATGCACAGACGAAGTTACTACGGACCTGCGACAGAGTCGAGACGGTCGGAGAGAACTGGCTAAGGAAGAGAGGCGAACTGAGACGAGGCGGTGCAAAGACGAATCGGCGGATGACCCTTGCCCCGGCGCCCGGAGACGCCCAGCAAGTGTACGATCACACCAATGGGGGTATCCAGACGACAGAAAGAGCAAGAGAAGACCGGCGAGCGCGAAGCGCCGCGGACTAACAGCATCTCCTCCTCAGCGATCCCTCCGCACTCGCTCTCCCGCAACAGATCTTGAGTTGAAGAAGCCGCTGGCAGGTGTGCTGACTTGACCTCCTCCCCTGAGCGGTCACTGATCCGCCGGTCTGTACGAAGCGCGGGACGAGTTCTTTCGCCAGAAGCAGGACTTCCGGACAAAGCAGGCCATGGGCTTCGCCAGTGCGTCGCGTCTCACCTGCCACACTCGGGTACAGGCTGACAGCGTCAGGGTCCGCAGTTTCTCTCATCGAGGTTTTGCGATTCCTCGACTACAAGCACGGTTTCAAGAGTGTCGGCACCAAGCAGCCTCGTTCCACCAGCACGCCGTCCGCTACGCTCGTTGACCTCCTCGACAAGGCTGTGACGGTCAACAAGCAGCCCGAGCTGATCACTCGCCTCAATTCGGAAGCGCTCTGGCTTGCCGAGTGCATCGGTCTTGACAACGTCGTCTGCGTCCTCGACACATTGCGCACGCCTGGCGCCTCTCGCGTCCTCAAGATCCTGGCGGGACATGCCCCGTTGGACGGCTTCAATGAGGTCTACCAGCAGTTGCCCGTTGCTCAGAACGGCGACGGCAACACCGGCATGTATATCGCCGTGCGCCACGCACGGGCGCTCGACGGGCCTCTGCCGACCCGCGAATCGGGGATTTGCTCCGCTTTGGCTACAGGCAAGACCGTCAAGCCCGGACAGGCCGTGGGGTATGTTGAGTCCGCCCTGCGCGGCGCCAGCTCGTACGCCGGCAGCGCGCGTCTTGCCGCCGAAATCGCCAACGCACCCGTGCAAGTGGGGCAGACGGAGCCGGTTGCTGTCGGGCGAGCTCAGAAGGGCGTGGGCAGTCGTGTGGCGCAGCATGGCGTGCGTACCTTTTCAAGGGTCACAATCAACCACGAATTGATGTCCCAGCAACCTGCAGGACCAACAAGGATACCGCCTGCGCATCACAGAGCCCGGCAACGGCCGGCCAAAGCTCTGTCGTCAATTTGGCCACAACACGGCCTTTGGAGTCCCTCGGAGCGACGCCGAGTACCTCGAATCTCTCCTCCACAACGGAGTGGCATATGTGCCGCCGGTCGAGCTGCAGACCAACGACAACTACGAGCCGCCGCGCCTCCTGTTCTACGTGACAGGTGTCCCGCCTGCCTTCGGTTGCGCCGCAGAATGACTCGTGGTGAGCGGTGCAGGTCTCGCTTGCCTCGAGCCTTCGTTCCGCGCTGCGGCAACCCGCGCCGGTGTGCAGTTCGCCGCCCTGCCGTTCTTGCCGACAAATTGCGCAAGCGCTCTGGACGACCCGAACGGCAAGTGCAGCAAAGCGCTATGCCTCGTGGCATTCGGAGGCCGGACCATCCTCAGCAGTTCGCGCTGCGCACGCCGAGATGAGCAGGCAGGTGCGTGGGGCTCTCTCCTTCCTTTCCTCCCCGCTGAATCCCGTCAATTGACTCGCAAGGCGGGCTCAAGGGCGGCAAGGTCTTGGCGGCAAACAAGTTCGGCCGCCTCGTCCAGGAGCTCGCGTCGCCAGACAGGGACAAGGTGCGCCCTGCCCGAAATTTCACGCCATCTCCTTCCCTCACGTGATGCTTCCGCAGTTGTACCTTTCGGCCTTGAAGGGCAACGAGACCCAGATCCGCGGCGGGTTCAAGTTCCGGTGCTCAAATGGGGATCGGACCACGCTGCCGCCGCCGAGAGCGCCAATGCGCCTACGGATTGCAACCCAGCCGCAACCAAGCCCAAGTCTGTCAAGCAGTCTGGCATGCTGTACTTATCGGCCGACGCCATCCTCAGCGGCCGCACGCCGTACCCGGCAAGGTCCAGCGTCCCTTCTGCCGTCAAGTGGGACGCCGCTTGGGTCGAGGAGCGGCGCGCCGAAAAGGCGTCGACCGTGCACTGCGACGGGAGCGCGCTTGTCGGCATCCGTATTGACCCCGACTGGGAGGATGGCAACTTCGAGCTGTGGATCCGGTACGAGTCATCTTCGGCGCAAGCTGGACCGCCTGCACGCCGGGCACTTGACAGCTGGAACTTCTTGTACCGCGCCTCGACCGACAGCAAGGACAAGCTCGCCAAGCTCTTCTCCAAGCAGACGCTCTCGAACATCCGCGAGGCCGCACGCTTTATCCGCGCACATGTCGCCCTCTTGGCTGCCGAGGCAGAGACGGAAGCGGCAGCGCAGGAGACGACCGAGGCGACGTTCAAGCGCAAAGCCTCGCTGGCAGAGAACGACGGTCCCGTCAAGAAAGCCAAGGTGCATGTATTCGCTTCCTCCCTGCAGTGCAGGTGGGTGGTTACGTGTCTGCCCGCCACGCAGTTGCTCGGCTCTGCTACCGCACCGGGGCTCGACCATGCCCCGTCTCCGCTCCTCGACCCCCTTGCCGCCGCGCCCACCGCAGCCGCCGCTGCGGCTATGCCACTCAAGCCCTCCGACCCGGACGACGACATCATCATTGTCGAAACTGCACCTGCCGCCGCCGCACTGCCCGCCGCTGTGCAGCAGCCGGTCATCCACTTTGACAAGACAGTTCCGTACGAGCTCTACCTCAACTTCAGCCGCTCCACGTCCCCGCTCGACCTCAGCGACTTCCCGGACTTCAAGCGCTCCAAGCGTGCACCACCTCCGCTCAACCCCGCTGCCGCGCTGCCCGCCGCCGCCTCGCCCGCCGGCGCAACGGCGCTGTCACCCGACCCGGCCAGCTCGGACGACGACATCACCATTGTCGTAGATGCTCCCTCGCCCTCCAAGGAGGCTGAGGTTGTGTCGCCCAGGAAGGCGCTTGTCAGCAACCTCGGGCTGCCGCCGCGGAAGTTGTTATTCAGCAAGGAGCTGACAGAATGGTCGAGAAAGGAGGCGGTCACGGTGCGTCCCCAGCGCCTTGTCACCGCGGAACCAAACTGACCATCTCTCACGCCTCAAGGGCCCCAAGAAGCACTTCTACTGGGCGAAGGGTCAGAATCACGGCAAGGTCAAGCCCCAGTACGCGCACCTGTACAAGACAGACAAGAACGGCTTCTTTATCCCAAAGTAGACCCCTCCCTTCCTCTCTTGGCACGCTTTCTTGTCCAATCTGTTGTGTCCCACCTCTCAAGCCCCGGTGACTTCCCGTCCGTAGTTTTGCATCTAACAAGACCATTTGTGCCCATCTTCTGCTTGTCTACCTGGCCGAAAGCAGCAGAGCTTACTTTGCGCCCTTCACCTGCGCTCCGCGACGAGCCCGACCCTAGCCACCCTTCCTTCTGCGAGTCTCTGCTGCCTCCTCAAGTTGGACCCTGACCCGAACCTGTTGGCCTCCTTGACGCATGACCATTATATATCCTGTTGCAGGCTTTGACAGGCCATCTACGCGCGCCAGCCAAGCAGCACAACGCCGTGCGCGTGTTAGAGAAGCGGGCGAATTTGACTTCTCTTGCTGTTTGCGTGCTGTTTGTGACTTGTCTCGGCGCTTGCCCGTGCCTCCGTCTGGGACACTGGCATCTGGCTTCCCCTTTGATATGGAACTTGCCGCAGCCCGTACTCAGTGTCTGCAACGCGGACAGGTTACTTGCGATATTGACTTGAGAAGGCCCACCTTGCTTGGGCATCTCCAACTTGCGATATGTTTGGCTCGGCAATGCAGCGGCGTGTACAGCAAGCTGTACCTTGCTTCTACCGCGGCTCGCAGCCTCGATCAAGTCTTTGGCGCTTTCAAAGATGATGGTGCAGTCGGCGTGGAAACGACAGGAGAGCAGGACGCCCTCCTCAAACTGTATGACACGAGTCAGGGCCCAAGCATCGTCGTGTCGGAATGGCATGCACACGCACAGCGCGTTTTAGCGTCTCTTCGTCGAAAGCAGTGGCGCCAGAATCCTTCCACACAATGAGCACCTCGTCCGCAATACAAGGCAGCTTGCTGACGGTACGGCAAGCGTTCTTGAGGTCACTGCTCGACATGTTGAAGGCAAGAGCAACGGTGGGTAGATGCGAGTCAGAGCAGAGCACGACAGCAGACACGGTAGGGAAGCAAAAAGAGAGGCAGCACGGACAGCGTACAGCAGCGAGCACCCGGGGACAGTCAGGAGCGCAAAGACAAGAGCAAGCGCGTCTTCGTCCGCAATAGCAAGGACAAAGGAAGCGCAAGTTGCCGCCTCCTTCCACCCACTTGGCACTGCTGAGCACGCTACCCTGTCGCTACTCAATCCTTGCCTGCTCGTCAAACGCTGTCAACCGCCGCGACCTTGCACTCTCGACCCCTTGCCTGGCACCGCCACCTTCCGACCGAGCCGTTGCGATGAACCCGGCAGACTCTGACCCCCGCGCCACGCCTGCTCCCTGTGCATTGCACACGAGCACTGCAACGCCCGGTCAGCCGTTGTTTCCAGCAGCCGCGCAGGGAGACGGCGGAGGGCGACCCGCGGAGGCCGACAGCGAGGTGCTCGAGCTCCTTGCAAGCCGCGGCATGCTGGCGCCAGCGGCTGAGCCGAGTGGAGGGGCTTGCATTGGAGGCACCAGTGCTGCAGGCGCGGGAGCGAGAGCGTTGCCTTTGGACGAGGCTCGCATGCGAGACCTCGAAGTCCTCGAGGCGGTTCAGGCGCGGACGCGCAAGGCGGCTGCGGCTCTCGTGCCCGAGGGCGTGCGCGAAGGTTTGGTCAACGTCAAGATGGCCCAAGGCGCGCAAGCGTATGAAGGCGAGGAGGAAGTGGAGGACAAGTTCGAAGCGGCGGCGATGGAAGGGCTCGAAGAGCAAGGCGCGCTCGCGGAAGAGCAGTTCTACCAGGGCTATGAAGCGCCGCCAGAAGGCGCTGGCGACAAAGGAGGTATCTTTGAGCAGCGCAAACAGCTCAACGTGGGCGAAGTGGAGGAGGACCCCGTCAAGCACGACGAGCGCACGCGACTCATGCGCTCCTGTACGATCGCGCGTCGCGAGCTGCGCAGCTACCTCACGAGCACCGACTTAAACAAGTTTGTTCAAGGTGAGCATGGTGCGTTCCTGGAGTCTTGAGAGTTGCAGGTCAAACGATCTGCGGTATCATCTTCCCACAGATAAGTACGTCCGCGTCATCAACAACCTCGACGTGAGGTTGGGGCCGCAGTACCGCTTGTACAGCATTGTCCGTGAGTGCGTGCATGGGGCGGTCGAAGTCGGACATGGCTGACATGGGCCCTTTGGCAGAATCGCGCCGAGGGCCGACGACGGTGACGCAGTACGGGTCGAAAGTCAAAAGCGATGTCTGGCTGCTTGTGCACGATGGAGCGCAGTACGCATGGATTGCCACCGTGCTCTGGACCTATCAGGACCTGAGCAAGCTAACGCACTGTGCCCTGCCTGCCTTGCGGACCTGTTGACCGTGCCTGGCAATGAAGTCCGTGAAGCGGGTGTCGCGCCGACTGCGACGCGCGCACAGCTGGCGGAGGAGGGTTGTACAGTCTTGAGCATGGCGCAGCGTACTCGTAGCTTGGCGTTGGCGTTTGCATGCAAGCGGGGGAGGAAGCAGCAGCGATGGAGTGCACGAGCCAGTCTCGCACAGCGGTGGGGCGCACTTGGCGGCTCAGCCGACGCCGGCAGGTGTGTACTGTCTCTCTGAGCTCTCGTTGGGCGCACACGCGCAAAGTGGGCAATATCAACCCCGAGCATCGTTGTTGACCACGTGTTGGTTTCCGCCCTCGCTCCCCTCGCAGATGCGCCACCCGCTCCTGCTTGGCGAGTATGCACATTCAAGGTCAGTTGACACCCACTGTCCCGGTTGAAAAGCCCCCTTTCCTCATATCCTTGCACTGACCCCCTCAGTCTCCTCTTGTCCCGCTCCCGCCTGGTCACCCTGCTCTCGTCCTTGCCCTTCGCAGTCCGCCGCAATGCAGCTGGGCGTGCAGGTCACTCTTGCCGTGCCTGTTGCGCTCACCTCGCGCGCCTCAGACCTGCACGACCGCCTCAACGCCCTCATGGCGCTCGTCCTCGTCCGCGTCGTGTGGCTCCCCGTGCTCTCGCTCACGCTCGTTGGCGGGCTGCGCTTTGCAACAAGCGCAATTCTGGCTTTTGTCTCAGCCTCATTCACGCGCACCATCGACCTTGTCCGCAAGCTCCTCTCGAACGACCTCGACGCCTGGCCGGGCTCCGCGCAGGCCACCCGCCGCCGGCCGCCGCGCCATCAACGTCGCGATGCACCGCGAGTGCAGCAGCATGATTGCAAAGCGTCTTGCGCACGGCGGCAAGAAGCGCACAAAGTGCCCCGGGCTTGGGCGCATCAGGCGCTTCGTCGACGAGATGGGTGGTACGTCTCCCCTCTCTTTGCTGCAACGCACCTGTGTCGAACTGACACCTTCTGCGTGCCAGTCCTGCGCCCATTGTTCCGCCTGGGCACCTTGCGCGCACATATCAGCATCGGCCGCCCCCCACTCGCCCCGCGCGCGCCTGCACAAGGTGTTCCAGGTGTCCGTCACAACGGCGACGCGCAAGACAGTTGCGCAAATTGCTGGCGCGAGCGGTTTGATGTGAGTTGCCCATGCTAATACAGTCTAAACAGACGCTACAAACCTGTCGCGAGCGGTGTGATGTGAGTTGCCGGAGAGCAAGCCTGGAAGCCCGCCTCTGACTCCTCCTCGCTCACGCCCACCTCCACCCACCTCGCCACTGCTACGCTGCCTTCTCTGCTCCACACCCTCCAACAATGGTGAGAGCTGCTCAAGCCGAGGCTCACCTCTCCCGCTCTTCTCGCGCAGATCACGCTCGAGGTCGAATCGTCCGACACAATCAACAACGTTAAGGCCAATATCCACGACAAGGAGGGCATTCCGCCCAAGCACCAGCGCCTTGTCTTCGCCGGCAAGCAGCTCAAGGACAGCCGCACCCTCTCGAGCTACAACATTTGCAGGGACTCGACGCTTCACCTTGACCTCTGTCTTTGCGGCGGCATGCATATCTTTATCAAGACGCTCTCCGGCAAGAGGGTGCGTTTGCCTCGCCGTCTTGCTCGTTCCCGCCCTCAAGGCTGACCTTGCCGCCCTGCTCCTGCAGATCACGCTCAAGGTCAAGTCGTCTGCCACAATCCACAATGTCAAGGCCAAGATCCACAAGAAGGAGGGCATCCCGCCCAACCAGCAGCGTCTTATCCTCACCGGCAAGCAGCTCGAGGACGGCCGCACGCTCTCAGACTATGTACAACATCCGGCACAAGTCAACGCTCCACCTTCTGCCTTTGCAGCAGGGCTCATGGCTTTTGCATGTACCTGTCAGGCCCAACTGTTGCCAACAGAGAGTGCTGTCTGGACGCGCTTGCAACCAATGCTTTGCGCAAGTCAAATGGGGAAACCCATCGTGACCTTCAAGCGCGTGCCTCGGCAGTCCTTTTGCGTCTGCACAGTTTGACTGCACGTTGGCAGGGGCGGGTCAGCTGGCCAACAAGGAGCTTCGCAACCAAGGTCTTGCAGCGTTTGACGCTCCCGAGATGCTCGTGGACAGTGCCTACGTGCAGCCCCGCTCAATGCACGCAGTCGCGCGTCTTGTTGCATGCAGGGACATCTACACAGATCTTGCAACACTGCGCTTGTACGCTGGCGTTCTCCAGTGCAACATCCTTGTTGTTGACTGCACCAACGTCCACAGTCGGCCCGCCAAAGTGAGGCAGTGCCTCTTCTTGACTGTCCCGCAAGATTGCCTCCTCCATCTTGGGTCCTTCTTGTCCAAGCTTGATTACTTGCTTCTCCCTCTGGCCAACCAGGTCCGCCCTGACATGGCGCTTGTCGTCTTCTTCTGCCCCAATGAGGGACACTTCACTGCCTCGCTGCGCAAGATCCACAAGCAGGCTCTCGACCCTGGTCTGTACAACGCTGTCAACAAGGCAATATGGACTCCAGTCAACCGCGCGAGACAGTTTCCCGAGTTTGCCAACATTGTGCTGCACCCCTGCCCGCCACCCAGTCTTTGCCGGTCCGCCAACGTTCTTCTGCGCAATGCTGAATGCAACAAGGACGCCTTCAGCCAGAGCGACAATGAAGTACTTGCTGCACAACTCAAGGAGGACTGAGCCTTTGCGCTCAATGCGGACAAAGGAGTCACAGGTGCCGGTGTCAAGATGAGCTCAGCAAACGTGGAGGGCGGCAAGGTTCTTGAGCGCACCAAGTCTTGGCCGGCATGTCAGGCAGAGCAGAGGCGCAACCACGTGAGCCCCGCGGCCCACGAACATGACCCATGTCCTGGACTAATTGTGACGTGTTTGAGAAGGAACCCGATGCATCATTGCTCCCGCCACTCCCGCTTCCAACTGCTGTCTTCAAGCCCGCCCTTGACAACAAGGAGCTGCGCGTTCTCCAGCAAGGTGGTTAGCGTGCGTACATCTCTGTTGGCCCTCACGTGCTGTACATATACTGAAGATCATCATACATCTTTTGGCGCAGTTGCCGGGACGCGATTCAAACAACTCAACGGTGACGGTTAGACCATGTCTGCTCAACACGCCTTAGAGCCGTTACTGAACAAGGGGATGGACACGCAGAGCAGCCTAAGCTCGACAAGGCGTTCAGGCGGCGCTACGGCAAGCAGGTTGATGCACGCAGCAACCTCGGCGAGACTCGGCTCGGACAGTCGAGCAACGGTCCTTTGCTGACCTCCTCATCTTGCAGACAAAACGAGCTCGTCCAACAATAAACCTGAGTTTCAACACAAGCAATCGATCGGTCTCAGCAGTACGCTCTCCTTGGCATTCAACTCTCTGCACCAAATCTGACGCCTACTGCGCAGCATCCATCATCAAGGTCCTCCGCTTCCTTGACCACGCTCACGGCTTGGAAGCGATTGGCACAGAGTTGCCGTCTGCTGGGCCATTGGCCGCCATCCTGACCGAGCTGCTCCAGCGCGCTTTCGAAATCAATTGGCAGCCCGAGCTCCTCACGCGACTCAACTCAGAGCTTGTGTGGTTGATTGAGTGTGTTGGGCTGGACCACATCGTCCACAACCTCAACTTGCTGTGTGCGCCTGGCGCCGCCTGGTCCTCCAGATCCTTGCCGGGATGGTGTTGCCCGAATTGCCAGATCTGGCCACCTCCCTATCACACCTTCCGCTGGCCCAGAACAGCAACGCCAACGCAGCCATCTACTTGGCTGTGCAACCTGCACAGGCCCTCAACAGGCCGCTGCTGTCACGTCGCTCCAACATCCGGTCGTTGTCAGCCACAAGCAAGACAGTGGAGCCCAGAGAAGCACTTGGGTACGTTGGTTTGGCCTTATAGGGTGCAGGCAAGTATGCTCGCTCTGCACAGGACAGCACAGTAGCAGCCAGTGGGCCAATTTGAATTGGTCTGACTGAAGCAACTGGGTCTGCCTGTGCGCGCAAGGGCATTGGAAGCAGAGTGTCTCAGCACGGCGTATGTCCTTCCAGTTGCTTGCTGAGTTCTGAGGACAGCCCACTCACCCGCTGTCCCCGCAGGACCAGCGCCGCTACCGCCTCCGCATCACTACAGTAGAATCCGCACATAAGCAAGAGACCTACAAGCAAGGTCTGCCTACAAGCAAGCCATATCCCCTTCCCAATCACAGTAAATGTGAGCTACAGCAAAATCTAAAAGCAAGATCTGCCTATAAGCAAGGGGTTGACCCTGTCCCGAAGGCTTGCTTGTAGGCAGATTCTACTGTACGTCACATGGCCGGCCTAAACTACCACGGCAGTTTGGACACGATGCGGCCTTTGGCATACCCAGGACCGACCCCAACTACCTCAAAGCGCTGCTTGCCTCGGGCAAGACCCATGTCCCGCCGCTACAGACGCAGACCAACGCCAACTACGTCCAGCCTCACGTCCTCTTCTTCGCAACAGGAGAGCCCCCCCCCCCCCCCCCCCCCCCCCCCCCCCCCGGGCGTTTGGTCGTGTTGCTGAAGGCCTTGTTGTCAGCAGTGCCGGGCTTGCTTGCACGGAACAGTCTTTCTGTGCGGCCGCAAAAAGAGCCGATGTGCACTTTGCCAACCTGCCCTTCTTGCTAACAAATTGCGCAAGTGCGTGTGACAACCCGAACGGCGCAACTTTTGCAAACTCAAGCGCGCAGTCCGCCCGCGGCAAGGCGAGTGCAGCAAAGCGCTATGCTGCGTGGCATTCCAAGGCGGGACCATCCTTGGCGGTTCGCGCTGCGCATGCCAAGATGAGCAGGTAGGTGCGTGGAGTTATTTCTCTCTCTCTTTCCTTTCCTCCCCGCTGAATCCCGACAATTGACTCGCAGGGCGGGCTCAAGGGCGGCAAGGTCTTGGCGGCAAACAAGTTCGGCCGCCTCGTCCAGGAGCTCGCGTCGCCAGACAGGGACAAGGTGCGCCCTGCCCGAAATTTCACGCCATCTCCTTCCCTCACGTGATGCTTCCGCAGTTGTACCTTTCGGCCTTGAAGGGCAACGAGACCCAGATCCGCGGCGGGTTCAAGTTCCGGTGCTCAAATGGGGATCGGACCACGCTGCCGCCGCCGAGAGCGCCAATGCGCCTACGGATTGCAACCCAGCCGCAACCAAGCCCAAGTCTGTCAAGCAGTCTGGCATGCTGTACTTATCGGCCGACGCCATCCTCAGCGGCCGCACGCCGTACCCGGCAAGGTCCAGCGTCCCTTCTGCCGTCAAGTGGGACGCCGCTTGGGTCGAGGAGCGGCGCGCCGAAAAGGCGTCGACCGTGCACTGCGACGGGAGCGCGCTTGTCGGCATCCGTATTGACCCCGACTGGGAGGATGGCAACTTCGAGCTGTGGATCCGGTACGAGTCATCTTCGGCGCAAGCTGGACCGCCTGCACGCCGGGCACTTGACAGCT
The DNA here is from genome assembly GCA_036244875.1 of Rhodotorula paludigena. NCBI lineage: Eukaryota > Fungi > Basidiomycota > Microbotryomycetes > Sporidiobolales > Sporidiobolaceae > Rhodotorula > Rhodotorula paludigena. The sequence continues at coordinate 613,030 of BQKY01000010.1, forward strand.
GGAACTTCTTGTACCGCGCCTCGACCGACAGCAAGGACAAGCTCGCCAAGCTCTTCTCCAAGCAGACGCTCTCGAACATCCGCGAGGCCGCACGCTTTATCCGCGCACATGTCGCCCTCTTGGCTGCCGAGGCAGAGACGGAAGCGGCAGCGCAGGAGACGACCGAGGCGACGTTCAAGCGCAAAGCCTCGCTGGCAGAGAACGACGGTCCCGTCAAGAAAGCCAAGGTGCATGTATTCGCTTCCTCCCTGCAGTGCAGGTGGGTGGTTACGTGTCTGCCCGCCACGCAGTTGCTCGGCTCTGCTACCGCACCGGGGCTCGACCATGCCCCGTCTCCGCTCCTCGACCCCCTTGCCGCCGCGCCCACCGCAGCCGCCGCTGCGGCTATGCCACTCAAGCCCTCCGACCCGGACGACGACATCATCATTGTCGAAACTGCACCTGCCGCCGCCGCACTGCCCGCCGCTGTGCAGCAGCCGGTCATCCACTTTGACAAGACAGTTCCGTACGAGCTCTACCTCAACTTCAGCCGCTCCACGTCCCCGCTCGACCTCAGCGACTTCCCGGACTTCAAGCGCTCCAAGCGTGCACCACCTCCGCTCAACCCCGCTGCCGCGCTGCCCGCCGCCGCCTCGCCCGCCGGCGCAACGGCGCTGTCACCCGACCCGGCCAGCTCGGACGACGACATCACCATTGTCGTAGATGCTCCCTCGCCCTCCAAGGAGGCTGAGGTTGTGTCGCCCAGGAAGGCGCTTGTCAGCAACCTCGGGCTGCCGCCGCGGAAGTTGTTATTCAGCAAGGAGCTGACAGAATGGTCGAGAAAGGAGGCGGTCACGGTGCGTCCCCAGCGCCTTGTCACCGCGGAACCAAACTGACCATCTCTCACGCCTCAAGGGCCCCAAGAAGCACTTCTACTGGGCGAAGGGTCAGAATCACGGCAAGGTCAAGCCCCAGTACGCGCACCTGTACAAGACAGACAAGAACGGCTTCTTTATCCCAAAGTAGACCCCTCCCTTCCTCTCTTGGCACGCTTTCTTGTCCAATCTGTTGTGTCCCACCTCTCAAGCCCCGGTGACTTCCCGTCCGTAGTTTTGCATCTAACAAGACCATTTGTGCCCATCTTCTGCTTGTCTACCTGGCCGAAAGCAGCAGAGCTTACTTTGCGCCCTTCACCTGCGCTCCGCGACGAGCCCGACCCTAGCCACCCTTCCTTCTGCGAGTCTCTGCTGCCTCCTCAAGTTGGACCCTGACCCGAACCTGTTGGCCTCCTTGACGCATGACCATTATATATCCTGTTGCAGGCTTTGACAGGCCATCTACGCGCGCCAGCCAAGCAGCACAACGCCGTGCGCGTGTTAGAGAAGCGGGCGAATTTGACTTCTCTTGCTGTTTGCGTGCTGTTTGTGACTTGTCTCGGCGCTTGCCCGTGCCTCCGTCTGGGACACTGGCATCTGGCTTCCCCTTTGATATGGAACTTGCCGCAGCCCGTACTCAGTGTCTGCAACGCGGACAGGTTACTTGCGATATTGACTTGAGAAGGCCCACCTTGCTTGGGCATCTCCAACTTGCGATATGTTTGGCTCGGCAATGCAGCGGCGTGTACAGCAAGCTGTACCTTGCTTCTACCGCGGCTCGCAGCCTCGATCAAGTCTTTGGCGCTTTCAAAGATGATGGTGCAGTCGGCGTGGAAACGACAGGAGAGCAGGACGCCCTCCTCAAACTGTATGACACGAGTCAGGGCCCAAGCATCGTCGTGTCGGAATGGCATGCACACGCACAGCGCGTTTTAGCGTCTCTTCGTCGAAAGCAGTGGCGCCAGAATCCTTCCACACAATGAGCACCTCGTCCGCAATACAAGGCAGCTTGCTGACGGTACGGCAAGCGTTCTTGAGGTCACTGCTCGACATGTTGAAGGCAAGAGCAACGGTGGGTAGATGCGAGTCAGAGCAGAGCACGACAGCAGACACGGTAGGGAAGCAAAAAGAGAGGCAGCACGGACAGCGTACAGCAGCGAGCACCCGGGGACAGTCAGGAGCGCAAAGACAAGAGCAAGCGCGTCTTCGTCCGCAATAGCAAGGACAAAGGAAGCGCAAGTTGCCGCCTCCTTCCACCCACTTGGCACTGCTGAGCACGCTACCCTGTCGCTACTCAATCCTTGCCTGCTCGTCAAACGCTGTCAACCGCCGCGACCTTGCACTCTCGACCCCTTGCCTGGCACCGCCACCTTCCGACCGAGCCGTTGCGATGAACCCGGCAGACTCTGACCCCCGCGCCACGCCTGCTCCCTGTGCATTGCACACGAGCACTGCAACGCCCGGTCAGCCGTTGTTTCCAGCAGCCGCGCAGGGAGACGGCGGAGGGCGACCCGCGGAGGCCGACAGCGAGGTGCTCGAGCTCCTTGCAAGCCGCGGCATGCTGGCGCCAGCGGCTGAGCCGAGTGGAGGGGCTTGCATTGGAGGCACCAGTGCTGCAGGCGCGGGAGCGAGAGCGTTGCCTTTGGACGAGGCTCGCATGCGAGACCTCGAAGTCCTCGAGGCGGTTCAGGCGCGGACGCGCAAGGCGGCTGCGGCTCTCGTGCCCGAGGGCGTGCGCGAAGGTTTGGTCAACGTCAAGATGGCCCAAGGCGCGCAAGCGTATGAAGGCGAGGAGGAAGTGGAGGACAAGTTCGAAGCGGCGGCGATGGAAGGGCTCGAAGAGCAAGGCGCGCTCGCGGAAGAGCAGTTCTACCAGGGCTATGAAGCGCCGCCAGAAGGCGCTGGCGACAAAGGAGGTATCTTTGAGCAGCGCAAACAGCTCAACGTGGGCGAAGTGGAGGAGGACCCCGTCAAGCACGACGAGCGCACGCGACTCATGCGCTCCTGTACGATCGCGCGTCGCGAGCTGCGCAGCTACCTCACGAGCACCGACTTAAACAAGTTTGTTCAAGGTGAGCATGGTGCGTTCCTGGAGTCTTGAGAGTTGCAGGTCAAACGATCTGCGGTATCATCTTCCCACAGATAAGTACGTCCGCGTCATCAACAACCTCGACGTGAGGTTGGGGCCGCAGTACCGCTTGTACAGCATTGTCCGTGAGTGCGTGCATGGGGCGGTCGAAGTCGGACATGGCTGACATGGGCCCTTTGGCAGAATCGCGCCGAGGGCCGACGACGGTGACGCAGTACGGGTCGAAAGTCAAAAGCGATGTCTGGCTGCTTGTGCACGATGGAGCGCAGTACGCATGGATTGCCACCGTGCTCTGGACCTATCAGGACCTGAGCAAGCTAACGCACTGTGCCCTGCCTGCCTTGCGGACCTGTTGACCGTGCCTGGCAATGAAGTCCGTGAAGCGGGTGTCGCGCCGACTGCGACGCGCGCACAGCTGGCGGAGGAGGGTTGTACAGTCTTGAGCATGGCGCAGCGTACTCGTAGCTTGGCGTTGGCGTTTGCATGCAAGCGGGGGAGGAAGCAGCAGCGATGGAGTGCACGAGCCAGTCTCGCACAGCGGTGGGGCGCACTTGGCGGCTCAGCCGACGCCGGCAGGTGTGTACTGTCTCTCTGAGCTCTCGTTGGGCGCACACGCGCAAAGTGGGCAATATCAACCCCGAGCATCGTTGTTGACCACGTGTTGGTTTCCGCCCTCGCTCCCCTCGCAGATGCGCCACCCGCTCCTGCTTGGCGAGTATGCACATTCAAGGTCAGTTGACACCCACTGTCCCGGTTGAAAAGCCCCCTTTCCTCATATCCTTGCACTGACCCCCTCAGTCTCCTCTTGTCCCGCTCCCGCCTGGTCACCCTGCTCTCGTCCTTGCCCTTCGCAGTCCGCCGCAATGCAGCTGGGCGTGCAGGTCACTCTTGCCGTGCCTGTTGCGCTCACCTCGCGCGCCTCAGACCTGCACGACCGCCTCAACGCCCTCATGGCGCTCGTCCTCGTCCGCGTCGTGTGGCTCCCCGTGCTCTCGCTCACGCTCGTTGGCGGGCTGCGCTTTGCAACAAGCGCAATTCTGGCTTTTGTCTCAGCCTCATTCACGCGCACCATCGACCTTGTCCGCAAGCTCCTCTCGAACGACCTCGACGCCTGGCCGGGCTCCGCGCAGGCCACCCGCCGCCGGCCGCCGCGCCATCAACGTCGCGATGCACCGCGAGTGCAGCAGCATGATTGCAAAGCGTCTTGCGCACGGCGGCAAGAAGCGCACAAAGTGCCCCGGGCTTGGGCGCATCAGGCGCTTCGTCGACGAGATGGGTGGTACGTCTCCCCTCTCTTTGCTGCAACGCACCTGTGTCGAACTGACACCTTCTGCGTGCCAGTCCTGCGCCCATTGTTCCGCCTGGGCACCTTGCGCGCACATATCAGCATCGGCCGCCCCCACTCGCCCCGCGCGCGCCTGCACAAGGTGTTCCAGGTGTCCGTCACAACGGCGACGCGCAAGACAGTTGCGCAAATTGCTGGCGCGAGCGGTTTGATGTGAGTTGCCCATGCTAATACAGTCTAAACAGACGCTACAAACCTGTCGCGAGCGGTGTGATGTGAGTTGCCGGAGAGCAAGCCTGGAAGCCCGCCTCTGACTCCTCCTCGCTCACGCCCACCTCCACCCACCTCGCCACTGCTACGCTGCCTTCTCTGCTCCACACCCTCCAACAATGGTGAGAGCTGCTCAAGCCGAGGCTCACCTCTCCCGCTCTTCTCGCGCAGATCACGCTCGAGGTCGAATCGTCCGACACAATCAACAACGTTAAGGCCAATATCCACGACAAGGAGGGCATTCCGCCCAAGCACCAGCGCCTTGTCTTCGCCGGCAAGCAGCTCAAGGACAGCCGCACCCTCTCGAGCTACAACATTTGCAGGGACTCGACGCTTCACCTTGACCTCTGTCTTTGCGGCGGCATGCATATCTTTATCAAGACGCTCTCCGGCAAGAGGGTGCGTTTGCCTCGCCGTCTTGCTCGTTCCCGCCCTCAAGGCTGACCTTGCCGCCCTGCTCCTGCAGATCACGCTCAAGGTCAAGTCGTCTGCCACAATCCACAATGTCAAGGCCAAGATCCACAAGAAGGAGGGCATCCCGCCCAACCAGCAGCGTCTTATCCTCACCGGCAAGCAGCTCGAGGACGGCCGCACGCTCTCAGACTATGTACAACATCCGGCACAAGTCAACGCTCCACCTTCTGCCTTTGCAGCAGGGCTCATGGCTTTTGCATGTACCTGTCAGGCCCAACTGTTGCCAACAGAGAGTGCTGTCTGGACGCGCTTGCAACCAATGCTTTGCGCAAGTCAAATGGGGAAACCCATCGTGACCTTCAAGCGCGTGCCTCGGCAGTCCTTTTGCGTCTGCACAGTTTGACTGCACGTTGGCAGGGGCGGGTCAGCTGGCCAACAAGGAGCTTCGCAACCAAGGTCTTGCAGCGTTTGACGCTCCCGAGATGCTCGTGGACAGTGCCTACGTGCAGCCCCGCTCAATGCACGCAGTCGCGCGTCTTGTTGCATGCAGGGACATCTACACAGATCTTGCAACACTGCGCTTGTACGCTGGCGTTCTCCAGTGCAACATCCTTGTTGTTGACTGCACCAACGTCCACAGTCGGCCCGCCAAAGTGAGGCAGTGCCTCTTCTTGACTGTCCCGCAAGATTGCCTCCTCCATCTTGGGTCCTTCTTGTCCAAGCTTGATTACTTGCTTCTCCCTCTGGCCAACCAGGTCCGCCCTGACATGGCGCTTGTCGTCTTCTTCTGCCCCAATGAGGGACACTTCACTGCCTCGCTGCGCAAGATCCACAAGCAGGCTCTCGACCCTGGTCTGTACAACGCTGTCAACAAGGCAATATGGACTCCAGTCAACCGCGCGAGACAGTTTCCCGAGTTTGCCAACATTGTGCTGCACCCCTGCCCGCCACCCAGTCTTTGCCGGTCCGCCAACGTTCTTCTGCGCAATGCTGAATGCAACAAGGACGCCTTCAGCCAGAGCGACAATGAAGTACTTGCTGCACAACTCAAGGAGGACTGAGCCTTTGCGCTCAATGCGGACAAAGGAGTCACAGGTGCCGGTGTCAAGATGAGCTCAGCAAACGTGGAGGGCGGCAAGGTTCTTGAGCGCACCAAGTCTTGGCCGGCATGTCAGGCAGAGCAGAGGCGCAACCACGTGAGCCCCGCGGCCCACGAACATGACCCATGTCCTGGACTAATTGTGACGTGTTTGAGAAGGAACCCGATGCATCATTGCTCCCGCCACTCCCGCTTCCAACTGCTGTCTTCAAGCCCGCCCTTGACAACAAGGAGCTGCGCGTTCTCCAGCAAGGTGGTTAGCGTGCGTACATCTCTGTTGGCCCTCACGTGCTGTACATATACTGAAGATCATCATACATCTTTTGGCGCAGTTGCCGGGACGCGATTCAAACAACTCAACGGTGACGGTTAGACCATGTCTGCTCAACACGCCTTAGAGCCGTTACTGAACAAGGGGATGGACACGCAGAGCAGCCTAAGCTCGACAAGGCGTTCAGGCGGCGCTACGGCAAGCAGGTTGATGCACGCAGCAACCTCGGCGAGACTCGGCTCGGACAGTCGAGCAACGGTCCTTTGCTGACCTCCTCATCTTGCAGACAAAACGAGCTCGTCCAACAATAAACCTGAGTTTCAACACAAGCAATCGATCGGTCTCAGCAGTACGCTCTCCTTGGCATTCAACTCTCTGCACCAAATCTGACGCCTACTGCGCAGCATCCATCATCAAGGTCCTCCGCTTCCTTGACCACGCTCACGGCTTGGAAGCGATTGGCACAGAGTTGCCGTCTGCTGGGCCATTGGCCGCCATCCTGACCGAGCTGCTCCAGCGCGCTTTCGAAATCAATTGGCAGCCCGAGCTCCTCACGCGACTCAACTCAGAGCTTGTGTGGTTGATTGAGTGTGTTGGGCTGGACCACATCGTCCACAACCTCAACTTGCTGTGTGCGCCTGGCGCCGCCTGGTCCTCCAGATCCTTGCCGGGATGGTGTTGCCCGAATTGCCAGATCTGGCCACCTCCCTATCACACCTTCCGCTGGCCCAGAACAGCAACGCCAACGCAGCCATCTACTTGGCTGTGCAACCTGCACAGGCCCTCAACAGGCCGCTGCTGTCACGTCGCTCCAACATCCGGTCGTTGTCAGCCACAAGCAAGACAGTGGAGCCCAGAGAAGCACTTGGGTACGTTGGTTTGGCCTTATAGGGTGCAGGCAAGTATGCTCGCTCTGCACAGGACAGCACAGTAGCAGCCAGTGGGCCAATTTGAATTGGTCTGACTGAAGCAACTGGGTCTGCCTGTGCGCGCAAGGGCATTGGAAGCAGAGTGTCTCAGCACGGCGTATGTCCTTCCAGTTGCTTGCTGAGTTCTGAGGACAGCCCACTCACCCGCTGTCCCCGCAGGACCAGCGCCGCTACCGCCTCCGCATCACTACAGTAGAATCCGCACATAAGCAAGAGACCTACAAGCAAGGTCTGCCTACAAGCAAGCCATATCCCCTTCCCAATCACAGTAAATGTGAGCTACAGCAAAATCTAAAAGCAAGATCTGCCTATAAGCAAGGGGTTGACCCTGTCCCGAAGGCTTGCTTGTAGGCAGATTCTACTGTACGTCACATGGCCGGCCTAAACTACCACGGCAGTTTGGACACGATGCGGCCTTTGGCATACCCAGGACCGACCCCAACTACCTCAAAGCGCTGCTTGCCTCGGGCAAGACCCATGTCCCGCCGCTACAGACGCAGACCAACGCCAACTACGTCCAGCCTCACGTCCTCTTCTTCGCAACAGGAGCCCCCCCCCCCCCCCCCCCCCCCCCCCCCGGGCGTTTGGTCGTGTTGCTGAAGGCCTTGTTGTCAGCAGTGCCGGGCTTGCTTGCACGGAACAGTCTTTCTGTGCGGCCGCAAAAAGAGCCGATGTGCACTTTGCCAACCTGCCCTTCTTGCTAACAAATTGCGCAAGTGCGTGTGACAACCCGAACGGCGCAACTTTTGCAAACTCAAGCGCGCAGTCCGCCCGCGGCAAGGCGAGTGCAGCAAAGCGCTATGCTGCGTGGCATTCCAAGGCGGGACCATCCTTGGCGGTTCGCGCTGCGCATGCCAAGATGAGCAGGTAGGTGCGTGGAGTTATTTCTCTCTCTCTTTCCTTTCCTCCCCGCTGAATCCCGACAATTGACTCGCAGGGCGGGCTCAAGGGCGGCCAGGGCCCCGCAGCAAACAAGTTTGGCGGCCTCGTCCAGGAGCTCGCATTGCCAGGCGGTTTGAAGGTGCGCTCTGCCCAAGTGTTCACCCCATCTCCTTCCCTCACATGATGCTTCCGCAGTCCTACCTTTCGGCCTTGAAGGGCAACAACACCCAGATTCGCGCCAGGTTCAAGTTCCCGGTGCTCAAATGGGGATTGGACCACGCTGCCGCCGCTGAGAGCGCCAAGTAAGGCTGTCCAAGCCATCATGGGGAGTCCCCATATGTGCGGTATACCGCCGGTTTTGATGTCAACTGACACATGGGTACCGGCAAGTCCCCCATATCCCCATGAATTCCCCATATCTGCACACCTGCACCTTGTAATGCAATAGAGACAGTGCAATACAGCAGCAGAGAGATCAAAGAGAGATGCACTCCGCTTCTGTCCCTTGACCTTCTCAAGTTCTTCCAGCTTGCTTTGCTGGTGAAGGGAGGCTCTCAGACAGGCTTGACAAGTGACTCTGCAGTGCTAGAAACCTACTGCAGAGCCCCCATGATCCCCATATGGGCGGTTTTCTGCCATTTTCCTGCCCAGCAGCACACCGGCACCGGGAAAAATGCGGGGTCCCCGGTATTTCCCGGTGAGCACCGGGACCTTCCCGGTCCCGGTCCCGGTGCCGGTGATGGCTTGGACAGCCCTAGCGCCAAGGCAAATGGCGACCCAGCCGCGACCAAGCCCAAGTCCGTCAAGCAGTCTGGCATGCTGTACAGTAGAATCTGCATATAAGAAACACATCTATAAGAAACATACGTCTGCAAGAAACCCAGGTGGCTTCTCCCCAACCCCTGTTTCCCAGCCAAAGTCTGGCGCCTGCAAGAAACAAATGTCTGCAAGAAACAGAGATGGGCTCTCCCGACCTGTTTCTTGTAGGCAGATTCTACTGTACGAGTTGTCCCCGGCGCAAGCCAGATCGCCCTCGCGCCGGGCACTGGACGCGTGGAACTTCTCGTGCCGCGCCTCGACCGGCAGCAAGCCTCAAGGACAAGCTCTCCAAGCTCTTCTCAGAGCAGACGCTCCTGAACATCCGCGAGGCCACGCACTTTGTCTGCGCACACGTTGCCCTTGTGGCTGCCAAGGCAGAGGCGGAAGTGGCAGTGCAGGTGACGACCAAGGCGACGTTCAAGCGCAAAGCCTCACTGGTTGAGAACGACGGTCCCGTCAAGAAAGCAAAGGTGCGTGCATTTGCTTCCTCCCTGCAGTGCAGCTGGGTGGTCATGTACACGTCTCCCCACCATGCAGTCGCTTGGCTCCACCACCGCAGCAGGCCTCAACCATGCCACACCCCCACTTGTGCCCACAGTCGTGCTGCTTGCCACCGCGCAGCCTGCCACCGCAGTGCAGCTGCTCTTTCAGTTTGACAAGACAACCTTTTGAAGCTCTACCTCAATTTTGACTCCTTCCCATCCCCGCTCAGTTTGAGCAACTTACCCGGCTTTGAGCGCTCTAAGCGTGACCTGTCCCTGCTTGTCCTTCCTGCCACGCAGCCTGCAACTGCAGTGCTGCTGCTTGAAATGGCCACTCATAATCATTGGCAAAAGCTGCGCCCAAGCCATTCAGCCAGTGAGGTCAACATTTGCCCAGGAAGCCGCTTGTCAGCAACCTTGGGTTGCTGCCCCGTAAGTTCAGCCAGGAGTGAGCAGGTGAGACTAAGAACAAGGCAGTCACAATGCGTCTCTCAAGCCCACTTTGCTGTAGGCAAACTGACCATCTTCCACCACTTGAGGGCGGTAAGAAGCAACTTGCAATCATTTTTCTGCTTCTCTGCAAGCGCAACTCACTCAAGCAGTACATCAGTGTTTGGAACAGTCAGGCACTGCCTTTGGCAACCGCGCATAAAGCCAAACCCGCAAGAAAGGGATTTGCCAAACTTGAGAAGGCCATCAGGTTCACCCTCTTTTGCAGGTGCAGGCCCTCTCCTGCAGCCAGACTACAGATTGCACTCGACAGTGAGACCCGCGTGAGGGCAGCGCCGGCCAAGAGCTGACCGCAACCGCTGCACACTGCGCACCGTTTTCCAGCGAGGTCCCGCTTCCCAACCTGTGTCCCTCGCTTCCCGTCTCTGGCCCTGGTGCTTGGTGGACGTTGAGTGGACAGATTGCCAGGCAGAGGGTGCAAGGGAGAGAGATAGGAGAGGAGAAAGCCGTCTCGTGCTCTTCTTGCACACTGCTTTCTCCTCTTTTTCTTTTGCAATCTGTACGTTAGCTTGGCGCGTCTCAGCATCAACGGGCGCTCGTGGTGTAACGGTTAGCATGCGAGCCTTCCATCATTAGGACGACAAGGTCGTCCCCCAGTGACTAGCTCGCGGAAGGGGTTCGATCAGGCGAAACAGTCTTTCCCGAGGGAAAGCCAGTCTTTTGCATGCTGCTACACACTGTCAGATCTGTCAGACCTGTTCATCTACTCGAATGAGGAAGGCATTCTAATTCCCTCACGTCCTCGAGTACCGCCGCAAGGAAGACTGCCGCTCCCTTCTGTCCGAGGACTACAAGTGTGCTCCCGCGGGTCAAGACAACATGCAGCTAACGTCGCATGCAATGCAAGCATGCCCGCAACTCGGCCCGGCGTCAAGACACAACCAAGCCCTCCTCACCCCTCACCCCTTGCCCCCGTACGCCTTGTCGCGCTGCTTCAGGGCCTCGTAGGCGCAGAGCTGAGCCAACGGCAGCGACGGTGCGTCAGCCGAAGGGTTGTGCTCGGATGGCACGTGCTGCGTCGTCGGGACAGGCGCGCGCTTCTCGAGACGGTCGCGCAGCAAAGTAAGCTCCGTCTCGCTGTGAGCAGCAAGCAAGTCAGCAGGAAACACAGAGCAAGAACGGGACTAGGAGCGCACTCCTGCTCGGACCGCGTCTTGAGCGAGAGCACCAGGCGGTGGTACGACGGGTCTGCGTTGCGGCCCTCCCAGTCCGCGCGCCTCTGCTCCTGCTGCATGCTCGTCATCGCTTCTTCGATCTCGAGACGTGCGGTCCGACGACGATATGCAATCTGATCCTTGAGCCAGTCAACGAGGTGAGGCGAGGCCAGGAGGCGAGAGATGCGCGCAACGCGAGCGAGCTCGATGATCTCTGCGGAGCAAACGACACTAAGCAGTATGCAGACGGAGACGGAAGGGAATGCGCCGACGCACGGTTGTAAAAGAGCCAGTTATGGTCGTAGATAAGCTGGACAATCTCTGCGCTGGACCCGTCCACCCACTGCCGACCAAGCACATCGTCCGAGAGCTCGAAGACCTCCTCGAGCACGCGCATGATGTCGCTGAGCTGGACGTCTTTCTTCGCGAGCTCGAAGCGCTCCTGGTCCCAGGTGCGACGCGACGAGGGGACGAACAGCGGGCAGAGGCACGACCTCCCGCGGCTCGGCGCGGGAACGTGGCGCTGCTCGTGCGACGGGACGAGCAGGTCGGCCCAGATGTCGGCGCAGGTCGAGGCGGAAGGGCGTGTGGTGACGAGCTTGGAACCGTCGGATCCCTGGAACTCGCGCGAGACCATGAAGGACACGCACGCCGGAGGGACAGGAGCGCCGAGCCGCGCGAGCACCTGGCGGTCGGATTGGAAGACAGAGAAGGAGAACTCGCTAGAGAGAGAGGCTCGGTGAACCTCGGCATTGTTGCGGAGAAAGGGATGAGACGCACTCGCTTAACGGCCTAGTGTCTCGCCCGAGCGCGAGTATCCAGCGGTCAACTGCACCCTTCTTGGTCGGCGCGCTGAAGTAAGCCTGCTCCTCGAGAAGCTCCTCATTGGCAAGAATGGGCGCTATGGGCGCTTCCGGCTCGTCAAACTCATCAAAGTCGGGCAGCGAGTCGGTCGGGGACGGCGCACGGCGAGCCTGGTAGGGCCCTGCATCGAGCTGCGGCGAGGCAGCGACGAGAGGCTCGCCCGGGAGAGCCGGTGACGCGCGTCCGAAAGCCAGGCTGCCCGGGTCCTCCTCGCGGTCGTCGCCTATCGAATCGATGCTCGTCGACTCGCCGATGTCTTCGACGCGCGCCTCCTTGGGCAGGTTCGCAGTCGCGCGCGCGAGAAAGTTGGTCACGGAGCGCTTGGCGCCGATCGGCTCGTACGACGGCTGCGGGAGGTTCATCGAGGCAAAGAAGTCGTCGGCTGCGGTCGTAGAAGAGGTGAGTGGTTGCGTTCGAGGGAACGGGTAGACGACTCACTCGCTGCAGCCGCTTGCTTCTTGCTCAAGATCGCCGGCTTCTCCGGTTTCGTCACCTTGCGCTTGCGCTTTTTGTGCACTGGCGGATCCGCGAACGGCGTTCCCTCGGGCGACTCGTCAAGCCCGTCGCCATCTTCATCGTCCTCGTCGCTCGACCGTCCACTTTCGCTCCCGCTCGAAGGACCCCCATCGCGCTGCTGCTGCTGCTGCTGCTGCTGCTGCTGATGGCGAGCGAGAGCGCGAGGCTTGCGCCGTGGAGGCAGCATCGGCCCCTCAGCATCGTCTCCGCCAGCATTGTCGCCAAAGGCGCCCTCCGCCTCGTCTGCGTGCTCTGCCTTGACCGCCACGGCGGGGTCAAAGGCGGACGGTGCGCGCGATTTGTCGCGGTCGGGACGACGGCGCTCGGTGTTGACGCGCGAGTCGTACAGCCGCGCGTCGACCTCCTCGTCCTTGATCTCTGGTTTGACGATAGGGTCCGCGAGGGAAGGGGACCTCGAGCGGGTGTAGCGCGTGCGGTAGTATGAGGCGGAAGAGGCGGACTCGGAACGGTGGGTCGGCGGGAAGCCGCGCGATGAGGGAAGCGACCATCCCTCGCGCCGGGGCGAAGGATCGTCCTCATTCTCCTCCCTTTTGACCTTCTTGAGCGGCGGAGGCGACTCCTCGCGGAAGAGCGAGTCGGCAACCTCGCTCGTCCCGGTTGAGTGGAGCCGCTGACGGGGCGGAAGGTCCCATCCGCCTCCGAAGCGGTCCGTCTGCTCGTCGTATATCGTGCGAGACGAGTGGTAGTGGTGCTTGCGCGCCAGGGGCTCGGGCGAGACGGAGTCGGGAACGATGGACGAGGTGGGGGAGACGTGACGTGGTCTAGAGCGCGACGAGCGGGGTCAGTGCACACTCGAGATGCACCGCAGTGTTGCTTGATGGACGCACAGGTACCTCTGCCCGCCCTCCCGTCCCATAGAAGGCCCTGGCGTGGCCATCAGAGGGTCGACGAGACAGAGCGACACCGGCGTCTGGAGGCGCGGAGACCGAGTGCAGCGCGAGATCGGAGGCTCAGTAGTCCACTCGAGTGCTACAAGGTCCCTCAAGGGCGCTGCCGGGGTCGGGGGAGGGAGTAAGACGAAACCAACCTGAGCGGGGCTGATTTCACCTCGGCTGGTCTGCCTTCGGTCCAGGAGCGAGTGCAGCTCGACCGAAGCGTCGAGTAGCACTGTTGCAGCAGGCTCAGGTTCTTGCCTACCCTGTGTATGCGCGGGCGCGACCCCGAGGATTGGGCTCCACCTTGCGGACGCTCCTTGGCGTCGTACATCGCACCAGCTCAGAGCGCAGGACGGCTTTAGCAGGTTCCATTGCTCCTTTACTGCCTTCGAGCCCACAGGCATGGCCAGCTCGACTTCCTCCGTCGCCGACTCGGACGGTGACTCGTCCGCATCATCGCAAGAACTCCTCTCGATCCTCCAGCCGCTCGGCTACAGCGCAAATTCGTGCGGATACTGCTCAGAGATCAAGGGCGGGCGCTCGACAACCAAGTCGAGCAAGTCCTACGGGTGCGGCTGACTCTCTCGCTCGACCCGACCGTACGGACGCTGGCGCTCGAGCTTACTTCTGTCCTGTCGCGTGCAGCTGCTGGGCCCATGTGCTCTCCGCTTCGACGTACAAGGACCTGCTGGACCGCGGCTTCCGCAGGTCGGGCGCCTACCTCTACAAGCCCGACATGGCCGCGACCTGCTGCCCGCAGTACACCATCACCCTCGACGCGAGCGCCTTCAAGCCGTCGCGCAGCCAGCGACAAGTGCTGCAGCGCTTCGCCGCGTTCATGCGCGACGGAGAACGCGAGGGGCAGGCGGGGTGGGGCCCAGCTCCGAGCGAACGAAGTGGTGCGGCGGATGCCGAGATGGACGAGGCGAGCGTGAAGGGCGTTGGAAAGGGCAAGGACAAGGGAAAGGGAAAGGGAAAGGCGGGGCAGAGCGCGGCGGCTGACTGGGGCGAGGCGGTGCACGCGGGAGACTGGGAGCAGAGCAATCCGACCGGACCGTTCAAGCATCGCTTCGAGGTACGTTCAGTGCATCTGTCTCCGAGCTGAAACGACGCTGAAGTCGCGCTTCATTCCAGTACATCGTCGAACCGGCGAGCTACACCGACGAGAAGTACGCGTTGTTCCGACGATATCAGGTGCGCGGCGCTTCCTTTTGCATGCTTTGCGCTGTTTCTCCCAGCGAACACCGCACTGACAGCTTCACGCGCTCAGATGGAGGTCCACAACGAGCCGGCGTCGAAAGTGTCTGCCAAGGGATTCCGCCGCTTCCTCGTTGACACTCCGCTCGAGGTGCGTGCCCTCCCTTCGTTCAGACGAATGAAAGCTGACACTCGATAGCGACAGCTCGAGCCGACCCGGTCGTCTGCCTACTCGTATGGCTCACACCACGCCCTTTACCGCCTCGACGGCAAGCTCATCGCCTTTGCCGTGCTCGACCTCTTGCCGAAAGCCGTCTCGTCCGTCTACTTTGTGTGGGATCCAGACTATGCCGGCATGAGCCTCGGGAAGGTGTCGGCGCTGCGGGAGGCGCAGATGGTGCGCGAGTTGGAGCGGGCGGGGGCCTGGGAAGGCGAGGGAGGGAGGTACATGATGGGTGCGTTTGGGTCGCTTTCACGTCTCGTTGGATTACTCACCTGTCACCGTACAGGCTTCTACATCCACTCGTGCCCAAAGATGCGGTACAAGGCCGACTATCAGCCGTCGTTCCTCCTCGATCCGGTTCGCCGTGCAGTCCTACCTTCCTGTCCGCTTTGGGCTCACAGACACATCGCATCCGCAGGAAACGAACGTATACTACCCCTGGTCGCAGTGCAAGCCGCTCCTCGACACAGGCTCCCGCATCACCTCTTTCGCTACGATTCCCGCGCCACTCGATCCCTCCGTTCCTGTCGGCCTCGAGCGCGCGGCGTCCGGAGCGCCGCAATCATCGCACGACAAGCCAGAGACATCTCCTCGCAAGCAGGGCGACAAGGATGATGAGGACCACGAGCAGGGGTCTGACGAGGACGAAGAGGACGACGAGGACGACGACGACGTCGACTTCCCCTCGCCCCCTCCGCCAGGTTGCCTCGACCCGACCACGCTGTCGAAGGACCTGCTGCTGCGCGCGCTCGCGCTCGAGAGGCGAGCAATCATGCCACTGCTTGTACGTCCCAGCTCTTTGCCCTCTCTGCTCTCGACCTGGCACTCCGGACGGGCGAGCTCATGCTCTTTTACGCTCCTACGCAGCTGTCGACCGCGTGGCACGATCCGCAGTCGCAGGCAGAAGTGCGCGAGCTGCTCGCATCCGTGGGAGAAGGGCTCGTGGGCAAGATTGCGGTGTGGCTCGGGCGGTGATGGAAGGACCTGATTGGTTCTCGATATTACGGGTATCTACATGAAAGCACCTTTCGGAGTGGGATACTGCAAGCGAGCTATGTACAACTGAAAACGGTGTCGTCGACCGCCTCTGCAACCTCCGCTTCCGCAGGCGAGCTCAGCGCCGCTTCATCGACCTCCTTCCTCACACTGCGCTGTGCGCTGCCTTCCTTCGCGTCCATCTAGTCGCGGTGCGATCCCTTCTTGTACCACGTCTTGTGGTCGAGGAGGAGGTAGAGGCGGAAGCACAGGAGCGCAAAGTCGTCGTTCTCGAGCTCCTCCGGGTACGAAGCGCCGAGGCTGTACGCGGCCGCCATGCCCGAGACGACGGCGAGCTCGCTGCGCAGAAGTGAGCAAATGCAGCGGGGAGCGTTAGTGGCTTTGCTGTCTAACGACAAGCAACGAGTACGTACTGCGCGTTGACTGTGCGGGGCATCGCATACAAGACCAGAACCAGAGTCAGCAAGCTTCGCTTTGATATGAGTGGGCTTGGAAAAAGGGCGCACCGAGAGTCCAGGCGGCAGCGTAGCGGACGCGCTTCTTCCCCTGCAGCAACCACATCCAGGGTACGCAGCCGAGGTAGTGCGTCCAGCCGTGGCACAGCTGGTGCCACCAATCCTCGCGAACTGGCAAAGCGTAGTCAAGTCAGTCAAGCCGGGTTGCGAAGGTCAATGAGAGCGAGAGGGCGCACTGATCTTGTCCTTCTTGATCTCGTCCTTCGACCAGTACTTCTTGTGCTTGGTGTTGAGGAAGATGGTCTGTGCGCTGCTCGTTAGCATGTGAAGCGCAGCGGACTCGACGAAATGAGCTCGCGCACCTGGAAGACGTGGTCCTCGAACGGCTTGCCCTGGTTGAGCTGGTACTGGAACGCGCTGCAGTCAAAGCACCTGCGCGCAAAAAGTAGAGGTGAGTATGGATACCCTCGCAACGGCCGGAAAAGCCGCACATTTCGAGCTTGCGCGGGTCACCAGGGTTCTGCTTGATGAGATACATCCTGTTCCGAGGCGAGCGTCAGAGAAGGTGTTTCCGAGTCATCTCAATGGAGCACGAGCGCTTGAGCGCGTGCTCGTGCAGAAGCAGCACTCACGGGTTGAACGCCGTCTTGCCGTCGTGATAGCGCTCACTCTCGTCGCGGTCGCCAAGCTTCGAGACGGCCGTCTCCGGCGGGAAATCGACGGTGTACCACTTGCGCATGTACTCCGCGTCCTGCGTTGAGAAAGACACGGTTGATCAGGTCAGCGTCGCTGCGGCGCAATGCTCGACTCGCAGGAGCGGGAGAGCGCAAGCGAAAGACGCACATTGTGCGTCACGGTCACATCGTCGGACCACTTGGGTACGCCGAGGACGCGCTTCTCGATCCAGCGGGCCTTCTTGCCGAGCATGTTCTTGGCCGTGTCGGCGAGCGTGCAGATGACGAGCTCGTCGTACTCCTCTTCGTGCTCGGGCAAGTCCTGGTCGGCGCCGTTGGGGTTGTGGCCGTCGGGCTGGGGACGACGGCCCCGGACCATGATCTTGACACGCTTCGACGAGCGCTCCGAGACGGAGACGACTTCGGTGTTGAGGCGGACCTTGACGCCGCGCTCCTCGAGGGCGTGCTGCCAGTCGGTGTAGAACTTGGTCTTTTCCGGGAACACGACCATGGGCGGTTTGCGACTCGAAAGGCTCTTGTCGTCGACAGGGTACCCTGCGACAAGACGGGTCAGGGTGGAGCGCGGACCCATTTGTGTGCGACCGGTACGTACACATGCCGTACGTAGGCGAAGTGTACAGGCGCTCCATCATGATGGACGGCAGATCCGGCGTAGCATTGCCAGTGCCGAGGAAGAGGGCGAGGCTGAGGAAGCGTAACGTTAGTTCCGTTCTACTCTCGCGAGTGGCTGCATCGGGCTCGTCAAATGCACAAAGACGGACCTGGGGTAGATCATGTAGTTGATGAACCTGGGCGGCCGTGTGTTAGATAGTTGGCTCACGCGGGAACGTTCTCGAGAAGCAAGCCAGTCGACGCACTCCTCGGAGAAGAAGAACATCTTGAGGGACACCTTGATCGGAATGAGAGCGACTGTAATGAGCCGCTTGGTCAGCATCATCCGCAGCGCGATGCGGATGGTTTGGAACGCACAAAAGACCTCGAACCAACGCATGATCTTCATGGCCCACTTGAACCGCTTGATCTCGCGCTGGTGCTTCTCGACAAGCTTGGTCGGGAAGCAGTTGGTCCAAAACTTGTCACCCTTGCCGAACGAGACCTCGAGGTCGACGCTGAGAGCAAAGGGATCAGCGAAGAAAGGGAGAGACGGAGGAGAGAACGGACGGCTCTGCCTGCCTGCCGCGCTCCTTGAACATGTGGAACGTGTGGTGGTAAATCCAAGAGCCTCTGTTTCGAAGGTGATGAGCATGGCTGCGCGGGATCGAAGCGCCAGCGCTTCGAACGCGGAACGCACCCCTGCACGCCCTGGTTCATCCAGCTCGCGCCGTACTTCTTCTCGTCGATGGGGATGCTGAAGGCCTGTCCTCCGCAGTAGCCTTGGCTCTCGATGAGTGTCACGTCGAACCTGTCCGGGTGCTGGCTGAGCTGCTCGGCGCAGGACATGCCCGCTGCGCCGGCTCCGACGATCACGACGCGCTTCTTCTGCGGTGGGGGCGCCATCGGTGGTTGTGTGTGGACTGCACGCTGTGTAGACCTGTGCTCAAGTCGCTTCGAGTCGAGGGGGACGAGCGATGCAAGGTGCTGAGAAGGTCAAAGGCTCATCGCCGGCGGGGGAGGCGGTGCGGCCACCGCGCGCGCGTCATTCCGCCAACATCCAGCCATCGCCGCTCGCGCATCTCGCCCGAGCGCGTATTGCTAAGGCCGTCTCGATTCGACAATCAAATGACAAGGGTTGGCCGTATCGCGAAGCGTGCGAAGATCGCTCACTGCTGATCGGACGGAACGGTGCAGACACGCGAACGGGAACATGCTGTTGCATGACGAACGTTACGATACGATAGCTCTGTCTACCGGATCGCACCCCCGGTGAAGCGGACTCCCATCAGCGTCAAGCAACCTGATGCCCGTTAACGCCGACCTGCGCGAATCCGTCGCCCTCGCCTGCAAGCAATGCCTCAGCCATCTCGCCGACCTGCGCGTCGTGCCTACGAGCCTGAGCCACCTCCTGTCCGACCGGCAGAGCCTGCACGCGCGCGACGACCTCATCGACGAGTTGCGCTCCGAGACGCATCTGCTCGCCGAGGCCCTGCAACGTCGGCACGATCGCCTGCAGCATCGCGTGACCGTTGTGCGCAGCCACGAGAGCTTCCACAGCGACGGGCATCGCTGCTGCCTGCTGCATGCACTGCTGCAGGGCCTCGAGCGCCGTGACGAGCGGATCCTCCGCTGCGGACACTGCCGCTAAGCGGTCGATGACGACGCCTGCGGCAGTGGGCACCGCCACGAGAGTCGCGAGGGTTGTGGCACTAGAGAGAGACGGGTCCATGAGCGAGTCGGGCGAGGCAGACGCGCCGCGCGAGAGCGTCGACGATGCGACCGAGAGGCCGGTCGCCGCGCTCGACCCCGTCGTCGGGCGCACGAGGCGCGGCGCTTTCAGCGACTGCTCGACGAGCGGGACGTAGTGCTCGGGGACGGGCGTGTGCGTGCGACTCGAGGATGTGGGCGAGGCGGGCTCATTGCGAGGCGGCGTCGGGGTGCCAGGCGGAGTGGCATAGATTGTCGACGATGGCGACAGCGGTGTGTCGGGTGCGAGCTTGGCACTGCGAGGCGGCGCCTCGAGGTCGAGTAAGCCTTTGATGGGACTCTCGTCAACCGATCGGTCGACAGCCTGCGCCTTGAAGACTGGCGCGCGTCGCGGCGACGACGGGTCGAGCAGCTCTTCTATGGGCGGGATAGCGGCCGGAACGGGTTTGCGTGGAACGCGCTGCGGCGAAGCGACCCGGCTGGGCGAACCACTGCAACGCGACGTTGTTAGTTCCGCCGGTATCCTGGAGAGGTGAAAGACGAGTCGCACAAGGGCAGGTGCGCCGAGCTCTGAGATGAGGTCCTTGTGAAGGCAGGTGGCGCCCTTATCGCTGCCGCCGCCCGGTCCCTCATCTCTCCCGCCCTCGTCTCGACCGGCAATCTCTCGACGTCGGCGCCGCCCTCCTTGCTCACGCGCCCATGGTCCCGCTCGTCGCGCGAGACGAATTCCATAACGCCCATGACGCTCGCAGCGTCTGCGCTCGCGGCGCGCGCACGGAGCCCGGTCCCGGCCGGGCGGCCGAACATGTCCTCGAGGAAGGTGTCGTCCACGCGGATAGTTCCGCTGTGGGCCTCGCTGCCCTCCGAGGAGGGCTGGCGTTCCAGTGTAGGCGGACGGGTTGAAGCGGGGGGTGCGGCGGCGGCGTGAAGGAGACTTGCGCGCCGACCGTGCGACGAGAGCTTGACCATGGCAGCCTTGACAGCGGCGATTCCGCCAGGCGCGCCGTCTCCAGCCAGAGTGGGACTTACAGCGCCGCGATAGGACGCAGGCGTGATGTCGAGGCTGCCACTACCGTTGGATGAGGCTGCGCGAACGTGCGACGGCCGACTCGAGCGACTCTTGAGCGACGCAGGTCCGCCCCGCGCCTTGTGCAGTTTCGACGGGACGGAGTGCGCCTCGCTCGTGCGCCGAGGAAGACCGAGGCTGACAAAGCCAAAGTCATCGAGTACGGGCGGGCCGCTCGAGCGGAGAAAGTCCGCGAGGTCGCGAGTCGAACCGCCAACGTAGTCGGCCTCCTTCGCCGCGAGCTTCTTCTGCGAGGCAGGCTGAGCAGAAAGCTGTGGCGTATAGTTGTCGTATGCCGGAGCCTGGGGCAGACTCGTGCGCGAGACATGCGCGAGGCTGGGCGTGCCCGACTCGGCCAAATCGTCGCGCGAGCGATTGGTGACATTGCTGCCGAGACGACCACGAAGGCTGCTCAAGAGGTTGCCGGCGGACCGACTCGTCCGCAGCGTCGAGAAAGCCGCGTACGAGTCGGACTGGACAGCGGGACCGTCAGGAGCTTGCGACCCAAAGCGTTGCCGGATCTTGGACGAGAAGGTTCCGCTGCGCTTGGCAGCGATCGCTGGAGCTGATTCGGGCTCGAGCGCTGCCGCTGAAGGCGTCTGGACCATCCAGTCGGGCGGGTCCGAATTGAGAATGTCTGTTCGTAAGCCAGGTCAGCGCAAACATCTTGACATCGTCGCAGAGTCAGACAACGGACCGAGAAGCGACTCCTTCTTCTCCTTGCGCCGCTTGGGCGCGCCGTAACCAAAGTCGTTCAGCTCGGCCTCGAGTTCCCCATCCGTCTCGTCGTCCGGGTCGGCGACCACTAGCGCCGTTCGCACAACGGGCTTGACCGACGGGGCCTGCACGTCGATAATGCCCAGTCCGACGGGCGGGCCCTGGCGCTTGCTCTGCGTGTCCCAGGAAGACTGGGAGGTCTGGAAGTCGTTGAGCCAGGGGGTTGCCGGGATGGAGGGGGACGGCGCGGACGACTCGCTGCTCGAAGCCGGACTGTACCCGAACTGGGCGGACGGAGGCGCAGACAGCGGGAGCGGCGAGGTACGGCCTGCCTTGCCCTGCGCAGCCTGCTGGAGCTGGTAGGCCTGCTCGGCAGACACGGGTCAGCGCGTTCGCCGGGGCAGAAGAGGACAACGCACGAGGAGATCTGCCGAAGACGGTCGAGGCATCGCAGTCTGGAAGCGCGCAGAGAAATCGACTTTAAGTAGCACCCGAGAAGGAGGAGCAAGGGAACGGCGGAACGAGGAGGAAGCGCGAGCTCGCCGAAGAGGAGACGAAGCGGAGAGCGGCCTGAGCGGGACACGCGACACGGGGACTGTGCACACGCGACCATGTGCACTGCACTCGGGAAAATGTGCATTCCAGAAGGGGCAGCCTTCGTCCCACAGAGGTAAGCGACGCCCGCACAGTCAAGCCAAGCAAGGCGAACGATGAGGAGGGGCGAAGCCAAAAGCGGAGCACCGGGAGAGCAGGACGATTCGCCTACAAGAAGAGCACACTCGCAGCGGTATCACTAGCGGACACACCCTCGGAAGGATGCGCGAGCGCTCGAGCCGGAGGTTGCGCCATTCGCAACGACGACGACGAGACGAGGCGGAGCTTGACTCTGCACCGCTTCCTCGCCTCAGACGGGCCGAGCGAAGTCTGCAGTTGGCATGGCAGCTCCCACTGGTGCGCTCAGGACCGCCTTTCGCTCTTTGTCGAGCGCGAGCCGACCGCTGCGCTCGCCCGCAGTCTCCATCTCTCCGCCCGGAACTCTCCCCGACGCCGCCAACACGCGCTATGCCCGCCTGATCCCCTCGCAGTCGGTCGCGACCGTGTCCGAATTCACGCTCGAGAGCGGGACCACGCTCCGCGATGTCACGGTCGGCTTCCGCACCTGGGGGAAGCTCAACGACCGGTCCGTCTCGCTCGCCGTGCATGGGTTCCTCGGCCGCGCTGACTCGCCCAGTGTCACAGGAAGGACAATGTCATGGTCATCTGCCATGCGCTGACGGGCAGCAGCGACGTTGAGGACTGGTGCGCCTCGCTTCTCCTCGTCGACCCTCTCTCGCACCTGCTCACCTCGCTTCGCTCGCACAGGTGGGGTCCCTTGCTCGGTCCCTCCCACGCCTTTGACCCGACACGCTACTTCATCTTCTGCGCCAACGTCATGGGTTCGCCGTACGGCACCGCTTCGCCTGTCACGAAGAACCCGGATCGCGATGACGGCGGGTGGTGGGGGCCAGAGTTCCCCTTGACGACCGTACGCGACGATGTTCGGTGCGTCGCGACATTCTCGAGCCTCGGACCCACCCCGCTGAACTAGACGAACCGGCAGACTGCACAAAATCCTCCTCGACCACCTGGGTGTCGAGAACGTCGCGGCCGTCATCGGCGGCTCGATGGGCGGCATGGCGGTCCTCGAGTGGCCGCTCACCTCGCCGCCAGGGTACATCCGCAACATCTGCCCCATCGCAACGTCGGCACGGCACAGCGCGTGGGGCATCTCGTGGGGCGAGGCGCAGCGGCAGTCGATCTACTCGGACCCGGAGTACGAGTCGGGCTGGTACGCGCCGGACGGCGAGGGCCCGAAGCGCGGCCTGTCGGCAGCGCGCATGGCGGCGCTGCTGACATACCGGTCGCGCGACTCGTTCGAGAGCCGGTTCGGGCGCAAGGAGGTCGACTCAGACGGCGAGGGCCCGCGGTCCAAGGCGAAGAAGCTCGGCGCGGCGCTCGGGAGGGGCAAGATGACGGACTCGCTGGGCCTGCCACGGACAGCGGCCGAGCGGGCGGAAGCGGTGCACAACGACGGGCACCAGCCGTTCGCGTCTGGTTCGCGGCCCGCCTCGCCGCCCAACACCTCTGCCGACTCGGAGCTGCCACTCGCACCCAACGGCGACCCTCTCCCTCCTCCCTCCCCGCCGCCCATCTTCTCTGCGCAGTCGTACCTGCGATACCAGGGCGACAAGTTTGTGTCGCGCTTCGACGCCAACTGCTACATCCACCTCACGCGCAAGATGGACGCGCACGACGTCGGGCGCAACCGCCCAACTTCTCCGCCGCCGCTGTCGTCCGTGCCCGAAGGCGCGCTCGTCATCGCCATCTCGACAGACGGCCTCTTTACGCTCGTCGAGCAGCGCGAGCTCGCGGCGGCGCTGCCGGGCGCCGAGCTCGTCGTGATCGACTCGCCGGACGGGCACGACGGGTTCCTGCTCGAGTTTGAGCAGATCAACGAGCACGTCCTGCAGTGGCTGCACGCGCGGCTGCCCGAGGTGTACGAGGGCGCGCCGCTCGTCGAGCCCGACCGCGACGAGGCGGGCAAGGGGTTCGAGGTCAAGAAGGCGAGCCTGTTTGGCGAGGCAGAGGGCGAGGACCAGGACATCACGCGGTGGTAGACGCGGTGTGTGCAACTGGACCGCCGATCGCTCTCGCGGCCTGACGATCGTCGCCAAATCGTCGCATGCTGATGAGGAGGAAGAACGGAAGCGCTGCCTCTCTCTTGGCTGCCGGCTTTACGAGGGCTTTCGCAAGGACTCTGCAGTCGCTCTAGTGCCCGATCGCATCCCCTCTGAGGACGTTCGCCGGGTGCGTCGTCGGCCGACCCTGGCCCCTCGAGAGACAAGCGCCATTGTTGCACGCCACCACTCTGCTCGCCGCGCATCGCTGCGCAGAGTACAGAGCGAGCACACTCCAGCGTGTACGCAGCAGTCAGGACAACCGCGGGCCTCGCCGGCTCTCTCTCTCCCGCTCTCTTTCCTCCTCTCTGTCGTCGTTCTCTCCGGTTCTCGCACGCATCGCATCGCGTTTCCTCGCCGCGCCAGGCACCTGTACCCGTCCAGCCCGGCCCCATGGCCCGCAACATCATCCTTACCCTCCACCGCAACGACCTCCGCCTCACCGACAATGCCCTCTTCCACTGCGCACACGAGCGCGAGCAGGACGACGTGACCCATGTCCTCCCGCTCTTCGTGTTCGACGAGCGCTTCATCGAGCTCTCGGGCTTGCCCGGCTACGAGCGCGAGGGACCGGAGGCTCGGACGCGGCTGTGCAAGTTCTGGAGGACGGGGGCGTTCAGGGCGAGGTGCGTCGTCTCGTCCGCTACGGCCCTTGCTTGCTCGAAGCACAGCCCTCGAAGGCTCGAGATGCACGAGCCGGCGTGCATGCGACTAGGTCGTCGCTGACTAGGTTCTCCATCACCCAGGTTCCTCACGGAGGGCGTCTTCGACATGCGTAACTCGCTCCGCCAGCGCGGGTCAGAGCTCCTCATCCGCTACGGCCTCATGGAGAAGGTCACGGCCGACATCGTCAAGGCGATGCGCGCCAACGGGGACAAAGTCAAGGCGGTATACCTGCAGGAGGAGGTGCGTCATGGGTCAACTTGGCGCCTCCGACTGCAAGCTGACCTTCTGGTTCTTCACAACCCACAGTTCTACTCCGAGGAAAAGGCGATTGAGCGCAAGCTGCGGAAGGCGCTGAAGGAGGTCGGCGTGCCGCTGGTCATTTATGATCAGGTCCCGCTCAGTGCGTCAACCCGTCTCGCAATCTTCATATGCTCTTGCTAACTCCCGCGTGCGCAGTCCACCCTTCCGACCTGCCCTTCGCTCCTGCCGCCATGCCCGACGTCTTCACCCCCTTCCGTAAGCGCATCGAGAACCTCCCTCACCTCGGCCGCGCGCCTCACCCCATCCCGCCCAACTTCAAGCCTTTCCCGCGTCCGCCTGACGGCGCGGACCTGTATCCCGGCTACGGCGCCCAGATCGAGGCCGATCATCGCGGTCTCGATTTCGTCCTCCAGTGCCTCCTCCGTCCCCTGCAGGACACCTTCCAGCTGCGAGCAGGCAGCGAAGGGCGGAACCAGCGCAGCGCGTTCCCGTACGCAGGAGGCGAGACTGCTGCCCTGCAGCGCGTCGAGTGGTACTTCAAGCAGGGCGGGCCGCCGCCCGTCTCGCGGTACAAGGAGACGCGCAACGGGCTCCTCGGGCACGCGTACAGCACGAAGCTCTCGCCGTTCCTCTGCCTCGGCATGGTCTCGCCCAGGACGATCATCAGTGCGCTCGAGGAGTACGAGGAGAAGTACGGGTCGCAGCAGAACGCCTACTGGGTCCGGTTTGAGCTCCTCTGGCGCGACTACTTCCTCTTCGCTGCACGGTGCGCCCCTCTCCTGAATGAGGTCGCGTCACAGTGCTTACGCCGATCACTTGCAGGAAATTCGGCTCGAAGCTGTTTACCCTCGGCGGGTTCGAGGAGGTGACCGACCCGAAGCAGGCACACGTCAAGATGCAGCCTGGGTGGTGGAAGTCGTGGAACCAGGACGAGCCGCTCAAGGACGACGTCAACTCGGAGCAGGCCGCGGTGAGGTGGATGCAGGGGAAGACGGGCGTGCCGTTCGTCGATGCGAACATGGCAGAGTTGCGCGAGTCGGGGTGCGTCAAGCCTTCACTGCCTAAAGGGCGCGGTCACTGCGCAAGATCACATTCAGCTGACTCGCCGTGCGCCTTACAGCTTCATGTCGAACCGAGGGCGGCAGAACGTAGCTTCCTTCCTTACGAAGGACTGCCAGATTGACTGGCGTCTCGGCGCCGAGTTCTTCGAGTCCCATTTGATCGATTACGAGGTGCGCGCCGTACTTTACCCTGATCCGTTGAACTTGAGCTCATCCAGTATCGCCGAACAGCCCTCGAACAACGTGAGACCCGTGCTTCTGCCGTGACGATGGCGCTGGACAATCGTGCTGACTTCTTTGCCTGTCTGTAGTTCGGCAACTGGCAGTACGTTAGCGGAGTCGGCAACGATGCGCGCGCTTCGCGGCAGTTCAACCCGGTCAAGCAGGGCAACGACGTGCGTCCCCAGCGCCTCGCAGAAATCGGCATGCGCTGACTCACAGCCTCACAGTACGACCCGCACGGCGACTACATCCGCACCTGGCTCCCTCAGCTCTCCTCCCTCCCCAACAGCCGCATTCAGTGCCCCTGGACGCTCCCGCCCACCGAGTTCGCGCGCCTCGTCCCGGAAGGCACCTACCCGTGCAAGCCCGTCATCGAGCAGCCCGGGTGGAAGGCGCACTACGTCCGCAAAGGTCCGAGCAAGCAGGGCGTGCCGAACCGCAACGAGCGCGTGCGCAACCCCGGGCGCCTCATCGTCGGCAAGAGCGGGCGGTCCATCGAGCCGAGCGGGTCCGACTCGGACCACTCGGCCGAGTCGGGTTCGACGGACGACGGCCTGCAGGGCGCAGGCGCGACTGCGGCGGCCAAGGCCGTGCAGAAGCAGTTCAACCACGTCTCGGTGCAGACGGTGCGGGAGGGGCGGCAGCGCGAGACGCGGGTGGCGGGTCAGGCGCTCGGCGAGGCGAAGAAGAATGGTACGCAGGGCAAGGGGGTAACGAAGGAGAACGTACTGTACTAGGCTTATCCTTCCGAAGCGTCATACCGTTTGGACAGGGAACGGACCAGCGTTGCCGAGATGCACATATCCTTCACGCAACGCGGACGACTTTGACGGCCTAAAGGAAGTCTACCGTAATCGCAGCACTCGTCATGATGGTTCGAGGAAGGCGTCGTTGACGACAGACACGCTACAAGCTCGTGAGAAAGGGTTGCCGAGAGGTTAACAAGGCGCATACGGACCTTGCGCCCTCCCTGATGACGACGACGTGCGGCTGCTACGCCACGAGGGTCTCAATGCTTTTGGAGTGCCAGCGAAAGAGGAAGAGGAAGAGCCAGATGTCCGGAAAGCAAAAGCAACGGCGGAAACCGACTCGATGTCACTTCCCTGTGCGACATTGCGCAGGACACCACTCATCGGTACGTCGAGGGGAGAGAAAGCGTTGCATAGCGGTGCGTAGTGGATGAGACAACAATGTTAGACGAGATGAAGCCGACGAGTACAGCGCGCCAGATGGGAGGTCACGCCTTGCGCTTCTTGGCAGACGGCGTGAGCGCAATCCCGGCAGGGCGCTTGACGCTCGTCTCCCCTGCACCCGTACGGGGTCAGCACGCTCAGCAAGCGAGAGCGGGGGACAGCGTCGCGCACACTGGAAGAAGTTGCAGCGGAACTGCGGATCGACGTGCAGCTTGGCCTGTCCCTGGTCGTAACCGGGACCTACAGGCCTGCGGAAGAAGGAATGGAGTGAGTTGCACGGTTCGTCGCTGCAAAGACACCTGCGCTCGGCCGGATAGCGAGAATGACATTCGGCTCACCTCGCGCAGAGCCAGAACCGACGGCCTTTGTTAATGCCCGTCTTGTTGACCGTCCACAGCTTGCTCGGCTCGTTGTGCCCCTCGCACAGCGGCGGCGGCTTCTTGGCAAAGATGCTCGACCATGCTGCAGCCGACTCGGCATTGATTGCGGCCGTCGCGTCGGCCTGCGCAGCCATGCGCTCGTCGGCGGAGTCGGCGCTGCCGCCATCCTCGTCGGTGTCTTCGAGAACGAGCACCTCGGACCCGCCTGCTCCACGCTCCAGAGAACCGGTCGTTTTGGGCGGCTGCGACGACGCGGCGCGAGAGGTCGAGGTAGACGAGGCGGGCGAGGCCGTCTTCGACTTTTTGCGCTTCTTGGCAGGCGGGTCGGGTTTTGGAGGCGGCTTGAAGAAGCTCGAGAGCGCCTGCTGACCGACCTTCTTCTCCTTGTCAGGCGGAGGTGACGACTCCTTGGCCTTGCCCTTTCCCTTCTTGCTTTGAGTGGCGGACGAGAGAGGTTGCGAGGAGGTCATTGTTGAGGAGGCGGGCGGAGCGAGGCCGGCGGTGGATGCCGAGGGTATTGGCGCAGAGGATGAGCCAGGCTGAAGCGATGGCGAGGGCGTCGCGTCGGGTGCAGCAGACGTTGAGGGTGGCACGTCGGACTTTTTGCTGAAGAAGCTCGAGAGCAGTTTCTGCTTGCCGGAGAACTCGTCGTAGAAGCGCGCCGCGAAGGGCGGTGCGGGCGGCAGCTTGTCGCCGACGCGACGACCGGGGTTTAGCTCCTCCCAGATTGTGACGATACCTTGGCCAGGGATGTCGATCGAGTCGTGCAGGTCGAGGTAGACGGGGCAATGGTCCGAACCGACGACGTCGCGCTGGATGTCGGAGTGTTTGACCCAGGGAAGGAGCCCGGGCGTGATGAGGATGTAGTCGAGACGGGTGCCGTAGTTGGACGGTCGTGCGTCGATTTTCGTGTTCCAGCCTGCAGTAGGGGAATGAGCGTGGCCGTGGCGACCGGCGCACGAAAGGCCACGTACACGTGAACATGCCCTTCCTGTCCGGGTGCAGGCGCCTCGTGATGTCGATCATGGGTCCGTCCGGCCCAGTGAACTGACTGAGCCAAGCTCGCGGCGGGTGGTCCGTGAAGCTCTCGAGCCCCTGGTCGCGCGCGCGCTGATCCGGCTCGGCGGTGTCCAGATCTGACGCGCAGATGTTCTGTCACCCATGGCATGCTATCAGCAAAGCCCTCGTCTGACAGTTTCGCGCCCGACGAGGGGAAGACGGAGCTCACGAGGTCGCCGACAACGATGACCTGGCGGCCCGCACGGATCAGTCCGCGCACGCGACGGTCGACCATCGTGTTGAAGTTGTTCTTGTAGACGAGGCGATCCGAGTTGGTCTCGTTCGGGCAGTAGCTGCATCAGGAGCCCGTCAGGTCCATCTCGCTCGGCAAGCTGAATGGCATTGTCACGCACAGGTTGATCAGGACGAACAAGCCGCAGTCGACGACCGTCGTCCTGCCTTCGGAGTCGAGGTCCTTCATCGTATTGTAATCGAGGTCCGCGTCCGAGCTAAGCGGGTACCCGCCGATGCGCTCCTCAACTGCCATTGACGACGGGACGAGCGATGACCCAATGCCCTCCTCGGCCTTGACAGGCACTGTGACGCTGCGCTTCGTGAAGATGGCGGTGCCGTGCACGCCCTTGACGCTGCGGCGATAGAACGAGAAGAACGAGTCGTAGGCGTCCATGCATGCGAGACCCTTTTCCATCTGCGCGCGCGTGATTTTCGTCTCTGGAGAGGCCTGAGCGTTAGCAAGTCTCTTGTCGGGACAAGAGCCGCAAAGAGGCGCACCCTGGATGCAGGTGATGTCGCCGCCCAGGTCGTCGATGATGCCCTCGTATGTCCGCTTCTTGTTCCATCTGCGCCGAGTGACTCGTCAGCGTTCATGTGTGCATCGAGCGAGCCAGAAGTGCCCCTCCAGCGAGCCGCGAATGGAGAATAAGTGGACTGACGGGTGGTACTGGAGAAGCGTCTTGATGCCGTTCTGTGAACAACAAGCGCGTAAGCAAGTGACAGACCAGAGGTGCTGCGAGACTCACCACGTTCCACGTCACGATGCGCATCCTGCCCTCCTGGCCCGCTGCGCGGCGAGAGGAGCACCCGAACCGAGGGGGAGGCGGTAGAGGTCAATTGTGAAGAGGGCGACTTTGCGAGATCACGAAGGGTGCCGAGCGAGTCGAACAGACGGCTGGCAGCTATGTACAGGCCGCGCGAGCTCGCCTTGCGCGAAGAGCGCGAGGAGGATGCGCGAGAGAAGTAGCGCCCACGAAGAGATGTCAACATGACTCTCGATCGCAGAGACGCTCTAGCTCGCAGACTTGAGCACAGGAGATGCGCAATAGAGTGGTTGCACGCGCGCCCGTTTAATCTACGACGCCACGACCCATCTACTCTCCCCTCGCTTCGAGGATGCACTCGCGCAGCCTCGAGAACCCGAGCTCGGCGTCCTCCTCGGTCGCGAGCGAGAACGACACGCGCACGTACGGCGACGGCCCGCCGTTGGGCAGGAAGCCCGTGCCGGGGACGGCGAGCACGCCCTTCTGCACGGCCGTGTTCGAGATGAGCGAGGACGAGTCGCCGGGCGTGCCGTCCTTGGTCAGCTGCAGGTTCAAGAACAACTGCAAAATAGTGGACGTGTCAGCGCGGTTATTTCTGGGCGGACTGCTTCCGAGCAGCGCGGCACGTCTCGGTGAACTGAACGCGGGCGGCCTGACGAAGCCAACTCACGAACATGCCCGCCTCGGGCGACACCCACGTCGCGAGTCCATCGAGGTGCTTGTGCGCGACCTTCCCGAACATGTCGCGCTTGTCCTTGTAGTAGGCGGCGACGCGGCGCGTGTGCGCGAGGAAGCCGTCGAGGCCCCACTTGTGCAGCAGGACCGACACCATCGCCTGCGTGGTGGAGCTGCAAAGATGCGTGCGTCAGTCGAGGACACTTACAGGGTAAGTGCGGAGACGTACGAGGGCTGGAGGTTCGTGTTGGCGGTGTGGAGGTCGATGATCTCGATCAGCTCCTTCGGGCCCGTCACAAAGCCGAGGCGCATGCCTATACCGTTTTATCGTCAGCTAGGATCACCGGGTCTCTGTCGGTATCCACACACCGGAACTGAGGATCTTGGAGAACGAGTCGAAGCGGACGACCCTGCCCGTCTCGCCGCCCGCGCGCGCCTCGAGCTCCCAGTAGCTCGGCACGAGGTTCTCCGGGTCAAAGGAGAGGTAATGATATGCGTCGTCCTCGAGGATGAGGAGGTTGTACTTGCGCGCAAGGGCGAGGACCGCCTGCCGCCTCGCTTCGGGAGCGGTTGCACCAGTCGGGTTCGAGCCGGTAGGGCTGGCGGGATTACGAGGTCAGTCAGTACCTGCGATCGATGACCAGCAAGACAAGAACGGACATGGTGTAGAGAAGCTTGGGGAAGCGCTTGCCCGGGTAGAGCTCGGAGAAGTTGGAAAGGATGTGCTCGAGCTTGGCCGGGTCGAGGCCCTCGGTGTCGACGGGGACGTCTGAGGGTCAACATGTCAGCTCGGGACTGACGACAGGCGCGAGAGAGCGCTCACCGATGAGGTTGACCTGGAACCGGTTAAGAAGGCCGAGGGTGCCGCTGCATAGTGCGCCATGCATAAGACGTTGTCTCCAGACTGCTGCGAACAGAAGGCAAATGACTCACGAGTATACGGGCGATTCAATCAGGATCGAGTCGTCGTCGTTGACCAGCGAGTGGAAAGCCTGTGAAGAGGTCGGCACAGTTAGCTGAAGGTGCCCCTGTGTCTCTCCCCCTTCGAATCGCTCAGTGTCTCGCGCGCACCTTGTTGATCAAGTCCTGGCTGCCGCTGCCCAGGCTGACGCGCCAGCTCCCGTCCTTCGCGCGCTTGTGCCGCACCTCCTGAAGCGTCTCAACCCACTTGTTGAGCCCGGGCAGACCCGCCGTCGCGCCGTACTGCAGCGCCTCGTTGAGCGCGTCTGACTCGACTGTCAGGGTCTCGACCGGGTCGCCGGGGATCTGCACGGAGAAGGTCGGGATGAGCGAGTCAAGAGGGCGAGGAGGTGGGGGAGGGACATGGACGAACGATGGGCTTGAGGTCGACCTTGATTGCCGAGAAGGGGAAGGTGTCGGCGTTGGGCTTGCCTGCGAGGAACGAGACCATGCCCGGGATCTTCTCGAGCGGGAAGAGGCCGCGGACTGCTCGAGTCGGACGAGGAAAGAGGAGGCGGCATCAGCGAGGAAGGGTCAGCTGAGCTGGCAGCGAGCGCTTGTACGATCCGCATGGGCACGCAACGCTCACACGCGCCATCAGAGACTGTGCGGACGCAGGACAGCCCGCAGAGACGAAGAGAGACGCACTCGCCGACGGCTGCCACCGCTTGCCGCGCTCCGAGATAAAGTCGTTCCAGTCGATCGAGCTCTGTGCAGCCATCGTGTCTATCGCGCACGTCTGCCGGTCAGTCCAGCGCGAGCAAATGGAGCGCTTGAGCCGAACCCGGACTCTCCCTCGCCGGTTCGACGCTGACTCTCTGCATGCTCGCGCGCAGATTCAGCGCCTGTGCTCGAGTTGCCGCTACCAGGACTCGCGCTGCTGCCATGCCCGTCGAATCTGCTGCCCCCGAGCGTGCGCGCGAGCTGAGGGACAACTACGACGACATCCTGCGGCAAGTCGACGAGGCGGCAGCGCGGCGGACAGAGGGCCCACAGGTGCGCAGCGATATTGTGCAGTGGACCCAGACCTCCGCGCTGACGTCCACCCGAGCAGCCGCGCCTCGTCGCCGTCTCCAAGTACAAGCCCGCATCCGACATCCTCGCCCTCTACGAGCACGGCGTGCGGCACTTTGGCGAGAACTATCCGCAGGAGCTCGAGGGAAAGGCCAAGGATGTACGAGCGCGCGGGCACTCTTTGCGAGGGACGGAACTCTGGCTGATGATCCCTCTGTCAACAGCTGCCGAGTGACATTGCCTGGCACTTCATCGGCGCTCTCCAGTCCAACAAGGCCAAGCTGCTCGCGGGTGAGTGCAGTCGAATGCCAAACGATGATGCTCGTAGCTGACACGCGGTCGAACCATCGCAGCCATCCCGAACCTCTTCGCCGTCGAGACGCTCACTTCCGTCAAAGCCGCCAATCACCTGCACAACGCCCTCTCTTCCGCCCCGTCACCGCGGTCCGCCCCGCTCAACGTCTTCCTCCAGGTCAACACCTCGGGCGAGGAGCAAAAGTCGGGTCTGCCCGCGCTGTCCCCTTCGACCCCGTCGGGCGAACTCGTCGACCTCGCGCTGCACGTCGTGCAAAAGTGCCCGACCCTGCGCCTCAAGGGCCTCATGACCATTGGATCGTTTGAGGCGTCGACGTCGGGCGAGCGCAACCCGGACTTTGAGCGGTTGAAGGAGTCGCGCGAGGCGCTCGTCGCGGCGCTGCGCGAGCGTGCGGGGGTCGACGCGGTGCGCGCGCTCGAAGCGGACGGCGGGCTCGAGCTGAGCATGGGCATGAGCAACGATTTTGCCGAGGCGATCGAGCAGGGGTCGACGAATGTGCGGGTCGGGAGCAGCATCTTTGGCGCACGACCTCCCAAGGCGTGATTCCGCTCCGCAGCAGTATCGCTCTCTTTGTTGTTGTGTACTCGTGCTCCTTTATACTGCACTGCATCTGGACCCTGTCCCTCTGGGCCGAGAGTGAGGATAGCGGGCGTGCGTCCCCCTGACCCCGCCTTGCACCGCTCGCCGCGCTTCTCCCCTGGCCCGCCTCGAGCCCATCCGCACTCCGCTGAAGCGAGCTACGAGCGATGCAGCAAGCGTGGCCTGCGCCGCAGGACCCTGCAGCGCACCTGTACGCCCCCGAAGACCCCACCCAGGCCTACGACGGTGCGTCGCTCGAGATCCGCTCGCTTCCCTCGGTCGGCTCTGCGCCGCCCTGAGCAGGCCGAGCTGGCGCTAGACTGCTCGGTCGGGCGTGAACGCTGACCTTGCGCCGACTCGCAGCCTATGGCAACCCGGCACCGCCCGAGAGCAAGCGCGACAAGAGGCGGCGGGAGATGGTCGACCGCGTCACCCGCTTGCAGGACGACACAATCGCACGGCGAGACCGGTGAGCTACTCTCCTGGTTCAGGGCGGTACGACCAACCGCCCGGACGAGCGCGAGAGGGAGAGGGAGCCTTCAACCTCTCCGGCGTCGACCAGGCGCGGGTTCCTGCGTGCTATGGTCCAGGTCGACCATCCTGGCGGATCGAGAATCATCACAGATGTCAAGCCACGCCAGCGGGAAGGACTTGGTTCACCGCTCTCCCCGACTGGCACCCTCTCCTCCTCCTCCAGCACCTGCACGATTCTGGATCATCCACTGACCTGCGTTCACTCCTTCCGCAGCATCTTCCACGACTTGTCTGAGATCTACGCCCGCACCGCCGACGAGCTGCTACCCCCGCCCGTCTTCCCCACCTCGGACCTGTCCATCCCCGTTGGGCAGCTCCCGCCCTCGCTCCCCTACACCGACCCTGTAATCCCCGACATGCACCCGATCCCGTACCTCTTCTCCCTGCACCGCCTCTCGCTCGAGCGCGCCAACGAGCAGGTCGCGATCCGCCTGTTCCACCAGCACCAGGTCAATGCCGCGCGCAGGCTGTACGAGGCAGAGGTCGAGCGCATCGAGGACGAGTACGAGGCGGCGAACAAGGGAGTCGTAGAGCGACTGATTGAGGGTGTTGAGGAGCGGAGGAAACGGTTGCTCGAGGAGAAGGAGGGCGAGGGGGTCACTATCGGTACGTCGCGCGGATCCCGTCTGCCACTCGCACATCTTTGTGCATGACGAGCTGACTCGAAGTCAATGTTGCGGCTTGCAGACACGTTCCTGGAGACGCAACGGACACACGGCACGCGGCGCATGCGTGGTAACGGTCGCGGCGGCGGCTCTTCCCGACCACAGGGCCACGCGGGCGGGAGTGCATCGAACGGCGCCGCCTCGCCGTCCGAATCGGTCGCCAACGGCGGCAAGGACGGCGCCGCGCCCGCAGGCGGGGTGGACGCTGCTGCACTCGGGTCGCTCCTCGGCCTTTCGGGCGTCGCCGACCCGTTCAACCTCGCCGCGTCCCTCCTCCCCTCGACCAACACGGTCGCCGGCTCGGGCGCCGCGACGCTCACCGCCCTGTCCGGGATCGGCCCGACAGCGTCGCTCCTGACGGGCACGCTGGGCAAGCGCAAGCCGGGCGGGCGCACGCAGCCGGGCCTCCCGCCCGCGCACTTTCTCGTGCAGAGCGGCACCTACTCGCAGTTTGGAAAGTCGCTCGCGGGCCTGTCGGCGCTGCGCGGCGAGGAGGTCGAGGGCGACCTGGGCGAGATGAGGCGGAAGCGCCAGCGCGTGACGGGCGGGCGCCGGAGGGCGTACGAGTAGAGGCGCTAGAGCGTTTTGTGTTTCTCCGTTGTCGTGCTTCTTAGTAGCTTTCCTCTTTTGTGTGTACAGCATCGCCCGGTGTTGGAACTCCTTTGCCCGGATTCCGAGAGGCCAGCTTCTTCCGCTCGTCTTCGTCTGGTTCTCAAAGCTAGTTGAGCGTGGCCCGTCTCTTACGACCCGGATGTCTCTTGTTCGAGCTGCTTCATCACCTCCCACGGCTTGGAAAGGAAGCCGGTGAGGAGAACACTCGCCGGACACGAAAGACGCTCAGGAGGTGAATCGCGCTTGAACAGCTGCGTTTTTGCAAAGGCCGAAGCCTATCCCAGGTGATGACCGTCTAGCGGATCCCACAGATGACTGCAGCGGTGTCGAAGGAGCGGTGGCCCATCAAGGGCGTCTAGAGCGAGGAGGGAGGGCAAGGAGGAACAACCGGAGGGCCCAACAGAGTCGTCGAGGGTTCGTGAGTGAATGAGAACGAAGGAGGGGGATACAAGCGAGTGTAGCGCTGCAGGGGATAGATACAGTGTCCGTAGGAGCGGCGGCTCAAGGCCGCGCGGAAGGAGGGAAAGGCGAGAGGGAAGGTCGGCGGAGGCTCCCAAGGCGCCCTAGGCAGCCCGGATGCGCTCGAGACGACCGTCCTCCTAGTTGAAGTGCCAGGTGACGTCGATCATGCCGGCGCTGAGCGGCGCGAGGGCCTGGAAGGCGCCCTCAGAGAGGTCGATCGAGGTCGAGCTGACGCACGAAGGGCACCTGCGCGCATTTCGGAGACCGTCAGTATCGGTCTCGCATGCAAGTCACTGCAGAGGGGACGTACGAGTCGGCAACCTTGGCCTGGATCGACTTGCCGCCGTGCGAGATGGTGACGCTCTGGCCGCAGTGTCCGCCCGAGCCGTACATCGAGCTCTCCAGGGCGATGATGTAGTCGCTGTCCGAGTGGACGCTACCGCAGTTGCCCGCGTTGCCGTTCTCTGCGATGCAAGAAGCCGGTCAGGATACCGTTCGGAACAGAGCTGCGCAAACGCGCTCTCGTCGGCCTCGAGTACTGGACGAAGCAACTCACGGTAGAAGTACGTGCCCGAGCCGCTGTACGAGTTGCTCGAGGACGAGCTCGACTCCTTGTACGACTGCTGGACGGCGGCGGTGGTCTCGGCGGCCTTCTGCGTGGTCGTGGTGGTCGTCTTGGGCTTGTACGACGTGGTGGTGGTCTCGGGAGCGTACGAAGTGGTCGACGGCTCGCGGTAGGCCTCGGTCGTGGTGGTCGCTGCAGGAGAGAGGGGCGAGGTCAGCGATTTGCGAAGGTCCCGGGGGAGAGGAAGCAGTACTCACGGCGAGCGGACGACGACGACGACGAAGGAGCCTGGTACTGCTCAGCAGCGGCAGACGAGGACGAGGCCGGGGCAGCGTACGAGGTCGACGAGGGGGCCGACGACGAGCCGGAAGCGTGGGCCTCCTTGGCGACCTCCGTCTCGGTCTCGTTAGCGAAG
This sequence comes from Rhodotorula paludigena, assembly GCA_036244875.1. Taxonomy (NCBI): domain Eukaryota; kingdom Fungi; phylum Basidiomycota; class Microbotryomycetes; order Sporidiobolales; family Sporidiobolaceae; genus Rhodotorula; species Rhodotorula paludigena. The sequence goes on from BQKY01000010.1 coordinate 649,368, forward strand.
CGCCAGTTGACGAGCTCTGCGTGACCATTCGTCGTCAGCTCCGAGCGCAATCACACCGCAGGGGACGAGAGAACGCACCGAGGTGCGAGTCGGTGCCGTTGAGAGCGTTCCAGGTGCCCTGCGAGAGCGAGAGCGTGTCGTTGGCAGTCGACGCGTCTGCGACGAGAGCGGTGACCGTGTTGTTGTTGCGCGGGTCGACGACGACGACGTAGTCGCCGCAGTACGGCGAGACGACGCCGAGGTCCGAGTAGAACTCGAGCGGGAGGCCGACGACGACGTCCGAGTCCTTCGAGTACCAGCCGCACGCGCCGGCGTTGCCGTTCATGTGGTAGTCGACGACGGTCTGGTTGTACTGCGTCGAGTTGTCGTTCGAGAGGGCGGCCTCGACGACGGCGAGCGAGACGGGGGCAGCCTGCACGGAGGCGAAGCCGGCGAGGGCGAGGAGGGCGGCCGAGGCGTACATAGTGACGAGCGAAGAAGGGACCGTGGAGAAGGGGAGAAGTGACAGACAGGGACCAGCGGGGGGAGAGCAGCAGGTGAGGAAAAGAGAAGCAAGAGCAAGCGAGCGAGCAGCAGCTTGAAAAGGCCGGGGAGCCGATCTGGTTCGGGCACCGTGCACAGCAACCGCGAGCGAGGGTGGATGCCTGCATTTCGCAGCGGGCGAGGGTGCAGGACGGCACCCCGGAAGAGGGCGGTGAACAGAAAGAGGGTGAGGCGAGGGGGACCGGCCGGGCGTTGGCCGGTCTCGAGCTCGATCGTACAGACCCCCGTCTCACCCCCTTCCCGAATCGGGTGCACCACATTCTCGTTCCGACCAGCGCAACCACCCTGCGCCGTGCTCGCCTCGACCCGCTCGAGCGGCGACTGGGCCGACGTTCCCACGCCTGATTTGCGCTCGTCGAGACTGCATCGCCGGCATACGGCGACCCTCTGCTCTGGCCGCCGCCACCAATGGGGCAGTGAGGCGGCAAGCACCCTCGATCACCCGCTCGCCCAAACAGGAGACGGCATTCGCGTGGAACAAGCAAATGCGGCCGTCTTTGTCCTCGCAGGCTCCTGGACAATCCCACAATGCACCACCCCGTCTGTGGCGACGCGCGCGCACCGCCTGCATTTGCGCATACAAACGCAGTCACCGAGGGAGCCGTTGCGACGGGGTGCCAGCTCCCTGGCTGCCAGCTGTGCCCGAGCTCTTTTTTCCCTCGCTTCCCGGCCCCCTCGGCCACGTCGCTTCGCAGAACCAAGAAATGAATTGCACCTGCTTCGGTCGGCGTTCGCAGTGGATCTCCAGCGCTAAGAGCTTGCATAGCCGCACAATAGCCGCACCCTAGTCTTGCTTCGACCGACGATCCGCACGGACGGAAGAGCACCGCCCTCTTCGCTGCGCAACCGCTGCTGCGCGCCTATTCCCGCTGTCCTGTTCCGCCCGCAGCTTGCGCCGCGGAATGGACATGCTGCTCGCCGCGTCGTTCCATGCTCGTCGGACGTCCGTGCCCTTGTCGTCGGTTTTTGGCCTGACGTGCACGATGCGGGCCCCGATGCATTTACTGTACCCTGCTTCCTCCGCCTTGCGCGGCCGACCAGTCCGATTCCGGACGGCTCAGGACGCGAGGACGCCGACTCTGCGCGGCCATCGTAGTTTGCCGATGGGGGTTCGCGGCGAGGTGAAAGGGGGGTCTCTGCGTCTGCTGGCGGCGATCCGCCTGGTCCAAATGAGATGGACCGCGATGTTAAGGGTCCGTGTCTCGGGTGACTGAAAGCGCCTGTGTGGGTCACAGGGGATCACAGCAAGGGGAGAGCACGTCCACAAGCGGAACCAGCGCAAAGGACAAGTGCATCTGGACCTCATAGGGGAACACGCGAGTGTCCCGCGCACGTACACGAGCAGAGGCACTGTCGCCCTCAGGCAAGGAGTGGGCAAAGAGAGCCAGCAAGCAGGGCATGAAGGCGGGGACGTCGAGGACGCTGACGGCAGCACGAGCCGCAGTCGATGCTAGACGCGCGCAAGCGGTATGACAGTCTCGCCGGTAAGCACAGTGGCAGTAGCTCGGCCCTTTCGTCGCCGAGAGAGCGAGACGAGCACGTCAGGTGAGGTCGACCTGGCGAAGCGAGTCAGCTCGCATCGACTCGGCAGGCACATGTGACCGCGCAGGATGCACGCGCAGGAGCAGCACGAGGGCACAGAGCAAAGACAGTGAGCGCTCGCGCTGCACGAGGCTGGGAACGGAAGCGTGGAGGGACCGTGCGAGCGAGGGAGCGAGGACGGCTCGACGAGACGGCGCTCGCATCGAGCTCTGGGAGTGCGCGAGTGCGGGGCAGTGCAAGGGAGTCTAGTCTGGTCAGCGAGTCAGGGTGCTCGAGTCTGGCGTCTGAGGCGAGGGAAGCGGGCGCAGGCGAGGCGAGGCTCGGGCGCCGCACAAGCTCGACTCGAGTGGGCGCGCCCTCGCTTGCTCCCCGTCTTCGCTCGCAACGAACGGTGAGCGCACCTGCGAGCACGCAGACCCCGCCCAGGGCACCACCGCTGACCATTGCACCCGCCCGCACCCGCCCCCGCCGCCCCCGTCGCCCGCCGCACCGCCCGCGCCCCTGCCCGCTCGCCTCTGCGTTTTCGCGCCGCCCCCCTCGCATCTCGCCATCGCCCGCCCCTGCCCGCGGTGCGCGCCCCCCCGCCAGGCCGCCATGTCGAACCTCTCGTCCCAGAAGCGCCTCGCGGCGTCCGTCTTCGGCGTCGGTAAGCGCAAGATCTACCTCGACCCGGCTCACCTCTCCGAGATTGGCAACGCCAACTCGCGCCAGAACATCCGCCGCCTCAAGAAGGACGGCTACATCATCGTCAAGCCGCAGGTCGTCCACTCGCGCGCCCGCACCCGCGAGTACGACGCCGCCAAGGCCAAGGGCCGCCACACCGGCGCCGGTAAGCGCAAGGGTACCGCCGAGGCCCGCATGCCGACCAAGGTCCTCTGGATGAGGCGCCAGCGCGTTCTCCGCCGCCTCCTCCGCAAGTACCGCGAGGCCGGCAAGATCAACCGTCACCTGTGAGCTTGCCCACCCGCGCGCGCCGACTCGCTCTCTCGACCTCGCACACGCCCTCGAACGTGCGCGTGCGCCGCTGCGCACGCGTCAGAGCCGACTGGGAATGACGGGGATGGCCTGGATGGAGTTAGGCGGGCAATCGAGGACGCGACGAGCGGGCCGAGGAGATGGCAGCGGGACAGCGGTGCACGCGTCGAGCTCGTCAGAAGCGGAGTGCTGACGGTCTGCGCGTCTCGTGCCTGTTCGTTGCAGCTACCACGACCTCTACATGAAGGCCAAGGTGCGTTGCCGTGGTGCATGCGATGTCAGTGCGAGTTGATGTTGACCTCTTCTCGCGTGCAGGGTAACGTCTTCAAGGTTCGTTCCCACCTTCTTTGCAGTGCTGGATGGCCCGGGAGTGTGCAGAAGTGGAGAGGGCGGCGCTTGTCGGGGCGGACTCGACGGCTCCGAGGCGCTCTCGATGGATCATGGTGTTGCGATGAGCGTGTTGCTGACCAGATTTCGTTGTTCACGTTCCGCCTCGCACAGAACAAGGTGCGTCTCATGCCCGACCATACCCACGTCGGCACGCGAAACTGACGTCGTCTGGCGTCTGCAGCGCGTTCTCATGGAGCACATCCACAAGGCCAAGGCCGAGCAGACGCGCTCGAAGGTCCTCGCCGACCAGGCCGAGGCCCGCCGCGTCCGCAACAAGGCTGCCCGCGAGCGCCGTTCGGAGCGTGTTGCGTCGAAGCGCGCTGGCATTCTCGCGGTCGAGGTGCGTTCCTTTCCCTCGCTGCCGCGCTCTGCGTGCCCGCACGGTTCTCACCCGGCCCTTGCGCGATGTACAGGTCGAGGCCGAGAACAAGGAGTAGATCTTCTACTCGATGTAACTGGCGTACGCTTTCTGGGGCAGGTTCAGATGCAGTCGCGCCGAGAGACAATGCGCCATGAAAGTGGACCCGCCGCCAACTTTGTTCGCGCGAGAGTCGCCGCGGTGCTGTTCGCAAGAGCTTCTGCGTGAAGGTGCTGGCGTTACGCCAGGGCCTGGTCGTCCGACTCGACGCGTCGAGCGAGTGCAGCGCGAGTCGCTGGCGAGTCGCCAGCGACTCGCGCTTCCTCTAACGTCAATAACTCACTCTTCGATTCGGGACTCTCTTGCTACATTCGGTCACCGCTGCCCATACGGTGCTTGAACAGCGCAGACTGCCGCTTCTGCAGAAACAGCCAGTAACGCAATGAGCAGGCTTGCCGAGCGAGGAGGCCTCCTGCTCGCTGCTGCCCTCGTACCGCCTGCGCCGGTGTGCTGCCCGCATCACGAGCAATCTGTGCCTGCTTCGAACCTTCGCAGGCAGGCAGCAGCACCCTCAAAAGCTGGCAGAGCGCGCACGACCCCGGTCTTGCCGCCGGGGGAAGGTGTCTCCCCCTGGCTTGCAGCCCAAGACGGCATCCAGACCCACGTCGGGTTCGAACCGTTCGATCGCTCACGGCCGTGAACGCCGCGCGCCGCCTGGTTGCGGCGCGGCCGATCAGGCCAGGTCCCGACTCATCGCTGAGCGTCGTGCACGCATTTATCGGCTCCTTCTGGACGGATCTGCTCGCCGCTCGGTGCACCCTGATCGCGGCCGGGGAACGGGGGAAGAGGGGAGTCCCCTCGACTTGAAGTCCTGCACGAGCGGCTTGATGAGGCGCATGGCGAGCGGCCCCACTCTTGCTCTGCTTCCTGTTTCCTTGTTCCCTTTCTGCTAGACGCGCAGCCCCGGCTCTCTCTTCCCCCTCGACTCGCCTACACCGCCTCGTCAGTCCTTTGTCGCCATGCGTGCTTCTTTCGTTGCTTCTTTCCTCGCCCTTGCCGCCTTTGTTGCGGCTGCGCCGGTCGCCGTTGTGGACGAGACGACGTCCGTCGCCGCCGTCGATGTCGAGTTGGCAGAGGCGGATATCACCTTCATCGACGATGACGAGGAGGAGACGACTGGTGCGTCTCCGCGCAACCCTTCACTCACTTACCGCTCGAGAACTGACGAGTCACGTCTACAGACGTCGTCAACACGCTCGAGAAGCGCGGAACCAAGTCGTGCTCGAAGGTCAGCCAATGCGCCAAGCTTGCCGTTCCGGCGAACGCGCAGCGGGTCTGCGCCTCGAAGAAGTGCGGGTGGAGTAAGTCGCGCTTCCTGTAATCGCTTCATGTCAATACACGACTAAGTCGAGTCTACGCACGCAGCCTGCAAGAGCGGCTACGCCAAGTCGGGCTCGAAGTGTGTTAAGAAGGCTGCGCCCAAGTCGTCCGCCGTCCAGTTTTCGACCTCGGCCTCCTTCTCCGGCAAGGGCACTTGGTTCACGCAGAACGGCGTCGCCGGCTCGTGCGGTGCCCGCAACCCCGACTCGGCGCTCATTGTTGCGATGAACACGCCGCAGGTGTCGGGCGGCGCGCACTGCGGCAAGTTCGTCACGATCACCAACACGGCAAACGGCAAGAAGGTCCGCGCAAAGGTTGCCGATGAGTGTGAGTAGTGGTTACACCCCATGTGGCCATGGCCGCGTCTCGCGTGTCGCCTGGACCACCGCTTCTAAACGAGCGAGCGAGTAGCTGACTCTTCTCTCACCTTCAGGCCCTAGCTGCAGCTACGGTAGTCTCGACCTGTCGGTTGCAGCTTTCGATGCCCGTGCGTATACTCTCCCTGCTCAACTCGTCAATAACGAAGCTGGTGGCCACGCTTCACCGCGAAACAGCCGCCAGTCAGCTCTTGTTTCCAGTCTGCTGACTTGTCCCGTCCTCCCCCTGCAGTCGCTGCTCGCAGCACGGGCTTGATTCCCATCAAGTGGCAGTGGTCTTGAACAATGCCGCCGTCTCGCGAAAAGCCCCCGTCGAGGGCGCCCTCTCCTGCACAGAACGCTGGTCGTTCTTTTTCGTTCAGACCCGAGATGTCAGTTGGCTGTTGTAGACGTTCACCTGTAGCCTTTACACGACATGCATTGTCGCGACCTGCTTCCGAAGTCCAGGCCGACCCGGCGAGAGGAAGCGATCTTCGCGCGCGCGACTTGAGCGTGACGATTCTCTCGCGGCCGACGTCTGTTCCGCTCGCCTCCTTCGCTTTTGTTCGCTCTAGCGCTGCGCTGACGAGCACACAGAGAGTGCGCTTGACCCTGTACTGCCGCTCCCTTTGCTGCACGCGCGGCTCTCGTCCTTGTCCTCCCCCACCTCCACTCACTCCACTATCCTGCCGCACAACATGCTCGCCGCTGTTGGGCAGATCTGCTCGACCGCGAACGTCACGCACAACGCCAACCTTTGCACCTCGCTCATCCGCCGCGCCGCCGCCCAGGGTGTCAAGCTCCTCTACCTCCCCGAAGCGGCCGACTTCATCGCGGACCCGGAGGAGGTCCCGCGCCTGAGCGAGCCGCTTGAGTCGGGCGAGTTTGTCACCAAGCTGAGGGAACAGGCGAAGAAGAGCGGGATCTGGGTCGGCGTGACGGTGCACGAGAAGGCGAAGGAGGACGCCAACAAGTGCTACAACACGAATGTCGTGCGTCTTATTTCCCTGCGCCCTTGCGGACCCTCGTACCGTTACCGTGCTAAAAACGAATTGGCTCACCTCTTTTCCTCGTGTACAGCTCATCGGCGACAACGGTGACATCGTTCAGACATACCGCAAGCTGCACCTCCTCGACGTTGCGCAGTCGGGCGCGAACGGCGGCATCATGCAGGAGAGCAAGACGACCATCGCGGGCAAGGAGCTGCCCGACCCGGTGTCGACACCCGTAGGGAAGGTCGGCATGTTGACCTGCTACGACCTGCGGTTCCCTGAGGCGGCGCTCTCGCTGCGAAGGCGCGGCGCCGACATCATTGCCTACCCTTCCGCTTTCACCATGAAGACGGGTCCGCCGCACTGGGGTGCGTTTCATCTCTCGCACTCCGTGCCGCGAGAGAGTCGCAGTCATTGACGCTTCTCTTCTCTCGTGCCGTATTTTCGCCTCAATTTCGCTCCCTTTTCACTCTCTACAGAGGCTCTCCTCCGCGCACGAGCCATTGAGAACCAGGCCTACGTGCTCGCGCCAGCACAGGTGCGCTTCCTCTCAGGGCTACATTCCGTATGCCGCTCACGATTGACTGACTCTTCTTGCTCGTACAGATCGGCGAGCACTCGCCGAGCCGCCAGACCTACGGCCACGCCATGATCATCGACCCGTGGGGCCAGATCTGCGCCCAGGCCGCCGACCGCCCGCCCAAGTTCCCGCCCGACGAGAAGGACGTCGACGCCGGCCTCTTTGTCACGGCCGACATCGACCTTGACTGGGTGCAGGAGATCCGGCAGGAAATGCCGCTGTGGGAGCAGCGCCGCGGCGAGGTGTACAACATCGCATAGACCGGCTCGCAATAGACGCAGAACACCATGCTCGTTCGGTCAGAAGAGGTGCGAACGCGCGGTAGGAACAACACTTGCACGGCAGAGGGTAGACTGACAGTGAGAAGCGTGCGAACGACTCCTGCTACACGAGCGCGAGAGGCACAGCAGGCGAGAACAACGACAGAGAGAGGAAGGGGAAGAGGCGTCACGACTACCAAGCGACCAAGAACTAGCGCGCGGCCCATCACCTACTCAGCACCGGCGCGCCATGCGCCGCGCTTGCGCCTCGAAGACGCGCCCTCGTCGCCCTCGTCCGTCGAGAGCTGCGCGCTCTCCAGCGCGGTCGAGGCGCCCGCCGCGCCTCCTGCGCCTCCCTCGCCCGCGCCCTGCCCCTCGTCTGCATCGGGTCCAACGCTCGCGCGCGCGCCTGCACGGCGACGCTTCGTTCCGGCCGCCAGCGAGGCGGAGTCGTCGAATGTCGCTGAACCGGCGCCGATCTGTGGCGAGCCGACGTGCGAGGCGGGCAGCGCCGCGGGGACCGTAGACGAGGATGACGGAGTAGAAGCGGCCTGGCGCTGGCGCTGGCGGTCGACGCCGATGACGCGGAGACGTTCGATCCAGCTGCGGGAAAGACCAGGTCAGCCTTGACAAAGGCGAAGCGCATCAGAAGGGCGAGCAACGTACGCTTCAGCACGCTCGACCGACTCGCCGAAGATGCCGGTCACAGAGCGAAGCATGTCGAGGCTCTCGACCGCGAACGTGAGGATGCGGTCCGCCGCCTCTTCGGTCGGCCTCAGCGCCGTCGCATCCTGCGCATCCAGTCCCGCACCCTCCGCCTTGCCCGCGCCGTCCGCCGAAGTCGACGCGGCTGCGCCGGGGAAGTACGACTCGCCCATGCGTTCGGGCCTCGGCGTGCCCAGCTCGCTCCCGGCGACGCTGCTCTCGCGCGTGACCCTCCCCGCTGGTCCGCCGCGGTTCTCAATCGCGCTAGCCCACTTGACGGGCAGGCCGAGGATGCTCTGACGAACGTAGCGCTTGGCCTGCTCGGGCAGCGCGGCGCCGGCGTACTTGGAGACGACGTCGACGACTTTGCGGATCGTCTCGACCACGTCGTGTTTGATCTGCGCGAGGTGCGCAGATGCCGAAGCAGCGATGAGCGCGTTCGAGGACGAGGTGCGGTTGTGTGCTCGAAGCGAGTCGATAAAGTCGCGCAGGGTGCCGATCTGGTGGTCGAGGTGCGCCGTCGCGTACTGCGGGGAAAGGGTGTCGGTCTGACGAACAAGGGAGGAACAGGAAGACAAAGGCGTACGAGGAGCCACTGCAGGCAATACCGCAGGCTCTTCAAGCTCTCCTCGCTCACAGCCGCTCCAAGCCCTCCCGCCTCGAGCAGCACCGTCTGCAGCCTCGACCGCTGCCCGCCGACCGTCGCGACTTGCCCTGCACCGCTCGTCGACGAAGTGCGCCCCTGCAGCGGCGGGCGTTCTGGTCCCGACTCCATCCCGTTGATCTCGCCTCTCCCCCCGCCCAGCGGCGTCGTCTCGCTACTCCTCCCCCGCAGGTCCTCCTCGCCGTCTCCGCGAACCTGCTCCTGCGCCATCTGCAGCGCAGCCGAGCTGGGCGACTTGCGGCCGGGGCTTGCGCCCGGCGCGCCGATACGGTCGAGCTGGCGACAGGCAAAGTCGTCGAGCGGGCCGAGGGGCGGGAGCGTGTTTGCGATGGGGCGAGACACGGCCGAGAAAGACGACTCGACAAGCCCGGCACCGTACTGCAAGGAGCGGAGGAGGGAGGGGAAAAAAGAAAGATCAGCATGACAGCCCCCTCCCGAGAGATGCGCATGAAAAGCGGGTGGGAGCGAAAGCGGCCAGAGGCGTACCTTGACGACCCGCGAGTTGGCCTTGCTGCGCTCGTACCACTCGATGCCTCCGCTGATCACGGGCAGCTGCGACACGCGCGCCATGAAGCGCGGGTCTGCGCCGTCGTCCTCGTACGGGTGGTGCGCGCCCGCCGCGCCCGCGCCGCCGGCAGCGGCGTCCATCTCGGCCTCGCCGAGCCCCTTGTCGCTGAGCATGTCGGCGTCGACGTCGGCGGCGGTCCCGGCGACGCTGGCCGAGCCGACGGGGCTCGAGTAGCCCGTCTCGCTCGTGGTCCCCGTCGCGCTCGTCCACGCCTCTGACGCAGACGCAGTCGAGGCGGCGCTGGTCGAGCGCGATGGATCGGACCTGCGCGAAGTCGAGGCCTGGCGGTAGTGCGCGGGGAGAGACGACGGCGGCGGGAAGGCGGAGGAGGACGAGGACGAGGAAGCGGAAGGAGCGGCGCTGGCCGGGTGGGCGCCGCGCGAGCCCTCGCGCATGAGCCCGAGCGCACTCACGGCGAGGCGCATGTCGTCCGTCATGCTCTCGTCGCCGTCGGCGTCGTGCGACGGACGCTTGTCTGCGAGGTCGGCGCCCACATGGCCAGGCGGCGGTGCAGCGGGCGGGGGCACTGCAGAGGGGGACGGGGCGGCAGCTGCCATCCTTCCTGGCTGACCTGGACCGCGCAACAAGCGCTGCGGGCGAACGGCGAGGAAGAGGCACAGACGAAAGCGAGCGGAGACACCGACTCTGCGGCCTCGAGCACCCGCCACAGCAGGACAGAGGGTGCTGCCAAGGCTTATTCGAGCTGACAGACTCTACGAAAGAACCCTGCTACTCGCAGAAGTGCTCTCGAGAGGCGTCGACCGCTCGCCAGGTCGCGCGTGAAACAGCGTCTCCTCTCCGGAGTGCGCGCCATGCACGTGCTCCCGCTCTCGCTCGCGGCTCGACGGACAAGCACGACACGCATGCAGAACAACGATGCGCAACCCAAGGGAACGGAAGAATCGTGATTTCACTACGGGGTTGAACCGCTGCGCGCCCTTCGCGCGTGCTACAGAATAGAAAGAGACAACCATACAGGCCTTGTGGCGCTGCCTCGAGGCGCTTAGTGGGTGAAGAGGCTGCAGATTGCGCGAAGTGTCAGTCGGGGGTCGACCGGAGCGGAGCGGGCAGGAAGGGAGGGCGAGAGAAGCGCACCGGAGGTCGGTAAAGACGTAGACGGCGTTGTCCTCGTCGGCCGTCTCGATGACCTTGGCATCCATGACGGACCCGCTCGGCGCCGCAAAGTGGCCGACGCCCGAGCGCGTCGCGCGCCACACGTTGTCCGGGAACGGGAAGAAGGCGTCGCTCGAGAGCGACACCTTTCCGCGGATCTCGGCGAACCACTGCTTCTTCTCGTCGGCGCTCAGCGGCGCCGGGACCTGGCCCGCCTCGAAGAGCGACTCCCACTCCTTGCGCTCCGAGCCCTGCGCGTCGGCGTCAAAGATCTCGCCCGTGACAAAGACGTCGGTGCCGTTGGCGCGGTCGGCGCGCTTGATGCCCTTGCGCCACTGGAACGCGAGCACGCGCGGGTGGTGCCGCAGCCACCACGCGTCGGCCTTGGACCCGGCGAGGCGCGTGCAGTGGATGCGCGACTGCTGGCCCGCGCCGAGGCCGATCGTGCCGCCGTTGTACGCAAAGCAGACCGAGTTGGACTGCGTGTACTTGAGCGCAGTCGTGGCGACAATCAGGTCGGTGAGCGCCTCGGGCGAGAGCTGTCGAGGAGACAAGAACGCATTCGATGTCAGCGCGTTTGGACGAGACTTGTCATTGGCATGCCCACGCACGTTCTTGTTCTTCGAGACGATGTTGCCGAAGGTGCTCGCGTCAATCTTGGCGTCGTTGCGGCGCTGCTCGAGCGTGATGCCGTAGACCTGGCGCGCCTCCTGAAGGGCCGGAATGTAGCTCGGGTCCATCTGTGCATCGACAAGCTTCGTCAGCGCCGCTTCCCCACGACAAGCGCAGTAAGAGACGGTACGGCGACGCACCTGGAGGACGCAGTACTTGCCGCCCTTCTTCTTGCGGAGGATGTCGAGCGCCTCGGGCTCGTACCCGGGCGCGATGATGCCGTCCGACACCTCGCGCGAAATGATCTTGGCGGTCGGGACGTCGCACGTGTGTGAGAGGGCGATAAAGTCGCCGAAGGACGACATGCGGTCGGCACCTGGGTCGATGGGGGTGAATGTCAGTCAGCGGAGAGGGAGTGGCAGCATTGCAAGTCGGACGCACCGCGGGCGCGAGCGTAAGCCGACGCAATGGGCGAGAGCTCGCCGACGCCGTCGACGTCAAAGACCTTGACGTCGGTCTCGGAGAGCTTGGTCTCGACGGCGGCGCCGGCGGGCGAGACGTGCTTGAAGGAGGCGGCGGCCGCCTTGTTGGGCGTGAAGGCGCGCGAGAGCTCGTGCACGAGCGCGTACGAGTTGAGCGCGTCGAGGAGGTTGATGTAGCCCGGCGAGCCCGACAGGACCGAGAACGGGAGCGTGCCCTCGGTCACGTACGCCTGCGCCGGCTTCTGGTGCGGGTTGGCGCCGTACCGGAGCGTGAGCTGCTGCGCACGCTCGGTGAGGGCAGCCTTCTGGTCGGCGGGCGCCGCGGCAATCGCGTCGGCCGAGACATACTGGCGGCGGAAGTAGTTCGAGATGGACGTGTCGTACGCGGCCGTGTGCGAGAAGGCCTGCAGAGCGATTCACGGTCAGGTTGGCGCTGCGTGCTTCACTGCGCCGACTAGCGAGACACGCACCTTGACTGCCATGCGCTGGCGGAACTCGTCCGAGACCTGGCCGTTGCCCGCCTTCCACTGCGCGAGGAACTCGGGGTAGTCCTTGGGGTCCGAGAGGATGACGACGCGGTCGTGGTTCTTGGCCGCGGCGCGGAGGAGGGTCACGCCACCGATGTCGACCTCCTCAACGGCCTCGGGGATCGAGGGCGGCGGGATGCGGGCGATGGTCTCGTTGAAGGGGTAGAGGTTGCAGACGACGACCGAGATGGGCGCGATCTTCTGCGCGTCGAGGTCGGCCGCGTCCGAGGGGATGTTGCGAGCGAGGATACCTGAGTGTGGACATGGTCAGCGGAGAACTCGCTGTGCACAAATGCGAGGGATCGAGACTCACCGCCGTGGACGGCCGGGTGAAGGGTCTTGACACGGCCGCCGAGCATCTCGGGTGCCTTGGTGATGTCCGAGACGTCCCTGTGGACAGTTTCTGTGTCAGCATCGCTCCGGAGTGCGTGGTGCGAGGCCGCAGTCGCGAGGATTGCGTGCCCCCCACTTTGGAGGCGGTGGCCGCGCATCGCTCGCCCGACGGCGGGACTTGAGAGGGGGCGGTAGACGCACTCGATGGTCATGCCGGCGTTGCGGATGGCCTTGGCGGTGCCCCCGGAGCCGAGGAGGCGGACGCCGGCATCTGCGAGGCCCTTTGCAAAGTCGAGGAGGCCGGCCTTGTCGTAGACCGAGAGGAGGGCGATGGGCTGCTGTTCAAAGGCCATCGTGATCTGACTGAGCTGCTCTTTAGCCTTGGCGGGACTCTGCGCAGAGAGAGCGACGAAGGTGAAGCGACTTGCGCTCTCCGCAACTTTTGAGAAGGACGAGCAACCCTCTCGCGCGTCTCCACTCGCCCTGAGAGCCTGGCCGACCAGACAGCTGCACCCGGGGACTCATTTGCATCAGCACTGCCCTTGGAACCACCCGCGCAGAGCCCGTCGCCGCTTTCCCCTCTTCCTCATCAGCTCATGGCCGCACAAACCACCGCGCAGCTCCTCGAGCTCTTCTCCTTCCTCCAGGACCCGCAGGCTCCCGTCAGGCGCATCGCACTCGCATCCCTCCTGTCCGTCCCCGCTTCCCCGGCGTCCCTTCGTGCCCGCACTCACTTGCTGCACCCCATCCGCACACAGCCCCTACACCATCCCCGATGCTCCCGAACGCAAGCTCTTCCTCCGCGATGCCCACATCGAGCAGCTCGCCACCATGTGTGCCGACCAGGAGCTCATCGCCCACGACGCCCTCTCGGCCCTCATCAATCTCTCGAGCACGCTCGAGGTCGTCACCCGCTTGCACAAGCTTCCCGGTTTCGTTACCGGGCTCGTGCGCATGATCATCGTGCGTCATGTTGTGCGCGAAGAAGCCCGAATCCACCGCTCACCGGTCAACTGCCCGCGAAACACAGGACGAAAAGGCGCTCCTGTCCGACCTCGCATGCATGCTTCTGTCCAACATGAGCAAGCTCGACGCAGTCTCGCGCCAAATCCTCGGCTTGCGCGTCCCGTTCTCGCTCGTCGAGGACGCGCCAGCAGCGGATGCGCCGTCAGCGACCGCGGGGGCCGGCGACGCCGATGCGTCCACGGCAGCAGCACCGAGAGGGCCGACCTTGCAGGCGTCGACCGAGGAGATTGCCGCGCTCGACCTGCTCCTCGAAGTGTTCCTCAAGGGCGAGGGCAAGAAGTACAACCCCAACGCCAACTACGACTTTCTCGCTTCCGTCTTTGCCAACGTCTCGCTCGTGCGTCGTCTCGTGTCCTCCCGCCAACTCTTCCTTTTGCTTTCCAGAAAGCTGACGCTATCCCTGCAACAGCTGCCGGCAGGACGCGCCTTCCTCCTCTCCACCCCGGACCGTTCGATCGAGCCGCCTCTCGCAAAGATCATCTCGTTCACCGAGCACCCGTCAACAATCCGGCGAGGCGGCGTCGCCTCGACCATCAAGTACGCTTTACACTGTCCCACGCTGCCGTCGCCCCTCGCCCGACCAGCCGAGCTGACTCCGCCCATTGAACCCCTGCAGGAACGCGGCGTTTGAGAAGGCGGGGCACACGCGCCTGGTGGCGTCGTCGAACGAGGGGCCGGCCGAGGAGGGGTGCATCGACCTGCTTGTGCAGCTTCTGCTGCCACTGTGCGGGAACGAGGAGTTTGACCTGGACGTGCGTTTCTCCTCCTCTCCCTCCCACTCAGTTCTGCTGCGCACAGACAGTCTGAGCTGACGGGCTCGACAAATCGCAGGTGATGGACGAGCTCCCGGGCGAGCTGCAGCTCCTGCCGGCGTCGAAGCAGCGCGAGCCCGACGCGCAGATCCGCCTCATCCTCGTCGAGACGCTCGTCCTCCTCGCGACCGCGCGGCCGAACCGCGACGCGATGCGCGCGCGCGGCGTCTACCCCGTCATCAAGGAGGCGCACCTCAAGGAGGCCGTCCCGGGCGTCAAGGAGGCCATGGTGCGCCTCGTCAACCTCCTCATGCGCGAAGAGGGGCCCGACACGGCCGTGTCTGAACTCGACGCGAGCACCGCCCCGGAGGACCTCCCGCCCGCGCCGCAGTGGAACGCAAACCCCGAGACTGGGTTTGTCAGCGCGGCGGGAGTGCAGGTCGACGGGCCGTCGGAAGAGGCCGAGCCGGCGCAGGAGGGCGCGCCCGCGCTCGCGGCGGGAGACGACCAGCCGTTCGAGCACAACAACGTGCCGCTGAGTCGGATGCAGCCCGAGGAGGACGAGGACGAGATGCTCCTCGAGGTGTAGACGGTGCTGCGAGACGCAGGCAGCTCGAGCGCGCAACGTTGATAAAGTTGCGCCAACTGCTCGCACGCGAAGAGACATTCGCAGGCGAGCGCAGCTACAGGAGATGGCAAAAGAGCGAGACTGCTACGAGCTGAGAGTTGACTAGTAGTGCGGCCAAATGCCCCTGCTTGCCAGCTCGCCAACATGCCCGTCCGGGTCCTCAAAGTACAGCGACTTGCCGCCCTTGGGCCACTCAACCTTGCCGAGCACGCGCACGCTCTTTTCGGCAAACTCGCGCTCCCACGCCTCGAGGTCTTCGGCCTTCTCGACCGCGAGCGCGAAATGCGTCTTGAGCTTGATCTTGTCCGCCTCGCTGCCGCCGGGCAGGCCGTGTCCCGGAATGAGACCGCGGTTGTCGGGCATGGGCGAGTCGTCCATTGTCGCGCCGCGCTGGAAGAGGAGGAGCGTCGTCTCGCCAAGCGAGAAGCCGGCCATGCGCGGCGTGTCGAGGTACGGCTTGCCGAGGCGCAGGGTCGACGAGTAGAAGTTGACGGACGTTGGGAGGTGGCGGGCGTCTGCGAACTGGAGGGTCAGCACGCGCGAGACGGTTCCTGCGCGGAAGGACGGGAAGGCGCGGACACAGGCAGAGCTCGAGAACGTGCGTGATCTTCGGCAGCTGGGTCGCCTGTGCGAGAAACGTCAGCAAGCGCTCTTTCAAACCGCAAGGCTGGGGAGCAAACCATGGTGACAAATTCAGACAAGTGTCGACGAGCTGCAGAGGGAGACGACACCGGAAATCAGCCTTCAGATCGCTCGGCTGCGCGATGGCGCTGCCTGCAGATTCTCGCGCTACGTGCGACTTGCGCCGGTGGCGTCAAGAGCGAGAGGCAAGCTGTTCGGGCGAAGTGGGGCTCACGGAGAGAGGACGAGGAGGAGCGGAGCAGCGCGGAGAGTCACAGCAAAGCCGGCGGTAAATGCAGTGGCTCCCAGGGAGTCTATCGTGCTTAGTCAAGCAGCTCCTGGCTTGCCAGCAGGAAGTGGACCGGTCTGAAGCGTTCATCGCTTCTTCGCTCTGTCTCCGTCACCTTGGCGATGCCGCGTTCTCCGAGCCCAGAACGGCGCAGCGAGCGCTCGCATCGCTCTAGCTCGCGACACGAGTCTCGCCGCGACCACCGCGACGACCGCGAGCGCAGGAGGAGCCGCTCTCCGCGCCGCCGCTCTCACCGCGACGACGACTACGACGAGCGCGAACGGGATCGCAGCAGGCGCGAGGACGAACGTGACAGGGCGAGGGATCGAGGCAAGGAGCGCGAACGCAGCCGGAGCAGGAGCAGGAGCAGGGATGACCGGCGCAGGAGGGACCGCTCGAGGTCAAGGTCGAGGTCACGGTCGCGCTCGAGGGACAGGGACCGGCACCACCACCGCTCGAGTAGGCGCAGGGACCGCTCGCGCTCGCGGTCGTACTCGTCCGACTCGGGCGACGACCGGCGCGAGTCCAAGGAGGATCGCAGGCGGCGCAGGGAGGAGAAGAAGGAGCGCAAGGCCAGGGTCTGTCACCGCTCTCGGCCTCGTTTAGGCTTTCCACAAGTGCTCACAAGTCCATGCCTGCAGCGCGAGGAGAAGCGCCGAGCCAAGAAGGGCCTCAAGACGGTCGAATGGGGCAAACACGGCATCCTCACCGAAGCCGACTTGTACACCAAGGGCGACGAGTTCTCGGCGTGGCTCATCGGCGAGAAGCACATCAACCCGGGCGTCATCTCGAAGCAGAAGGAGAAGGAGATCTTCCGCGAGTTCATGGAGGTGCGTCCCTTCGGCTCGCGCCTTTCACGTCCCTCTCGCTCACACTGGTCCTGCAGGACTACAACACGGGCACGCTGCCCAACGAGAAATACTACGACCTGAAAAAGTACGAGCAGCGAATGGCGGCGGTCCGCATGGGCGAGACGGTTACGCGCGACGACTCGTACGACTTCAACAAAGACCTCGAAAGTGCGTCGCCCAGCCTGAAGCTAATGCGCCTACTGGCCAATACATCGGCTCGAGGCTCTATACGATGCCCAGACTCACGCTTGCTGAACCGTGCCTGCAGACGCTCGCGCTTCGCAACGCCGCGGCGGCGCCTCGACCTCGGGCGCCGAGCAGCTCATGGACCGTCAGCGCCTCGAGGAGCTGCGCAAGGTGCAGGCGGACCGCGTGCAGCGCGAGAAGATGCAGCGCCTCGGCATGGACGTGAGCGAGAACTTGGGCGTCCGGCTCGAGGACAAGCTCAAGTAGGTCGCTTGCGGGACACGGGTCATACAACGCTTGCGCAGCATGTTGTGTTGTGGCCACCGGACTCGATAGCGTGACACGAGAGAGCCTCTGCGGATTGCGAGCGGGCTAAGCTGATGCGACTGGATGAGTGCACGACAAAGACGATGGGCAAAAACAGCGGAATGGGCAGACGGTGGTATCGGTATGCAAGGGGTTTGCGTGTAGACAGATTGATCAACAACAGGAGCGAGTTGAGAGAGCAGAAGGAACAACGTGACGATGAGAACGGAGAAGGAGTTTAACCGGGAGCGGCTTCGTCGCCGCTCGAGTCGTTCGGGCTCTTGCCGCGCGCGACGCGGGCCTTGCGCTTCTTGCGCACCTCCTTGACGGTTGCGAGCGCGAGCGCACGGAAGCCGACCGTCGGGGCATCATCGTCCTCGGACGAGTCGCTCGCCGAGAGGTCGTAAACGTCGTCGAGTCGGCGCAGGCGCGCCTGCAGCTCGGCTTCGGTCTCGTGCCGGCGCGAGCGCCGCTTCTTCGGCGCTTTGACGCGCGACGGGACGGGCGGGGGCGGCATCGCGTCCTCGTCCTTGACCTCCCCCGCACCCGACGAGCCGGCCGCTGCAGCGCGAGCGCGAGCGGCACTGGCCTTCTTCGCGCGCGCAGCCGCCTCCGCCGCAAGCTCGCGCGCCTTCTCAATGTCGGCGCGGCGCATCTCATCGAAGCGATACGGGTCGGGCAAGCAGTCGTCGAGCGGTTTGTACCTCCACGTCGTCGTGCGGACCCACGGCGGCAGCGATCGCTTGCGCACGTCGGGTGGGAACGAGACGATGTCGAGCGCCTCGGGCTCGAACCCCTTCTTCCAGTCCCGGTCGTTCTCCACCTCGTCCGTGAACGCGACATCGTCGCCGATGTGCGGCTGGTCCACGAGCGCGGGCACGAGGTCGCCCCACCACTCGGGTCCCGTCTCGACCAGGCCGAGGCGATGACGCGGTGACGGCGGCGACGCAGGCGGAAGGACCGCCCGCGAGGTAGAAGCGGCCGGCGAACCATTGAGTTCGGGGCTAGTTGGCGGCGAGATGACCAAACCGTAAGCGGGGTGAGGTGCAATGAGCTTGAGACGAGGGTGGCGCGAGAGGAGAAAGGGGATGGCAACAGCGGGACCGTCGGGAAGAGGAGGGGGCTTCGGCGGGATGCGACATCGCTTGGGCGGCTGCTTGCCGCGGGGATCCTGGATGCTCAGACGCTGTGCAGGCGAGAGGGGCGGTGGACGATGCTGAGGCGGTGGCTGCGCTGCCGAGATCGCATGGGAAGGGGCCGCGGGCGCGATAGTGCTAGGCGCCGAGGGCGGAGCAGGAGGAAGAGCTGGTGCGGCGACAGGGACGCGTTTGGGACCGGCGGCCGGGGTCTTCGTGGGTCAAAGTCAGCATGATGTCGATGCTCGCGATCTCTATGACCTCGACTGACGAAAGGGGCTTGCGTGGCGGCGGCACCGAGAGGGCGAGGAGCGCGAGGAGCGGGAGGCTTCGGTAGCGGGTCATGCTGCTGTGATTGCTGAGTGAGCTAGCGCCACGCTAGGGAACAGCAAGGTGGACTGACCACTGATGCTGCCCTCGCGGGCTTGAGGCTCGCAGCGGTCGTCTCTACGGCAGAGGGAACCTACAAGCCGACTAGGGAGTGGTCAGCAAGTGTGCGCGGTGGAGGTAGCAAGCTTGTGCGCCTCGGAAGGTCACATACGTACCTGAAGAGCTGCTACAGGCGTCTCGGCCTGCTGGACGCCGTTGGGCGCGTTTGAGGGCGATGGAGGTGGAGCAAGCTGTAGAAAGGCGGTAGCGAGATCAGCTTTGACAACTTCTGCTGGTTCCTGTACACTTGGACGTACCTGATCAGCTCGCGCGGTGCTGGTCGGTGCGTTCTTGCGCGGGCTCAAGGTTGCGGGAGGCGAAAGAGCGGCGGCGGCCTGTCAAGAGCGAGATGTCAACGCGCACTACTCGGCGGAATCGGCAAGGACACGCGTGCTCACCTTCTTGCGCGGCGTGTCTGGAGTATGGGAGCGGCGGCGCTTGCTCGCAAGGCCATCGTCGCGCCTGACGTCTGCCGGCTTGAGGGGGCCCGGGAGCGGTGCGGGCGGTGAAGGCGGGGGGCGAGCGTCGCGCGGCACCTGGGCGGGCGAGCGCCGCGCCGGCGAGGGCTCCTTGTGCGAGTGCGCGGGCTGCGCGGGCGTAGACGCGCCAGGCGAGGCCGCGGCGGGCGCAAGGCGGGGCGGGACCTGCTCGAGGGACGATGAGAACAAGTCCGACGCCTTTACGGGAGAGCGACGGAGTTTACCTCGGACGAGAGCTCGCCCTCCGAGTCGGACAGCGTGAGGTCCAGCACCTCCGCCGCCCGCATCTGCCGTGAGCAAGAGCCCAGAAGGTCATCAGTGGGGAACTTGATCTCCTTCTCCTCCTGCCCACCCTGCTCAATCTAGTGCTAGACAAGCCGACAGGCAAGCTTCACGTACCTTCTGCACAGCCTGTGCCGGCAGGCTGCCAGGCCCAGCCCTGACGAGGTGACTGTCAGGAGCTGGACTTGTCCGTCTTGCTCCGCGCGCTCCTGTCGCATCCATCGGTTTTGCCATCTCCTTCGTTTCTTGTCCTTCTGGCTTGGCTGGCACTTCGACTGAGTTCTGGTCTTGGCGCAAGCCCAGGAAACGGCTGTCTTGTGTGCCGCGTGTGTCAGAACGTGCAGCGCCGGTTGGCAAGGCGCGCGAGTCCTTGAGCTGCAGCAAGGTGCTCGGACTGCCAACCATGCCTACCGAAGACCCGCGCGCTTACTTTTTGCAGGCTCAGTGTTTGAGGATGCGGCGCGGGAAAGTGGTGGGAAGGAGGGAGAAAGGGGAGCGATTTGAGCAACGCGGAGCCTCTCCCTTGCGGCCCGTCCACAACCTGTTTTGGGTGGTTCAGAACCTTGTCTCACACAGTTACGCATCGGATTTAACCTCTTTCAGCTTGCTTTGATGGTTGAAATTGAGCACAAAGGCCTCAACCCTGGGCACATGCTCAATCTTGCACACTCGGCAGACCGGACCTTGGGCCTCTCAGGCAGGCTTTCCTCAAACCGTGCCCGTGTGGCAGACATTGAAGCCTGCTCTCTCTGGCTCCTTTGCTCAATTGCTTGGGATCTGTGTCAGGGATGCGGGAACGCAGAACTGTTGAGGCGTGTGGACGCGGGCTCGCGGAGGACATTGTTGTTGAGCTGGGCAGCCGCCTGCGGAGACTATTGGCTCTCAAGCCTCTCGCATCTTTTTGTTTTGCATGCTGGCTGCAATTTCCCAAAGCCTGGGCCTGGACCCACGGCAAGAAGGCAGGAGTGCAGGACAACGGAAAGCGCCAGCATTGTCACTGCTGTTTTATACAGGCTAGTGTACTTCACTGGTTCCAGTATATGCTACAAGTGTACAACATGGTTCTGCGTGCAGAGAGCAGGTTAGCAAGTGTCTACAGGAAGCAGAACCAAGGCCTGAGGCACAATGCCGGTGTCACTCTGGGACTTACCAACTGCCAAATCCCCACTGGAAAAGCTACCGTGCACCCTCCCAACTGCCCATGAGGCCCACCTCCAGAGAGGGAGCCGTAGGCTCAGTCTTGGTCCGCCCGGCTCCAACAATGTCCTCCGGGCCAAAGGTGTGCATGGTCTGCACCACCAGCTCGACATCGGATAGGAAGTGGTCCAGCGCCACACGAGCTTGTGCTGCGGTGGCTGCACGGAAGTTTCTGTGGGGAAGAAGGGAGGATCAGCTGAGGAGGAGGAGAGGAAGTGGCCAGGGAGTCGAGCGCACGCGACGAGCGTCGAGCCATCCACCGTAAGCTCGCGCGAGAGCTCAGACGGTCGCAATAGCTTGTCGACCTCGACAACGCGCTTGACCAGCGTAGCGTTTTCGGGGGCGGGAAAGGGGATCGAGAGGGAACTGGTAGAGGAGGCGAAGGAGTGGTGAGTATGGCTCGGTCGGGGCGCAGAGTACGACGAGCGTACACAGAGTGCCATTTTGAGCGGTCTGGGAGCGCGGTCATTGTCGCTCAACGAGTCCGAGGAGAGCGAGGGAGCGAGAGCGCAGGTTGACCTCGGACCAGAGCATGGCGTGAGCTCGCGATGGCGCCTGCTGAGCAGAGCGCCAGCTTACACGAAGGATGTAGTACTCAGCAACGCTCCACTGGTGCGCCCGTACCTTCAGACGCCGGCGTCGTAGTCACTGATCCCGCCGCTTCTTCATCAGCTCTTCGCCCCAACATCGCTCTTTCCCGGGCTCTGGGCAGGACAGAAAGCTTCACAGCCGCGTTATCAGAGTCTGCAAACCTCGATGCGATTGCAGGCGCAGCTACGCACGAGGTGTACGAGCTGTCTGGGTCTCGCTTGGTCGAAGGAGGCGGTGCAGACACGGTCGAAGGCGTCGGGACCGGCGTAGGGGGTGCGCACACTTTGTTGATGACGCGAAATTGACGCTGAAGCGCCTGTCGACACAGCAGAACCCTTCTCGTTTGCGCGCTATCGCCGTCTTCCCGCGACCGCTTCGCCTCGCACTCGCTCGGCTGTCGCTGCCGTTCCCTCCAGCGACTCGGGCCTGACCTATGTCGACGAGCCCGTCGGAGGGGCGACTCAGACGAGCACCTTCGCGCTGCAAGGTCGCGCCAAGCGCGCGTCCGACGAGTCTGCGCGCAATCCAATCGGTGCTTCCCTTCCGTCGAACTCGCTCGACGCGCGAGTCACGGCTGCGAGCCCCGCTCAGCAGCGCACATCCCTTCGCACTACCGGCCTTCCGCCCTCGGCCTTCTCTCTCCCGCACGAGCTCGGCGCCTCGCCACGCCGAGTCTCCTCGAACGCCACCGCTGCTCCGCTCCGCTCTCCGGCAGCGCACAAAGAGCTGAGCGGCTTCCGTCCTGCCAAACTCGCTCGCCGTCCCGCTGCGCCGTTCCTCGATGCCGATGCCGCTTCCGACGTGCTCGCTGGCGCTCTAGACGAGGACGAGACGCAGCTCAAGGAGAATCGGCCGGAGCTCCTACTGCCCAGGCGCTCGCGCAGCCGCGTGGAGGAGTGGCGCGACGAGGTGCTTGCGGCGTCGGCGGCGCGCAGCAGCAGCAGCAGTGCGAGGGCGGGTGCGGAGGCGAAGGGGAACGCAGACCTCGTGCTGCGTTCTCCGAGCAAAGCGAGCGGGCTGCAGCAGGACGAGCATGAGTCTGACGAGGCGACTTCAACGCAGCAGAAGCCGAGGCGGCGCACGCCTGCCGCCGCGAAGAAGCGCGCTGCGGCGGGGGAGGCGGTGGGGCACGCGAGCCTGCCGAAGCGCCGCTCGACGCGGAAGAAGAGCAGTAGGAGGCGGCAGGACGAGAGCTTTGGTGCCGCGGACCAGACGGGCGTGTCGACGGCGGACCTCGTCGCCATGCTGCCGAAGCGGGCCAAGGTGTTCGGCAAGACGAGGGAGAACGAGGAAGAAAGTGATGAGACGGACTACGAGTACGTCCGCTTCAGTCTAGACCATCGCCGACTCAGCCGACACAGATTCACACAGCCGTCAGCCTTCGCGCAAGAAGACGAAGAGCAAGCCCAGGGCCCGCGCCGTCGCGCAGTCGAAAGGCGGCGGCAAGTCGCCGAAGCGGACGCGCAAAGCGAGGGACCAGGACACGAGCGACGACACGGTCCGTTCGGGCTCTCCCCTTGGCGCCTCCGCTCTGACCCCGAGACCTCCTGCAGGACACGCAGCTTCGGAAGGAACAGGCTCGCAGGAAATGGGCCGAGGTCGACAGCTTTGCGCTCGAGGTGGAACGCACGCTTTAGCAGGATGCGGACGATGCAACGCGCAGCTTTGTCTCTCGGTTGCGCCACGGGCGTAAGAAAGCGGGTCCGACAACGAAGTGTTGCATGCGATGAGGGAAGCAAGCGAGAGCGAGATGCGCGTGGTACAAACACGAGTGGGAGACAGACCTACCTGAAGAGAGAGCAAGGGAGCGACTAGACAACCTGCGAATTGGTCCACGCCTCCTCGATGAGCTGCTTGCGCTCGAAACGCCGGCGCCACTCGTGGATCGCCATGCTGCACCCGCCGAGGGTGAGAAGGACCGAGAGGTCGCGGAGCGAGAGCGCCTGCGTCTGGAAGACGGACTGGAGGAAGGGGATGTAGACGAGCGAGAGCTGGACGACGAATGAGACGCTGACGGCGAGGAGGAGCATGCGGTTGACTGCGCCTTGCAGGAGCGGGACGTTCAGGCCGCGGTTCTGCAGCGCCGATGCGAGGTCGAGGAAGACGAATGATGTGAAGGTCTGGAGGAAGAGCAGAGGTGAGCGCGAGGCGGAGCGATCGCAATCAGAGGAGTTTACCATCGTCTGATCACGCGCCAGGTCGGTGCCGTCGCCAAGCTCGCGGGCAAGGACGAAGAGAACGCCGCAGATGATGATGCTCGCCGAGAAGGCAACGCGATACAGCAAGCGCCGCGTCAGGATGGGTGCCTTCTTCGGACGAGGCGGGCGCTTCATCGCCTCGCGGTCGACGGGGTCGACGCCGAGCGACTGAGACGGTGGGCCGTCCATGATGACGTTGATGAAGAGAATCTGCATGGCGTTGAGCGGGTTTGGAAGCCCGAATGCGGTCGAGAGGGTGATGAGGGATAGGGCGGCGACGGCGGTCGAGAGCTGGAAGCAGAGGAAGTTCTGGATGTTGACGAAGATGCCTGCATGTCCAGTCCAAGTCAGTGTCAATCTAGACGAGCCGGAAGGCCTGAGGCGCACCCTTGCCCTCCTCGACAGCTGGCAGCAACGTGGCGAAGTTGTCGTCGACGAGGATGACATCTGCCGCCTCCTTCGCGACGTCCGTCCCTCCTCGCCCCATCGACACGCCGATATCCGCCATGCGCAGCGCCGGTGCATCGTTGACTGCGAGCACCAGAGCGAGTCAGCGAAGAGCCGCGACAATTCGAGGCGGAAGTAACGGACCTCCATCGCCCGTCATGGCCACGACTGCTCCTCGCGACTGGTACGCCTCGATGATGGCCATCTTGTGCCTCGGTGTCGTCCTCGCAAACACAGTCACGCCGCCTATCCGGTCCGCGAGCTGGCGCTGGCTTAGCAGGTCAATCTCCTTGCCCGTGAGCACGCCCGCGCGGTTCCCGCCCGACGTCGTGCGGATCCCGAGCTGGCGCGCGATCGCGACGGCCGTCTGCTCGCTGTCGCCCGTGATCATGACGACGTGGATCCCGCCCGCGCTCAGCTTGGTGATGGCCTCGGCGACGCCCGGCCGCGGCGGGTCCATCATGCCCTGGAACCCGGCGAAAGCGAGCGCGTCGGGGTCGGGCCCGAAGGCCATGGCGACGACGCGCAGGCCGAGCGAAGCCAGCTCGATCGCCTTGGACTGCACGAGCTTGGAGACGCCCGGGTCGAGCGGCGCTGTCGAGCCGTCGGTGCGGAGGTACGACCTGCAGCGCGCGAGGACGGGCTCGAGCGCGCCAGAGAGGTACGTCGTGTCGGGCGTGCCCGCGGGCGCAGGCGTGAACGCGCCCGTGACGGACTGCGACTTGGTCTCGGAGCTGAAGGCGACCTCGGCCTTGCGCGTGAAGGAGGGGCGCTGATCGCTCAGACCGACGGTCTTCAGGACGTTCATGAGCGCCACCTCGGTCGCCTGGCCGTGGAACTTGCCCTTGTCCGAATGCGCGTGGTTGCACAGATTGCCGACGAGGAAGATTTTTGCGCGCGCCTCGTCCGGCGAGAGCATCGGCGCCCCGTGATCGAGGTCAAAGATGCCGGCGTCGACGGTGTACGCCTTGGTGACCGTCATTACGTTGGTCGTCAGGGTGCCTGCGAGGTTGAGCGATTGGTGGGAGACAAGCAGAGGAGAAGCAGTCGAAGCGCGCACCCGTCTTGTCCGAACAGATCACGCTCACACTGCCGAGTGTCTCGACACTCGGCAGCTTCTTGACGATGGCGCTGCGCTTCGACATACGCAACACGCCCAGAGCGAGCGTGACGGTGACAACGATGGGCAGACCTTCAGGAATGGCGGCGACGGCGAGCGAGACTGTGCGAAGACACCGCGTGAGCGCCGAGTACGAGGTTATGGAGCCGACACTCATGCCATACTCGCACACGAGACTAGACTTACCGCCGATGGTGAACATCTCGAGCCAGCTGCGCTTCTGCCACACGCCGATCAAGCAGATGATGCCGATCACGCCAAACGAGATGGCCGAGAGGCGCTTGGCCAGCTCGTCCATCGCAATCTGAAGCGGCGTCTTCTTGTCACCGACCTGTGCGATCGCGAGTGTCAGCTACAAGTCCTTACCGCCACACCTGAGGCGCCCAAGAGTGATTGTGCAGATTGGGGGAGATGAGACCGCAGAGCCGACAAGACGCACCTCCTGCATCATGCTGAACACGACACCAAACTCGCTCTGCACGCCCGTCCCGACGACGACGCCCTCTCCCCTCCCGCTCCTCACGAGCGTCCCCATGAACGCGATGTTGCTCCGCTCGCTGATGGGCAAGCCGCCGACGCCGACCGCGCCGGCCTCGGTGATGGCGTCCGTCTGCTTGCGCGCGGGGCGCGTCTCGCCCGTCAGCGTCGACTCGTCGATCTCGAGGCCGTGCGCTTGCGTCAGGCGCAGGTCGGCGGGGATGCGGTCGCCCGTGTGGAAGGTGACCAGATCGCCGGGAACAAGGACGTTGGCGAGCTGGGTGCTCTTGCGGCCGTTCCTGTAGGATTTGAAGATTGTGAGGGGCTGATGAAAGGGGGGGTTGAAGGGGCGGGAAGGTACCGGATGAGATGACAGTAGTGGGGAACAAGCTTGTTGAGCGCTTCGAGCGACTTTTCTGAGCGCTGCTCTTGCACGAAGCCGACTGTGGGGCAGCTTCGTCAACGATATAAGCGACACAAGGGATGCAAGGAAGCACGCACCGGTCACGACGATGATGATAGCCATGATGATGCTCGCCGCGTCGTCGTAGTTGCCCACGACAGCGCTCACGGCGGCGCTTGCGAGGAGGAGCAGGATGAGCGGGTCCTCATAGAATTTGCCGACAAACTTCTTCCACACGGGGTCCTCTGCCGCAACCTCGAACTCGTTTGGGCCCGACAGCTCGCGGATTGCGGGGACCTTTGCGGCGTCGAGGCCCTGGCTCGCGCTCGTGCTGAGCGCCGAGAGCGCCTGGGCGATGGACTGGGTAGCAAAGTGCGCAGAGGGCGTGAGGGGTGAGGTGGTGTGCGCGAACGGGTGGTGCGAGTAGCCGCCGGGACCCGAGCTGCCGTGCGCGGCGGGCGGGTAAGCCGAGGGCCCGCCCTGGGAGCTGCTCGACGGAGCGGAGCCCCCATCGACGGGGTCGTAGGCGGTGAAGCGCGAGGTGACCTGGTGCTTGAGGTCGTCGAGGGCGTGGGACGCGGCGGTGCCAAAGTCGACGATGGCGTCTGGCTCGTGGTGGCGGACGAGCTGGGTCGAGTAGGCAAAGTGCGCGTCGGGCGGGAGCGGGGCGGGCGAGCCTGCGCGGGACGAGGGCGTCGACGCGGGCGAGGGGAGGAGGTGCGAGTAGCTCGTCTTGCGCTGCTGCTGCTGCGGCTGCGGGAGCTGCTCGCTCGCCTTGAGATCGCTGGGCATCGTGTGCGGGCCTCGCTGCGCCCCGCCCAGCCCTGGCGCGCGCGAGAGGGACGAGGACCGAGAGCGAGAGAGCGGAAGCGGCGACGACGACGACGACGAGTTGCTGCGCGACTCGGGGCACAGAATCGGCTGGACGAGGGCCCAGTAGACTGTGCTGATCTAGCCCGTCATGCTCCCGCGAGCAGCCCGCCCCCTCCTGCGCCCGTTGTTGCTGCAGCGCTTCACCCCACAACGGCCCTGGGCTGCACGAGCCATCGCCAACAACGCCGTTGCACCTCAAGTGGGCTACCAGGTCACCCAGTACGACATCGACAAGGACGACCGCGAGGCCGGCTCGTCTGGCGGAGCGAACGGAGGCGCGGGAGGGCCCGGCGGACCCGAGCGAGGAGGAGGAGGAGGAGGAGCGGGAGGCAACTCGGCCTGGGACAGCGCGATTGCCACTGCTGGGGGTGCGTACAACTTGCTGAGACGCTCTGCGCGCGACCAGACTGCCCCACGCAGTGCTGTCGCTGACCTTCGTCGTCCTGGCCTTTATCCGGCACGTGCAGGTATCCTCCTCGTCGCCGGTGCAGGCCTGTGCTACCACTACTGGTGCGCACTGCTCTCCTTCGTACGTCTGCTCGCCCGCTGACGCTTCCCCTCCCTCGAACAAGGTACAAGTGGGAGGTCCTGCGCAAGATTGAGCGGGCCTTCGCTCGTGGCTACGACCCTGTCCTCGAGCTGGCGCGCGCCACTGCCCGCGAGTCGGACGGCACCGTGCGAAAGGGCCGGGTGCGGCGTAAGGAGCAGGACTACATTGACAAGGTCATCAATGGCGAAATCTCGGGAGAATGTGCGTCGCCGCTTTCCTCCCTCCTCTCGACCTTCTGCCAACACAGACTGAGCATTCCACCTCGCAGACCTCCTCATCATGGGGCCAAAGGGCGTAGGCAAAACGAGCATGCTCCTCGACGCCATGATCGCCAACGAGGCCGACGGTTGCGCCATGCTCGAGGCGCACGAGGACCCAGAAGTCGTCCGCCTCCGCCTCGGCAAGGCGCTCGACTTCGAGTACAACGAGGTACGTGGTTTCGAGAACTTTGTATCGGTCGCATGACGGCTGACAGAGCTTGTCGTGCAGGACTCGTTCGCCGGCTTGTTCCAGCGCCGCGACCCTCGCGAAGCGGGGCCCATCCTCGACATCGAGCGCGCTCTTGCCAAGCTGGAGAAGGTGTGTCTGAGGCGCCGACCTCTCGGCTATCCTGCGACTGGACCAGGCTCATCTTCCTCCCTTGAAACAGGCTGCGATCCGCTTCCGCAAGCGACGCAACCGTCCGATGGTCCTGATCCTGCAGAACTCGCACTTCATTCATGATGTGCGTCATTCAGTCATCTTTCTCGAGCGCCACATCAACCTGACTCGGATTCCGGCGACTTGCAGGACGAAGACGGCCACGCGCTCCTCCACATGCTGCAGCAGCGCGCCGAATCCTGGGCGCAGGCCGGCGTCCTCACGACCATCTTCCTGACGGACAACTTCCACGTCTACGCGCACCTGAAGCGCAGCGCGACGCGCATGCACGTCCTCTCGATCCGCGACCTGACGCCGTTCGAGACGCACACGTTCCTCTCGGGCACGCACGCGCGGCTGTACCCCGACAAGCCGCCCGTCACCAAAGCTCAGAGCTTGCGCATCTGGGACCTCATTGGCGGGAGGCTCTCGTATCTGAGCAAGGTTGTCAAGCGGGACGACATGGAGGAGGCGGCGCTCGGGCTCGTACAGGAGGAGAAGGAGTGGCTCCTGTCGCGGTGCGTTGCGCTTCGTCTGCTCAATCAAGGAGAATCGAGTCGTATCTGATCTGCGAACTACCGCAGGCTCGGCATGATTCCCGACCACGACGACGACGTGATGGACTCGATGAAGGAGGCTTCGTGCTCGTTCCTCCTCTTCCAGGAGTTTGCCAAGCGCGCCGAGCGCGCCTCGCCTGAGATGATCACGGCCGTCAAGAAGATCGAGGAGCCGCTTGACGCGGAGGAGACCAAGGAGGCGATCGAGCTGGACCTTCTCAACGTCTTGCCTGACGAGCTCGACCCGAAGGTCACGTACGGCGAAGCGGTGCGTCTGCGAGTTCTCCCCCTGAAAGCTCGAAAAGCCTTGCTGATACAAGTGCACGTCGCGAAGCGAATCATCATGACACGACCCGACTACATCGTCGATCTCGTGCGTCTCTACCGTCTCAGACCTTTCAGACGGTGAAAGATCAGAGTCTGAGCTGACGAGTGACTGAGCACCGCAGGACGCCTGGCACATCATCAACGTCGATCGCTACCACCATGTCCGGCCCGACAGTCGCCTCATGCTCAGCGCGTTCAAGGACATCGTCAGCCAGGAAGGCTTCCAGGAGGACGTACGTCTTGGTTTCCGCAGGTTTCTCTCCTGCATGCCCCGCCTCAGGCAATGGGGCTTGCCTATGCAACGAGACCTTGCAAGAGTACCGGCTGACTCGCCTCTGCCGCACACTCTCGCAGTTGGACACGACGCGCGACCGTGTCGACGCCATCGAGAGTCTTCACCGCACGGTAAGTAGCCAGCTCTGTTTTTTCTCCGGTCGTCAAGTTGCACAGCGGACGCAGCGTTGACCGTTTCATCGTCTCGCCCTTTCAATCCCGCTCTCCTCGATACCAACTTGCCCGCTATGGCACCCGAACTCCGCCACTGCGATAATCTCAACCCGCACTGTACTGTCCGCGATCGTAGCGCGAACTCACGGTCAAGACGGGCGACGGCGATCTCGGCGGCTTCCTCCGCCTCCGTGTCGGCGACCTGCTGCCGCAGCACGAGAAGCGCGAGGACGATGACGAGGAGGACGATGATGGCGAGGACGCTGTGGGGGGACCTGAGGATCTGGACGGAAAGGGTTCGGGACGGGCGCCGGGACACTTGGTCTGAGACTGGTGCTGGAGCTGGATTGTTTCGCGCTGTACCGCATCTACTTACCTGTCACCACTATGCCATTCTCTCACTCCGCGCTTTGCTCTTGACGACAGGGCACACGGCCCACCTGACTGGTCTAGCGCTCGACATACTTCTGCAAATGTACGCTCCGCCTCCCTCACAAAGGCTGTTCGCACTTGAGACGGTTGCAAAGGCGTTGGCGTATATGTTCAAGCAACAAAAGGCACTACTGCGGTAACGTACGGCACGGAAACAGGCGGGCACTCAGTAGCGGGCTCCTCGCCCTCGCTCACTTTACGGCTTGAAGTCGTCCTCATCCATCAGTCCCTCCTCCTCGATGCTCGCGTCGATCCATTCGGTCGTAACGAGGCGGCGGTACCTCGGCCTGCAGCGACAAGGGAACATCAATGCTGGATGGGAAAGAGAAAGGCGAGAAGCCTGCGACGCACTCGCTCGTGCGCTTGATGAGCTCCTTGTATCGCTCGGGGACGAGCTTGGTCACGATGATGTGCGTGAGCTTCGGGTCGGCGAGGTCGTCGGTCGCGGTGCCGTGGTTTGCGACGAAGGCTGCATTCGAAAAGGGTCAGCGAAGCAGGCACACCACATCAGCGAGGCTTGCTGTGACGCACCTTCGCGAGCTTTGTCGAGACTGTGCGCAGACGTTCAGTGGTTAGTGATCAAGCAGGGCATCGAGCATACGCCATGACGGACCTCGAGTCGGCGCGTGCCTGCACGCGAGCGGGCTTGTCCGACCCGGTCAAGCCGTTCTTGACCGCCGAGGGCGCCGTGTCAAAGTAAGCGACGAGCGGGCGGAAAAGGAAGTCCGGGTCGAACTCGCGCGCATCGCCCTCAGCAGGCATCAGGCCGACGGGCGCATCCGTGAGCGCATCAGGGTCGAGCTTGAGCTTGTCGACCTTGAACAGGTCTTCCTCCTTCTGGCTGTTCTCCGTCGAGTCGAGTTGCATGCGTCCGACGTCCTGGTTGACTTTGTTGACCTCGGCGGGCAGCGTGCCGCGGCGGGTGAACAGGCTGACGTCGAAAGGCGAGGCGGGACCCTGGTCCTCCGAGTCGGACGCCTGCTGCACCGCTTGCCTGCGCTCCTTCTCCTCGTCGTCCTCCGTCTCGGGGTCGTCCTCGCTGTCCTCGACGTCTTCGCCGCGCCAGCCACGGTCTCGCTCCGGCAGGAGGGGCGCGGCGAGCTGGTTCGCCTGCATCGGCGCCTCCTCCGTCTCGATCACGTCCATCTCGTCCCTGTCGTCCTCGTCCGCGTTGAAGTCGGCCGAAGCAGCGGTCTTTTCGGTTGCATGTACGAGATAGCTGCGGCGCAGGCAAGGACTCAGGATCGAGCCACGCGGTCGACCGACCTAAGAAGACACTCACCGCTTGAGCGGCGGGAGGCGACGTTCCTTGCGGATGCTCTCGAGAATCCAGTTCGGGTGGTAGACGTCAAGGTTCTTCCCGCCCTTCCGGCTCGAGATGCCTTTGTCGGAAATCCCGTGTCAGCGAGTGCACGGACTTGTAGGAATGGCAGGCTCAACGCACCCTTGTACTCCGACGCGACAACAATGCGATCAAGCTCCTCGGGCGGGATCTTCTGCATGAAGTTGCCGCCATGCTCGACGATCTTCTTCTGCAGCTCGTCCTTGAGCTCGGCGGGCTTCGTCGAGAAGATGACTGCAGGGCACACGCGTCAGCCAGTGAAGATCTCGCGTACTCGGCGAGGCGAGCGGGCGCACAGAACGTGATGCCGTCGAAGATGCTCGACTTGGCTTCGACCTTGCCGACCGCGGTCGAGACGGAGCGCGCTTTCGTCGAGCGTCCCGTGCGCACTGTTTTGTTCTTCGTACTGGCAGAGCGACGCAATCGAGTTAGGCCCAGGAGCGGAAGCGAACAGCGCAGTATCCGCACCTCAAATCATCGCCGAATGCACGTTTCTTCGGCATGCTGCGGAAAGCCAAAGCCGCTGCACTCGGCTGTGAGTAGGTGTATATGTAGACTAATCGCGTGACGTACTGGCGAAGTCGCACGAGTCCTTGATCTGGTTCAGGTCGTCACGGATCTTGACAGCGCCTTAAAAAGCAAGTTGGATCAGCTACGAGTGAGTGAGACAGTGTTCGAAGCCAGCTTACGGGGGAACCGAAGCGTCATGCCGGCGCCATACTCAGCTGACATTGTGACGTGTCAGCTCGGAAGTAGGGGGGGGGGGGGGGGACAAGCGTCAGAGTAGCGCACCGCCGCCGACAATCTCGGCCGCTTTGACCTCGATGATGAACGAGCTATACGGGTCGGAGGTCAGTCTTCCGTACGAGCGATAGGTAGAGCTGGAAACGCACTCCTCCGGCGCAATCAGCACGTCGGGCCATTCGCTCACCGTCTTGAACCAAGACGGGACCGTCTCGGGCTTCTTGCGGTCGAACTCGATCCACTTGTCCGCCTTGTTCTCGCTGTGGGTGAGTTCAAGTCAGATCTTCGTGATCTCGGTCGAGCAGTGCGCACAGACGCACATGATCCAGGCATAGTCGGAGCGAGCGAGACCCGAGCCGACCTTGGCAAACGAGCGGATGCTGCCATGGCAAGCTCGTCAGCACAGCTCCCGGGCTCACCAGAAAATGTGCATACATCATCTGCCCGTCGACCTCCTCACGGAGCCCGATCAGGTAGGAAGCGAGCAGCCCGCCGCGGCGACCCTGGCCCCAGTATCCGCCGACGACGAGTCCGTCGATCTTCTCGCCAAGCTCGTCCATGTATTCTGCGATAGAGCGGAGTGAGCTCTTAACGAGGTGCGACGGATTGCGAGAAGGCCTACCGGGCTTGATCTTGATCCACGACGTCTCGCGGCCGCCGAGAGCGTAGAACGACTGCGGATTCTTGACGACGAGACCCTCGCCACTGCCGCGTAGCAAACCGAGTCAACTCTGGCGAAGGAAGATGAGTAAGAGGAAGCGGCACGTACCGCTCCTCGAGGATGCGCATGAGGTACTCGCGAATGTCCTCGACAGACTTGCCCTTAGCGCAGTCGGCGATCTCGATGACGCCCTTCTTCGGCGTGATCATGCGCGCGAGCATCTGCTTGCGCTGCCACAACGAGTGGTTGATGAGCGCCCTGCCTTCGCCGTTCTTGCCCTTGAGGAACAGGATGTCGAAGACCTTGACTGCGTGGGCGAGGCTGGGTCAGTGCTGCGCAGCCGAGTAGCACAGCGGAAACGCACAGCAGGGACGCGGGTCGTTTGGGCCGATGTGCGGAGTCTTGGTGAGCGCGAAGGTCTTGAGGTTGCCAAACGGCATGTACTTTTCGATCGTCGGGTCCCACACGAGCATCTCGCCGTCGAGAACGATCCTGCTTTCCGAGAGCGTTCAGCCGCTATGCGAGAGCGCGTAGGAACCGGACGCACTGGTCGACTTCGGGGTTGATGCAGTCCTGGATGAACGGCGTCAACGACCCGGACCGGCTGTCCTTGCCGTACAGGTACGTGTAGTCCTTCGCCCTCCGCGACGAGTAGTGGTACTCGTCGCCGAGCTTGTGCAGCTGGATGCGCTCGCCGTCGAGCTTCTCCTCGACGATGAACTCGTTGGATGCATATTCGCCCTCTTTCAGTACACGGTTCGGGTCGGCCGTGCCACGCGAGACGCGCATCGCCTTGATGACGTCCGAGAGACTACGCTGGTTGCGCCAGCAAAGCATGGGGCGGAAGTCGCTGCCCGGCGTGACGGTGAAGTCCTAGAGTTGACGGTTTCAGCGAAAGAGCGGGGCAGCGAATCTTGAGCGACTCACCTCGTGTTTGAGGTGCTTGTGCGGGTCGTACAGCTGCCAGCACACGCGCTTGATGTCCGAGCACGTGTTGAAGAGCGAATTGGCGTCTGGGTGCAGGCTGTCGAAGATGGTCTTCTCGCCCATGCCGATCTTGAGGTCTGCGCCGGCTGCGATTCAGTACGAACCCGAATACGCCGAGATGTTCCTGACGCACCGCGGAGGATGATGCGAATGAGCCACTTCATTTCGTTCGGGGTCATCTTCGAAGTGCAGCGGCGGAGGATGCGCGAATGCTCCTCGCTGTGGACACGGACGCAGTCAGCACCGGTCAAAGAGCGCTGATTCGAAAATACGCACATCAGGCTGCGCTTGTTGCCCTTCTCGTCCGTCGGGCCCTGCCTCGTGAAGGCGAGGTCGTCGAGCACCTGATTGGCCTCGTCGACCGTCGTGGGGCTGATGCGGTGCACGACCATCGAGCGCGACTTGATGACATCCTTGGCAACCGAGCTGCAGGTATGCGGTCAGCAGAACGACATGGCGACACCGGATGACTGAAATGCGCACGCGAACTCGCCGGCGGCGGGCTGTTGCGAAACGGGGCATCAGTCTCGAGACGGCTGGGCTCACGAGAAAGAATCTCACGCACGTCCTGAGCCGTCGGGACCTTCCAGTTGATGAGCTTGAGCGCATCCGAGCTGTGCGGCGGAAGGTCGAGTGCGTTGGCGATCGCTTTCGCGAGCTTCTGCTCCTTGAGGTTGTACGTGCGGCGACGATTGTCGCGCTGGGGATCAAGAGAGGCTCTGTAAGCACAGTACATCCTCTGAAAGAGCCGATAACGCCGCACCTCGGGCAGCATGAGGCGGATGAGCGGGTAGAGGTCCGGGCCCGTCTCCTCACGCCATCTCTGCGGGAGTCGTGAGCGGGTCAGCGCGAGCCTGACACGGCTTCACAGTGCATTCGAGCGCACCTCGAAGACCCGACGGAGGATGTCGGCCTTCTTCTCGTGCTTCTTGTGCTTGTTGCGGGTGATCGACTCGAAGTGCTCAAACAGCTCGCACACGACGCCAAAGGGCGGCGTCGGTCCGTTCTCGATGCCGGGAGGCTTCTCGAGGTCGTCTGGGCGCGCCTGCTGGAGCTCGCCCTCGCCCTCGCCGTGATCGTCGTCCTCATCGCGTTTGCGCGGCGGACGCTCAGCCTTGAAGTTCCGAGGCATGATGCGCGCGCGTGCAGAGCTAGCTACAGTACTCTCTGGGCGTGCGCACGCAGCCCTACGCCCTCGCGTGCGGCTTGCGCAGGACAGCAGCAGCGGCAAGAGCTCAAGGGGGCGGTGCCGGGGTCAACCGAATGTCAACTTGGCCTCGCGAGGTCTCTCTTGGTGCAGCGCCGACTCGCAGCGCTACTTGTTCAATTTCAGTGCAGTGAGGAACACGTCCTCCAGCCCGGCCGCGCGCATGCTGCGAGAAAAGCGAGATGTCAACTTTCTCTCGCTCGCTCGCTCCCGCCAGTCAAGCGGACCACGCACATCTCGCCGACCTCGTTAAGACCCTCCATCTCGCGCACGCAGATCTTGCCCTTCTCGTCCGGGTCGAGCACCGAACCGAGGTGGCTCCGCCTCCTGACGGCCCATCGTGGCGCCTCCTTCGCGTCGAGGTCCTCCGGCGGGACGACAACAGGCCCGTCGAGCTCGCAGCGCACCTGTAGCGCCTTCCACTGCAGTTGCTTGATACGACACACGAACTCGTCGGCATTGTGCGCGAGGCCTTCAACGATGATCACGCCGGGGTAGCTGCGTGAATGTGCGGCATCAGCAGCGCAACCATCTGGCTGGTCGTGCGAGATGGGCATACCCAGGCTTTGACAGGCCGTACAGCTCGAGCTCGGTGCTCCAGGCAACGATGTCTTTGCGCTTGCTGGTCGCAAGCAGATGATGAGACCACAGCAAGACGGTCTTGAGCTGCAGCGGCCCCGTCGGTCCTGCGCAGCCAGTGGGTCAGCCTACACTCGTGTGTGTGTATTGCCGACAAGACGGCGGCGCACGGGGTCTTGCTGGTTGTACAGGCCTATCTGACGGTGCTGAGGAAACGGGCGGATGTGCCGCAAGGTGCTCCTGCAGGGCCGTGTAGACCGTAAAGACCGGTAGCGGTTCGTCTAGGTGGGCTTTGTAAGTCAGCAGGAGGAGCGAAAGTGAGCCAGGCCCGAGAGACGGACGCACCCCCACTCCCCACTGCTTCGACGGCTTCGTTCAGCGCCCGTCTCAAGCCCGCCTGCTCCTCTCTGTCCAGTGTCAAGCACAGCAGCGCAAAATGCGGCGATTCAGGTGGTCGTCGATACTCGGCGGTCAGGGTGGTGTCGCCGACGAGGCGGAGGGAGAGAGTCGGGAGGGGAAGAGACGGCGTCAAGTCGGCAGCATCGGCGAGGACTGGCTTGAAGACGGGCAATATGAGTGATAGGAGCTTGGCAGCGACGCAGCGGCGGTGCGCACCTCCCACGCTGAGCGCGTGTCGTCGTCGTCCCATTCCAATTCCTCATCAGCGAGCGAGGACTGCAGCACCAGCAGCTCCTCCTTGAGCGCTTCGAGCGGCATGAGGTTGTGCTAAGTAACAGTTACTAGCTGTGCAGCCACTCTTGCGGCGGTGCAAGCGATGTGGGCGATGTTGCTCTGGTAGAACAAGGCAGAGGAGCATTCCGTCATTCCTGATGAAGCCCTCGGAACTCTCGTGTAGCGCTTAGATCTCCGCTCCAGAGACTCCAGACTACAGAAGCTCGTCGCGGGTTCTCGAAGGGAGGGACACACGCGTGACGGAAAACGGTGCGTTCAACGCGAATCGGCCGAACTCTGCTCGACAGATGTCGCCTCGCAAATCTGCATTCCTCATAGATCTACCCACAGCGGAACTTCGGCTCCCAGTCTGTCGCCTTCCACTCCGTCGGCGCGTCCTCCGCACCCTCCTTGAGCCCCCCTGCCGCGTCTGCCGCACCATTGACCGGCTTGTGCGCGGCCTCGGCTGCCGTATTTGCGGGTGACGCGACTGCCGGAGGCGCCGAACGTGTAGAAGACACCTTGGACGGCTTGTCCGAGTGGCCGAGGCCTTGTGAAGGCGCGATAAGGTTGCGGATGCGCTGCTTGAGGTCCTTGAGTTCGGGAAAGCCGCCCTCGACCTTGCGGTCCCACACGAGCTCCCATCCGTTCCACTTCTCCTTCCCGAGACTCTCCTCGAACTCCTGCTCGATCGAACGGTAGCGCAGAAGCCACACGCGGAAGCGGCCGCCCGTTTCGGGTGCGTTGCGCGGGACGAGCGTGATGGAGCGCAGGCCGGGAGAGGTGCCGTCTTCTGCGGTTGCGGCAGGCGGAAAAGTGAGGAAAAGCTCGGTCTGAGTCCAGGTGGCGCGGTGGATCCACTGCAGGATGCGAGGTCACTTGAGCGATGTCGCGAGATGAGGAGAGCGAGGGAAGCGTACCCTGCAGCGGTCGCAGAACTCGATGACGACGCGCGGCAGCTCCTCGCGGTCTTCTCCCTGGTTCAGCACCGGCGGCTCGAAGGTCGAAGGGTCGAGGAGCGGGTCGGACGGTGGCTTCGAGGGAGATGAGAAGGCTGGGCCAGGTTGCGGCGGGGCTGCCGAGGTGGACGGCGGGCAGGTCGCACAGTCTTGCTCAGCCATACTTCGCGCTTCTGGCTCGTTCCGCGGCAGCTTTGTGGGGGGTCGAGGAGGACCCCTGACACTCCTCAGAAGGTCCCGCCGCCAAACCTCTTGATTTCGGGCTCAAAACTTCGCCGAGGCGACGCGAAAATGACTCCAAAACTTCGCCAAAACGGCGGGACATAAACGTATTTGACTATAGCGTCAATACATTTGCTTGTAGTAGTCTCGTGTCCGCAAGTAGTGCGTGGAGGCGAAAAGGCATTCTGTTGCCGGAATTAGATTTAAGCCTTGTCTCTCGCCTCCGTAATGGCGAAGCAATAGAAGAACGATGTATTCTGCTGTAATCCATTGCTCCGTCGGGATCTCGTCGGGACCCGGATCGCTCCCAAACTTCGCTCTCGCCGGCGGGACCTCATCATTTCTGGGTCTTCCGGGCACCCAGAACTTCGCTGGACCCGGCGGGAGCGAAGTGGATTTTGCGTCCAAAACTTCGCCAAAAACGGCGGGGGCTCCTGAGGAGTGTCAGGGGTCCTGGTCGAGGCGGAACCGCAACGCCGAACGCCGAACTCGCCGGCATCTGTCACCTCGGACACGCTCTTCCTCCGCAACTCTCGCTCCCAGACACTCTTGCTGCTCGTCATGAAGGCTGTCGTTGTTACTTCGAAGGGTCGAACCGAGCTCCAGGACTTCCCCGTCCCCGAGGCCTCGTCCGGCCATGTTGTCGTCAAGGTCCGCCACCCGTCCGTCCGTCCTCCTTCAGAGCTGAGGCTAACGCTGTGTCCGACACAGACTACTGCAATTGCTCTCAACCCGACCGACTGGAAGCACGTGCGCCTGCTTTCCGCTCCTTTTCCGACCACTCTTTCCCCGCTGACCAACGGCTGACCCCCCACTTCGCCGGCCTCAGCGCGACTTCGTCGCTCCGCCCGGCTCCTGGCTCGGCTGCGACTTCTGTGGTACCGTAGAGAGCGTCGGCGACGGTGTCTCGCACCTCCAGAAGGGCGACCGCGTCGCTGCTTTCGTGCACGGCGGTCAGTGGCCGGGCGAGGGCTCGTTCGCCGAGTACATCAAGGTGCAGGCCAGCCTCGTCTGGAAGGTGTCTGAGACGATCGGCGACGAAGAGGCGGCCGCGGCGGGAGGCATCGGTCCCTGTGCGTTCTTCGACACGCTTTCATTGAAACGAGAAGGCTGACTACGTCTGTGGCTCGGGTGCAGGGACCGCCATTCAAGCGCTCTTCTTCCGCTTGCCCATCGACACTCCCTGGAACCCGAACAAGGAGGGCGAGCCGTTCCTCGTGTGGGGTGGCGCGACGTCTGTCGGTCTCTGTGCGTCTGCGCAGTCTTGCTCGCCCGCGTGGTCCTGCTCACAGGCTTAATGCACAGACGCTATTCAGCTTCTCAAGCTTTCCGGCTACACCGTCGTCACTACGGCGAGTGAGAAGAACGCCGAGTTGCTCAAGAGCCTCGGCGCAACTGCCGTCTACTCGTGTGCGTCCGCGTGTCTCGCTCTCTGTGCGATTTTCTTCGGGACATCTCCCATACTATTGGTTGTCGCGTGTTGGAGGTAACTGACCTGACTGGGTCTCGCTCTTTGCAGACTCGGACAAGGACACGCCGGCGAAGATCGCCAAGGACTACCCGACCCTCCGCTACGCCCTCGACACGATTGCCGAGGGCAAGACAACCGTCGGCGCCGTCAAGTCAATCTGGGACGCCGCAGGCATGGGCAAGGTCATCACGCTGCTCGTCAACAAGGACGACGAGCTCAAGCAGTACAAGGACAAGGTGCCTGCCGAGATGACGCTCGTCTGTGCGTGCCGTCTCTTGCTTTCCTTGCCGGCCCACACTGACGGTCCGAGCGTCACAGACACCGTGCTTGGCGTCGCGTTTGACTGGCCGGGCGTCAGCTTCCCCGAGATGCCCGAGGACAAGCGCCAGATGGAGGAGTGGTGCGTCTCGCTCTACCTCCTCCTACTTCTGCTTTTTTCCTGACTCTGCTATGCTCTGAACAGGTGCGCAAAGCACATCCCTGAACTCGTCGCCTCGGGCAAGCTCAAGCCGAACCCGATCAAGTCGTTCGACGGCGGGCTCGCAAACATCACCGAGGGACTGGACTACATCAAGGCTGGCAAGGTGCGGCTGTCTCTCTTGCTGTCATCTGTCAGTGCTGACATACCTTTGTATCGCAGAACCGCGCCCAGAAGGTCACCTACAAGATCTAGAGCGGAGTAGACACGAGTTGGAATCCTGCAGTGCATCCGTATCGTCTATTTCGCGCTTCCTCAAAAGTGTACGCCGCGAGTTCGCAGCGCGAGTGAGATCTGCGCTCAGCGCTGAAGAAGAGCAAGAGCAGATGAGAGTGCGAGAGAGCGAGAGAGGTTGTTGCTGGGCCGCGGCCGCCCCTTGGATCAGCCGCGCATCGTCTCCGCCGGCGAACTCGCCTCAGACAAGCACGCTGTCAGGGCTGCGCTTCTCGAGCTGCATGCACACTCAGCATGTGTCAGCATCGTTCGAGCAGCATCGCCTCGACGTGGTTCGGCCCGGACTCTCCGAGCCCGAACGAGATGGCGGCAACGGCGCGCCCGGGCATGCACGAGCGGTCGTCCGCGCC
Organism: Rhodotorula paludigena; assembly: GCA_036244875.1. Lineage (NCBI taxonomy): Eukaryota > Fungi > Basidiomycota > Microbotryomycetes > Sporidiobolales > Sporidiobolaceae > Rhodotorula > Rhodotorula paludigena. The sequence goes on from BQKY01000010.1 coordinate 688,897, forward strand.
TGATCCGCAGCCGTACACGCTTGCACGCCACACGTTCGACGTCGAAGACGGCGCCTGGCGGCCCTCGGGAAGGCGCCGTTGTCTTCTGTCGCTTCATCGCGCTCGTCGACGACTTAGATGCGCCATGGCTGCCGCAGTCCACCTCCGCAAGACCTTGTTGAGCGTGCGGCGCATGCTGCGTCGTGAACTCTACCCGACACGCTGTGCTTGAGGCGCGTTGGAGGCAGTATTGACGCACCAGCTCGTCCCGACTTTCGCGTTCTACGGTTGAACCCCTCCTGCTCGTCGACGCGGGGCTCTGCGGGCTCGGCGCGTGCTGCAGGACGCGCCGAAAGTGTGCTGGAGTACACCTGAGGCATACTCGAGGGCGCTGTGGTGGTGTATGGGGCGCGAGAGCTGCAGACGGCTCGTCGGAGGACGAAGTGGGGACAGACGCTGGCGCCGAGCTGGGGGCTCGGACGGCCGTGAGGATGGGTGCGCCGGTCGAGCGAGTCTGCTAGGCTCACGCCTTGCTGCGCAGCTGCTCATCTGACGAGGCGTGCGGTTGGAAAGCTGACCCGATCGCGCGACTTGCTGCGTCCGTCGCGTCCAGGCGGAGCGCGGACCGTGCGAGACCCTCTGCTTTCTCCTTCTCCCTGCGGACTCTGGGAAACGCTCCAGTCATGCAGAGCCCTCCCGCGGGCCTCGTCCCGCCGCTCTACGCTGCTCATTCGCCCCCGTCTACGCTCGAAGACGACGTCGGCGGCTCGCTCCCCATGATGCCCAGCTCTCGTACCGGCTCCGCCGACTCGGTGTCTGTGGACCAGGCGGGAACGTCGCAGCCCCTGCCGCGTCCCTCCCCGTCCCGCCCGCGCCCCACCCCTTCCACCTCGTCTCCTCCCCCTCCGCCCTCCTCCTCTTTGCCGTCTCCTCCGCCCCTCGCTCAGATTCTCTCGCTCGCATCTGCTCAGACTTTCCAAGTCTTCGTTCGTGGAGTGGATAACAAGACGGTGCGCTCGCGGAGACCGATTGCGCAGAAGAGCGCGCGCTCACGTGCGATCTTGGCCATGCACGCAGTTCGCTCTCGACGCAAGCGCCAACGACTCGACTGAGAGCCTCAAGAACAAGATAGCGCTCAAGCAGGGTGTTCCAGCGGCGATGCAGTGGCTTACGTACGCCGGCAAGGTGCTCCAGGTGTGTTTGTCCTTCAGGTCCGGAAGCAGACCGCAGACACTCATGTTTCGAGCGAGCAGTCTGCGCGCACGATGGCGTCTTACGGCATCGTCAAAGGATGCACCCTGCACCTGTCCCTCCGCGTCAAGGGAGGCGCCGACACATCTGCGACCGCGTCGATCGGCTCTACGTCCAGCGCGATGCCGTCGACCGACTCGGTCTCGCACAACGTCAGCCCCAGTGGGTCGTCCAACAAGCGCAAGGACTCGACTGCTTCGCCTGCTGCTTCCCCAAGCAAGAAGGCCAAGGAGCAACATGTTGCTATGGCGCCGTGCGACCAGACGCTTCTGAGGCACCTCGACTGCGGCGAAGTCGTCGTCAAGGCCGGTGTGTCCCGGGTCATCAGTTCCCGTGCTCTCTTTACCCCGGTCTCATCGGCCATTGACCCACAGAAACTCGCTTCCGCGCCATCAAACCCGGATCCAATCGCAGCAAGGATGTCAAAGACGTCGTCAAGACCTTTTTGTACGTTTGCATTGACTCCGCTTACACGAGAAAGATGTAATTGACGGCTGTCGGTCCTAAAGGGAGGCTGTCGACGAACTTCTCCCGCTCCTCCTCTCTTACAATCTCCCCTGCGAGCATACGACCTCCTACCTGCGCCTGGATCACTCGATGGACATGGCGACCCAGCTCTTACTCGACGAGTCCGTGCGTGCATGCGCCGACATCTGCACAGCGTCGGCGGAGATGTGGTACGAAGAAAAGGGGTGAGCCGCCTGGCCTTTGCGATTCTTTCTGCTCCTGAGATGCGCTTTCGCGCAGTCTGCGCATCCACGTCGCCGGACCCGACGCTGCCGCTCGTCTCCTCCTTGCTGTCCTGCGCACGGTGAGTCAAGAACGTCGGCTTCATGTCTCGCGCGTCGCTCAAAGTCTTGCGCCCGCAGCTCTTGCGCCTCATCCAGCGCAGCACGGCGCACGACACGAAGTGGATCGATGACGCCGAAACCGGTGAGGAGATCGCCCGCCTCGAGCCGCTGCTCGAGGCCACGCAGGACGTCCGCGAGCGCGCCCACGCACTCGCAGCGCTCGACGCCGTCGACGACCTCGTCGAGTACAACAAGGAGCTGCGCCTCGGCTTCTTCGGCAACCCGCGTCTGACAGCCACGCAGAAGCGCGAGTATCAGGCTGCGAGGCGTGCATCGCACTACGCGCTCGCCGAGGTGCGCCTGCAGACGGTCAAGGCCGGCCTCGCCTACGCCAACACGGTCAAGGTCGGCCGGCAGCGCCAGAAGTCAAGGCCGAAATTCCCGCCAAGCGAGTCGAGCGGGGTACCCGAACAGTCCGATGCTCCCGCTCCTGCACCGAAGCGTCGCCGTGCACCGACTGCCTCGACGAGCACGTCTCCGAAGCGTCGCCGTGCATCGACTGCCTCGACAAGCACCTCTGGTGCTACCGCGTCCTCTCCTGTCGCGCAGATCTCGCCACAGCCTGTCCTCGCGCAGGCTGACACCTTCGTCTCGCCCGGCCACGCCCCGTCCTCGTCCGACCATTCTTCAACCCGGAGCACGGCCTCATCTTCGTCCGCCTCAAGGGCTGGCCGTCAACAGAGCGCAGCAGGCGACGAGCATAGCAGCGCTGTCGACCGTATGACGGCTTCCGAGACTCCGAGGACTGTCGATGCTGTCGAACCGACTGCTGCGGCGGATGCGCGAGGTCCGGCTCCGTCAACCGGCCTCGAAGACCCGAATGAGCGGGAGGTGGCTCAGCGCTGGCGCGGTCAGCCCATCATTGAAGCACTCGGCGATGGGTCGACCGAGACATCGACGCCGCCCATCTTGACGACCACCGTCGAGATTCGTGGAGGCGCGACCCCGCCGCGGGTGCTCTATCTCCTCAAAGCCGGCGACGCCTCCTCGCCCGCATCGACAAGCTCAGTTCCGACCTACGGCTCGTCGCAAGTCGGAGAAGACCTCTTTCGCAGCCTGCCCGCCTTCATTCGTCAAGAACCTGTGAGTTTCCCTTGGCTTCTTCGCTTAGGCTGCTCGCTGATGATGCCAGCATACAGGGCCACAATGGACTGACGTTTATTCACGCTTTCACGAGCATACTGGCGCGGTCGTACTCTTTCGTGCTCGATCTGTTTGTGGCGGCCGACCCTTACCTCGTACAAATCCTCTCGTCGGACGTCATGCTCGACTGGGCAACGCGGTACGTTACCGCACTGCTATCTGTCGCCCTGTGTAAACACTGACCAAGTTGAAGAGCAGGTCAAGCGTGTCGGGGTTGCTGCGCTGCTCGAGCTCGATTGCTGCCAAGGTCATGCTGGCAGTGAAGGAGGCGAACCGCCGCATTGAGGTGCTTAGTACTGCTCGTTCTGCTCGTGTGGAGAGCAGGACTGACAACTTTGCTCTGTGCAGGCGCATCTCGCTCGCCTCGACCACCCTCACGCAGACCGTCCGCGCCTCGTCGTACAGCAGTACCGTTCGAGCGGCTTCAGCCTTCGTCATTCGAAGATGCTGCTTACCGTCCTCGAGGACGGCTCGATCGCCGTCGTAATAGGCTCGGGCAACGTCTCGCGCGCGGGATTTGGCGGAGAAGGCACCGATTTGGACGGCAACGTGCCTTCGTCGGCATCTTACGAGACGGGCGAGATCACGATCATGCCGCGCGACTCTGTCCTCGCGGGCGAGCTGCTTGCCGGCTTCGACGGCGCCGAGGCGCACCTCTTCAATGCCGGGCGCGTCCTCGAGACGTCGTCCGCGTCGACTGCGCCCATTGCCAGCGTCCGTCAGGTGCAGGTCGCGAGTGCCGAGGTGGAACGCATCGAGAAGCTCGTTGGAGTCGAGGCGGCCAAGGCGAGTCGGCGCCTCCTCAGCCTCAAGCTCGACTGTCAGAGTTTACGCGACAAGGCAAGGCTTCCATACTATCTCGATGACAACAGCAGGCTCACCTTGCTCCTCCGCAGACCTACGTTCAGCCGATCACGACAGACCAGCTCGCACGCTTGAATAGCTCAGCATCGACGTTGCCCAAGAGTGACGCCCTCGTCATCAAGCTCGGCGAGAAGCCCGCCAAGCCTCGCCCGATTTCGGAAGCAATCTTCCAGCCGACTGCAGGCGAGCAGCAGCGCGGCATCGAGCTGTGCGCATCGCCGACAGGCAAGGGCGTCGTCGTCGAGTCGGGCGGTTCGGGTACGTGGCACAAGGGCATCAAGGGCAAGCGCGTCTCGGGGGTTTTGATCTGCGCGTCGTGCGGCAGGTGAGATCTGTTTGTGCGCTTCCTTACGGTCTCAGCAACTGCGCTGACTTCGGCGTGCGTTCCCCAGAACTGCACGGGGAACACTCCCGGTTGACATCTACGAGTCGCGCTCTTGGGAAGTACGCCATCTCGGTCACGTCAAGACGTGCTCCAAGATCCTGTGGTCAAGCTCGTCGGCCTTCTATCCGAATGAGATGCTGGCAGACGAGGACGACGACGAGGCAGGCGACAAGCAGGCGACGCTGGAGACTCTGCTCGACCTGCTTCTCGTGAGTTCGCTGCGCCATTTCTCGGTGGTTCATATGCTGACCGCCATCTCTCAGGCCTACGCAACGCATGACCCGGAGACCGATGTCCGTGTGCTCGACCCGCTCTACGCTTGGTACAAGTCGTTGACGGAGCCGATCCACGGATACGGTGCGTCGATCCTGGCACTCGCGTTGCGTTGTCGGTGTACGGCCTCTGATCCCTGTCAAACAGCCGAAGTAGCGACATCAATCGTTGACTTTTTCCGCGCTTCAATCGATCGCCAACACCCGTTGTACGATCACTACGTCGACCGCTGTGTCAAGTTCCTCGCCAAGCCCGATCGCAAGGAACTCTCCCAGCAGCTCGTCTCTCGCCTCGCACCAGCAACTGCCTCGGGCAGGGCTGACAAGCATTCCTTGTCGGGTACGTCTCGCGTCTGTCAAGAGATACTGAACGTTTCGCTCTAAGCTGGTTGCTCTTGCAGAGTGCACCATCTTCCCAAACCGACTTTCCGACATCATCAACCACCGCTGGCCGTTGCTCGACTCGGTTGACGACTAGGAGGGCGGCGAAGCATGCAGCAAGAAGGGGAAAGGAAAGGCCCGCATCTGAGTAGGTGTAGTCTCGATTGCAAGTAACAAGCCCTGTCCCGCGGCGAACCGGCGGGAAGCTACATTTCAGCCACCGAAAGTGCGGAGAAGGTAAGGACGGAGAGCAACTAGACGACGAGGCGGCAGGCGCGGCATTCGTCGCCCGCTCCCCGCCATGCATGCGGCGAACCTCTCGAGAGGTCGACACGCTCACAAGCGGCAGCAAAAGGATGACTCGGGTGGGGCTCGAACCCACGACCGTTCGCGCTCTACGCCGCCTTCCGAGGAGGGGAGGAAGGAAGCAATACAAAGTGTATTCAGCGTGTAAGGCGAAAACTCTAAACCAACTGAGCTACCAAGCCGTTGACCGCTGGGCAATAACAGCAGAATAGGATCACGCCGACCAATGTAGCCACACATAAACACGTTTGCTTTTTTTCGGGTCCGCAAAGGTGTCTCCATCTCTCTGCAGCTCGTACCGGAAGTGTGGGTTGCGAAAACTGTAGGAGTTCCGCAGAATCTTGCCGCAGTGCGCTAGCCTCCGAAACAAGCGAGAAACGGCTGAGTTCCGGGTTGAGAAGGTCTGCCGAAGCGACGGATGCGCGGCCGGCTGGGAGCATGTCAGATTGCGCCAACACGACGCTAGGACCGTGAGTGACTCCTGATCCTGCGAAGAACAGGCTGCGCAGGCAAGAGATGAACAGGTAAAGCTGGGTGACGAGCGGGAGGGCGTGTAGCGACGGCGCACGGCTCAAAGTCAGCGATGATTGCGAGACCCTGTGACCCACTGATCACTGGAGGCACTCACAGAAGTATTCTCTGCACTGCACAGCAACGGCACGGGAGGCAGCCTCGGGGGACGGAGGCATCAAAGTAGTCTGGACAGATGTTCTTTGCTTGAAGGAGACCGCGAGCGGACTTGTCCACAGGCGTAGCAGTCACGTCAGGCACAAGAATAGTGCTAGCAGAAGGATGCAGTGAGGCTGACAGGTTGTACCGATAGAGACAACTTAAGACACGACCAGCATGCAAGCTGCAGGCTCTGCAGGTCCAAAGCGCCTCAGAACAAGCAAGTCAGCACAGCTCTTGTTCAATCACCTTGCGCGGAGTATGAAGCGCAGCTAGCGGACTGAAGAGAGGCGGGGCACGAGAGAGCGTGAGGAGCAAGTCAAGCAAAAGAGCTCGGCACAAGCAGGTCGGCCTGAAGCTGTAGCACAATGCTTTCTCATTTTTGCATATCACCAATGTCTACATCTTGGAGGGCACGGTGGGCCCCTGATTGAAGAGCTTGCCCGTCGCCCAGGCAGTGACGAGCGTGTTGGCAATGGCGGTGCTGCAAGCGAACGAGCAGCGCATTAGCGCCAATCTGTGCACACAACTTCAAAAAGTGAACGCACGCAGGCGGCATGAGGAAGGACCCTTCGTCGCGCGCCTCGGCCTTGGCGGCGTCGACGCCCTCGCCGCTGACGCCCTCCTTGCCGTCGAGCCGGGCGACCTGCTCGCGGCTGAGCTGCATGGGCTTGGTCGAGTTGATGACGTTGAGGACCTGCTCGCGGGTGAAGAAGCGGGCGTCTGTTGGGGGCAGGGCTGTCAACAAGGTCAGGGCGCTGGAACGAGACTGGAAAGCGCACCCTCGAGCTCGTTGTCGAGGTCCACCCGAATGTCCGTCTCTTCCTTGGCGATGCCCCAGCAGCCAAACATCAGCGAGGCCGGGAAAGGCCACCTGCGAAACAGAGTCAGCGATTGACCCTGGACAGCAACAGCGGAAGAAAGCGCACGGCTGCGACGAATGGTACCCCACCTCGCCAATCACAATCCCTGCCTCCTCGTACACTTCGCGCCTCACCGCCTCCTCGAGCGACTCGCCCGACTCGATAAAGCCCGCGAGGCACGAGTAGAAGCGCGCCGGCCACGAACGCTGCCTCCCGAGGAGGATCTTTTCGCCGTCGGGCGAGAGGACGGCCATGATGACGACGGGGTCGGTGCGCGGGTAGGAGAAATTGTGCACGCCCTTGCGCGACAGGCACGTCGGCGCGCCGTCGAGGCCCGACTCGCCCGCTTCGCCGGGGATGCAGCTGCGCTTCCACCCGGCCCAGACCGAGCGGATTGGGCGGGCGCACGCGGGGCAGAACTGCGGGTGCGGACGCGTGAGCGGGATAGAAGGCAAGAGCTGGAGGGAAGAAGTGCACCTTGTTGCGAGTGTTCCAGTCGACGAGCGAGCGGGCTTCTGCTGCGATCGACGCCTCCTCGTTCGGCATCGTCTGCGCTCCTGAGCGCAGCTCCATAAACTGCGGGAGAGACACATCAGCGAGTGACCTTGCAAGCGAACCCACGCTCGAACCACGCACCCGGACATTGTCCTCCTTCTGCACGCGCTCCTTGAGATCGGCAAAGTGGGACACGTCGAGGGCCCAATACGGCACGCCGTGCGGCGAGTGCGTCTCGAGGGTCGAGTTCTCGTCCGGCTTGGAGAGCGGGAGCGACTTGGCCGACTCGGGTGCGGACCGCTCGTCGACGCCGAGAAAGACGAGGGCAGGCTGCGCGCACAGAGTCTTCGTCAAAAAGTCTGGCTGCGTGGCACGAGCGCGGGACGCGCACCTGGTTGAGGAAGTAGTGCCGCTTCTCGTCCTGCGTCAGGTCGCCGACGGTCGCCTTTCCCAGCCTCTGTCCCTCGCGCCCGAGCAACGCCAAGTTGGGCACGTCGTCGTCCTTCTTGCCGTCGACGCCGGCAAAGACCTTGCGAGCGTCACCGATGTACTCCTGCACGTCCTTGAAAGAGAGGTAGTGCAGGTGGCGGACGCCGTCGACGGTGACCGAGAGGGGAGAGAGCGAGTCGAGGGTGAGGAAGCGGGCGCGGTCCGACTCGAGGGCCGAGGCGAGGAAGGCGGCGGACGAGCGCAGGTACGAGAGTCGGTTCAGCGGGTTTCCCGCACTGCAGAGCGGGCAGATGGTGTGCCGGGTCAGCAGCGGTGCAGGTGGGGGAGCGGAGCGGAAGCGGCGGCGACTCGCTAGTAGTTGTCCATCGAGCGGGCGTACGAGTGGTGCAGCCTCGAGACTGCCCTGTGCGTGCCCCGTGCACGCCTGACTGCGAGAATGGTGGGCGCACGGAAGCAGCCAGCAACGCTCTCGCGAGACGAGGCCTCGTCGGTCCGGCAATGTCGTCGCGCGAGCCAGACGCCCCGCTGAGCGTCGAGGTCGTCGTCTACGACCTCGTGCGTGCCTCCCGCGCTGCTCCCCGCTGTCCCGCTCTCACGCTCGCGCTTCCCGCAGCTCCCTCCTTCTCGCTTGGGCTCGGTCCTCAACTTCTTGTGCGCCGCCTCGACGCTCTCAGCGACCTCGGTACAGCGCTGACGTGAGTGCATTGCAGCGGCTCGGGCGTGTACCACTCGAGCGTCCAGCTTCGCATCCCCCTCGGCCCGACAGACCTCGACCCAACTCCTCAAGAGCACGCCTATGGCGGGCACGACGAGCCCGGCTTGACCGGCATCTTCAGCATCCCCGCAGGCACCGCGGCGCAGCGCATGCCCGGCCTGCGGTACTACACGACCGTCGACATGGGCGAGGCGTTCGGCGCGGACTGGGTGCGGGCATTCGCGCCAAAGCGTCGCCGCACAAGCACTGCCGAGTCGGCGCTGTCGAAGCAGGCGACGAGCGAGGCGGCTGCCGGTCAGCCGTACCAGGGATGGCAAGCAGTCGCGTCCCGCTCGACCGTCAATCTCGGCGCGAGCGACCTCGACGACCCGTTCCGCGACCCCGACGACGGCGAAGAGGACGACGGCGGTGCGAGCGACGGGACCGAGTACATGACGAAGGCCGAACGGCGAGCCTATCGCATCGTGCAGGCCATGCGCCGCGATCCAGCCTGGCACGGTACACGGTATCGGCTCCTCGAGAAGTGCGTGACTTTCCGAAGCACAGGACGTGGATCTGTTTGCCGACTATTTGATCTCGCAGGAACTGCAACTCGTTCACGCACGAGCTCGTCTGGCGACTGACGGGACGCAAGGCGCCTGCGTGGCTCAATCGTGCAGCTTGGGTGCGTTTGTCCGAGAAATGCGCGGTCGCGCGACCCGCTCTGACTCGCTTGAACGCCACCGCGGGGGCCGCAGGTCGCCACGTCGATACCGTGCATCGTCCCCGCGGGCTGGATCGACGATGCGGACGAGGCGGCTCCAACGGCAGAAAGCGCCCACATCCCTGATCCGGCGCACGTCGCCGGCGACGATGACACGCTCACCATTAAGCCTCCGCGAGCGGACAGAATGGAGCTGGGCGGGCGGTCGTAGGCGCAACCCTTGCCAAGGTGCGCATCGCCTCTTCCGTTCCGACCACCCTTCGTCGCTGTTCGGCGAAGCGTGGGCACGGCCTTCGTACTCGGCAAACCCACCTCTGAACTCACCGCGATGCAATGCATATCCGCAGGGTCTCCGTCTCCGCCCGATACTTCCGCATCGCCCCGCCCTTCGTCCAAGTCCGGCCGCTTTCGCATTCAATTTGCCTGGGCATCAAGCTAGTTGCGTTCGTTCTGCTAGCGCATTGCGCGCAACCCCCACCCGCCGCCCGTCTGTACCCTCGTTTTCTTGGCCGTATCTCTTTTTAGTGTCCCTTGTGAGATCTACGCATTGCAACACTTTGTTTTCCCGGTGCGTGTCCCTCTCCGAGATCGAGCTTTGCAACACAGTTGACGGGCTGATGACGCTCATGGCTGAAGCGCACACCGACCGCGACGCTGCGCAGATTCACTTCGTATAACGAATCGGCGCTAGCGCATGCGCACCTTCCTCGTTGCACCCGAAGATTCGGCTGCTGGTTCGCCCAGCCCTGCTAGGCCGAGACAGTCCCTCGCGCGGCTTATCGCGGGCCGCCCGGCGCGTTTCGCTCCTTCGCCGGCGGGCACTTCGCGGGCACCTCTCCTCCCCGCTCTCGTCTTCCCCGGAGATGTCACATCAGATTTGGCGCCTCTTGGCATCCCCTGCCCTTCGACTTCGACGCCTCGCCGCTGCGCTTGCGCGCGCAAGCTTCTCTTGGCTTGCGCTGCTCCTTCGCCGGACCCTGCGCGCCGATCGTCGACATGCGCATCTGCGCACCGCCCCGCGCTAGCTTATCGCAGGTGGACCCCTTTGCCCTCTCGCGAGAGAACGTTCGTGGCTTACGGTGACGGCGCTAAATTCAAAGCTGCGAAACCCTCGCCGCCGCAACGAGCGCACGCAAGCGCCTTGGAGCGCGGAGCCAAGCCGCTCTCGCACCTGTGTCGTCCTCACTACGAACTTCTCCGCTTCTGCTCCTCGTGCTCTCCCTCTTTTCTCCTGCTCGACCTGGTCTTCCACACCTCGACTTGGTCTGCCTGAGTGATGACCCTGCTGTGCTTCGGCCACCCGCCTGTCGACCCCTCCACCCAGAAAGCGCTTGCACTCCCCATCGCCAACCCGCTCGACCGCCATGGCCGCATCTTGTACGTGCTTTCTCATTGCTGCAGACACCTTTGTCTCCGGGACCGCCTCCGGCTGCAGGATCGGCGTGTCGAGCGACTCTGCCCCTCGAAGTCACACTGACCGCCTCCACTTCTCGGTGCAGCTTCTTCGCCTGGCTGAGCTTCGGGCTCTCCTTCCTCTCGTGGTACGCCATGCCCCCGCTTCTCAACGCGACCATCAAGCGAGACCTCAATCTCACCGACAATGAGGTCTCGAACTCGACCATCATCGGCGGCGTCGCCTCTCTCCTCGTTCGCCTCATTGCCGGGCCACTCTGCGACCGCTTCGGCCCTCGCTACGTCCTCATTGGCACCCTCTTCCTCTCGGCGATTCCCTGCGGCGCCGCCGGAACAGCGCACAACGCGCTCGGTCTGTACTTTGTCCGGTTCTTCATGGGCATCGCCGGTGCCGCGTTCGTCCCCTGCCAGGCCCTCATGGCGGCGTGGTTCGACAAGCGGGTCATCGGGACCGCATCGGCTTTTGCCGCAGGCTGGGGCGATGCCGGCGTCGGCGTCACCTTCTTCGTCGTAAGTCGCGCTGGCAAATCCGTCTGAGCAGCCCCGGCCCTTCGGCATCGCGGGCTCCTCCAGCCTCGGCCACGAAGCCACGCTGACCTACCTCGTCACAGATGCCTGCCGTCTTCAACTCGTTCCGTGGCGACCACGACCACCCCGAGCGCGTGGCCTGGCGCCTGTCTTTCCTCGTCCCGTGCATCCTTCAGATCGTCTGCGGCGTCGCCGTCCTGCTGCTCAATGACGACACTCCGACGGGCTCATGGAAGTCTCGACACCTCACCGGCGGTTCTCGGCGCGAGAGCACCGACCCGATCCTCTTCTCAAACCGCACGCGGACCAAGTCGTTCTCCCAGCGTCCGACCATTCCCTCGAGCGGCGCCAGCGTCCACTTTCCGACGTCCGGTAACTCTTCCATGACGGTCATCACGTCGCCGCCCCCCGCTGCTGCAACCCCAAAGCGTGGCAGTGTCGCGCCGAGCTTCGTCGATCTCGAGAAGGCGCAGGCGACTGCGACGGAAGTCCGACGCGGCTCCGAGGCGCCAACGCTCGCCGAACCGGCGGGACCGCGCAAACAGACTGCGCGCGAAGTCCTCGCCGACCTGTGCTGCCTCCAGACGTCTATGCTCGCCGCCGGGTACTTTGCGACGTTCGGCATCGCACTGACGATGAACGCCATCCTCGTCAACTGGTACATGAGCCCGTCGAAGTTTGGATGGAGCCAGAGCCTCGCGACCGATTGGGCCGCGCTCTTTGGTTTGCTCAACGTCGTCACTCGCCCGTTCGGTGGCATCATGGGCGACGTGCTGTACAAGAGGTTCGGCGAGCACCGCGGGCTGCAGGCGAAAAAGTGTGCGTCCACCTGCTCTCGTCCATGCGGAGGTGGTCACTGAGCGACCCTCACGCCCAGTCTGGATCAGCTTCCTCTGCGTGATGGGCGGCGGCTTCTCCGTTCTCGTCGGCCTGCTCAATCCGTCTTCGCCAGCCGCCTTCATCGCCCTCTTATGCATCCTCGCTTTCTTCATTGAAGCTGGGAACGGCGCCGTCTACGCCTTGCTGCCCCACGTCAACCCGCACATCAACGGCTTCATGGTTCGTTCCGTCGTTCCGTTCTCTCGCTTGTCATGTCTGACTGGTGACGCGACACAGGGCGGCGTGGTCGGCGGCTCAGGCAATCTCGGCGGGATCGTGTACACCACCGTCGCCCGCTACAGCTCGTTCGCCAAGACGACCTGGACCATCGGCGTGGCGAGGTGCGCTGGCGATCTGATTGTCCTCGTGCGAATTGCACTAACGCTGGCTCGTCGCTCCAGTGCCGCTGTCGGCGTGGCCATTGCGCTCGTCAACCCGGTTGTGCCGCAGAACAGGCGCACCATGTACTCCTAAATCTGCGCACCCATCCAGCTCCTTCGACACGGACACTGTCGGTTGACGCTAGAGCGCTGTCCATACATCTTACACACCCTGTCGAAGTAGAACAAGATTCAGTAGCATCCTCTCCCGTCTGTAACAGTCCTCCACAGTTGTTCTCTCGCACTCAGTTGACATCGAGAGTCGCATAGTCTAGATTGCGCTGTAGTCTACTCCATCACCCTTGTCCCGAGAGACTTGGTCGCCTTCCTCATCGTTCCCCTCGCGCCCCACGCCATGGCGAAGAGCACGAGCGCAGTTTCCGTTGCGACGAGCGCCAACCCGGCAAGCATGAACCGCGGCGCGAACACCTTCCACACCATGAGGTGCCTGCGAAGCCACGCAGCGCATGCAGCGCTCGCGAGCGCAAGCGCGGCAAAGTACGAGAGGTAGGCAGCGCCGGCGCGGGCGAGGTGTCGCGGAGCGTGGAGGGCGCCCTGGTCTCGCAGCGGCGGCGGTACGTTCCAGAAGACAAAGAGTGGGAGCGCGAGGGCGGTGAGGAGGAACGATGCGAGCGTATTGAGGATGACGAGGAGCGGCGAGAAGGGGTAGGTTAGGGTCGGGAAGCCGATGAACGCGGTCGACCATTGAATTGACGAGATGACGGCTTGATGACCCGTCGCAAAGAACGAGAGGTGCGACAGGAGGGCGAGCGTCGAGATCTGTACGAACGTCGGGCCCGAGTGTGGCGGAGCAGGAGGGAGGCCGCCACCCTGCTCGTCGCCCTGCAGGAACGCCTCGAGCGACGTTGCCGACGCAAGCGTGTCCATTAGGTGCGCGATGTCGCGCTCCGAGTCATAGATCTCGAGGAGGCACAGCAGAACGACGAGATGGACTGTGAGGACGAGCTGGGCGGGCGGCGGGGAGACGAGGAAAAGGAGCGCGAACGCGGCGGCGAAGAAGAGGAGGTACGACGAGCCGAGTGCGTTGGCGAAGCCGATCACCTTGATCTGTGTGCGCACCGGCTCGCCCGCGGCGTTCTTGACCTGCTCGCGCTGGATGCGGATGCACAGCGGCGAGAAGCGCCAGATCAGCGTCGCGGCGAGCGTGGCGCCGACCAGAACGGCGCGCGCAAAGCCCGTTTTGACGACTCCGGCCAGCGCAGTACCCGCCGATCCAAGCGAGGCGAAGGAAAGCGCGAGGTCGACCGCCCAGTACGCCGAGGCGCCGAGGAGGAGCGCGCGCAGTCCGAGCCCGAGGAAGATAGGCGCGACGCCCTCGTCCGACTTCGAGACGGCGAGAGACGAGCGCAGGAGGGATGGTACGAAGAAGGCGCACGCGAGTGAGAGGGCGAGGACGATGGCGCTTGCGCGCGAGCCGGGTGCGAGGTGGAACGTCGGCTGGCACTTTGGCACCTGCTCTTCGCGGCAGATGCTGCTGTACGCCATCAGGCGGACGGCAACGAGCGCCACGGTCGAGTAGCCGATGAGGCGGTTGCGAAGGCGGGCCTCGGGCGCTGCAAAGGCGCGCACGAAGCTGAACAGGAGGAGTGTCGTGAGGAGGAAGAGGACGGCCGAATCCTCAAAGACGGTGAGCGAGTTGGATGCGAAGACGGCGGCGTGGGCGAGGAGGGGGAAGAGCGGCGCAAACTGGCGCAGCGAAAGTGGGCCTTCGAGGCCGAATGCCATCGGGATCGACGACGGAGTCGGCGCGAAGATGACACCGATTTCGGCACCCGCAGCCGCCGCGAAGACGACTGCGAGCCCGGTCGGTCGCCCTGAGAGGGCGCCGGATACGGCGAGCGCCGCGCCGCCAACGAGCGCGACGAGCGCGCCCTCGACACCGCGCCCGACGAGGAAACGTACGGTCGGCCCGCGACGAGCCGCGTCAGCGAGCCTCGCGCCGACAAGGAGGCTGCCCGCGAACAGCGCGAGCCCAGCGCCCATAAGGACCGGGTCGAACCTCGCCCACACGCCGCGGGCCTTCTGCCGCGCTGAGCGCTCGAACGTCCAGAATTTCTCGAGCGCACGCTGCTCCATCGCCGACTGTGACTGGCCGGGAGCGTGCGCGCCCTTGTAGGCTGCTTTGGCGAGCTCGAGGACGAAGGACAGCTCGGGCATCGAAGGGAGAAGGTCGCCGCCTGAGGGAAGGGCCGTATAGGTGAGGAGGTAGTTCGACAGCTCAGACGAGGCGAGCAGCGTCGCGTGCAGCAGCGTCTGAAGGGGGGACAGGTCCTCGTTGTCGCGACGAGAGGGCTGCGAAGACGCAAGACCGAAGAAGCCGCGCTTCGGCTTGACGTCCGGGGCATCGGGCGGAGTGGGCGGGACGGGAAGCTGCGACTTGTGATAAAGGAGCTCAGGGATGGGCAGGCCAAGGTTGCCGAACGGGATGGGCAAGCCGAGGAGGAGCGAGAGCGTCGGCACGAGGTCGATCTGGCTCACCGAGCGTGTCGCGCTCGTCAGGCCCTTCGCAGGCCAAGTGAGCTCGTACTGGTCGGCGAGATCAGTCGACTCGGTCGAGGCAGCGCGGAGGGGCGCAAGCGGGTGCTTGGGCGACTCGAGGGCATGCTCAAACCACGCGCTGTCGACGAGCGGCGTCTTGGAGTAGACCCAGAGCGCCGCATCGACCTCTTCGCGCGTGTCGCCGCCATGGTCGCCGCGGTCCGTCATGCCATGGTCGCCTACGACGACGAGGAGCGTGTCGTCCTGCAAGCGGTCGACAACGTCGCGCAGGAGCTGCTCCGTCTCGCGCAGCTTGCGCGTCGTCTCGCGATGCTCGGCGCCGAACCGATGGCCGGAATGATCGAGCCCGAGGCCGTGCGCGATGACGACGTCCCAGTCCCGCTGGCGCTCCTCGCGAAGCAGGTCGAGCAGATGCGTGCGAACGCCGCGGTCGACGGTGTCCAGATCCTCGACGTCGAAAGAGTCAAATGGCCATGTGAGCTCGTCCGCCCAGACGCTCGTCTTGCCGCCGCGAGGGAAGACGTTGAGCCACGTCTCGTCGCCAACGAGCGCGATGCGCTTGCCTGCGCGTTTCGCCTGCCACAGCCAGTTGTCCTCGTCGGCCTGCTCGCCAGCGAAGTTGCTCCCCGCATCGATGAAGGTCGGAAGCGAGCCGGTTGTCAGCCCTTTTAGCCGCTGGAGCGTCGTCGTAGGCGCGTCGGCGATAAAGTGCGCGAGGAACGAGTGCGTAGGCTGGGTGCGAGTGAGCTGCGCAGGTAGCGGAACGTGGTTGGCGTAGAACGGGTTGCCCGGCTCATCCGTCGGGAGAACGAAGTCGGCGCGCAGAGCGTCAACGACGAGAAAGACGAGCTTGTCGTGCGTTGCCGGCAGCGTGCACGACGGGTCCAGGTTGCCCGACGGCGACACAGGGTTGCAGTCGTTGATGTCGGGGAGCGCCTTTCGGGTTAGGAGGAACCCGCGCGTGAACAGGAGCAGCGCAGCGCCGTGCAGGAGCGCCAGGAGCGTCAGAGCCGCCATGAATGCCGACCCGAGAGGGAGCGGGCGGAGCATGTGGATCCAGCGACGGAGGCGAAGGACCGGCGAGGTAGTTGGGGGCTCAGCCGGTGTAGCCTGAGCATCGACCGGCTCGATGCGCTTCTCCTCGGGCGCCATGCTGCCGTGCTGCACCCGCAAAGCGAAAGTCAGCGGGAGAGCTGATGAAGAGCTGCTCCGAGCGGGCGAGAGCTCGATGGACCGCGTTGACCGTCAGAACAGCCCGATCAAGGTGTACGCACGTCTAGAAGCTCTTTCAGCGGGCTCGGCTGTTGTGACGGCGAGACGAGACGACAACCTCGACGAGGTGAACAGAGCCTTGGCCAAGTGAAAGGCGAGCTTCGGCTCGATGGACGCTGGGCAGCAGCCGTCGAGCTCACGCTGGCGACAAGCTTGCTCGCAGAACAGACCGCGACGGATGACGCGGAAGAGGGAAGCTGACCCGACCTCTTCCTCCTGCGAGATGCGACAGCCGCGACTTGACGACGACGCAAGCTAGCTTCCTTGAAGCGACGACACGAACCCACGCTTTCGTGAACATACAAGAGTGCACGCGACCCAGATGCTCTCCTCGCGCAAACACGACTTTGTCTCTCTCCGGCGTACCGGGAAGCGGCACTGCAGGAACGCAAGTCGAATGCAAACGACCCTCCCTTCCTCGCTCGGGCGCCCCCGACGCATCTCTGCGCTTAGCGGTAGCGGCGGAGCGAAAGCGTGTTGTGTTTCTTCCAGGTCGCGTACTGGCGCGCCTTGTTGAAGCGGTGGCCCTTGCCGAGGCCGCGGTTCTGCTTGCCGGCCGACGTGAGGCCGCGCGACTCGCGGCGCTTGTGGACCGGGTCGACGATCCAGTTGATGCGGGCGTCGCGGCGGATGGCCTTGTGCGACGGGTCGACGAGGATGACCTCGTAGTACTTGTAGACGCCGTCCTGGTTGATCCAGTACGAGTTGAGCACGCGGAGGTTGCCGCAGCGGCGCGCGACGCGCTCCTCGGCGGTCGAGCGGAGCGAGCGCTGGAACTTGAGCTGGTTGACACCCTGGTTCGTCGGCTTGCCGTACGTAGCACCTGTTTTGAGAGAGCGAGAGGTCAGCTTGCGATACTCGTCGCGCGGATGGACCGGACGCGAGGCGCACCCTTGGGGACGGGGCGCTTGCGGTTACCGCGGCGAACACGGATGCGGTAGACGACAAAGCCCTGCTTGGCCTGTGGGTGGTACGGAAAGGGTCAGCGGCGAGTCGGGCGGGAGGCGGCACAACCGAGAAGGGCGCCCGGAGCTCACCTTGTAGCCGAGGCGGCGGGCCTTGTCGAGGCGGGACGGGCGGCTCGCGCGGTGGATCACGGCGAGCTGGCGGTACTCCCAGCAGCGGACGCGGAGGAGGAAGCGGAGCACATCGCTCTGCTTGCGCTTGGCAATCTCGCACATGTACTTGTACGCGCCCATTCTTGCTGGATGGCGTGTTGAGATGAAGGAGTGGCGAGACAGGCGGAGGAGATGCGCGTCGCAGCGGAGATGAGTGGGTCGCAGGCGAGAGGAGGAAAGGAGAGGGCGGCAGAGTCGCGCGAGTCGAGCGCGGGGTGCGGTTCGAGCGGGAAGGCGTGAGTCAAGGGAAGGTGACAAGTTTGCGCGGATCAGGCGGGGCGCAGAGTGTCGAGGCGAGGTGACAGGGCCGAGCGAGGTGAAGTCGAGCAGGAGGGCGTCGGTTCCCGGGCGGCGACAGACGGCGGGAGGTCGCGCGAATTCGTGGAGTGGGTCGTGAGAGTAGGTCAAGGTGTCGGCAGGTGTGCACGGGATCGCAGGAGGGCGTGGGAGAGCGGGGCAAGGGGGGGCAAGAAGATGCAGGTGAGCACGGAGTCGCCTTTCGATCCCACCTCGCAGGGAGCGGGCGGGCGGGCAGGGGGCGCAGGCGAGCGCAGAGTGCGTGCGTGGCCCTGCCCTGCTGCCCAGCTGGTCCAACGTACCTGCTTGCCGGCTCGGGAGACGAACGGGAAGGAAACGTCGACTTGGCGGCGGGCGCACGGCGAGGCGAGCGCGCGTGCAGCCAGCGGCCAGCCCCAGCCAGCGCCGCCTCGCCCCGCCCCTTGGCGCACCCGGAAGCACTCTAGAGTCCAGTACTGCCCTCGGCTGCACCATTGCACGCCCACCAGCCAAAGTTCCGCTCGCTCCCGTGACAGACGCTTCCTCGTCGTCCCCACCTCCGTCCATCCCTCGCTTCCCCGGGTCACGCTTGTTGCTTCTGTGAGGTACACCAGCTACCTCGGACAAGACCTCCAGGCGACATGGCTGCCACGTCGTCGACCCCGCTCAACTTTGCTCCCTGTCCGACTCGCCTCGTCCTCGCGCATTCGCGCAGCACAACTGACCAGGACCGCTCCACCAGACTCGGAACCGCCCGATGCACCGTCCCAGACCCGCTGGCAGCCCCCGCCCGCGAGCTCGAGCTACCAGTCGGGCGCACCCGTCGACTCGCTCGGCGCCGGCACCTCGTCCGGCAGCTCTGCCGCAGGCGGGTACG
Source organism: Rhodotorula paludigena (assembly GCA_036244875.1). Lineage (NCBI taxonomy): Eukaryota > Fungi > Basidiomycota > Microbotryomycetes > Sporidiobolales > Sporidiobolaceae > Rhodotorula > Rhodotorula paludigena. Next base: position 707,487 of record BQKY01000010.1, read on the forward strand.
CCCCGCTGAGCACCGGCGGCGCGCACGGGTCAGGCTCGTCGTCCGGCTACGAGGTCACGCTGTGGCGCCACGACTACGAGGCCGTCGGAGCGTATGCACTCGGGCCATTTGGCGCGGCCGCGCTCCTCATCTTCGAGATTGAGAACGACTATGTGCGCTTCCACGCTTTCCAGGTGCGCCCACTTCTCCCCATTATGCTTGTTCACCTGCACAGAAGATCCCAGGGACTGACCCAGCTTGCTCCTGCCAGTCGATTCTTCTCAACTTCGCGCTCTTCCTCCTCCACCTCCTCTTCCTCCTCCTCTTTGGCCGCTGGGCGCAGTATCTCCTCTACATGATCGACATCGCAGTCCTCGCCCTCCTGAGGTGCGTTGCACAACCCCCTTTGATTGCGCCCGACCGCGGTCTCACTTCTTGTTCGTCTCGTCAACGCAGTCTCCGCGCCTACTACGACGCAGATCACCTCGAGCGCTACCACCTCCCGCTGTTAGGTAATCTCGCCAACGATTGGGTGCAGAGCGAGTAGCATTACGCGCCTATGTCTCTGCCGGAGGTTGTGCCGCTTGGGAAGGGCGTTGTTGCGTGGGTCGACGAATTCATTCTGTAGCACTTGCCCCGCCCTTCTTGTTGTATCTACTACGCCAGCTTTGCACTACGCTACACAAAACCTCCAGAGCGGACACCTCGCGAGTGCTTGTATCCGCCGTCCCCCTTGCTCTCGTCGGCCCCGCTTGCTCCCTCACCGCACTCGTCTCGCTCAAAGCCGCGGTGCTACACTGCGCCCAAACTGCTGCAAGTCTGAGATCGCACCCACGCGTGCTCCCGACCCCCACGACGCGCTCCATCGCCGCTCGTCGCGCTCCGTTTGCGCATCCGCCGCGCTCGTCGAACCCGCGCTCTCGGCGCCCGCTCGCAGCTCTGCGTGAGCTGCGCAAGTTCTTACGGTCTCTCGCATAGGCCTTGGTATCGACTCGCGCAGTTGCAGGTGCGTTTGAGCTGGCTTCGACGAGGGTTGAGGGGTCGACGAACAAGGGCGTGCAGCGGACTACACGACGGGAAGGCACCGGCTGCGCTGCATTGGTTGGCGGCTTCACTGCCACAAGGCGTGAGCGTGGTCGCGCCAGGTGTTCAGACGTGCTCGCGATGTTGTCGTTGTCCTCTCACCGCCTCGACAACCACACCATGTCCACCGAAATGCACGCGCTCACTCTCCTTCGAAATTTGTACAGCACCAATGGACTCTCTCAACCAGCCGATCGTGATCGACCAAGGGTCGGGCACGCTCAAAGCCGGATTCGCAGGCTCCGACCACCCATCGACCTACTTTCCCTCTTATGTCGGTGCGCCTGCCCTCCTTTCGCCAATTGAGAGTTGCACAACAGCTGAGCAAAGAGTCTCGCAGGGCGGCCGAAACACACGCGGGTCATGGCGGGCGCGGTCGAGGGGGATACGTTCGTCGGACGGAGGGCACAGGAACTGAGGGGCTTGTTGCGGATAAAGTGCGTCGCGCTCAGCCGAATGGCCCCTCCCCGCGCTTCACTCGACAGTGTGGCGCGACACGAATTCGCATTTCGATGGCCAGCGCCCACGCTGACGACGTCTCGTTCACTCTGCGCAGCTACCCGATGGAGCACGGCATCGTGACCGACTGGGACGACATGGAGCGGATATGGCAGCACGTCTATACCGAGGAGCTGCGCACCCTGTCCGAGGAGGTGCGTCACCTCGCCCTGCCGCCGCAGAGCAAAGCCGACTGACCGCACACGCACCTGCAGCACCCCGTCCTCCTAACCGAGGCGCCGCTCAACCCCAACTCGAACCGCGAGCAGGCGGCGCAGATCTTCTTCGAGACGTTCAACGTCCCGGCCATGTACATGTCGGTGCAGGCCATCCTCGCCCTGTGCGTCCCGCTATCCCGCTTCTCGCCCGCGCTGCGATTCGGGCGAAGGCTGACCGTTCTGGGCGCGAATTCGCGACTCGCAGGTACGCATCGGGGCGAACGACGGGCATCGTGCTCGACTCGGGCGACGGCGTCACGCATGCCGTGCCGGTCTTTGAGGGCTTTGCGATCCAGCACGCGATCCGGCGAGTAGACGTTGCAGGGCGGTGCGTCTCCTTTTCCCGTCTCGCCGGTCTCTTTTCATTAACTCGTGCTGAATTTGAGGGCTTGCGCAGAGACGTGACGGATCACTTGCAACTCTTGCTGCGAAAAGCAGGGTACCACTTGCACACGTCGGCGGAGAAGGAAGTCGTGCGGATGATCAGTGCGTCCAGTCTCCACGTCCTTTGCGCAAACATGCAGAAGCTGACGCTCTCGGCGCGACGCCCGCAGAGGAGAAGACGTGCTATGTTGCGCTGTCACCGGCAAAGGAGGAGAAGGAGGCGCAGACGAGCGGGCGCGGTGAGGAGTTCCGGTTACCCGACGGCAACGTCATCCGCGTACGCATCTCCATGCACCCCTTTCACGTCGACTTGCGACTGATCCCGCGGCGCCCGCAGCTCGGCCCCGAACGGCATCGCGCGCCCGAGGTCCTGTTCAACCCAGAGATTGTCGGCCTCGAGTACGCGGGCGTGCACCAGGTCGTCGTCGACTCGATCAACCGGGCGGACCTCGACTTGCGCAAGAGCTTGTTCGGCAACGTCGTGCTCAGCGGAGGAGGGACGCTCGTCAAGGGTGCGTGACCTTCCTTCGGCTCTTTCTCGCATCCATGGCTGCAAGCGCTGATGCAACAGGTGCCTCTACGTACAGGCTTCGGAGATCGATTGCTGCACGAGGTCAAGAAGCTCGCGCTGCGCGAGACCAAGATCCGCATCTCTGCGCCGCCCGAGCGCAAGTACTCGACCTGGATCGGCGGGTCCATCCTCGCGGGTCTCAGCACGTTCAAAAAGATGTGGGTGTCGGCCGAGGAGTACCAGGAGGGTCAGTCCTTTGCCTCTATATGTTGTGAGCGAGAAAGGCGGGCGGCTGACGGACTTTGCGCGGCCGCAGACCCCGACATCATCTTCAAGAAGTTCTGAGCGACCTCAGATGCCACCCGCCGTGCCACCCATACCTTTCGCTTTTCACCGATACAGCCGTTCGCAATTCGATACCCTCGTTCTTCCTGCAGGCTGGCTTTGGGCTGGCTCGAAGCGAGGCGAGCAGCACCTCACCGGTCCGGCCTGATTTGCTGACGGCGACGGCCTCCCCGGTGGTGAGAACACCGCGCAGCAGGTCCATTCGCCTGCACTCTCAATAGCTTGGAGAGTGACATACGGGCTCGCACCGCCGCTGCGCTGTCCCCTGTCTGCCGGACCCTCCGCGGTCCTGCTCCGCTTTCCGTCTGACTGCTGCTTCAGCTGCTTTCCCTTGCTCTCTCGCGTGCACGATGTACCGCGAGGACGCCACGCACACCGACAGCTCGAGCGACGATTCGCCGCCGCACTCTCCCGCTTCGTCGACCTCTTCGCTCGGCGACGGCCATGCCATTCCCAGCAGGCTGGGCAAGTTTCGCTTGCTGACCGAGTTCCAGCTCGAAGTCGCGCCCTTCACCAAGGTCGTGAAGTGGCAGAGCGAGAAGTCGGGCCTCAAGGTCGTCTGGGCCGACACGCCAGGTGCGTCTGCGACCGGCAGCTCTATTCGCTCCAGTGCGGCGCGCTCACCCTCAGTGCTCGGGATGCAGGACCGATCTGTCACTTCTGGACGACGGTCGTGACGGAAGTGTTCAGCTCGAATGGCACGCCGCACACCAAGGAGCACTTGACTTGGTCGCCAAGCAAGAAGTGCGTCGTTTTTCAGTCTTGTCCTGGCCACGCCGCGACTCACTCTGTAGTATTGAAGCTATCCGTACTCGGGCTTTCTCGACGTCGCTGCGAATCGCATGCTCGCCGCCGGGACAAATGCCTGGACTGCGGTGCGCAAGCTTGACATCTCGCCTCTGGAGCCGGTCTCGTTTGGCTAACTCGTTCTTCAGGTTGACAACACGACGTACACGGTCAATTCGGCATGCGAAGAAGGCGTGCTGCAGCTCATCCCTGTCTTCCTCGACCACATTCTCTTCCCAAGTATGACGCCGGAGCTGTTCACGACCGAGATCTACCACGTCGACGGCAAGGGCGAGGAAGGAGGCGTCGTCTTTTCCGAGATGCAGGGTCGTGAGGGCAGTCAAGGAGATGTGCTCGACCAGACGTGCGTGCGACCTGGTCGCGGCAAACGCTTCAGCATTGACGCGCTCATCCCGCCAGACTGCGCAAGATCGTCTACAACAAGGACAATGCGTATCGTTCGGAGACTGGCGGCACGCTCGAAGCGTTGCGCAGGCTCACGCTTCAGGACAGTAGGTCGATGCCGCCGACCACCCCTGCTGCACCTGCTGACACCCAGAACGTGACAGTCCTCGACTATCACAAGGCTATGTACGTTCCGCAGAACATGACGATATTCGTCTCGGGGCACGGAGTGCGGCCGGAGCGACTCCTCGCGACTCTTCAGGCGACAGTCGAGCAGAGCATTTCTGCGGCCGGACTTGCGAAAGGCCCGCATCCTCGCGGCTGGGTCCGCCCCTTCGTCGACTCGAGGACTGCCGACAACCCGCCAGCATTTGTGCGCGACGTCGTCAAGCGCGTCGAGTACGCCGACTCGGACGAGAGCGTTGGGACAATCGAGATCAGCTGGGTCGGGCCTCGTCCGCACGACTGGCTCACGTGCGCCGCCCTCAGCGCGCTGTGGGACTACCTCTGCGAAGGCGATAGTTCGCCGATCGCTCGGAAGTTCGTCAACGTTCCCCAGCCGCTGTGCGCCGGCGTCGGCACCTCGTACGCGTTCCGCGACCCGACGCTCTGGACGGCATACTTGTCTTCTGTCCCGTCGCAGCATCTCGACACGCTCGCGCACAACTTTCTCGACTTCCTCGAACAGCTCCGCTTCAAGCACATGGACTTGGATCGCATGCGCTACAAGCTGCACCAGCAGCGACTCGGCGTCCTCGCAACGCTCGAAGGTGCGCCGGCAGACGCTCTCTTTGACGCCGTGCTGCAGGATGCGATCTACGGTGCCGAGGATGGCTCGACCCTGCGCAACACCGTAGACGACCTGCGCCTGCTCGACAAGCTCGAACGCTTCAGCGAGCGCGACTGGCTCACCCTCTTTGACGAGTCAGTCGCCTTCTTTCGTACTCAAGCGGCGTAGCCCTGACGCACAAGCTCGAACAGCTGGATTGTGGAGCGCCATACTGTCACCATCATTGCCAGGGCGTCTGCCGCCCTCGCAAAGCAGCAAACTGCCGATACGCAATCTCGTGTCGCAGCCAATCGCGCTCGCCTCGGCTCGAGCGGGCTCGCACGGGCACAGACTGTCCTCGCGGCGGCGAAAAGAGCAAATGAACGCCCCGCCCCTTCGCGCGTTATCGAATCGCTCGAGATCCCCGACCTGCGCAAGGTCGAGTGGCTCGCCATCGACACTGCGCGCAGCAACGGCGTCGCGCGCGGGCGCCAGACGTTCTCTGGCCCGCTTCAGCGCAAGATCAACGCCGAGGGCGTCGATGTGCCCTACTTCATCCAGTTCGACCACCGTCCTTCGGCTTTTGTCGATGTCGAGATGTACATTCACGGCCCGCCTCACGAGCTGCTCCCGCTCTATGTCTCGCTCCTCTTCGGCATGCCTGTCGTCCGCGCCGACGGGTCAAAGCTCACCTACGAACGCATGAATCGCGAGCTCGACGAATTCGCGCAGGGTTTCGGCGCTAGCGTTCTCGGCGAAGGTGCGGGCCTTGCGCATGCCCTTCTCTGCTGTTGCTAACGATGTCTTCAACGTTGTAGGCATCTGCTTGAGCATGACGGTCGTCAAGGAGCGTTACGAAGGCGCCATCGCCTGGCTTTCGGACATCCTCCATGGCACCGACTTTGACGACGTTGACCGGTGCGTTGCTTTACCTAGGTGAGCTGCCGCTTGCTAACACGTTCTCTCGCGTCGTGCAGTCTGTCCGCCATCATCAACGGGTCCCTGCAGATGCTGCCGGAGCAGAAGGAGGATGGCGCAACCGTTGCCGGCGGAGCTGTCCTCGATATGGCGCTCACCAAGGACAGGTGAGCTCCTCGAGTGTGCTATACGACCCTGCCAGGCTGATCGAGACCTCCGCACTAGCTACGTCTACCTTAACTCGCTCATCACCTGCGCGCGAACCCTGCCTGCAGCGCGCGCAAAGCTACTCACGGATCCAAACGGCTTGATCGAGGACCTCAAGAAGATTCACCCGCGCATGCTCGACCCGCGATACATGCGCATGCACGTCTCGGGCGACGTGATGAGCTTGAAGAAGCCGTCTTCTGCCTGGCTCTCGCATTACAAGCGTGTCGAGCCTTTCCCGGTACGCACATTCCCATCGCGCACGATGATCAGCGCTGACCGTTGCAGTGGACGCAGTCAATCGAGCTCGCGCGCCTGCTGCGCACGCGCGAAATGCTCACCTCGCTCGGCCGCAAACCCGCTCGCAAGGTGACTCTCGCCTTGTATCATTATCTACTATCGCTGACAGGATCTCGTGTGCATTTCTGGGCAGGCTATCGTCTACACAATTCCTTCGAGCCAGTCGTCGTATCTCCAGCTCGCTACCTCGTGCCCGGATTGGACCGATCAGGAGGAGGTCGCCTTGATCGTCGCGTGCGAATGCTTGTCTGCGGCCAATTCCTTCCTTTGGAACGGTGCGCTCAGACGATCGCACGATTGCGCAAATACTGACAGAGTTTGCACGTCGCAGCTGTGCGCGGACCGGGTCTGGCGTACGGATGCGGCGTAGGCATTGACGTTGAGGGCGGGCTTCTCACCTTCTCGGTTCGTTCCGTTCCGCTCTTCCGCCAGTGAATCCTCTAAGTCAGATTTTGCGTAGGTCTTCAAGTCACCCGATGCCTGCATGGCGCTGCTAGCAGCCAACACGGTTGTCAGTGCCATTGCGTCTGGCAAGGCGAGTCTTTTCCGGCACTTTCTCATTTCGTGTCTGCTGATGCGACCAGCTTCCGTACAGACGCCGATCACTGCAACGGACGTCGATCAGGCGCGCTCCAACATCGCCTACCAGAAGGTCTCCTCGCTCGACTCGTTCGGCGCCGTCACAAACCAGTCCTTCCGCGGGACAGTCATTCTTGGCCGTCCGCTTGGATATCCCAAGATGCAGCTCAAGAAAATGCAGGTACGCGCAGAACAGGTCACATTGCCGACATCAGACAGCTCAAATGCTCACTCACTTGTCCACTCAGGGCCTTACGCCCGCAGACATATTCGGGGCGATCAAGAAGTGGGTTCTGCCCGTCTTCGACAGCTCGACGTCGATTCTCGGTGCTTCGACGACGGAGGAGCAGCGCGGCGAGTTTGTCAAGCAAGTCTCGAGGCTCGGATGGCAAGTCGAGGAGCGCCGGTTCTAGCTCGAGTCGCCGTCTTTACCCCCCTTCGTCCCGTTCCCTCGATTAGAGTGTATCTAAGTCGTCGTACGCATTCTTTACAAAGACAAGGTGCAAGTCGGAGGATTGACTTGTCGGCGAGGCGGAAGCGATGAGTCCCTCGCTGCAACGTCTGCACACCTTGCGATCCCTGGCCTCTGTGCGCAGTTTACAGAGCGCAGACAGATCTCCACGGCCCTGGCTAGCTTTCTCTCCCGCCTCCCCCGAGCGTTAGCGTCTCGCTCGCCTGCTCTCCGCCGTCCTCTCTCCACGGCTCGGTACGCTTCGCCGTCACCACTCGAGCGCCCATTGTTCCGCCCAAGCACCTCCTTCTCTCCTTTACGACGCACTTACGCCATGGTCGCGCCGAACGATGCCATGGATGTCGACGCCGCACCGATCGCGATTCCGGTGGAAGTCGGCGACTTCAAGCTCGTTGTGCAGGACGAGCTCGAATTCGCCAAGGGCGTCCAGATTGCGAAGTGGCAGTCGCAGTCGACTGGGCTCAAGGTGGTGTGGTGTGGCAACGAAAGTGCGTTGCCTCGTCTCATCGGTCCGACTCTCGCGACGCCAGCAGTGGTCTCTGCGACCGTGTTGAAGCGGTCAACGGCAATCACTACGAGATTGCTAGACGCTGGGAGGCTGACCTCGCCTGCTGCGCACCACTTTCCTCTTCTTCGTCTTCCACCTGCACATGCATCATCCGCAGGTCCGCTCGTGCAGGGCTACTTTTCGGTTGTGACCGAGATCTTTGACGACACGGGTCGCCCGCATACGCTGGAGCACCTTGTGAGGCCGGTTTCTTGGCCTCTTCAAGCCGTAAACGCTGACCTTCTTTTCGGCAGGTCTTTCTGGGCAGCGAAAAGTATCCGTACAAAGGCATCCTTGACACCATCGCAAAGTGCGTGTCAATCATGCTTGCACCGAGTCGAGAGACTGACGAGGCTGCATCATCAGCCGGAGCTTTGCAGAAGGCACGAACGCATGGACGGCGTATGTTCCGCGCTTTCTCCTGCCTCTGACGCGCTGCTCAAACTCTCCTCCTGCAGCACGACCGACACGACCTACACGATCGCGACTGCCGGAGAGGAGGGCTTCCTCAGTATCCTGCCCGTCTACCTCGACCACGTTCTTTACCCGACCCTGACGAGCAGCGGTTTCGTCACCGAGGTGCACAACATTAACGGCAAGGGCGAGGACAGTGGTGTTGTGCGTTGTTCTGGTCTGCTTGACTGCCTGCGTACCAGAGCTGACACGCTACCGATGCTGCAGGTCTACGCGGAGATGAGCGGCCGCGAGAACGGCAGTGGGGACCTGATGGCGCTGCGGTGCGTTCCTTTGGAGGAACGTGAGTGCTGAGATTTCGAGTTGTGAGCTGACGCTGTCTTCTGCAGGCAACAACGGGCACTCTACTCCAAGGAGAACGGGCTGAGGAGCGAGACGGGCGGTTTGATGGAGGCACTCCGCGTGCTCAAGGTCGAAGAGAGTGCGTTGGACCGCCATGACATCATGCGAGATTCGCATGCTGACGTCTCGTCAATGTTCGCAGTCCGCGATTACCACGCCTCGCGCTACGTGCCGCAGAACATCACGCTCATCGTCAACGGCCGCTCGCTCAATCCGACCAACCTCCTCAACACGATCACCGAGAAGGTCATCCCTTCAATCGCCAGGCACGGCCAGGCAAACGGTCCGCATCCGCAGGGCTGGGTACGTACCTCGTCCCGCCTCGCTCGCGTCACTTCGTCTGACATCTAGCATTCGCAGACCCGCCCCTTCGTCGAGTCGAGCACCGCCAAGCACCCTCCTCAGTTGCCGAAGGACCGCACCGAGATCGTCGAATTCCCCGAGAAGAACGAGGAGGTTGGCGAGCTGATGATCAGCTGGATCGGTGTCGCCCACAACGACTTCTTGACCGACCTCGCGCTCGAGCTCCTCGGCGTCTACCTGACCGACTCGGCTGTCTCACCGCTGTCCAAGGAGTTCATCGAAGTTGACGAGCCTTCCTGCACCGGTGCGTTGAAGATCGCCCCACGCTCTATAAGTACGTTGTGCTGAATGAAACGCTTCTCGCAGACATCACATTCTACGCCTCGTCCGACCACCCTTCGGTCATCACCGCCTATCTCTCCTCGGTTCCCTTTGCCGAGCTCGACACCCTCTCGACTCGCTTCCGTGACGCGCTCAGCCGCGTTGCGAAGGACGGCATTGACATGGACCGCATGAAGAGCCTGCTTCTCCGTCAGAAGCTCCAGCTCTACGAGTCGATGGAGACGGACGCGAGCGAGGTCATCAGCCAGGTTGTTGTCACTGGTGCGTGACCCAAACTTAGTCCTCTTCGATTGCGTCTTGATGAGCCCGTTGCGCTGCAGACGGCATCTGGGGTGCTGCGAACGGCTCCGACCTCAAGGAGTCGCTCAAGGTTGATTCGCTTTACGAGACCCTCGGCGGCTGGTCCGCTGCCCAGTGGGGCGACTTGCTTAAGAAGTGCGTGTGTTGTCGTCGGCTCGTTTGATCCTCATCCTGACAAACCCGAACTTCAGGTTCCATGTAGATGCACCCGCGCTCACCGTCGTGGGCAAGCCCTCGGCCGCGCTTGCGAAGAAGATCAAGGAGGATGCCAAGGCGCTCATCGAGGCCAACAAGGCGAAGTATGGCCCCGAAGGTCTCGCCAAGCTGCAGAAGGAGATCGAGGAGGCGCAGGCCGAGAACGACAAGCCTGTCCCGTCCGAGATCATCCGCCAATTCGACGTGCCTGACGTGGCAGGTATCGAGTGGATTGGGGTGCAGACGGCGCGCAGCGGCGGCGTTGCGCAGGACGCTGCGAAGCCGAAGAATCGCGCGCAGGAGCATGTCGATGCCGATGGTGCCGAACTCCCGCTCTTTGTGCAGTTCGACCGTGAGTCCGCCGCTGGCTTCTTCCGCTCGTCTTCCGCTCGTCTTCCTGACTCGAGTACCCTGCCCAGACATCGACTCGGCCTTCATCCAGATCGCCATTGTCCTCTTCCCCGAGGCGGTCCCGGGCTTCGATGCGGCCGAGCTTCGTGCTCTCCTTCCCGTCTTCATGGACGCCTTCTTCACCCTTCCGGTAACGCGCGCCGATGGCACCCAGCTCTCGTACGAGGAGGTCGTCAAGCAGCTCGATGCCGAAACCCTCTCGTACTCGATCAACGTGAACTCGCCGCTACAGGAGGGCGTCACCCTCCGTATGAAGGTGCCCAAGGAGAAGTACGAGGTTGCGATCGCCTGGCTGCGAGACCTGCTCTACGGCTCGACCTTCACGACGGAGCGGCTCAAGATTTCGGCGACCAAGGCGCTTCAGGGCATCCCCGCCGAGAAGCGCGACGGGTTCGAAGTCTCGTATGCGACGTACCGCAAGCTTATCGCCGAGGAGACGAGCACTGCCCTCGCGCTCAACTTGCTCAACCGTGCCGAGTTCCTCCCGGCGTTCCTCGAGCGCGTCAAGGAGGACCCCGAGGGCACGCTCAAGCGTTTCGAGGCGTTCCGTCAGGGCTGTGCGTTGCTGGCCGTCTGGTGGCCCCTGCTCCGCTGATGATTTCAACCGCAGTGACCGACCCGCGCGCTATTCGCGTGCATGTGAAGGGCGATATCCTCAGTCTGCCAAAGCCGTCGTCGTCGTGGCTTGAGCACTTCAAGCGCATCGAGCCATTCCCGGTGCGTCGCTCTGGCACATCTCGCGAGAACGCGGCTGACAGGTCTTTGCCCGCAGAAGGAGAAGCTCGTCCCCGTCAAGCGGAGCAAGGATGTCATGGGGCCGCTCGGTCGCAACCCGGCCAAGAAGGTGCGTTCAACTTTCAGCTTGCGAATACGCATGACGACTGACGCCCTTTGCTCTTCAGCTCGTCATCACTGGCATTTCGTCGATCGAGAGCTGCTTCGCCTATCATATCGCAAAGGGTCCCGCTTCGCGCACGCACGAGGACCAGGCTGCGCTCACGGTCGCTCGTGCGGTGCTCAACGCCATGGAGGGCTTCCTGTGGAAGTGTGCGTCTTCTCCCACATGTTGCTCCCGCCCTGGACTCCGCTGACGGCTCTCTGTACAGTCATTCGCGGTTCCGGTCTCGCTTACGGTGCGAGCATCGGGCAGGACCTTGAGAGCGGGTTGATCTACTACCGAGTGCGTGCGCTTTTTGTCTGCGACGCCGACCACATCCTGACATTTGTCCGCTTTCCCCAGGTCTTCAAGTCGCCCGACTCGCACGCCGCCTTCCTCGCTGCGCGCGACCTGATCGATCAGCTCGTCGCCGGCAAGGTGCGCTCTCGTACCCACATCTTGCAAGAACCCCCTTTGCTGACCGTGTCGCGTGCAGCTCGAGATCGACGACTTGACGATCGAGTCGGCGAAGAGCTCGCTTGCGTATCAGACGGCTGCGAAGGAGTCGACAATCAATGACGCGGTGTGTACAGTGTTCAGCCGTGCTGGGAATCTCACTGACTGGTGCATTGTAGGCGAACGCATCGTTCACCAACATGCTTCTCGGCCTCCCGCCCAACTTTGGCCGCAAGCATCTTGCCGACACCAAGGTCCGCCTCGCTTTCCTGCCTTTTCCTCGTCTCCCTCAACGGGACTGACTCTCGATGTGCGTGCAGGACATTACGGCGTCCGACATTCTCCGCGTCATCAAGACGTGGATCGCGCCCATCTTCCGCCCCGAGTCGTCCATCGCCTCGATTGCGTCCGGCCTCGCCAAGATGGACGAGATCGCTTCCGGGTTCGAGAAGCTCGGCTACGAGGTCGAGAAGCGCACGTTCGACGACGTGGGCGAGGAGAGCGGGAGCGAGGACGGGAGCGGGTCGGAGTCGGGGAGTGAGACCGGGAGCGAGTCGGGGAGTGAGTCGGGCATGTCCGAGTAAGACGACGTTCGAGCCGCCTGTATGTAGACTTTCGCAAAGCTGCACTTCCCCCAGACGAGCTCACGGGGTCGTCGCCTTCCTGCCGCGAGATTCTCTGGCCGGCTGTGAGGGACGTAGCTGCAATACGAGTGAGGGCATAACCCAGAGGAGTTCTAGCGCCGTAGAAAGAGGGTCTGGAACGCTCAGGAGGAGGGCAGCTGGAATGGCAAGTCAAAGCTCCCGCTCGAGGACTGTGCGGACAGTGTACCGCCGCCATGCCGGTTCCGCTCGGCCCCGTTCTTGCGCTCCGCGAGTGGTGTGGCGTTGCGAGGCGCCTTTTGCGGCGATGGAGGCTCGACGACGGGCGACTTGCGTTTGCGGGACTGGCGGAACGTGGTCGACGTGCGATCCTCGCTCGGGCGCTGCACGCCGGGCCCAGCCTCGAGTGTTTCGCCGACCTCGCTTGTATGGCTCCCCTGCCTTGTGTGCTCGAAGGTACCCTGCGACGTGCTGGGCAGCGACGAGAGCGACGACGACCGTGTCGACATTGGACGGTCGTCGCATTCATCGTCATCTCGCTCGACCAGCGGCACGATTGAGACGCCACCGTCGCCGAACAGGTCTTCTGAGGTGGGAGGCTGTACTTGGATGGCTGGGATGGGCACTGCAGTCGGCGGGCGGGCGGTCGAAGGCGGATTGAGAAGGTCGTGCAAAGTCGAGTAGAGCGGAGCATCGACGGGAGCGCTTGTTCCGAGCCCAAGAACGTCCGAGGCGGATTTCGGGGTGACTGGTGGTAATGGTGCGCTCGGAAGGATGACCGGAATTCGCGAAGTGAGCTGACGATGCGGGGGACGAGGCGAACGAGGCGGAACTGGCTGCGGCTGCTCTTGCAGGGCAACGACTGCCGGCTGCGCAGCTGGGGCCAGTTCGCCACTGGTAGCGCCGCTAGGCCGAAGGCGCGCGAAAGAAGGTGCAGCCGGCGCTTCATCGAGCGGCACCACGGCCCGCGACGGCGACCGCGCTCCCGCTGCGACCCTCGCCTCGCCCGCACACGATGTGCAGAGGGCGGCCACGGTCGTGATGTGCACCGTGAAGCTTGTCGCCGGCTGCGGGGACGGCACTGGCGCAGCGGACTCGAGCAACGTCGGGACAGAGGGGGGGACGACGCCGTCGCGCTCGCTGCGGACAGGAAGGAACTCAGTGCGACGAGCAAGCTACAGGGTGACCCAGACACACGCACTCGATCTCGTTAATCCACTGGTGCGCCCAGTGCCAGAGGAGCGCAGGCAGCCAGCGCCTCATGGACGCCGTCGAATCGAGCGGGACGCGCAGGTCGCGGGCGAGGATGCGCGTGAAGGCGTCGTGATCCGGTGACTGGAGCGTCGAGACCTTTGTGCGCGCCATCGAGGCGCACGAGGCGGTGGAGGGACGAAGCGAGGCGGAGTGGGGCGCAAGAGGAGACACTTGCGCCAGAGGCGGGTGCGGATGGTAGCGTGAGCGTGGCAAGGCAGTTCAGTGTCGGCGCCTCTGCACGATAGCGACTGCCTGGTCGCTGGCTTGCAAGGCGGATGCGACGGTGGGACGCGAAAGAGACAGGAGTCGAAGCCTCAGCACAGAGGTCTGAGCGGCGTGGATCTAGCGATGCCCAGCCCCGAGCCGGCGCACGAAGCCATGAGTGGACAAGAAGAGTCGCGTCAGACTACCGTGCGAGGCGGGCGATGCCCTTGCTTCCACCGTGCTCGCCTGCAGCCCTACTACTCGAAGCTGTGCCGGACCAGAGATCTGACGACGGGCATCTAGACGCTTGCAAACAAGATACAGAGGGCAGGACAACATGTTCGAGCGGCTCCTGCTGTACATCGCTCGATAGCGAGAGTGTCTATCGATGGGAGGGCAAAAGTCGAATTAGACGGCGGTAGGTGCCGTGTCGGGTCGAATTAGCGACGACGTGGGCCCGCCCGCGTCGTCGCGGGGCGTCCAGCGCCGCTCAACGTACTTGTCTCTGATGAAGGGCGCGAGAGTACTGCACGGTTTGTAGCGAGTCAACGGCGGGAAGCGCAACGCAAGGCGGAGGCACACGCACGCATCGGTGAGCTCGTTCACGATGTTCGGAGGGAGGCGCGCCTCAAAGAAGGCATTCGAGCGGGCATTGCCGATCGCCTCCATGCGCTCGAGCTGCTCGTCACTCCAGTCTGCGCAGGCAAGGCAGGCGTCAGCTCCGTCCGCATCGGCGACAAAGGTCCCAGCGCACCATCGAGCTCGATACTCCTGACTTTGCTGACATGCGTTCCCAGCGAGCGGTGCACGCCCGCGCACTGGATGCACAGCGTCACGCCGAGCGAGTAGCTCGCCCACCGCGGCTCGGGCGCGCGGCAGTCGGCGCAGCGCGCATTGTCCCACTCGGGCGCGGACCGCCGCGCAACGGCGTTGATCCGCTGCGCGTTGCGGTACTTGACTTCTTCGGGCGAGATGGCGGCGGCGGCAGCGGGAGGCGGCGCGTCGGACGAGCCAACGTTTGCAAAGGTCGAAGAATCGGACCCGCTCGCCCACCGCCGCACTGCGTCCGAGATGGCCCGGTCTTGCGCCGACAAGCTCGCACCCTCCTCGCTCACCTCGGCGCCATAGTCGGGCGCGGCGGTAAACTCGCCGCAAGTCGACGACGGGCTGCGTGAGCGGCTGTCGCTGGGGCCCTCGGACGGCGCGCGACCGAGCCCCAGGTCTGGCGACGACTTGCTCGCTGCTGCGGCGGCCGGATTCGACGGCAAGGGGATGCCTAGGCCGTTTAGCTGCGGACGTGCGGCACCAGACGGCGGCGGCGGGGCGTCGCTCTCCGAGAAGGCAAAGACGCCGCGGCGGGACGACGGATCGAAAAAGGAGCGGTCGACAGGCGCGCCGGCGCGGAACGACGCGGTGCCGTCGTCGCCGATGAGGAGGGACGGGACGGGCGGGGTGGACGAGTGCGCCTGGAAGGACCGGTGCTTGTCCCTCTTGCTGCTCGCTGTCGGTGCAGGCGCGGCGCTCGTCGACGACTTGCGCGAATGCGCTGCGGAGGCGGAAGCGCGACGAGAGAGGAAGGGCGGGAAGCGGGATTTGGGCGAGGTGGGAGGGTCGGGAGTTTCGCTGGAGTGCGTAGCGTTGAGCTCGCCGAAGGGAGATGGAGCGACCGAGCCTTGCAGATGAGCAGCGTCGCGATGGCGGACAGAAGAAGTGCTTGGCGTAGAAGCAGAGGTGAGCTGCTTGTTCTGTGAACGGGAAAGACCGCGAGACGCACCCATTGAGCAGGCTCTCAACGCTGCGCTGGATCGCCGTGACCCATTCCTGGCACTCCTTGTCCCCGCTCGCCTGATACACCCTCCTCAAGCTCGGCGTGAGCACCTCGAACACGAACCTGCGCTCTCCCGCCTGACGGCTCATCCTCGCCGTCGCGTACCGCAGGTCGATCGGCGCGCCGTGCACCTGCGTCACGTCGTCGCGGTCGTACTCGGTCAGGCGGCCCTCGGACAGCGTGACCCAGTAGCGGTGGTACCGCTGCCCGTTGTCGCCCGCCTGCGTGTGCTTCTGCCCCGTCTCGGTCGCGAATAGGTACCCCTCCTTTTTGCGCGACTGCGACGAGGCGCTCGTGAGCGCGCGAGGTGGAGCGTGATTGGTCGCTGGCTGCGGGGCGGGTAGGGCGAGAGAGGGAGGAGGCGGAACGGACGGGACAGGCGGCGGCGGAGATGAGGACCGCAAGGGCGCGAGGACGTCCGCGATCGAGGCGGTCGAGGGCGAGGAAGGCAGGAGCGAGGTGCCAGCAGCGCGGAAGAAGCCCTTGAGGCGCTCGCGCTTGCCGCTGCTCGCCGGCGGGTCCTTCTCGTCGCTCTTGGCGACGCCGAGCCCAAAGTGCGGGAGCGAGGTGCGCCGCCGCCGCCGAGCGTTGTCTGTCGAGGGAGTTGCAGGAGGCGGTTCGGTGCCGTTGGTGTTCGTGCGGCTAAGGCCCGAGTGCCCGGACGCAGATGGCGTCGAGTGGCCATCGTCGCTCGTGCCGAGCAGGTCAGGCGACCTCGACCCGCCCACAGACACGGCGTCGGCGAGATAGGTCGGCAAGCCACCGACGTGGTACCAGCTGTCCTTGGAGCTCGCGCCTGAAGGGCGCTTCTTGGGCTTGGTGCCCTCGAGCGCAGCGAGCGAGTCATGTCGGTGCGTTTCGGCATCAAAGGCGGGCCGCGAGCCCTCGTGGAGGTCCGCCCATGCTCGGAGCCACGAGGCGACGGCGCGCTCTTCGGACTCGACGAGACCCTCGAGAAAGGAGAAGAAGTCGACGCGGACCTGACGGAAGGTCGCTAGTCGCTCCGCCTGCTTGGCGTCGAGCGAAGCCACCTTGCTGACGTCAGACTCGCCGCGTGCAAGGTACTGCAGCGAGGGCAGCCGCGGTCAGCACGAAGTGCATGCGGCCCCTGTGCATGAGAGAAGCGGAAGCGCACCTTTGCAAGCTCGTCGTAGTACTTCTTCGACTCGGCGTCAAAGGTCTTTCTCCGGTCCTCGACGCCCTTGATGCGCTCGACGGCGCCCTTGACCCGCTCGACGAGCTCCTTGCCCCGCTCGACTTCGCGCTGCACCTCGTCTCGTGCGCCCTCTCGCGCGCTCCGCAGTTCACGGTCGTACAGCCCGCCGAGAACGTCGCTCTGAATGGTCGAGCTCCCGAGCGAGAGGTCCTCGAGCGCCTCGTCGACCGCGCCGCGCGCAAACGCCGACGTCTGCAGCGCTGCGAGCTGCGCGTCGAGTGCGCGCTGGAGCTTCTTGAGCGCCGAGCGCAGGCTGGTTGCGCGGCGCTCGAGGGCGGCGAGGTGTGCACGGAAGAGCGGGCCGTCCTCGAGGTCGAGCTGGGCGTCGGCGTCAGTGCTGCTGGCCGGTGTTGTGTGAGGAGGCGCAGCGGATGCGCCGGGTCCTCCGCGTCCTCCTGCGGAAGGTGCGGGCGGCGGGACCTGCATCTGCGGCAGCGGTGAGGTCGCGACGGTGCTCGCCTGGCCCTGCGTGGGCGTGTACGCGCTGTGAGACGCTAGCTCGTTGCGAGTCGGCGGGGCTGGCGGCAGCGCGGGTGCGCGCGGGAGGTGCGCGACGCGGACGGCTCTGGGCGAGGGCAGCGCGGGCGGTACGCCGCTCGTCGTCGCGAGCTTGTCAAAGACGGGCGTGCGCGGCGTCGGAGGGAGCGACAGCGAGGACGAGGGGGCGGTGCTCGCAGCCTCGTCGAGGCGGGTGCCGGCGAGCCGCACGTCGAGCGAGAGCGGGGAGCGGGCAGGGAGCATCCACTCGACAGCGCGCCTGCCAGACGCAGCGTAGCGCACGCGAGCCGCGCGAGGCGAATGTTGTTGTCGCGGCCCGAAGTGGGGAGAAGTCGGGACGGCGGCGAGAGACGGCACAGCCCGCAGATGCGCTGTACGAAACAGTGTAGACACTCTGAAGCTTTCAGATGGTCCCTCCTGCTCCGTTCCACTCTGCACAAGGACCAGAGGCCGCGGGTTCAACGCCCGGATCCGAGCATCGTCGCCTTCTTCACGCGAAACAAGCTTGTTGCAAGACCAGACTGCCTCTGAAGTATTCGCCAGAGTACTCCGCCCGTGGGCGACCCCGTCAGAGACGACGAGTCTGCGTCTCCCGGCTTCATCGCTTCGTCCCAGCTCGAGCCGTATCTCGCCCGCTGCTTCGCCTGCCTCTTCCTCCAGCGCGTTATCCAGCACCGCCAAAGCTACCAGTGCGTGCGTCTTGCTCGCTTGCACGTCCGACAGAGCTCACAAGCGCCGCTCGCTTTCCCGCTCCTTCTCCTCGTCTCGTCCGCGTTGGCATCCCCACAACAGACATGGGCGGCTCTGCAGCAGTTCCTCACGAGGCCGACGGCCACCTCCGTGTCACGTACAACGACATCCACGTCACTATCGGAGCGTGCGCTGCTCGCATCAAGGCGGAGTTCGACCCCGACATCATGGTGTGCGTCCACAGCGCCTTGCTGCTCATCTTGCAGCACGCTGACACGTACGGCAACATACAGGGCCATCGGTGGCGGCGGGTACGGCTCTCCTCCGCATTCGTCGCACCGCTTCCCTCGACCACTTCCTGTTCTGACCCGCTCTCCCGCCTCGTCCGCCGCAGCTTCTTCCCCGCCCGCGTCCTCCGCACCTTCCTCAAGCGCGTCTCGGGCGCCGACGGCAAGCGCCGCAACATCCCCATCCAGGCGATCGGCCTCTCGCTCTACGAGGAGGTCGGCGCGTTCGACGGCTCGAGCGGGCTCGCGCAGGAGGAGAAGCTCGGCAAGGAGGTCGTCCGCACCCAGTGGCTCGACTTCTCGACCCTCGGCAACCGCCCGCTGATCGGCAGGCGCATCCTCATCGTCGTGCGTCGGCTTTCGCTCCTCGCTTGGCAGTTCATGCGCGTGCTCCTGCGCTCGCGATGCTTCTCTGACAGCCGCCAGGCCCGCGCTGATGCTCCTTCCCACAGGACGAGGTCGATGACTCGCGCACGACCCTCGGCTACGCCGTTGCCGAGCTCAAGAAGGACATCCAGGCTCAGTTTGACAAGCTGCCCGAGGACAAGAAGGCCGACTTCCCCGAAACCAAGCTCGCCATCTTTGTCGGTGCGTGCTTGCTCCTCCTCGATAGTGCGCGGGGCAGGACTGACGAGGCGGAACGCTGCAGTGCACAACAAGCTGAAGGAGAAGCGTGCGACGATCCCGGACGACGTCGCGTACTTTGCGGGCGACGACATCGAGGACAAGTGGGTGGACTGTACGTTCATCTCCTCCCTAAACATGGCAGGAACATCTGGTCTGACCCTTCTTCCGGCCACAGACCCGTGGGAGCAGGAGGAGTGCGTCTGGATCCTCTGACTAATGTGCCCGCTTCTCGAGCTGACACTGATCTTCTCCCGCAGCATTCTCCTGCACGACGCGGTCGCGCAGAAGCAGAAGGAGCTCGGCCTGTAGGAGCGGCTCACGCCCGACCTTTCGCATCTCCCTCGCGCGTTTCCTCCATCGTCGCATCCGTCCCCGGTCGCCCCCTCTTTTTCGTTAGACCCGTCATCTCGTGCCGTGTTATACTATCAGCATATCTCCAATCTGCTCTGCGGCAAGACTGAGCGCTAGCGGGTTGTCGGGCCGTGACCTCGGACTTTGCCTGGTTCCCCGAGACGTCGCTCCGAGCTCCTCGCCAGCTTGAATCGCCGCCTCTCTCCCCGCGCCCGCCCTTGTGCTGCTTCGCGAGCGTCAGTGCCCGCTCAAGTCGACGGCTCGAGTGCACCTGGTAAGCTACGGTCGTTCGCTCGGTCCTTCGGCGCAGCGCCTCGTCCTCTCCTCGGCGCCGTGAAACCGTCGAGCGGCCAGATCCGCCTCCCGCCGAGCTCCGGTCTTGCAGCAGACGGCGAGCTGGACTCGCGTACTCTGCTCATGGCTCGCACAGGTGTCCGCACCGGGCGAGGGACGGGCGGGATCGGGGCTGGCTGCTTTTCTGAGGGAACGTCGAGACGTCGAGATCGCGCTCATCGCGGCGACTGCGGGCGGGCTGGGTGTACTCGGGGCTCTGTGCAGCTTGTGCGAGTGTGCGACTGACTCGGCGTTTCCGCGCGTGCAGTCCTCGCCCTCGTCCACCTCGCCAGCCGACTCGCTCGCATTCTCCGTCCGCGCGCCCCGACCTCGACCCCGTTCGCGCGTACTGCCTGTCCAGTGCGCTCCTCGACGCCTCGTACTCGCCCCCAGCTGCATATCCATATCGCCTGTCGCGGACTCCGCCTCGTCGGCTCGCTCCTCGCTCCTTCCCCCCCTCCCCACTTTCGCGCGCCATGGCTGAGATCATCGAAGAGGTCGACTACGAGGGCCTCAGCACCGACTCGATCGCGATCAACATGCTCGCGGGCTCGCTCGCCGGCATCTCGGAGCATGCCGTCATGTTCCCCGTCGACATGATCAAGGTGCGTCCTTCTTGTGCTGGGCCTTCCCCCTCGACTCCTTTTGTGCTGACCTCTGCTTCTCGTGCGCACAACAACAGACTCGCATGCAGGTCCTCACGACCTCGCCCACCGCAGCGTACGCGTCGATGTCGGAAGCCTTCACCCGCATCTCGACGACCGAGGGCACGCGGCGACTATGGCGCGGCGTCGCGTCCGTCATCCTCGGCGCCGGCCCCGCGCACGCCGTGTACTTTGGGAGCTACGAGCTGGCGAAGGAGCTCGCGGGCGGCAACACGGGCGGGTACTCGTTTGTGGCGACGGCGGGCGCGGGAGCGATCGCGACCATCACTTCGGATGCGTTGATGAACCCGTTCGACGGTGCGCTTCATCTCCACCTGCTCTGAAGTGAACACTTGACTGACCCCACCTGCGCCCAGTCGTCAAGCAGCGGATGCAGGCGCACGGGTCGCAGTTCCGCACCGTCGCCGAGACGTTCCGGACGGTGTACCGCACCGAGGGACTTGGCGCCTTCTACGTCTCGTACCCGACGACGCTCACGATGACGGTACCGTTCACGGCTGTCCAGTTCTCGACGTACGAGTTCATCAAGTGCGTCGCTCCCGCCGCCTCGAGGACCCGGCCTTCCTAGACTAACCCCCTCTCACTCGCCGCAGGGACAAGCTGAATCCCACCAACACGTACTCTCCCATCACGCACGTCACGGCAGGCGGCATCGCCGGTGCAGTCGCAGCCGCCGTGACGACGCCGCTCGACGTCTGCAAGACGCTGCTGCAAACGCGCGGCCTGTCGGACGACGCGCAGATCCGCAACGCACGCGGCATGGGCGACGCGTTCCGAATCATCCACCAGCGACACGGGTTCGGCGGGTTTATGCGCGGGCTGACGCCGCGGGTGCTCACCAACGTGCCCAGCAACGCGTTGTGCTGTGCGTGCTCCCGCTCGGCTGTTGTTCCTCGAGTCGGTGCTGACACCCAAAATGCTCGCAGGGCTGTCGTACGAGGGCTTCCGGTTCTTCCTCAAGGGTGGGCACAACAAGCCTCCGCCCGTGTCGGCCGTCAACCCCTAGAACCGGCTCCCTCTGCCTTGCTCGTCGTCGTCGTTCGCGCGCATCCTTCTTGCGCGCCCACCGTGTTCCCCTGTGTCGTCCCCCCCTTGCACGCATTGTCTCGATACCCGTTTAGTGTGCCAAAAGCAACCCCAGTTGGATCCCTGCAGCGTTGTGTCCAGCGAGAGCGTGAATCTGCCTTCGCCGTCGCCGTCGCGTCGACGCTCCTCTCGCCGTCCCCACTCGGCCCCTCTCGCGCGCCCGCTGCCTCTCCCGCGAGCTCGCACGCACGCACGATGCCCATCCGCGGTCTCGACAGTGCGCCTGCCCCGCTCCAACGCTCTCTCGCGCGCGCCGTCTCGTGCTGATCTGCCCCCCCGCTTGTTCCGTCCTCGCACCGCCTCACACAGCCTGGCTCGCAGAGGTGCGCCGCCTGCGTGCATGTGCTGTATCGCTAGCCAGCTGACGAATCCACCCCTCGCAGCGCGGTCTCGTCCGCGAGTGCCCGCTGTCGGCGCTCACGGGCACGCGCCTGGGCATCGACGCCAACCACTACCTGCGCAAGCTCTTGAGCGTGCGCGACCCGCTCGAGAAATGCGACACGTTCACGCCCGCCATCGGAGGCGCGCCGCTCACCCTCACGGCCGAGGTGCGCGCACCTTCCGCTCCCTCACTGTCGCGAGATACGATGACGGCCGTCAACGATACTTGGTGGGTCAGTGACCAAAGCTGACGGACTTACCCGTTGGTGGACGACTAGATCGAGGCAAACATGCACACGCTCCAGTCGCTCGGGATCAAGCCCGTCTTTGTCTTCAACGGCATCAACCCTCTCGACCGCGAGCGGCCACAGCCCAACGACGAGCGCAACTGGCGCCGCGGGCAGGCGTGGGAGCACTACGAGCAGGGGCGCGTCCCGCAGGCGCAGGCCGAGTTTGGCGCGTCCAGCTCGATCCTCCCGCAGGATGTCCTCCGCCTCGTGCACCGCCAGTTCAAGCAGCGGCACACCGAGTTCATCGTCGCGCCGTACCTCGCCTGGGCGCAGCTCGCGTACCTCGAGCGCCACGAGCGCGCGTACGTGCACTCGATCTACGGCGCGAACGAGCTCTTCATGTTTGACGGGCTCGACCGCATCATCCTCGACATCAACTTCAAGCGCCAGACCATCTCGTTCGCGTCCAAGGGCGCGCTCCTCGAGTCGATGGGGCTCACGCCTGACCAATTTCTCGACCTCGGCGTCCTCGCCGGCTTCGACGGTTCACCCACCTTCCCTGCCATCGACCCGCGCGACTTCCACCTGCGGTCGGTCGTCGACACGATCCGCCAGCGCGGCTCGGGCGTCAACGCCGTTCTCGCACACCACAACTTCCAGCCCGTCTACCACACGAACTACGCCGACACGTTCGCGCGCTCGCGCGCCATGATCAAGTTCTCGCTCGTCCTCGCCGCGCACGAAGGGCGCGTCTACCCTCTCCCGCTCGTCGCCCCTCTTCCCGCTCCCATCGGCCCGAACGCCCACCACCAACCCCCTCCACAAATCTTCACGTCGGCCGACGTCCCCGTCGACCTCGGCGACATCTTCTCTTCGCGCTTCCCCGACGAAGTGTACTACCAGGTCTTCCGCGGCCTCATGGGCCCGCAGGTGATCGCGCCGCTCGCGACGGGTCACCTGTACGAGCCGGTGCCGCTGTGCGGCGGCACGCCCGAGTACGAGCGGTACGTCAAGGCTTTGACGGAGCCGGCGCAGAGCCCGCGCTGCGTCAGCCTCGCCCTCATCAGCAATGTGCTGCACCCGCTGTGGATGAAGAAGCCCGTGCACGCCGCGTACTACTTCCAGCCCGGCGCCGACTTTCCCATCCCGCACGCGACACCCCACACACAGGCCTTTATCGAGACCGTGTCCAAGTGGAACGTCGGGTCGAGGCACATCGAGGACGAGCTGCGACGACAAGCGGTGCGTCATCCTGTAATCTTTTGGTCCCGCCGCCCGAATCCGTGCTGACGCCTCAAGCTTGTAGTCATCGACGATCGACCTGTGCCTGTGCTTGGGGGCGACGAGCAACACGAGCTTGGCGCAGCGGACGATGGTGCCCAAGAACGCCGAGCGAGTGCGCTGCGCTCATTACTCTCTTGCTGTCGAGTGTGCTGACGGTTCGTCGCGTAAACAGCCACTCGACAAGAAGGACGAGATCGTCGCCAACACGCTCTGGCGTTTCCTCGAATTGCGATCGTGCGTGCTGCTCCCTTCATCGACCGCCTCGAGGGCCCACTAACTCTCTGAATGGGATTGTGGCGCGCAGCTTCCTCACCTCCGCCCACATGCACACCCCTCACGCTTCCGCCCTCCACCTCGCGATGAAGAACGCCAAGGTCAACGACAAATTCCAGGAGCCGCTTTTCCTCACGCTTGAACTGCTGCGCGCCGGCGTGCTGCACAACGGGCGCATCGGCACGAGGCCGTACTCCGGCGGGCCCAACTTCCAGGGCGGGACCGACGCCGACAAGCGCAGCATGCTCCTCGTTATGCGCGTCCTCAGCATCGTTCCCCTCGTCTTCACGGTGCGTCTCGCACGCTGGAGCGACCCGACTGGCTCCGTTTGCTGATTGTCTCGCGTCCCGCAGCCCGGCGCGTGGAACGGCCCGCTCTCGCGCGAGCTCCTCGTCTTCAACTCGTTCCTCCGCGCAACGTCGCGCTCGATGCGCAACCTCCTCGAGGCGATAGCGGTCAACTGCCTCTTGCGGTCTGACGCGCAGCGCTCCTACGCCGACTACCTCGGCGTCGCCTTCTCGCTGCCCTTCCAGGCCGACACCAACACGGGCATGGGCATCCTCTTCAAGGCCTACGGCGACACGGTGTGCCACATGTCTGGCGGGATCGAGGTCGTCGCGCGCACGGCCAAGAAGGAGGGCGAGGCTGGCGCGGCGACGCGCGACGAGCGCGAGACGATCAAGGACGCCAAGGAGCAGGTCCTCGGCTTGCTGCAGGACGCGTTCCCGAACGTCAAGAACGTGCGCGCAGAGCTCGAGCGCGGCTTCCGCTTCTGGAACCTCGTGCGTCTCGTCTCCGCCTGCCTGAACATTCAGCTCGTACTGATGTTCTTTCCGGCAGGTCATGCTCGCCGTGCGCTCGCTCCGCCAGTCGTCGAGCCCGGCCATGTCGCCCGAGCTGGCGGACCAGTTCGAGGCGGCCGACGCGTGGGTACAGCCGTTCCACCTGCAGTGAGCCACCCTCTCGCGCTGCGCCGCGCTGCCTCACGACTCGTTCTTTGTGTCACCGGATCGAGAGGACACGGAAGCAGGCTCAGCTTGCACTGCGATCGACAGCTAGAACCCGAGCGACTCCATCGCGAACTTGAGCTTGGCGTCGACGTGTCGGTATTCCGCCTCCTTCCCAGCCTCCCGCTCGAGGCTCCTGGCGTCCCGCTGAACCGGGCTGGCCGACATGTCGCTGGCGCTTGGCGGCTGCGATGGAGGTATGCGAGCCGAGGGCGTCGACTTGGACCGGCGAAGGCGAGGGCGCTTTGGCTTTGGCTTGAGCTTCTGCTTCGTCGCTGCGCCTGCTGCTGTCGCAGGTCCCACAGCTGGCGCATGCGTGCACAACTCAGCCGGGCGCAATGCCCCGCTCGATGCTGTGTCTTCGACAGGAACGACGACCAGGCTTGAGAAGGGCAGGCTGCGCCGCGCGACTGGTGCAGCGAGCGGCGACTGCGGGCCTCTTGGCCTCGGCGAGAGGTACCATTCGAGGATGTGGGCTGCTCCGAGTGCGCTTGAGCGCGGGCGGGCGTCTGCATCGAGTGAGGACGACGACGAGGAGTCGAGGAGGACGAGCGGAGGAGGAGGGACGCGAAGGATGCGGCGCTGCGCAGGGGACGAAGGCGAGCAGGGAGAGGCGGAGGTAGGTGGAGTTGGCGGAATGAGAAGGATGGCTGGCGAAGAGGCCTGAGGGAACAAGGAGGACATGGCGGTGGGCAGTGTCGGGACGAATGGACGCGATGTGGACCAGCCGCGTCGACCAGCGACGGGGGAGCTCTCGCAGTGGCTACCAGAGCTCTCGATGCGATGCAACGAAGGCGAAGGAGGTACATTGCATCGCACCGGCGACGGGTGCGCCGCATCCTGCTACACGGGATAAGGAGCAGGGGAAGGGCCTTGCAAGCTGAAACGAGGTAGGGGACGACGAGGACCCTGCGCCTGCAATCGACTTCGCTCGCACGAGCACGCGGAACATGCGGTGCGCCTTTGTCTTCGGGGACAGGAGCCGTCTCCGACGGGGTGGAAGCGGCGAAGCCCGCTCGACTGCGTTTGCAATCGACGCAGGCTCGGGCAAGTTGCACGGGTTCAGAGCGGTCTTGTCACGGTGCTCGTCGCAAGACAACGCGCAAGCACTCAGCACGACAATGAACCCCGCCTCGCCGTTTTGAGTTCTCGGGATGGGGGAGCGCGTGGCGTCTTTGCGATCGGACGCGTTTCGAGCGAGCCGGACGTGTCATTACCGCCAGTGAGACGGTACAAGCAGCTAGCAAGCAGCAAGAGCGACATGTAAGCGGAAAAACACGCGACTTGTGTGAGCAGGGGGGACGCGCCCGTGCGCAAAACATGGCTCGTGAGAGACTGACGAGCGACGCTGGAAGCAGCAGTACTGGCTGTGCGAGTGATCAGACTTGCCAGAGTGCCTGCCGGCTGTCTCACGCGAGGCGGAGGCGACGTGTGCCCGCGGATGCTCGCGAAAGGACGAGTGCGCCGTCCCGCCTCTGCCCGCTCTCACCGCCTCGCGTCCTCGCACCCGCTCTCAGGCAGCGCACGGGCCAGCTGCACGGGCTGTACTGCGCTCTAGCACGCCCCCGACCCGCTCACCACCCGCGCCCACCTCCCCCGAGCCTCTCCACCCGCTCCTCGTCGTCGATCGTAAACGACCCGACTCAGGCGACCCGCCCACCGCCTCTGCGCGCGTGCAGCTTGCACTCGACTTGCGGGAAACTCTACAGCACGCGGTCAAGACACCTGCAGCGTCCGCACACCCGCCTGCGCGACACTCGAGACGCGCTCGCCGCACTCTGGACCCGACCGCCCCAGGTGCTGCCCACCAGCCTACCTGCGCCTGCTAGACAGCTGGACCGCGTGGCAATCGCACGACAAGGTGTGTTTACTGTCACGGCGCATCGCGTCGCGCGACCTGAGCGGGCTGTTGACCCCCGGCCGCCCCCTCCCCTTGTGCGCAGGCGTCACTGGCAACACGACCGCGGCACTATCTCGCTCGCGTCCAGCGCGACGCTCGACGCGTCCCTGCCCTCGCCGCCACCTCTTGTACGTATCGCAGACTTGCACAACGCGTGACGGTTGTCGCGCGCCCGCTCACTCGTCCCCTTCGCCTCGAGCAGCTTCATCTCGACGTGATCGACCCTCCATCGCCTTCTCTTCCGCTGCGCCCGTGTGCATCGTACAGCACCATGTCTGTGCACCAGGCTACCAGCCCCTCGGGCCCTTCGTCGTCCATCTTCGCGCACTCGACACCGGCACTTTCCCACCGCATCGCCAACCTCGACGCGTCGTCTTCGTCTCCCCCGACCGACGTGATCGCCACTCCTTCCGACCGTCATGATGCACCCAGCCGTCACAGAAATGGCAAGCATCAGCCGCGGCGAAGCGTGCGCATCCGCACCTCTTCGGGAGGCGGACATCTCGACTCGTCGCCGCAGATCGGTCCGACCGAGTCCGTCTCGTTCTTGCCCGAGTCGGATGGCACGCCTGTCCACGAGATTCCGAGTCGCACACGCGCAAGCCGCACGTCGTCGAGCACGCCTGCGCTCGCACATGCGGCGCCGTCACGCTCGACTCGCGCGACGCGCACCGCTGCGCCCGCACGCACACTCTCGGCGCAGGCCTCGCTCGACGCGTTCAAGCAAGCACAGGCGCTCGGCATCACGCCCGACCAGTTTGAGCAGGCAAAGCAGCAGGTCATGCGCTTCCTCCGCACCGACGGTGTCCAAGACGGCTCGGCGCCGCCGCCGCCTCTGTCCATTCCGGGCGTCTCGCCTTTCGTCTACGTCCCTGGCGTCTCATCGCAGCCTCGTTCGGCAACCAGCCCGAGCTTGTCGTCTGCACCGTCGCCGTTTCCGCCGACTTCGCACCAGCAGCACCCTTACCCTCACTCCATCTCTCGCACGCCCACCACCAGCGCGCTCCAGTCCGCCTTTGACACCGACGCGGCACGAACGCGTGCTCGTCCGCAGTACGAAGTGCCCGGTCGTTCGGTCAAGCGGCAGAAGCGCGACTCGTCCGGCCCGAGTGCGGCCGAGCTCGCGATGCGGCAGTGGGCGCAGGAGGAGAGCTCCAGCAGCAGCGACGAGGACGAGTCGGAGAGCCGTTCGCTCGCGAGCATGCTCGTCAACCGCCGTCCGGGCACCGCGACCCGGGCGTCGGCGGCCAACCACATCTCGCCCGGCCTGGCACCGTCGCCACTCGCGAGCGGCAGCGGCGCAAATCGCAGCTCGCTCGCAGTGACGGACGCGAATGCGAGTCCTTCACTTGCGGGTCAGCGCGGCATGATGGACCGCTTCATCTCGAGCCAGCCGGCCGATGCCGTCGTTGCACCCGATGCCGCCGTGCCGCACTTTGACCAAGCCATGGAGCAGGCGCACCCGGTCGCGTCCGAGCAGCCGCAGACGACGCCGACGCTTCAGCCTGCCGTCGTTCCTGCGCCCGCTTCGCCCGCCCGCAACAAGCCCCTCGTCAGCTACCCACAGCACGCGCTCATGAGCCCCGCGCCGTCCAAGCCCAATACGAGCGTGCTCTTCTCGCCCGACGTCGCGAGGTTGCTCAGGAGCGAGCTGGACGAGCTCGAGGCAAACGAGCTGGCAGGGCGGAAGGGTTCGCCGCTCAGTCCGCGCAAGGAGGTCGACCGCTCTTCCGACATTGTGCGTCCCCATTTCGCTCCGACGAGCGTTCCTGTGCTGACACTGTGGTATTTGCAGGTCGTCGACTCGAGCCCCTTCCGCGGCAATGCCTCGCCCTTCTCGTCGGGCGGCGCGTCCCGCTCTCGCGACATCTTCAGCTCGTCGCAGGAGAACACTTCGAAGCGCACGCGGTGGAGCAACTTCACCGCGTCGCTTGACCACGCGCGGCCGACTTCGCCGACGCCCTCGGCCGGATCGCTGTCGATGCGCGCTCCTTCGTTCTGCGACTCGTCACCGGCTGCATCGGAGCGCGGCGCAGGCGCACCCCGGCACCAGCTGTACCTCGTCAACGCCGACGTGCAGCCTCACCCTGCATCTGCTCCCGACTTCATTTACGGCGGCGTGCCGTCCTCGTCGCCCACCTCGTCTCACCACTCTGACTACGTCCCGCCGCGCTTTGCCCGCTCGAGCCCGGGGCCGAGGGCGGAGCCTGTACGGAGCGACAGTTCGTCGACCGAGGCATCCACGTCGCGCTCGAAGCGCCCTACCGCGCGGCGGACCGAGAGCCTGCCCACGCCGATTGGCGACCCAAACACTAAGCCGCGCTACTCGTACGCCGCGCTCATCGGCCAGGCGCTCTTCTCGACTGACGACCACCGCATGGCGCTCGCCGACATCTACGCGTGGGTCATGGCGCGCTACCCCTACTTCAAGAAGGGTGACGCCGGCTGGCAGAACTCGATCCGCCACAACCTCTCGCTCAACCCGTGCTTCATCAAGACGGTGCGCGCGCCCGACAATCCGGGCAAGGGCTGTCTGTGGGCCATCAAGCCCGGCACGGAGGACCAATTCGTCGACGGCGACTTCATCCGCAAGGGCGGCCAGTCGTCGACGAGGCGCAAGGGAAAGGCAGCGCAGGCGACGGTCGGCACTGCAGTGACAAGGCCGAGTCCCCCGAAACTCTTGCGGACTGACAGCGCCGCGTCGACGTCGTCCAGCGCTGCCGCACCGCAGCCGGCGCTGCCCGCGTCGCATCAGCGTCGCCAGTCGACTATCTCGCTCGCCTCGTCCAGGAGCGACTCGCCAGTTCCGAGTGTCGCATCTCGCGCCTCCCTTCCTCAGCCGCCGCCGCGTCCGGTCGCTGCGCCGTCGCCTGCGCCCTCGAACTTGTCGAACCGCTCCCTCACGCCCGTTTCGGCCGCCTCGCCCGCTCCGCAACCCACACTGCAGCTGCAGCCGCCTGTCGAAATCGAGTTTGCCGCCGCACCTGTTCGCCCGGCGTCCGCCGCCGGACTGCAGCGCCCGCACGTCGAGGAGCAGGCACAGCTCGCCCCGCCCGTCCCACTCGCGCGCTCGCATTCGTCGATGGGCTTCCTCGAGCCCGCTTCGGTCGCAGCCGCCGCCGCTGCGGCTGCACTCGCGCACGCCGAGAAGAGCAGCAGCGCGATGGCGCCCATCGCCGAAGACGTCAAGCCGCAGATCCCGCAGCTCGCGCCGCCGGTCAACCTCGCCCGCACTGCCTCGACACCCATGCTCCCCTCGCACGCCGTACCGGGCAAGCTCGCGCCCCCTCCGGCGTCGCCGCCTCCCGCTCGCACCCTCTCGCGCTTTCACGAGCCTCTCCTGTCGACGACCATGTCGCCGCCCACATCGGTGTATCACCGCCTCGCAGGCCCGTACCAGCCCCTCTCGTACGGCGGCGCCGCGTCGCAGAACCACCGTGCGCTGGCGCTCCTCGCCTCGCCCGAAGCGAGCGGCATTATGGGCAACCGCGGGTCGCCCCGCAGCGGTGCCACGCTCCTCGCCGTCTCGGCGGCGGGATCGCCGACGCAGGCGGGAGCGTCGACGACGTTTTTGCCGAGGCGCAGGCAGCGCACCGAGAGCGACAAGCTCATGCTCTCGCCGACGGCACTCGTCCACACGCAGAGTCCGGTGCGTTCTCCTTCGCCGGCCACCTTGCCTTGGATTTCCAACTGACGATTATCACTCTACCGCAGATCTCGTCGGTTCGTGGCGGACCTCGCGCGCCCATGTCGCCTGTGCAGGACAAGCTCGAGCCAGTCGCCGACCCGGAGAAGAAGGCGGGCGTGCGCCCGACCGGCGCTCGCCTTCTTCCCGCCGTCAACGCGCTCGCAACGGGCGACATCGACGACCCCTTCCGCTCGCCTCCGCCCTCGTCGACGTCTGGCTCGGCGCTCCAGTCGACCAAGTACCACCTCCGCAGCCCGAGCGCGCGCCTCCAAGCCGCGCTCAGCACTCCCGGTGGCACCAAGGGTCGTCTCCCGCTCGGGTTCAGCCCGTCCCTCGCGACAGGTGCGAGCTGGGAGCGATCGACGGCCGCTGCGCCGGGCGCGGGCGACGGCATGACGAGCCCCGGCTGGGTCGACCTGTACGGCGGCGGCGTCGAAGTCGAGCTCGAGCATTTCGGGCGCCGTGCCGGCACTGCTGGCGCGAGGCTGTCGTGGCCTTCGCCGAGCACGGGGACGGGCTCGGGCCACCTCGGGTGGTGAGCGCGGCCTGCCTCGTTCTTCCTTCCCTCTCTTGTGCATACCCTGGTTTCTCTTACTCCGTGTCTGTCTACCCGCGCCGGTTCTCTTACCTCTTGTTCATCTCTCCTCGCACACTCTTTACGTTTCTTGTTGCCTTTCCTTCCCTTTCTGTTGCCTGTATACCCACTGCGTTCGTTTGCTTCCACCTCCTCGCTCTCAACCTTCTTATAGCTCGTCCTGACTCTGCGGCAGTATCTTGTCTATCCCTGTCCGTCCTCTATAGCTTATACTCGGTCTCTTTTGCACAGCTGTTCTTTGCCCGCCTGCGCTCGGCGCGCTGCGAGAGGTGGTGCTTGAGAAGGTTGCGTGCGAGTTGCGACTGCTCCTGCGTCTATGCTGTCTCCCCTTCGGCCCCTGCCCGTCTACTTGCCCTTTCCGCCTTCGAGCCCGTACTGCTTCAACTTGAGCTTGAGCAAGTCGGGCTTTGGGCACGCCGAACACCGCGCGTCGGCGCCTTGCCGTTCGTAGAACTGGGCGCAGCAGGACCACAGGTCGCGCAGGACGCCTTGACACCGGTCCTCGTTGTAGTTGTTGTTCATCAGGCAGGACCTTTGGGCGGAAATACGCAAACGTGAGCGGGGCGGACAAGGCGATTCGAGAGGGAGGAGACCGGAAGGGAGCGTACTGGATCTTGCAGGCTTCCGGCTGGTTGCATACAAGTCACGGGGGCATCGAAAAAGCAGAGAGAACGGCCACAGGTCAGCCAGATTCGAGAGCGCAAAGCATGACGGCATGGAGAAAGCTTCGGAGAGTCTCCTGGGCACGGGCGGAGGAGAGGACTTGCGTGACAAGGTTCCTCGCTGTCGACCTGGATCAAGAGGTCAGCTGGGCGCTGGCAAGGTCTTCGGCGCACGCACGGGCATCGGTGCGGCGGTGTTGGTCGAGGCGAGAGAATCGTCGGCAAACGCGTTGCTCTCGTTCGCTCTCGTCGCCGTCCTTTGAGCGTGCGAGGCTTGCGCGCAGCTGTGATGGAACCGTCGCACAACGGCGCTGCCCCAGACAGCGCGCCTGTCCAGGCCGTCGCGCGCAAGACGGCGTCCCCCCCACCTCGGCCATCTCCCAAGCCCTGGCCTGTGCTTCCCTCGCTCGCTGTGCTCCTGCCTGTGATCGCCTGCTTTGGCTGGATCTCCGTGCACCTCCACTACGCCCTCCCGACCCCGAACAACGCCCTCTTCACCCCCTCGGGCTCGCCCATCTTCTCCGAAGGCCATGCCCTGCGCTACATTCGCGACCTCGCAGCCTACGGCGACGGCACACCACGCTACCGCATCCTCGGCACCCGCGAGATGGTCCAGACCGATGAGTACCTCCTCGACAAGATCGCGCAGATCCGTCAAGAGGTTGTGGACAGGCATCCGGACGGCGGCATGCAGGTTGAAGTCTGGCACCAGGTGCGGCCGCGTGCATCTCATCGTTGGGTAATGCAAGTTTGCTGATTGTGCAGGCTCTGCAGGTCGGAGACGGCACGCATGTGTGTTTGCGAGACGATTCGCTTCTTTCGACGTGTTAGAGCTGATTTCACCGCGCTTACAGCTCTTCGACTTCATGGACAAGGCCGTCTGGAAGAAGGTTCGTGTTGCGCTCGAGCGGTGCCTCTCACCATTCCCTGACGAACTCGGATCTCGCAGTACTTCGGTGTGAGCAACGTAATTGTGCGCCTGTCGGATGGCACACCCGCCTCGAAGGCGAACGCTGTCCTCGTCAACGCACACACCGACTCGACGCTGCCCAGTCCCGGTGCGGCTGACGACCTCTTCGGCGTCGCGGTCATGCTCGAAGCGCTTCGTGTCATGGGCATGGGCGAGAGGCGCTTGACCAACTCGGTCATCTTCCGTGCGTCAGCACTCCCCTGCATGCACAAGACGCGTTGCTAACGATTACACCGGACACAGTCTTCAACGGCGCCGAGGAATCCCTGCAAGACGCCTCTCACCGTACGTCTCCCATGCCCACGTGAACCCACCCGCTGAGCCGCAGCTGACATCCGCTTTGACAGTCTTCATCACTCAGCATCCGCTTCGCTCGACGGTCCGCGCCGTCATCAACATCGAGGCTTGCGGTACCGACGGCAAGGAGATCGTCTTCCAGGCGACATCGCCCGAGATGATCCAGGCGCTCGCTCGCACGCCGAGTCCGTACGCGACCGTCATCGCAAGCGAAATCTTCCAGACTGGCCTGATCCTCTCCGAGTGCGCACATCCTCAGCGCCGTCGCTTTTGACCGGACTGACGCCCTGCACGGTCCGCAGCACCGACTTCCGCCAATTCGTCGAGTAGTGCGTCCAAAGCGTCATCAATCGAGCGAGCGCCTTGAACTTACGCATTTGTGCGCAGCGGTAATCTCACTGGGCTCGACATGGCGATTGTCCAGAACTCCTACCGCTACCACACGACGCTCGACACGGTCGACGCCATCGAACCGGGCTCTCTCCAGCATACCGGCGAGAACGTCATCCCTCTTCTCGAGTACTTGACGTCGCCCGAGACCACGCTCGGCAACTCGCCCAACGCGACCCCGAACCTTCCTTCCGCCCCGACCTCGCACACCGTCTTCTTCTCGGCTCTCGGCGGCAAGGTCTTTGTCGTCTACAGCCGCGCGACAGCGACCCTGCTGTACGGCATACTCGCGGCCCTTACAGCTGTCGTCGTCACGGACCGGGTCGAATGGAGCCAGCACAAGAAGGCATACGTGCTAAGCACAGTGGGCGCATTCGGCGGCCTCGTATCGGCTATCGTGGGCGCAAACCTCGTCGCTTTCCTCACGAGCTTTGTCATGGGCAAGTCCATGAGCTGGTGCGTTCCCAGACTCTCCGTACACCTGACCCTCAGGTCGCTGACTAGCGCAATCCTCGCAGGTTCCGCAACGAGAGCTACCCGCTCTACCTCTTCGGCCCTCCTGCTCTCCTCGGCGTCGTACTCTGGCAGTACTTCTTCGTCGCCAACCGCGTCCGCTCGCCCGTTGCGACCATCGCGCAGGACCGCGCCGAGTCCGGACTGCTCGAGCACGCATCGCTCGTCGGCACCCTCGTGTTCAGCACGAGCTTGGTCGTCCTTGGGCATGCGGCTGGCATCGGCTCGAGCTACCTTCACGCTGTTGGAGGGTGCTCGAGTCTCCTGGCGCTGCTCTTGAATGACTATGTCCTGCACCGGGAGAGCCGCAGCGTACACCTACTCACCTACATTCTCGGCCAGGTGCGTCCTTCCTGTCGCAGGCTGTGACACGATTTTGGCTGACGTGGCAATGCCCATGTCGCAGTCTCTCCCGCTTCTCGTCGGCGTCGAGGGCATCATCGGCTTCCTCGACCTCTTCGTCCCGCTTACCGGCCGTCTTGGTGCCGAGGCACCAGTCGACCACATCATCGCGACGCTGGTCGGTGCTGTCGGCTACCTGACTGTTCCGATGGTGCGCCCCTCCCCCTTCCTCTGCGCCAGATCACTGCTGACGATCAATTCTGCAGCTCCTCCCCCTCTGCCATCGTTGGGGCGCATCCTTCACTGCTCGCCTCGCCCTGCTCCTCACCTTCGCGACGGCCTTCTCGATCGGCATGTTCACCCGTCCCTCCTGGAAGCCGTACGACGCAGCGCACCCGAAGCGCCTCCTCGTCTTGCACATGGAGAACACGACGACGACGCCGTCAACGTTCAACCTGCACGTCGCGAGCGTTGACGGAACACCGTTCTCCGGCTTGGTGGACGAGGCGACGAACGGGCTGCGGGCGGCGGGGTCGGTGCCGGAGCCGACTATTGCGGATGACCTAAGTGTTGACTGGGATATCATGTACGTGTGTGCTCGTGTCGGTCCCGCGTCACGACGCTCTTGCGAGCGAGGATCGCGTGCAGCGCGGGGGTGGCGCATTGCTGACCTAGGACTCGTCCTCCTTCAGCTACCCCGTCAGCCAGTTCCTCACGACCTTCCGGATCCCGCTGCCGCCCGTCTCGCCTGACTATGTCGCGCCGTGGGCCGACTCGCTCAAGGTCACGGTGCAGCGTAGCGTACTCAACACGATCAAGCAGACTCGCCAGCTCGAGCTTACGCTCGAACACCCGGGTATCATCTGGCCCGTCATGAGCTTCACCGCCGACGTCGTCGCATGGGGTGCGCTCGATGCCGAATCCTGCATATGCTTGGGAATGCGGCAAGTTTACCAGCTTGCCTCCGCAGACCTCCCCAAGGTTCCTGAGCGCGGCCAAGTGCGCCATCACGTCAAGTCGGTTGCATCGTACGGCGTTACGCGCTTCCCCATCTCGCTCACCCTCCAACTCACGCCCGAGGAGTTCGCGGCCGCGGTGCGGCAGGAGCAGCGCGCGAAGGGGCAGCGCCCTGCGTCGGACGTCTCGGAGGCGGACCGGCAGCTCGCGGCGCTGCGGATCGACTACTCGGGCCTCGACCTGCACGGCATGTACCCGGCGAGCTTCCAGTCGGACGACGAGGTCGAGGACCGGCAGCGCCAGGTCGCGCGCCGCACCAAGCCGGGCATGCAGTTCTTCGAGCAATTCTCCAAGCGTCTCGAGAATGAACCCGTCGACGCCATGCTCCTCAGCGCGGTGGCTGGCGTCGCGTACATCTAGATACCCTTGCCGTGTCAGAGCGTTCCGTTACTGTTGCGGTTCGAAGGGTGCTTCGTTTGTGGTAGATTTGAATGACTTTCGCAACTCGTCTACGCCTTCTTTCTTCACCGCGTTCAACTAGCCTTGAGCCAGTGATAGACTGATCTGGACGAGTGCTAGAATCGCCTTACATAGCGACGTCGAGGGCCCTGCCGCCAACCTCATCGCTTTCGCTCCGCTCTTTCACACGAAGATGCCGCGGCTTCCGCTAGCACCGTTCGCCAGAGCTGTAGCGCCTGGGCAAGCATCTGCACGCCCTCTCTGCACCTGCACACGCTCCGCCGTTGCCCCCTTCTCTGCTCCCACCTCGACCCGCTCGTTCGCTTCGACGTCGACGTCTCTCAACCACGACAACCCGCTCGTGCGTCTTGCAAGAGCTACTGTGCAGTACATGAGCTCCACTCACCCTGCTGTGGCTATCGCAGGGCCTGCCGCGCAATGACGCCCCGCCGACGATGCCCCGCATGCAGCGCGGCCTGCCGCAGAAGCGCAAGCTCCCGGGCGTGAAGAAGGTCGTCGTCGTCTCGAGTGGAAAGGGCGGAGTCGGCAAGAGCAGCGTCGCAGGTGCGTCCGGCTGCGCGGGCCTACGGTCGCTCTCTTTCCGCGACGATGGCGGTGCTTTCGCAACCATGCCGGTCGTACGCTAAACTTCTCCGTCTACGCAGTCAACCTCGCACTGGCACTCTCGGCGCTACCGAACGACGTGACTGGCGGCGGGCGACCGCGAGTCGGCGTGCTGGACCTCGACATCTTCGGACCCTCTATCCCGAAACTTATGGGCCTCGAGGGTGCAGGAGAACCTTTCTTAACTGACGGTGCGTACCTTCCAGTCACAATCGGCCGGGCTGGCGCGCTTACAGACAGTCACCGCGCAGATAACCGCCTGACACCGCTGCGAGCACATGGCCTTCCCTGCATGTCGATGGGTTTCCTCCTGCCGAACGGCCCCGTCGACCCCTCAGATCCGACCAAGCATCCAGCCGACACGCCGGTCGTCTGGCGCGGCATGATGGTCATGAAGGCGGTGCAGCAACTGCTGTTCGACGTGGACTGGCGGGCGGGAACCGGCGGGCACGACCTCGACGTGCTCGTTGTCGACACACCTCCGGGCACTGGCGACGTCACACTGAGTCTGGGACAGCTCGTGACTGTTGATGGTACGTCCTGACTGCGAGAGTCATAGACTGCTGGTTCTCGTCTGCATGAGATGACCTTCTCCTGCTCTGCCCGGCCCCGCAGGATCCGTCATCGTATCGACGCCGCAGAATGTCGCAATCATTGACACGCGGAAAGGTGTTGCGATGTTCCGCAAGCTGGGCATTCCTGTACGTCGCTGGCCCGTCTCGCTCGAGCGCCCCCTCCTCGCTCAACCGGTCCCGCCTCCTTACAGATCACCGGCTCGGTGCTCAACATGAGCCACTTCCTCTGCCCCGGCTCGACGACGCCACACTACATCTTTGGTCCGCCCGACTCGTTCCTCTCGACCTGCTCCGACCTTTCACTCGACGTGCTCGCGCGAATCCCAATTGAGCCCACTGTCTCGGCGCAAGGCGACCAGGGCTCGCCCATTGTCATGGCGGGCGAGTCAAGCGCGGTACACGGCGGCAGCAAGGCGCGAGAGGCGTTTTTGGGACTGGGTGCCGAAGTCTGGCGGCGGCTTCACCCGTCTGCGGCATGACATGCGCGGCACTCGCCTTCGCTTCGGGGTGCACACGTTCTCGTTCGGTAGGTACCGGTAGCGCTCGCTGTGCACTCGTGGCGAACCCGCGCAACGCAACAACGTCTCACCATCGCACGTCCCCTTCCGCGCGAAGGGTCGCTGATCTTGCACGTGCTTGCCGCGCCTCGCCAGTTTTCGCTCAGAACGTTTAGCTAAGGCGCGCACGTGCCAGCACGTGCATCTTGCACGTGGACAATGAGCGCGGGCTCTCGCGATTATTTCGATCCTGCGAACTAGAGTCCTTCCGACATCCCGCTTCGGACTGGGCCGGACCCCTACGACGGTGCACGCCGACCGGTGACGACGTCTGTTCGAACCCGTGCAATCGGGGATGGCATCTCGTTCTGCGCGCGTTTGCCGGCCCGTTCCTGCTGGCAGGCCTGCCACTCGCAAGGGAGCTGAGCCTCGAGGAACGTCTGTTCGCTAGACAGCGAGGCGGTGCGGCGCTTATCGTGAGCACGGCCCGGAAATGGACTCCGCTTTCCCTGCTCGATGAGAAAGATGCGCGCGTTTGCTCGCCTCGACTTGTTGACGTCTCGCTCGAGGGCGTCGTCGTTGGTGGTCGCCGGATGAGCTGCCCGGTCGTCAACAGACACGGCGACCTCACCTTTTGCCTTGACGCGTTGTCGGAGTTCAGGGCGCGAATGTTCTCTTGAGAAGGCGCCTGCGTGGGACCGCTCACTGCAGCAAGAACTGATACTCTCGAGAACGCGAAAGTGTGAGGTGAACGAGACTTGTAATTCGATTGGTTGCGGCGGTTGCGAGGGGGGTGTCCACTAGGGACGTGAGAGAACAAGGCGGTACAACCAGAGGGAAAGTGGAAGGAACTGCTCAGACGAGGGGTACAACCAAGGTACTGCGAGAGGGCATGAAAGAAGAACTCCAAAAACGAGGACAAAGTGTGCAAACGACAACGACGAGGTGGACAGGACGGACGGAGGGAAGACACGAGGAAGTGATCTAGGACTGCGAGGAGTGGGGCGAGGAGCTCAATGCGAAGAAGTGCGAGAATAAAGAACGAGGTGAAGGGTACGAGGAATAAGGATGTGCAACCGAAGAGGGCCGCGAGGATTAGGTAGGTGGGAAAGGGCGAACGTGTATGACAGGAAAAGCGTGGTGAGGCGGATCACCATGTCGGAGGCGCCTCAATCACGCCGGTGTTCGAGGCGGGGTCGACGACCGTCGCATCGAAGGCAGCGCCGCCATTTTGTGCCGCGTAAGCAGCGAGCTTCTCGACCGCTGCGTCCGCGCCGAATTGAGGTAGGGGCCATCCCGACTTGGGCGCCGACTCAGGCGTCAAGGGACCGGCAGGCGTACAGGGCGAGATGGGCGTGTGGACGCCGTGCCCATGCCCGAAAGCTGGCGACGAAGCGTACGAGGAGCAGACGGTCGAGGGAGCGCGAGAAGACGAGCGCGAGTAGGGCGACGAGGTGCGGTACTCGGAGCGATGGCGCATCCGCCCCGAGCGAGACGACGACCCAGACGAGGCGGCGCTGTCGAGCGACGACATGGACGACATCGAAGGGTTGCCGCGCAGAAGTGCGACGGCGGCGTCGGATGCGCGGCGGTGGCGGAGCGTGTTGGGCGACGGCGAGCGCGACGTGCTCGGGGTGGGCGACGCGTTGCGCGAGTCGCGGCGGCGCTTGCGCTCCTCCATCGACTTGCGCTGCTGCTGCTGCGCGGCGACGGCAAGCGAGCGAGCGAGCTCGCGCTCCGCCTCGTACGGCGTGACAACGTCGTGCACCCATCCCTCGAGCTCCTCATCGCGGACGACGACATTCCACCTGTGGCGAGAGTCCGGTCAGTCTCAGAACGCCGACAACGAGCATAAATGAGCGCGACGCACCCGAGGAATGCAAAGAGCTCGCGCTCCATCTGGTTGACCTCGCGAAGCTCAAAGAGGCCCTGGCCGACGATCTGCCAGCTCTTGTTCGAGTAGGTGTCGTCCATCGAAATCTTGGAGCTGAGCATGAGGGACGAGAGGAAGAGGCGGTGGGGCGAGGTCGACGTGCCCCGTGCCGAGGGGTAGCGCTGCTTGAGGCGAGTCAAGAGGAGGAGCGCCTGGTGCGTGATCGAGACGGGGAGGCGGGTGCGATACAGCGCGTAGGCCTGCACGACGACGACGACAGTCAGTGGGCCGAACACACTCGCTGGGTCGGGCACGGGGCAGGGGACGCACGATGAACTCGCCGAGCTGAGGGGCGGCCGACTCCTTTGCGGGGGCGGGGGCCGGGGTGGCAGAGGCAGAGGCAGCAGGGGCGGCGGCGTCCTGCTGGGTCGCCACGCTGAAGAGCGACGAGATGACGTGCTCGCACAGAAGCGCGAGGTCTGAGGGGACGGGCGCGGCGAGCGGCGACGACGGACATCGGCGGCGGAGACGCGCGTGGCGACGGAGCATCCGATGGGCGAGGGGTGACGAGTGCAAACATCGTCAGCGCGCGCTCCGAGTCGATGCAGTGTGTGGCAAAACGCACCTTCAAACCCGTAGTAGCGGTCGGCAGGCATGGCGGGGCGACAGACGCGGTGCGGAGAAGAGAGCGAGGACGGGCGTCGGCGGACGACGGTGGCCCGGCGCGAGATGGGCGAGGGCGCGGCTGACTGGCGGCACGGGCGCGCGTGGACTCGTGCAGTACTGCAAGCGTGCGGTACGAGGGGTGCTCGAGCCAGAGACGGTGGCCAGAGAGGCGGATCCGAGGCGAGGCGAGTGGCCAGAGAAAGCCCGGCGGTGCGTGGGTTGGTTGGTGTGCGGTCGCCGGAGCGAAAAGTGAACTGGCGGAATGAGAGGTGCACGCGGCTGATGTGCAGCGCGGACGACTCGAGCTGTCGACGGAGTGCCGGCGTACAAGCGGCAGAGAGGAGACGGCGGACAGGAGGTGAAGCGAAGACGAACGCAAAGAGGGGACGTCGAAAGATCCGAGGATGGTCGGATTCGCTCGTTGAGGTCAGCCCCGAACCCGCTCCCTCGCATGCGCGCGGGCCCTTGCGCCCTGAAGCGGCCAGAGGGCACTGGAGGCCCTGGCCACGCGACCGGCGTCCGCGCAGCCTCGCTGTCTCGCTTGCCCACAACACCTCCCTCTTCGGGCAAGGCTGTCCCTCGCTTGCTGATGAAAAACGGGCCTTTCCTCCGGGGTGGCCGACCTGCTGCGGGTCCTCGAGAAGCTTCTCCCCGCCTCAGCTCGCCTCTCGGACGCGGAGAAGGAGCTGCGCCCGCTCGTCCCCGCCTTCTTCTCGTGCTGAGCAATTCTACTGCGTCTACTTTTTTCTCGGCGGTCGAACTCGACGCGCTGGCGAATGGCAATGCAGGCGAGTTATCGGTTAGTGCGTCCCGCGTCGGCGGGCTAGGATTGAGCTAACTAGGACCGGTGCATCTCGGGCAGCGGCCACCTATTAGGCGAGGTACTGCTACCGGGCCTCTTTTTTCTTCCTAGCTCGCGTGTACCTCTCCAAGGGCTCCTGCCCTCTCTTGACGCCGCGCTTCGGTACTTCGGAGAATGGTTTCACGCCCGAGCCGGAAGTCAACTCGCCCGCTCTCAACAAAGCCGCCACCCCCGTGACACTTCTGGCCGTCCTATTGACTCCTGGCGGGCCACAACGACCACTCTGCGAGGCTCGCAAAGTGCCGAGCGGCAGCCAGATGGTCGCCAGACGCGACGAGGCACAACCGCGCAAAGGAGCAGCACCCCGCTCGCCGAAGCTTTTTTGACTCGCCGTCGATTGCCCTTCGCGGAATTCTCCGCGTTTCGCTCGCGTGCTGCGTATGTTCCGAGCGAGTCCAGGTCCGCGCGCCGCGCCAACAAGAAGCTTCTGCAGTGCTCCCTTCATTTCGCCGCTCCCGGCTTTCTCCCAGAGGGTGGCAAACGAGCCGCGCTTGCTCCACATATCGCTCGCTTCGTCCGGTCAATTCGTCGAGACCTCGACTTCGCCGCCTCGCTTCCGCCTCAAACGTGGTCCGCGCTACGTTCTCGCGCGGAGGGTTTCTCGCCACTCACTCGTCCGCCGGCGCCCAATTCCGCATGCAGGTGGGGAATGCCCCGTCAGGCATGCACGTCGACCTGCGGCTTTGTCCGCGACTAGGGTCTGAGGCCCGCCCTCGATCGACCGGAGTATTTCGCCGCGCCCCTGACTGACAGGCTCACTTTTCCCGCCGTTCCGACGTTCACCGCCGCGCGCCGATCAGCCCTGCCTCCTCCTCCGCTCCGTGCTCCTCGCTTTTTCCGGCCGCTTGTCAAGTTCCGACGAACCGCAGCGATGCGAGTCCGTGCTCGCAGGCTACTGCTTCCGCGCCTGCACTTCGTGCTCTCGCGTGGCTCGGGACCGCGAGCACCCTGCAATTGACGAAAAATGACTCGCATTGTCGTCGGCCAGCGAGAGCACAAGCGTTGGCCGCCGGCGCGCCCAGACCCGCGCTGAACCGCGAAAATCAATGGCCGTTCGCGCCGCGAGATGCAGCGCAAGCTTCCTTTTTCTTGTCGTGGGGCAAATTGCAACGCAGCGTTGGGCTTGTTGGGGGACCAGAGCACATGCGAGCAACATGCGACGATCGCTGCGAGAAGGTGCGGGAAAGCGCGCGGACTTGTCGATACCTATGATACCTAATTACGCGTCTAGACGGAGTTTGCGGCTGCCTGCGACATGTCGGTACACCTGTCAACCTGCCTGTCAAAGCCAAACAGCTGCGCAGACGGTAGGCACCCACGCGATGGACAGGACGGGGAGGAGAGCGGCGAAGAGAGCGGCGGCCGCCAGACCGATTTCACGCGCTTCCTCTTTCGAGCGGGGCGCAGCTCGTCCCCGTCGGCTTGAGGCCGCCTCGGTGTCTGCTCCTTGCGAGCAGGTGCGTCTGCTTTGCTCAGCCTCGTGCTCGAGCGAAGCTGTGGGCAACAGGGCAACTACAACAGAACCGTGGAACAGGCCGAGGTGGCGACCGAAAGAAGGCGGCGGGCCGCTTCTTCGGGCAGATCTTCTGCTGCTTCCCTGTCGGCTTCCTGGATGACGGAACAGGGACAAGCACCTGTGCGCAGGCGCCAGGGGCTGGATTTAGGGCTGTCGTAGAGCGTCCGCTACGAGATGTGTCCGCAGGGCCTTTGCGCAGCGGCACCGA
This sequence comes from Rhodotorula paludigena, assembly GCA_036244875.1. Lineage (NCBI taxonomy): Eukaryota > Fungi > Basidiomycota > Microbotryomycetes > Sporidiobolales > Sporidiobolaceae > Rhodotorula > Rhodotorula paludigena. The sequence continues at coordinate 749,598 of BQKY01000010.1, forward strand.
TTCCACGAAATCTCCCAACCCGTGACGCCAACACGGACCTCTCCAGTCCGTAGCGCAGGAGCTGTCATCTCGTGACATGTCGCAGAGGAAGCGATGCCACCACTAAATTGGCCGGGATGACGCATCCCATTCACGGACGGGCTTGCGCGGGCGGCGAAGAGATGAGGAAAGCGCGAAGCGCCTCATTGCACGGCGGAAGGCCGCACTACACAGCAGGGACAGTTGGGGACAGCCGACGCACCTGAAGACAAGACGACAATCTCGACAGCAGCGAAAGACGGGACGGAAGCTGCGCAGATTCGAGAAATGGTGGTCAGCCATCGAGTCCGCCTCCAACGCGCACGTTGCTGGTTCTGGAACCGCATCAGAAATCCGAATACAAGATTGATATCTGCATCGACGAGGGCCCGGGGGGTTGTACGGTCCCCGTTTGACAGCAAAGCCGGCCCCCATCGTCGCGCGAGGCGTCGAGTCCGCCCGTCGGGAGTAGTTTCATCAAGCGCGGCGAGATCGCGGAACTTGAGACTCACATGAGGAGCTGAAGGACGAGCGTTCCGAGTATATCAAGAATCGCAACGGTCAACTGCAACGGCGAGCGAGGCTCGGTCAGTGCGAAGCTCAAAGCGTCATTCAAGGGTGCTCGCACGCGCTCGAGCGCATGAGATCGGCTCAGACACGTCCAGGCATGGACAAGGTTGTCCTCCGCAGTAGTAGGATTGCTGAGATAGTGTAAGGTTGTGGTTTGTTTCGTCTCTGCCGACGAGGGAGGTCGGACAGCCCAGGAACGCGAAGACTCACACGATGTGGATGCCGCTTGAATATGGCAAAGGTGCAGTGTGCCAACGTAGTGTAGTGGCCGACGCACGAAGCGAGAGCCGGCGTGCGGTCAGAGCTAAAGCGGCGTAAAGAAGCGGAACAGATCCTGAGCAAGCTGCGGCGCGCAACGCAAGGTCAGCGCTCGTTCGTGCAGTACGGTGAATGCTCGTGATCCCATCATATAAGGCTGAAACTAAGATTAAACATTGTATTCCTCAGCAGGAGTAGGAGGTGCGAGACTAGGTCTCTTTGGTATGTCGATTTGATCCTTTGGGGCCAGCGCACTCGACACACGAATGTCAACTCACAAGGACAGAAACGAAAGCGCGGAAATGGCGAGCGAGACGGAGGAGCAACGGCTGGAGGAAGAGCGAGTGGTCAGCTCGAATGTCCCAAGTGCACGACGCGCGCGGCCTTCAGCGACGTGATAACCGGATGGTCGTTTTCCTTCGCAGGCTGGACGAGCTGCACAAGGCACGCTCTCCCGCCTCGGACACATGCATTGTGCGCCTCGCCCGCCGAAGCGGTGCGAGGGCGACATCCTCGCCGCAGGCGCGAGGCGACAACGGAGAAAAGAGCTCACAAGTGGCAGCAAGAATGGTAACACTGAGCAGCAGATCTGTCGGAGCGAGAGTGCAGGTCAGCGCGCGGCTCCTCGCATTCCGGGATCCAGCATAGCGACGGGGTCCTCGGGTTGAAGACGTTGGTTAATTCCGCATTCCGCGCGAGCGCGGCTCGGTGAAAAAATTAGATTGTTGTGCAGTCATGCCCCGTCTGCGATGCTGGATGGAGCGTGGGAGAGAGGAGCTCACAAAGCCGAAAGGGTTGCCGACGTCGGGGAAGGCACAAAGCACAAGCAGAGACGGCTCGAGGACGGCTCTGAGCAAGCGATCGTGTAGCCTGTACGCGTCAAAGGAGCAAGACGGTCAGCGCCCAGTGTCCCGTCGTGACGGAAGGTGCTGCTGCTCGACCAGGGCGCCGAGGGATGGCGCGCTCAGATCAAGTGTATTGCGAGTCGGCAGGCTCGACACAGACCGTCGTAGAACCCGTACACGCTGCCTGCACGCGGCTGCTCGCCCCGCGCACGCCGCGACCATCGCGAGGTGGACAAGCCGCGAAGGCGACGGCGAGAGCGGCCGAGCGCAGACAGCGGTGCGGCGGGCAGACGAGTCGGTTGAGCGGGTACGACCTGGTTTCTGGGTGTTCGTCCCGCGCGAGCCCAAGCGCGAGGCGAGGAGGCGAAGATTTACCTTTGGAGCGCGAGTGAAGGGGAGGAGCCAGAGCCGCGACGAGCGCTTCGGAGGGAACGCCAGCGACCGCAACGTCTCGTCCACTCGCTCAGACTGTCGAAAGTGCAGAAACACGGGCATGATGATGACAACAGGACAACGACTACAACCGCAACAACGCGAAAACCAAAGCACCCCGTCACTCCTCCCACCAGCTTGCCTTCGCCTCAGGCCGCTTGGCCGTGTCGCCGTGCACCGCGCCCTTGCCCTTCTCCTTCTTCGCCTTGGGCTTCTTCTTCTGTGCGGGACCTGCGCCTGCCCCGTTTCCCCGCGTCGCCGCCTTCGGAGCAGGCGCTGCGACCTCCCGGGTCGTCGCCTCAAAGTCGAACCCGAGCACCAGGTCGTCGCCTTCCTCCGTCCTGCGCTTTTTCCTCTTCTCGAGCTGCACCAGCTCGTCCGCCTCGTGCTCCTCGTCGCTGTCCTGCGCGTCGACGCCGCCGTTCTCGCGCAAGTTGCGCTCGTGCCGCAACGTCGCCGCGAGTCCGAGGTGCTGCTGCTTCTTCTTGCCGACGCCCGTCAGCGAGATCTTGGTCAAGTCGAGCTCGAGGAGTGCCGGCGTCGACGTCGTAACGAGGGAAGGCGTCGAGTGCTTGAGGAGCGCGTCTTCCCAGGCGGGCTTCTGCGAGCGGTAGATCGCCATTGTCGCGCGAGCGTCGGTGACCTGCGAGGAGGCTTGTCGTCAGAACTGCGTTCGCTCCGTGGTTGAAACCAATACACACCGAACTATGCTCTCCGCTCTGAATGTCGATGCCGAGCACAAGCTTGGCGAGCGTCTTCAGGCCGGGTCGCTTCGTCTTTGCGAGTCCTTGCAGCGGCGCATACTTAGACGTATCGCGAGTCATGTGGCGGGGGTGGGAGAGAAGTAAGACCTGTCGGCAGGACGGTCAGTGGAGGCTCGTGAGCCGGGAGCGCAGGCGAGACGCACCGTGGTGTCATTCGAGAGGGCGTGACCGATCAAGATGCGGCCTTCGAGCAGGTCCGACACCTCCTTCTGCACCTCCTGGAAGCTCGGAGCTGCAACAAACGGGCCAGGTCAGCCGCGCCGCAGCAGCAGGGGCAGGCAGGAGAGCGCAGACGCACCGTTCCGCAGATCCTCCTCGCGCACACCGGAGACCCACGTGCGGTAGTCGGTCACGCGTTCCCGCGGGCGCACAAAACGGTCGAGGATGGTGCATCCGTGGTAGTTGACGATCGACACGCGTGCGAGGGTCGACTCTACGCCTTCAGGACCGACGCCGACCATCTCGCAGTCGATAGCTGCGGGCAATCAGGGTCAGGCGGAGCCCGCGCAGGAATCACAGCACTTGTGCGTACCGAGATACTGGCCCGTGCTGTCGCAGCATCGCAAGAATCGTCAGTCAAGACTGCGAAACGAGGAAGCGCAAGCGAAGTGCGACTCACTCGCGCTGCCACGCCCCGCTCCCGCCCTGCATGATCTCGTCCACGGGCACGAGCTTCTTGCTCGCCGCGCCCTTCTTGCCCCTGTCGCGCCCAGCATCCTCCGCGCCCTCGACTGCACGCTCCTTGCCCTTCTTGCTCGGCCTCGAGCTCGCGCCGCCAGCGACGGACGACGACGCGTCGGACGCGACGCTCGAGTGGCGCCGCTTGCGCTTGTTGACGTCCTTGAGCGCTGCAGCGGCCGAGACGGGCTTGATCGCCTGCGAGACGGAAGACAGGTGAGCTCGTGAGCGTGCGGGACCGCAGCGGGAGACGGTGTACGGCTCGCAGGGCCTTCCAGTTGGACGAAGGAGCGGCCGGAGCAGGAGCAGCTTTGCCCTTGGCCATGACGGGCGTTGTAGCGAGCGAAGATCCGGCCCAAGCTGCACGAAACGGAGGAGGCGGTGTCGTCCGAGACATTCCCACAAAGCAGACCCTTCTGTGTTCATGAGTGCTCTGCTATTCGTGCGCTCTACGACAGGGCAGCGCAAACCAAGTCCAGAGGTAACCTCCCCGCAGTGACTCGGCGACACAGAGCTCACACAAGCTGAGGCAGGGCAAGCGTCCGTGCATTGTGCAGCTCAGGCTGTCAGTAGTGATACGATAATGCTACAGGGGAGGCGAAATGCGAGCAAAAGAGACAGGTGTGCAGATGCGAGCGAGGGTGCCGGTGGGTGAGGGGCGACACGCGGTACGAGCGAGGGACGAGAAGGGCGCAGTGGAAGGAAACAACTAGCTACATGGGACAGTCAAGAGAGGGATGCTGACGCTGGGACAGTTTAGGCGAAGACGAGCGCAGCGACCGTCGCGGCGAGCGCAACGGCGCCTCCTGCAAGTCCGCCGGCCTGCTTGACGCTGGCCGCTCCGTTCCCGCCGGTGCGCGACGCCGAGTCCGAGCCCGTGTTGGCCGAGCCGCCGCTGCCGAGCTGCGCAAAGCCGACAGCGGGCGGGTCGGTGAAGCGGTAGGCGTTGTACACGCCCGTGAGGAACGCGTCGCCAACGATGATCGAGATGGTCGACGTCGTCTCGAGGGCAAAGATGGCCCCGAGGCAGTACCGTCCGCGCGAGTCGACCGAGCCAGCGTTGAACTGCTCCGGGTCGATCGGGTACTCGACGCCGCCAAAGGTCATCGTCACGTTGATGCTCTGCTCGCACGGGAACGCCCAGTAGCCGTCCTCGCCCGAGAGCGTGTACGGCGTCGAGTTCGGCACCTGGTCGTAGATTGTCTGCGCCGCCGACTCGGGCATGCCGATGAGCGTCGTGCCGGTGTCGATGACGACGGCGTCGTCCGTCAAGCTGAGCGCCCTGCCGCCGACGCTGACGCCCTCGAGCGGAATGTTCCAGTAGCTCGGCGTTCCAACGACGTTGACCCAGTTGATCTCGCCAGAGTAGGCGGAAGTGTCGACGCCACCGATCGTGAGCGTACCGCCGGGTGCGGTGGGCTCGGACGCGGTCGTAAAAGTGTGCGTCCTGTTGGAAACCCGTCAGAAAGGGTGATGGGACAGAAGACAGGGATGCACGCACTCGAAGGCGAAGCCAAACACGCCTTCAGGGAGCGCGCCACTCTCCCAGAGGTCCTGAACGAGCGGTGTCGCTCGGGACTGCGCCAACGGAGTCCACCCGAGTCCGAGAATGCCGCTGATCGTCCCGTCGACGATGTTTTGCATCACGTCGCACGCAGCGAAAATCTGGTTGTCCTGCGTGTAATTCGCGATGCTGATGGTGTCGCTCACGAGCGAACCTGCCCGCATCTTCGTCAGCACCGAAGCACGGCGCACAGCTGTCTAGGGAGTCTCACGCACCTGATGCAGCGCCCGAGCCGTAGGTGATCGAGAAGCTTGACTGAGAGATGGACGAGGTGGAAGACGTGTTCGGGTCGTACTCGACGGTGGAGGAGAGGCAGCCGTTGCAGCCGGTCTCGGCCAGAATGAGATCGGACGAGCCGGTGTCGAGCACGACCGAGAAGGCTGTTGGCGGCGTGCCGACGTCGATCTCGCCGTACCACTGCCTGTGGTCGCGAGAATGAGAAGGTCAGCCTCTCTTCCGCTCGGCGACCACGAACCCGTGAGCGCGTGCCAGCCGAATGCCCCCGACAAGCTGGTTTGCTGCATTGTACAGACAGCACGGCCGCGATCGTGCTTCAAAGCAGCGCACGCCTCTCCCTCGGCCCCGAGCGAAGAGGGACAGTCTGAACGGACAAGACTCACGAGTCCTGGTAGCTCGTCATCTCGAGCGAGTTCTGGCGCTTCTTGGCGGCGGTGCTGTTGCTCGAACTGCTGCTCTTGAACTGGCTCGGCGAGAAACCGCCGTACTTGTTGCGCATGGCGGAAGCGCGCAGGCGGTACGCCTCGCCATCGCGCCGCCGGTGCTGCTCGCCGCTGCGCTTGCGAATGGGCACCTTGAGCACCTGCGGCTCTGCGACGGCGGACCGGGCGCCGAGGGGAGCGGGAGCAGAAGAGCGTCGAGCTGCGAGTGGCGATGCAGCTGCGGACGTCGCGGCGAGTGCGAGCGCGGCGAGCGAGAGTGCGAGCTGGGGTGTGGGCATGGTGCGTGGGCGAGTGTGGTGGAGGTAGCGCCTGGCAGGGGCAGCCAGGAAGACGACGAGGAAGAGCAGCGAGCGAGCAGCAGCGGAGGCTCGGCGTCGGCGTTGTCGTCGTCCGCTCGCCGCCCGTCGCAGCGCGCGCGCCGCTGCGCATCCCGCGCCCCGGCCGCCTGCCTCCCTTCGTCATGCCCACCCCCTCTGCATCGCGCAGATCGGTGTGCACTTGCACTCTCGACGCGCAGTGCTACGCAATCTCAGTCATCATCATCGAGACCCCCTTTCGCTGCTCTCGTCGCTTCCGCTCTCTGCTTGCACTCGATGTGGGCACCGTCACCGTGCGACGGTTGACAACAGCTGGCACCAGTGCGCGCTTCAACGCAGGCTGGTATCTCTTGGCAAGACGCGTAAGGGACCGCTTACCAGTGCCTCGCGTCGACTAGTGCACTCTCGCATCTCTGCGCGGCGCAGCTTGCTCAGAGAGGCTCTCGCTGCTTGCCGCAGCCGGTCGCATTTCGACGAGGGGGCACTTTCGCGTCGAATGCTGGTCCTCTAGCCCATACGCAGCGTAGCTGTCGCGCGCAAAGTGTAGGTGCATGTCACATCGATCTCTTCGAGCTGCGCGCTCGTCGTCGCTTGCTCGGGACACCGCGATGTGGGCGTTCGCTCATGAGTAGCTAGACGTCTCTGCTGCAATCTATGCATTGAGCCCTGCCCCGCCGAGCAGATCGTCTCCTGGAGAAGCGCTTGGAGGAAGCGGAAAGAGCGTCGCGCGATAACCAACAGGGACAGTACCTACACAATGGACAAGCACTCGTGTGACAGGCGGAAGAGCGCTGCCGAATCCTGCCCAGCGCTGTACAGTCAGCTGCCGACCACGATTGCCCGCGCACAATTCTGATTGACTTCTCCCCCCCTTTGCCGCGCTTGACTTTCGGCGGCTCTCTCCCCTCAACAGCAACTCTGCCGCGCTAGACACGAGCCGAAGAGCTCGATATGAATCAGACGGACCGCGCAGCAGCAGCGCTGGACGCACCAGACGCCTACAGCACCTCGCTCGACCGTGCCGAAACCGCCGTCGGCACAGCCCAGCCGCCGCAACCCGCCTCGCCGCCGCACCACGAGCATGTGCGGCGAGAAGAAGATTTGAGCGCGACGGCTGTCGTGTGGGACGAGCGGCTGCGCGAGTGGCGCTCGCACGACGAGGAGGACGACTTGCGAGACGAGGCGGAGCGGCTGAGGGACGAGGAGAGCAGCGCGGGGACCGCTGTGGGACCGACGCCGTCGACGCTTGCCGAGGGAGAGAAGGCGCCCGACAACGCGCCGAGACAGGTCGCCGTCGGGCGCGGGAGGAGCTTGTCGACGGCTGGGACGCTCGATGTCAAGGATGGCAAGGAGGTCATCTGGCTCGAGTGGGAGAAAGGAGACCCAGACAACCCTTTCAACGTGCGTCTTCTTTGCCAGAACGAGCGGCATTCCGTCTCCTTGCGAGGCTGGACGTCTGCTGACCCGATTCCTCTGCTCGCCTTCTCAACTTCGCATACCCCACCACCACCTTGTTCCGCACAGTGGAGCAACCGCAAGAAATGGACGACCTGCTTGATCTCCTGCTATTTCACCCTGGTGCGCTCATCCCGTCACTCGAGCCCTTCCGCAACCAGCTGACCCACGTATGTGCCCCTCCTCTTCGTCGATACAACATAGCTTGCGGCATATGCGGGGACAGCCTTCGCCATGGGGAACGGCTCTATGATGGACGAGTTCGACTGCTCTCACACCATTGCTACTTTGGGGTTGTCGGTGTGCGTTTCGCTTTGCTGTCGTTGCTCACCCGGACCGCGCTCACATGGTCGTCTCCCCTGGCAGGTTTCCGCTCGGCTTTGGCCTGGGTCCCCTCTTCACCGTGCGCCGCTTTCGTCTCTCTGCTCGACCATACTCGTCCGGAACTGACCATGCCATATCTGCAGGCCCCGCTGAGCGAGTACGCGTATTCTGAGCACTTGGCGTTCTGAACGAACAAGCTGACAGCAGTCGTTTTAGGGCTTTCGGGCGCTATCCCCTCTACGTCGTCTCGTCCTTCGTCTACCTCGTCTTCATCATCCCGATTGCCTACGGGCAGAATATCGTGCGTCTCGCTGATTGCACTTTCTCGACGGCCGCAGATGAGCTGACCTTCCGTCTTCGATCCAGGCAACTGTCATCGTCGGTCGCTTCATCGCCGGTGTGGCTGCTTCTACCGGCTCGACCCTCGTCGGCGGGACCGTCGCCGACCTCTTCGAGTCGCACAACCGCGGTCTCCCAATGTCCATCTTCTCAATCTGCGCATTCGCGGGTACCGGCCTCGGTCCCGCCATTAGCGGGTACATCGAGCTGAAGAAGGGCTGGCGGTGGATCGAATGGCTGCAGGTGCGTCGCCCGTCTCGCACGTCCATTCTACTCGAGCTGAGCTTTTGTACTGCGCAGATGATGCTTGCGGGTGTTCTTCTCGGCCTCGTCATCTTCTTCACGCGCGAGACCCGCGGCAATGTCATCCTGTCGCGCCGGGCGCGCAAGCTTCGCAAGGCGATTGGCGACGAGCGGTATCAGTGCAGGAGCGACGCCGAACGCGCCAGCATGGTTGTGCTCATGAAGGTCAGCATGACCAGGCCCCTGTGTAAGTCTTGCGGACGTCTTGCGTTACCTGTCTGAACACGAGTTAATCAACTCTTTTCGTTCTCGCAGATCTGCTCGGGACGGAGGCCATCGTGTTCTTCTTTTCTGTACGTTGCATACCCAGCTGTTGGATGCGGACAGTAGCTGACGTAAATACCCGCCGTGCAGCTCTGGGTTGGGTTCGTAACGCTTGTTCTTCCGCTACTGCGCTTGAAGCTAATCTCGCGCCTGCCGTGCTGACTGCAGCTTCGCCTGGGGCTCGCTCTACCTACTGGTTGGTGCGTGACAATCGCGTACAGGAGTGTTGACCGGGATACTGACACCGATGCTCACCTCGCAGAGGCGGTCCCTCTGATCTTCGGTAACGTCGTACGTCTCGCTCTCACTCCCTGGCCAGCTTATCGTGCTCATCAAGCTGTGCGCACAGTACGGCTTCAACATCGGCCAAGTTGGCCTCGCTTTCTACTCTGTCGTGTAAGCCGGCGAGTTTCTCCGCCGTGCCGCTTGCTGACCGCTCCTTCCGCAGCTTCGCCTCCTTCATCGGCTTCGGCACCAACTTCATCCAGGAGCGCATGTACCGCTCGCATGTCGCCAAACGTGGACCTGAAGCGCGCCTCTACGCTTCCCTCGTTGGCGGCCTCGTCTTCCCCGCCGGCGCCTTCATCCTTGCCTTCAGCCAAGGGCGCGGTCACTGGATGGGCCCAATTGTCGGCTTGACCATGGTGCGTCACTTAGGACCAGACTGCACCGGACCTTTGCTGATCTCTCTGCGCTACGAACGAGCAGATCTTCTCCGTAAGTCGCTTTCTTGGCTTGCCTCGCCGGCTTTCGTGCCGTGTTGACTCGGTAGTTCTCCATCTGCAGGGCGTCTACACCATCTACCTTGCCGTTTTCAGCTACCTTGCCGACTGTTACACAATCGTGAGTGGCCGTCCCGCGCTGTCCACCGAATGACGAACTCACCACAACCTTGGCAGTACGCATCGAGTGCACTCTCCGGCCAGTCATTGTGCCGGAATCTCGCAGCGTTCTCCTTCCCGCTCTTCACGACGCAGATGTACAACGGACTGGGCTACCAGGTGCGCTTCCTCACTCTGGTCGACGGCGTGCGGGGGTCGGATTTCGCCGATGTCCTTGCTTTCGTCTTTCCCAGGCTAGACTGCTGACCGTCACGTTTTCCTTCCTCTCCGTTGCGGCACAGTGGGCATCTTTCCTCGCGGGCTGCATCGCGCTCGCCCTCGCAGCAACACCCTGGGCGCTGTATTTCTTCGGCCCGACTATCCGCGCAAAGGTACGAGTTTCTTACAGCCCGTGGCCTGGCAAGGTCAATATACGCCAAGGAAAGTGACTGACCCGATCGCTTTGCAACTGCAGTCGAATTTCGCGAAAGAGCTCGCACGGATGCGCGGCGAGTCCAAGTAGCCCGATCGTCTCGCCTTCATTCCGCACCACCTGCTCGCCTTGGGTCTAGATCACGCTTACATAGAACGGAGACGGTATTGCAGCATCCACTCGGTGCCCGGACGCTGTCGAGAGGGTCAAGCAGTGTTGAGCGGGCTTTGCAGCGGATAAATCGAGACGAACTCTCCAGGCTGGGTCTGCTCGTTACCGACTCTAGTGTGTGACTGTCGAGAAGCAGCAGGTAGAGCTCTAGCGGAAGGGGCCATTTCCGAGCTTGCGCAGATGATGTCCGGCGGCCGTGCGGAACGCGAGCTTGCTCGGCCGACACGCCGGTGACGGTTTCGGCGCGGTGCATACCTCGAGAAGGCTGAGTTGAAGACGGTGAGCCTGCAGCACACAGCGCTGGGGGTGAGGTGAGCGAGCGATTCAATTTTCTCCTCGGCGGTCGCACTGCGTGTCCGGGCAGCGGCCCCACCCCGCATCCGTCGCTTCGTCGCCTCCATCCTCGTCTGCGTTCGCAGGCAGCGTATCCAGAGATCTCGGAGCTCCTGCGTTGCGTACACCGTCAACGCTCGACCGCCAACCACCGTCTTCCGCTTCCATCGCACGCGCTCGTGCGATCCGAGTGACCGACTCGCATCAGCCCTCACCTTCGCTGCCTCGTCGACGCCGTCGGGAGCCAGGCACCACCGTTCAGCACTCTTGCACACCGTATCTCGACAACGTGAGCCCATCCAGCACCCTCCCAGCGTGCGCCGCAACGAGCTGACATCGCGCCGGTCTTCCCCAGACTCTGCCCCGGTCGTCGGGCACCGCGTCCGCTCTCCTCTCCCGCGTGAGTTGCGCCGCAGATGCTCGTGGTGCGGATGTGCGGGTTGCAGGACGAGGGCTGACGGGCTCTGCCACCCCTGCTCTTCTGTCGCACAGCGCGCCGTTCGGAACTCGAACCCGGCACGGTATCCTCAGGGCACCGCGATCGAACGCACGTCCGCCCGCCTCCACACTTTCTCGCAAAATCGGCGCCGCTCTCGCCTCGACCCGCGCTCCTCCCTCGCTTCGGGCATCCATTCCTCCCCTTCTTCGCGTCATCTTGGCCAGTTGAAGCCGTCGCTGCCCTTCTCTCCCGGCCTCACATGCCGCCAGCCCGACGCACGAGCGTCGGCACCGACCAGGCGGCCGCCAGGGACGATACGGCGGGCGGATCTGCAGCAGCGCGAGGAGGCCGGCCGACCAGAGGTCCCGGCTCGCGCGGCGGACGCGGCAGCAGGGCGCGCGGCAGGGGCCGCGGAGGCAGTGCTGCTGTGCCCAGGAGCGCTAGCAAAGGCGCACCCGACACGCCGGGCGAGTCTGACGACGACGGTGATTATTCGCACTCCGCGTCCCCGCCAAGCGGCAGTGCTCGCTCGCGGCACCTTCCTCGCCCCCTCTCGCCCGAGCTGGGCGTACCGCCAGCACCAGCGCCAGCAACATCTTTCAAGCACGACATCGGTGCAGGGCGATCGTCGTCGCTGTCGGTCGTCTCGAGCCGCACGCCTTCACCGCCTGCCCCAGCTCCCGCTCCCCCATCTTCCTCCGCTCCCGATGCCGTTTCCGTCGCTGCTGCAGATGAAGTCGACGATGGCCTCACATCACCTGCATCAGCAGTAACTGCCCGTCCCACAGCCGTCACTCCGACCGCTGCTGCAGATTCCCGTCTCAACCGGGATCCAGATGCCTCGGAACAAGCGCCCCGATCTGCACGCGCCACGACAAACGATAGCCTCTCCGAACTCGAGACATCCGAAGACGAGCAGCGGCACTCCGCTGGACCAGCGGACGACGATGAAGTCGGCACGTCCGACGACGAGCCGCTCGCGTCGACGTCTGCGTCCTCTACACCCGTCCCGAACCGGCACGCGGCGCACGCCTCGCACGCCTCGCCGACGTCGTCGCTCTCGCCCGCTGCAGCGGGGAGCGCGAGCAAGAAGCGCGGACGCCCGCTCGGGAGCAAGAACCGCCGCCTGATGGTCAAGACGCCCTTGCCGCGGGCGCAGCGCGCAGCGGCCAAGGCCGACGCGGCGTACCGCGCGCCGAGCGGGAGCATCGAGCCCGTTGCGGGATCGTCGGTGGCGGGCGCGGGCGCGGGAGGAGCGCCCAAGATGCGTGCGACGAGGGCCAATGTGACGCTCCCGCCGGGCTACATCGAGGGCGTCACGAGCTCGCGGTGGCCGAAGGCGCGGAAGAAGCGCGAGGAGGAGGAAGAAGAGGAAGAGGAGGCCGAAGAGGAGGATGGGGCCGGGGACGAGGAGCCGGAGCAGAATGAGATGGACGTCGAGATGGACGAGCTCGAGGATGACTTCGAGGCGGAGAAGACGCTGCTCGGCCTCGCAGCGACGACCACGCCGGCGGAGAGCCGCGCGAGCTCGGTCGCGACGGGCCTTGCGGCGCTCGGTGCAGCTGCCGACGAGCTCGAGGAGCAGAAGCCGCTGCTCGCTCCGCCCGGCAGCGTCGATCGCAAAGGTAAGGCCCGCGCGACCGACGCAGGACTCGACGACGACGCCATCTCGGTCAACGGCACGCTCGCGGCGCCGAGCGCGCCCATGTCGCGCGAGACGAGCCTCGAGGAGCGTTCGGTCACGCCGGCGACGGCACCGTCAGCCACGCCAACAAAAGGTGGGCCGAAGGGCAAGGGCAAGGGCAAGCGTGGCAAGAAGGCGCAGCCTCCGCCGGAACCTGTCGAACGAGGTGCGTCTCTCTGCGTCCGTTGCTCGGACTGAAGATGTCGACTGACGCCCATCGATGCCCTGGATAGCCAAGCGACGAAAGCTCGACGTGCTGGACAAGGAGACTGCCGAGCGACTTGCTGCGCGCGAAGCAGCGCGGCTCAAGTTTCTCGACCAGCTCGACGCGGAGCTCGATCTCGTCGAGGACCGCTCGCACCCGCTGCTCGACATCACGTACAAGCAGTTGCGGAGCGAGAAGGCGGCGAAGCTGGAGCATCTGCGGCGGGTTCAGGCGGCGCGGGAAAAGGAGCTCGAGACAGTGCTTGAGAAGCGGATAGAGACGAGTTGGCGGCAATGGGCCGTACGTCTCAGCGGTCAGCTTTCTTATCATTATCCCGCTGATCTTGTCATGCACGCAGGATCGCAAAGACTCGCTGCGGCTGCGACTGTACCTCGAGAACCATAGCTCGCTCAAGGAGCTTGTCGCCGAGGAGAAGGTCTTCCCGTTCTTCCGCGATCATCCGCTCTTCACCAACAACCACGACCTTCCGCCTACCGGCTACTACCGCGGTCCGCAGCGCGATCCGGCCTTCGTTCCTCGCTCGATCATTCACGCCGGTCACTATGTCGAGCCCCCGCCGCTCAACCCTGCGCTCGAGCATGCGTCGTGGAAGCTCGCGCCAGAGGACATTGAAGCCGATCTCGCTCTCCTATACGACATTGACGACGAGCCGTTCTACGCGCCTCCGCCTGCGATTGTTGCGCCCCCACCTGGCGCAGGCCTGTACGGGTACCCCCCGCCACCGCCGTTCTACTACGACCCGCACGCCATGGCGGCTCCATACATGAACGCGCCCGGTTATCCTCTCGGCCCACCCGTCCCGCCACCAGGCGCTGCGTACCCTTTGCAGCCGTATTACGGCGGTGACATCCCGCCCGTCATCCCGCCACATCCTTCTTCGGCTGCTCCTCCGCATCAACCGCCTGCACCTCATCCCTACGCCCACGGCTATCCCTACGAGCACGCGACCGCGCCTGGGGCTGCTGCACCAGCAGTAACCCCGCTTGCGGCTGCGCCCAAGCCTCCAGTGCACGAGGCGGGTCCGCCCGCAGCTGCACGACCGCCGCAACCGCCCGTCATGCCGGCGAAAGTACCCTCTGCTCCGTACAAGGCTGCTGCAGCGCCGCCAGCGAAGATCTCTGCACCGCCGCCGCCGACGAAGCCGCTCAAGCAGCCGAGTGCGAACGGCACGCCGCACTCGCACCAGCACCAGCATGGTCCGCACGCGCATGCGGTACACCACCAGCACCAGCACGCGCCTCAGCATCAGCATCAGCACCAGCAGCATGCGCCTGCACACGCTTCCGCCCAAGCCTACCCGCAGAGGCAGCCGGCGTCTCCAGCCCGCACGCGCGATTCGCCCCACATCCACACTGCAGGACCGCCGGTACAGGCGCCGAGCGGGCCATCACAGCAGCAGCAGCGGTACCCTACTTCGACCCCCTCGCCCTTCCCCTCACTTGGCGCAAAGCCTCACGCGCCTTCCGCGTCACCCGCGGCAGGAACACCTGCTCACGCGACTGCGCTGCCGAACGGTTCGGCCAAGTCGCCGCAGTCTACTTCCGCGCTTCCGCCGATGCACAGCGCTTTCTTCCCGCCCATGCCGCCTATTCGGCCTCCTGTCCAGCAGAACGGCGCGAACGGGGCAAAGCCGGTCTCGTCGCAGCACCAGCACCAGCACCAGCATCAGCAGCAGCATCATCACCATCACCACCACGCTTCGCAGCCGCATTCGCACGCGCACGCCTCGACTCCGCAAGGGGCCGCTTCGCAGCGGATCTCGCCCAGTTTCGGCGCACCAACGCTCCCGAGCCTCTCGCGCCGAACCCTCTCGCCACCGCACCCGCAAGCCGCGACGACACCCTCATCGACGATGCAGCAGCTCCCACCACCGCGGACGGCGGAACAGCAGAAGCGCGAAATATCGGAGCGCGTCCTCCCGCCCTTCTGGGCTGCGGCGGGGTCGATGCCTTCCGCGACGGCGAGCTCGCCTAGCGCTGCTGCGCCGGCGCCGGCGAGCGTCGGGCCCGCGACGGGTCTGCCGCTCCCGAGCTGGCTCAAGCCGCTCGGGCAGCACCCCAAGCTGCCGCACGAGCTGGCGCGCGAGCGCGAGCAAGCCGCGGCGGCTGCCGCTGCGACGCAGAAGGGCAAGCCGGCAGAGGTGGCCGCGGGCGGTGCGGGAGCGACAGGAGCGCCGAGGCCGTTCTGGTAGGAGCAGGAGACCGAGGAACGCGGAGCGCCTTTCGCAGGTCGGACGAGCGTTCTTAGCTGTTGTTGGTCTTGGCTGTTGTTGGAGCGCAATCAAGCCGATCACCGATCACGAACTGCGCGGAAATGAGAAAGCGAGGGAGCGAGAATGTCTATTGCTACGACAGCTCATCGGTCTCCTCATCCTCGACCAGTATCCAGCTCGTCGCGTTACCCGCCCACACCCGGACCGCTGTGCCGTACTGCTCGTGCGCCGTGGTCGCGTGGATTGACGACGGTGGCCATACCCTCGTCGGCGTCCAGACGTCCGCGAGCGAAGCTTCTTCGGTGTCGCCTGGTTTTCTCGGCTCGGCTACAGGCGTGCCGCCTGCTGCGAGGCCAAGGTTCCCATGCTCGTTCCACCCCCAGGCCCAGACCTCGTTCGCAACTCTGCCGCGGTCTCCTGCCGCAGGCGAGACGAGCGCGAGGACATGTTCGGATCCGCAGGCGAGTTCAACCGTCTGCGTCGACAATCCGACAGGTGTGCTAGCGCCGTCGGATGGTTCGCCCGCGATGCGAGGCGGGGAGGAGCCAGGTGCCACGGGCGTATGCGCAGGGGAAGAGTCGGACGACGGCTGTTCCGGAAGCGGAGGGAGATGGATGCGGCTCACGCGAGAGCGCGAGCCCGTTTGCGAGACGGCGCTTGACAGGCTCGTCGCGAGCTGGCCGTGCGAATTGAGGCCGCATGCGAGGACGGCGGGCAGAATGTCGAATGTCGATGGCGGCGTCGGAGCGGTCGCTGGGTCGCGCGAGGCGCGATGCGGGGCGGTGACGACGTAGGTGCCGTTCCAGGTGCAGTGGACGCTCGAGAAAGAGCATGTAGTCGGGTCGACGCTCGGAGACAGGGAGGGGTTGAGAAGGTCTTTCAGCGAGAGGAAGTTGCGGTTTGACGGGCGGTCGTGATAGCCGATGCGCGCCATGCTAGCCGCATGCTTCGCTGATCCTGCTGCGTTCGACGGACCTAGCTGGCCGTGCTTGTCGGACCCGAAAAGGTAGACGTTGTCCCATGCAAGTTCCTCCTCCACGAGGCCTTCGGCGAATCGACCAAAGAGAACGGCGGTGTGATCCTTGCCGACTGCTACTGAGGTAATGTTGGTAGACGCGTATGGCGAGGGAAGCAGGACAACGTTGGGAGTCGGCGTGATGCGCGGAAGAGGCCCTTCGGAGAGTGGTCTCGAGCCTAGTTGACCTTGCCGGGAGGCGCCCCAGCCGAGAAGGAACCGCTCCGTGTTTTTATCGTTGCCGCCTTCCGCGTCGACGTGCAGAGCGACCTCGACGAGCGCAACGACGTGTCGTGGCCCGGCGCGCAATTGCACGACGCGGACTGTCGAGGATGCGGAGGCCTCGAAGGCAACGTCTATGGCCGCGACGCTGATTCCGACGGCGGAGGCGTTTGCTGCGCCTCGCTCGCCCCAGTCGTTGGCACCCAACGAAACGACAACGTCGGAGTGTGTCCCATCGCGAGATCGGAGGACGATGAAAGAAGTCTCCCACGACGCGGCAACCTCGCACGGGCGATACTGATTCGGGCCGAGCGGTACTTCTAGTCCGTCGCAGAGGTCTGCGAGGTCGAGCGCCTCGAAAGAAAGGCGAAGGCGCGGGTCTTGCGAGGAAGCAAGTTGTCCGCGAGCGTTGCTGCCGGCGACGAACACGCGCGTTTCGCCCGCGTGGTCTCGCGCAAGCAGGAGGGTGTGGTTGGCGCCGCAGGCGACCAGCAACGGCTCGTCGGCGCCGTCCGGAAGCGAAAGTCGAGTGAAGCGGTGCAAGTCGTCTGGGTGCGAGGCTCCGAGGTGGCCGTGCGAGTTGGACCCGGCTGCCCAGAGCGAGTACCGCGGTCGTGGCATGCGATCTGCTGTCCCTCCTGCGCCCGCTGGACCCGCGAAGAATGCGCGTGACGACGGTGCGTCGCTTCGGAGAGCGGGGCAAGATCGCCTCTCGCTGTTCGCCTCGACCGCGCACAGCAGCGTGCAGCGCGTGAACCGAGCGACTAGAGCTCACAGACTCGCCCAGAATGCACGCTGCCGCTCTCGGTGACCCCGTCGTCGCGCGCCGCCCCCACCCGGTCTCTTCCTCCTCGGCCGCTCTCGCGGGTGCAGACGGGCGCGAACCGCCGACGGCGATGCATGCAGACGGCGCAGTGGACTCGGCCAACGACTCGGACTCGCTGCACCGCCCGGAGTGGGCTGAGCGCACCGTCCCGCCCGCACCGGGACCTGCGTCCGTCCCGTCGGTCCCCTTTGCTGCGTCGAGACAGCAGTCAAGCAGCGCCTTCGCCTCGTCGTCGCCGTCCAGAGCACTCTCCCGTCTCTGGGACCGCTTGTCGCCGCCCTCGATGCCGTCGCCCTTCTCGTCCGCATCGACCCCTCCTTTCCCCTCCGCCTTCCTCTCGACTCAACCAGCCGACAACGCCTCGCCTGCGCCTCACCCGCCAACCAGCGATTTCTTTGGTAAATCCGGAGCGCCGCGCGCCGTCGTCAGGCCCGAGCTCGAGCAGCACGACTCGGCTTCGCAGCTTTCGTTCTCGCTCCGCCGCCCGTCCGCCACGGCAACTGCGCCCGATCCGCGGTCCAGCGCCATGCGTACGACGCTCAGTAGCTCTCCGGGTGCCTTCCGCCAAGCGTGGGAGTCGCCTTTCCGCTTGCCGATCATGCCGTGGAAGGGCAAGGACCGCGAGGAAGAGTTCGCAGAGGATGCCGAGATGGTCGATGATGAGGCGTGCTTCGTCGACGGCTGGGAGGGTAAAGTCGGTGCGTAACATGCGCGCAGCTTCGCACGACCGCTTGCTGACCACTAGTACTGTCGTGCCTAGACTTCCTCGTCTCGTTACCCTCGGAGCTCGCCCTCAACATCCTCGTCCAGCTCGACTTCCGCTCAGTCCTCGCGGTTGGGGGCGTCTCGCGTGCCTGGCGCCAGCTCGCATGTGATCCGCTGCTCTGGCGCGAGCTGTTCCACCAGAATCCGCGCTGGCACATCAAGCCAGAGGTGTACCGCGAAGCTGCTCGCGCCGCGCACGCTGCGCAGACTGCAAGCGCGATAAACTCGCCGACCATCACGCAGCACGCGTCGAGCGGCTACTTCGCCGACCGGCCCGTGATGCCCAACCTCAAGCGCGCTGCCAGTAGCTTCGGGCGAGCAGGAGCGAAGCGCATCGTCACGGGCGTTGATCGCGTCCAGCAGGGTGGTGCCGTCATCGGCCGTAAGATGAGTGAGATCGTCGGCGACCTCGGCGGGCTTTCGCTCATTCCAGGTCAAGCGGGCATGCTTGGCGCCCTGTCTGCGAATTCGTCGCGCGCCACGTCCCGTGCTGCGAGCCCTGAGCGTGCGGGAGCGACGACGCCTACTCGCCCGCCCGTAGCGCGCCGCGTGACGGCGGCGACTTCCTCGCTTCTCAGCCTGTCGACTGCCGGTCTGCCCTCGACCTCGACACTTCAGACCAACGCCTTCGCCAGCCCGCCATCTGCAACCCTCTCGCGCGCTCACTCGTCGAGCGCTCTCTCGACTCTCGCTTCCATGACCCCTCGCCGCTCTGCATCCACGACCTCGTCTGCTGTTCCGCCCCCTTCCGCACCCACGTTTACGCCCTCGACGCCTTCCGCCTCCTTCGCCTCTCCCTTCCGCCAACCCGTCGCTTCTCCCTTCCCTTTCCCGGCGACACCCGGTATCTCGCATCTCGCCGACGCGGACGAAGCGACCCTAATGGCGGCTGCCGGGCTCGCGCTCGACTGGCCCCGCCTCTTTCGCGACCGTTGGCTCCTCGAGCGCAGGTGGGACCGCGGCAAGCCGAGCTGGAGCTGGTTCGAGGGGCATACGGACAGCGTGTACTGCGTCCAGTTCGACGAGCGCAAGATCATTTCGGGCTCGGTCCGTCTCGCTCCATTTCTTGCATGCTCAACCTCAGCAGTGCACTGACGATGCTTTGTCTCTACAGCGCGACAAAACGATTCGAGTTTGGGACATCGCGTCGGGCGAGACGACGGCGACGCTGACAGCGCACGAAGGCTCGGTCCTTTGCCTCCAGTACGACGACGAGATCCTCGTCTCGGGCTCGAGCGACAGCCGCGTCGTCGTGTGGGACCTCGTCGGCGACGAGGGCGTCGGGCGCGCAAAGTACGAGGTCGTCCAGACGCTGGTCGGCCACGCCATGGGCGTCCTCGACCTCACCTTCGACGACAAGTGGATCGTCAGCTGCTCCAAGGTGCGATTTGACCTGCTTCTTTGGCTCAGACGCTGACACGGGCAAGTGCTGACTCTTCTGCTCGTGCTGACTTCAGGACACGACCACCCGCGTCTGGAACCGCGAGACCGGCGAGCTGTACCGCACTCTCCAGGGTCACCGCGGCCCGGTCAACGCGGTGCAGATGCACGGCGACCGCATCCTGACGGCGTCGGGCGACGCGCTCATGAAGCTGTGGGACCTGCACACGGGCACGACGCTGCGCACTTTCTCGGGCCACACGCGCGGTCTCGCGTGCGTGCACTGGGCGCCGAGCGGGACGCACTTTGTCTCGAGCTCGAACGACCGCACGATCAAACTGTGGAACGCCGACTCGGGCGAGTGCGTGCGCACCTTCTCGGGCCACACGGACCTCGTGCGCGGGCTCGCGTGGGACGAGAAGAGCCGCCGCGTCGTCAGCGGCGGGTACGACCGCACGACGCGCGTGTGGGACGCCGAGACGGGCGAAGAGATCCACCGCTACAAGAGTCACTCGAGTCTCGTTTTTGACGTCGCCTTTTCCGCGAGCGCCATCGTCAGGTGCGTTGCGATCATTGTCTCCAGAGCTCGCCGCTTTGCGCTGCGGCCTTGTCGTAAGGTGGCGTGCTGACGCATTCCCCTGCTACAGCGCCTCGCACGACCGCAAGATCCTGCTGATGGACTTTGGCGCCGGCCTCGACGTATCCAAGTTCGCGTGAATGTTCTTTTCTGTCATTTTGTCCTGTTCGCCGCCTTCTTGCGCCCCTGTCTGCACATCATGTTGTGCCGCATTTGCACCCCTCATTCGTTGCATTGGTTTGCATCGCCTCGAATTGGCCCCGTCTTGCTTGTCTCGCACACCCGCCCACTCTCTATCTAGGCTCTGCTCGCAAATCTTTGCAACATCTCGCGCAGGTTTTGGCTGTCCCCGGCAAGAAAGCGATAGCCAATTCGTCCATTGCGACTTCTTTGAAAACTCGGCTCCACGGCTCTGCTCTCTGATGCATGGAATCCCACGTGAGGGAAGGAGCGCTCACTGATTGAGCCCTTACATGCCAGGGACGCCAGGCTTCATGACGCTGCCGCCAAGGTGACCGCAGAAGAAGCTCGACGCCTCGTTCGGGTCGCCCTTGCCCTTGTAGATCGCCTGTTTGGGCCAGCTGCAGCCACGACAGTGTCAGCATCGCTTGCTGACAATTGCAAGCAAGCGCGGAACGTAGACGTGTCACAGCATGGCGGAAGGAAAGCAAAGCGGGACGTACACGCAGTGCGGCCGGGTGAAATCGACACCCTTGGTCTTGTCGTCGTCGGTGTACTTGGCGCCGATAATCTTTTCGGGTGCCTTGCCGTTCTCGACCCAGTCGATGAGCGCGGCGACGATGTCGTGCTCGGCGTCATCCTTGAGCGGGAGCTGGCGACCCTTGAGAGAGAGAGGTCTCTCGCCCGCACCGCCAAAGTGCCAGGCGCCTGGACCGTTTTGGCAGTGGCCCATGCCCGGGACTGCATGTTGGTGTCAGCGAAGCAGCGTGAGAAAAGCGACAGAAGCTCAAGGCACCGGTGAAGAGGCGGTAGTAGTCGTCAAAGTCCTCTGGATAGCCCATCGCCTGATACACGAGGTTGCGGTACCAGATGGAAGATTCGGGCGGGATGATCGTGTCGGAAAGGCCTGGGCACCCTCTCTCGTCAGTGAGGTGCTCGAGGCGCGACCACAGCAGTTGCACATACCAACATAGGTCAAAACCTTGCCGTGCTTGAGGAAGTCGGAAATGTCAGGGTCGTCGGCAGTGATACCGCCTGAGCAATGAGAGAGACGTAAGTGCGGAGTCTCATGTCAGGGGTCGAGCGTGCTCACCCGGGTTGGTCTCGATGGCTTGCCGGACAATCTTCTCAAACTCGGCTTCGTCGGTCACCGTGAAGTTGCTGAGCTCGGTAGCGTTGACAACCTCTGCGGGCATCAGCGGGGATGAGAAGCAGGACCACCGTTTGAGATCGGACGTTGCGCACTGCACGGGAGCGGTTGTCAGTTTAGCGGTACGCGGGAAGTGCGGACGGGTCTGCGCACCGGTATTGGAAGTAGTCTGGCCTGCAATGTGCCGGTACGAGCAGGTTCAGTCGGGGTTTGCGCGGTCAGAGCAGCCGGGCAAGGGGAACGCACGCAAGACTGTACGGTGTGCCCGTGACGGCAAACGACGGCAACGCCTCGGCACCGGGCAGGTAGTTGAAGTAGATGAACGAGTTGTTGAGTCCATACCAGTCGTTGTACAGGAGGTTCATCTTGGCGATCTTGCCCGCCGACAAGCAAGACGAGCTGTTCGAGCCGGCCGTGTCACATGCGATCGGACGCAGGTCGGGCTTGCACTCGAGCGGGCTCGCGATGAGGCCGTCCTTGAGACCGTCAATCTCGTCGCACTGTGCGAGGACGACAGCGCCAACGTTGTCGAAGTCGGCGCGGGTGAGGTAGTCGGGGCCGTCCGGCGGGTTGATGATGGCGTTGATGCGCCAGATCTGGGCGGAAAGGCGGTCCCAGAATTGACTGCATGTGTGGAAGCGTGTAAGGGAGAGAATGGGAGTTGGGAGGAGCCGGAGAGACAAACGCTGCAGCGCCCGCGAGGATGCCGTCGTAGTCGTTAGGGTACATCTGCGCCTCCTTGAGGCCCTGCTTTCCGCCGCTCGAGCAGCCCATCCAGTAGCTTTTCTTGGCCGCCCGACCGTAGTAAGCCTGTCATGAAACAATGTTGAGTCCTACGCACGCAACCTTGGCACGCCTCGAAGCGCACCTCAATGATCTTCTTCGAGTACACCGTCGTGAGGTGCACAGCGCGATAGCCGAAGTCTACTTGTGACTCAGGGTTGTTGAGGGCAAACGTGCCGTTGCCCGAAGCGCCGTGGTGACCCGTGTCGGTCGAAGCGATGGCCATCTGGTCTGTCGCTCAATAAGGTGAGTTTTCGAAGCAAAAGCAGTCAGATCAAGGGGACACACGACGCGCAAGAGGGCCCCACATGTCTGGGAAGTTGACGCCGCCGGAGTCGCCCTTCGAGTCGAAGGGATTCAGCGAGACTGTCACCGCAGGGTGGGAGAGAGTGCTCACCCCGTTGCCAGCCATGCCGAAGCGGCCGCTCCAGACATCGGCAGGCGGGAGCCACACCTCAAACTGCACCTTGTTCTGCTCCGAGGTATGGATGAAAGCGCCGAAACGGCAGAAGTCGGGCAGGTTGGGCACGGGTTGAGGGTACGCAATTGTCGCCCACTTTGTCGTGAGGTTTGTGCCCGCTGCATGGGGACACAGATGAGCAAAGACATGTACCACAAGCCAAGCAGGAGCGTGGAAAGATCAAGAGCTCCGAGTATGATGAGACGTACCGGGATAATCTTGAGCAATGTATACCTCGAGATCGGACAGAAGCTTCGGCGCAACCTCCCACAGGTCGTGACATGAGGATCCAGCTGAAATTGCGGCAGCGGAAGCGTAGCCTGCCGCCGCTGCGAGCGGTAGCATCGTCGAGAGTAGCGAGTGCATTTGCCGCGGAGCGCGTCGTCGCAAGGATGCGAAAGCAAAGAAAGCAGCGGGAATGCAGTCGCAAAGGCGATGCTGCGGCGGTCCACAGAGCACCGGTACCGATATCCGCTCGCCCCACCCCCTTTCAACTTTGCGTTGGGTGAGGGGAAGGTGGTTGAGTCGGAGAGCAATTGAGCCGGCGTGAGTGAGGGGACGAGGGGAAATTCGACCGCTGCTGCCCGAGCCCGGTCGCGCACTGCGGCTCACGCCGCCCCCTCCACCAAATCCGCCCTTACAGTGGGTTGAGGGGACGATCGACCAAGCGGTTGAAGTGATGAAGCGGATGCAAGCACGCCGAACAGCCGCGGGACGGGCTCGCTAGAGCCAGGCGATAAGTTCGCCTCTGTGCAGTCCAGCTTTCAGCACTGCTTCTGCTCGTATGAAAGCGTCTGAAGTGAGGGCAGGACTAGCAAAGGACTAGGCCAGTCGCCGTCGCTGAGGATGGAGGAGGGGGAGTCTGCATTTGGTCTGCGGGGCAGTTTGCAGCGCGTCGCTCCTTTGCAGACTGCAACAAAGTGTCACAGAGCGTCATCCGGCTCTGGTCCGGCTCAGTCTGCGGGTGAGACTTCTTCGAGGCGGTGCAGAGGTGGCTCGTCGCCGTCGCCGTCGTCCGCACGCTCTCGTCTCGCACATACCGCGCCCGCTTCGAGAGACCATGGGCCTGTTTGACAGGAAGAAGAAGGAGGCGATCCCCGACGTCGGCGGTGCGCAGGACTACTCGCGCTCGCGCCAGGGCCCGCCCTCGGTCGCTCCGTCGTCCGCGTCGACCTACTCGCAGGGCGCGCCGCCCTCGTACCGCACTGCGCCGAGCTACGTCGGGCCCAGTCAGGGCGGCGGCGGCTACCAGAACACGAGCCACTTCAACCGGCCCCCACCTCCGCCGCAGCAGGGCTACGGACAGCCTCAGCGTCCGCCCGCCGAACCCGCCGGCGCCGGCAAGGCAAAGGGCTCGTGGTTCGGAGGCAAGAACAAGGGCAAGGAGGAGGAACAGCAGCGCAACGAGCTGTTGGCTGGTGCTCCCCCGCCCGGGCAGGTTCCGCACGGCGGCCAGTACGGCGGTCAGGGAGGCCCTCAGCAGCCGTACGGCGGCTACGGCGGCCAGCAGGAGCAGCAGTATGAGAATGAAGAGGACGAGGAGGTCGAGGGCATCAAGCAGCAGATGCGCTTCGTCAAGCAGGAGTCGCTCGCTTCGACTCGCAATGCCGTCCGCATCGCTCGCGAGGCCGAGGAAACGGCGCGCGCTACCCTCGACAAGCTCGGCGAGCAATCAGGTATGTCTCGCCAGACTCGGCTCCGTCGAGCCGTCCTGCACTTGCGTGAAGTGGTCGGACTCACCTTTCCTGGCCCTCACCAGACCGCCTCGGCAACACCGAGCACCATCTCGACCTCGCCAAGGCGCACAATGACCGAGCGGTCGACGAGACCAAGGAGCTCGAGGCGCTCAACCGCTCGATCTTCCGTCCGAACTGTGAGTTCACTTCCCTCCACCTTCTCGTCGATACCTCCTGACCTGACTTTCTCTATAGTCACGATGAACAAGGCGGCCAAGCGCGATCGCGAAGAGCGCCGTCTCCTCGACCGACACAACGCCGAGAAGGCCGAGCGCGAGCAGGTCCGCCGCGAACAGTACGAGTCGCGCCAGCGTATCGACGGCGCGTTCAACTCGATGGACCGCGCCGCCGAGTCGGACGCGATGCGCCGCGCGCGCGAGCACAAGCGCCACGGCGAGCGCGCAAGGTACCAGTTCGAGGCGACGGCGAGTGACGACGAGGTCGAGGACGAGATCGACGACAACCTCGACGAGCTCGGTGGGCTCGCTGGGCGCCTCAAGACGCTCGGCATGGCTATGGGCAGCGAAGTCGACGCCCAGAACAAGAAGCTAGGCAAGATGGCAACCAAGGTCGACACGCTCGACAACAACGTTGTCCGCTCGACCCAGCGCCTTGGCCGCGTCAAGTAAACCTTGCCCTTCTGCCGTTCCATCTTTCAGTTCCCTCGAGTTTCCGCGTCTTGTTCCTCATGTGCCTGTATCACTCGGCATTCTCACGTTGTCTCGTGCCCACCTTCTCCTCCGCACTGTCGTTCGTCAAGTACTCCCTTCATCTCGTCAGTTTCCCGCGCTCAGACATGCCTGCAAGCACATTCGCTGCCCCTTCCGTTGATCACGTCCTCGGATAATCACCCTTTGTGCGGAGACGGCTTCGAGGTGACTTGAGCGCCGTCTTTGGCCGAGGCCGTCTATAGCCGATGACTGGGCATCGCGCGCTCACGTAAGATGCCAGTCAGACCCAGTCTTGCCGACCCTGGCTGTGTCCTCGGCACCTTTGCGGTTCTCGCTGCAGGCAGACAAAGCCGTGCGAGCCTTTGCTTTCTCCTCTCTTCCGCTCACCCAGCGTTCCGCTTCTCCTGCCCTCTTCGCCCGTCTACGATGACAGTCCTGGCTCATGCTCTTGCCGACGCTATCATTGTCGGCGGAGGTCCAGCCGGTCTCGCCGCTGCCCTCGGGGTGTGCCGTGCCGCCCGTACCGCCATCGTCTTCGACAGCGGTCACTACCGGAACGAAGGCGTCTCGCACTTCCACACCTTCCCCGGCCGCGACCACACGGACCCGTCTGAGCTGCGTGCGGACGCTCGGCGCGAGATCGAGACACGCTATCCAGCGCGGCGCTGTCACGTTCATCCAGGGCGAGGTTGTCGAGGCAAAGAAGGTCGAAGACGGCTCTTTCGAGCTGCGCGACGCGGTCGGCAGGCTGTTCAAGGGCCGCAAGCTCGTTTTGGCAACGGGTAGTCGGGATATCCTACCCAGCATCCCCGGGTACGTCGATTGCTGGCCTGGCCAGATCTACCAATGCCTGTTCTGCGACGGGTGAGTCTCTCCCCGTCTATGGGTCAGTCTTTGCCGTTCGGATCTCACATTCATCCATGTCTGCAGCATTGAGCACAAGGGCACAGCGACGGCGGCAGGAGTGCTCTGCCTCTCGCCTGACAGCTTCTCCCATGTCCCCTTCAACGCCCTGACGGCGAAACGCTTCGTCCCCGCCGTCACCGTCTTCACGAACGGCAGCATGTCGGACGACGACCCGCGTCTCGCTTCGCTTTTGCGCAAAGGCCTCGCAGTCGATCACCGCCTTGTCGCGCGCATC
The DNA here is from genome assembly GCA_036244875.1 of Rhodotorula paludigena. NCBI lineage: Eukaryota > Fungi > Basidiomycota > Microbotryomycetes > Sporidiobolales > Sporidiobolaceae > Rhodotorula > Rhodotorula paludigena. The sequence continues at coordinate 775,634 of BQKY01000010.1, forward strand.
GAGAAGCTCGCCGGGGATCCAGAAGGAGGGCTCCGGCTGCACTTTGTCGACGGTCCGCCAGTCGACCTCGCCTTTCTCGTGCACAAGCCGCCGACAGAACTCTCGCGCGCGAGCGCACTCCTCGCGTCGCAGCTTGGCCTCGAGCTCACGCCCGGCGGCGAGATTGCCCTGTCGAACGCGTTCCAGCAGACATCTGTCGAGGGCGTCTTTGCCGCGGGAGACTGCGCCGACCCAATGAAGCAGGTCGTGCGGGCAGTAGCGCAGGGCGTGACTGCAGCGGGTGGTCTGCAAAAGGCTCTCGTGGACAAAGAGCTGGGGGCAGCGTGATGACTCTGACGTCCTGTACACTGCAAGCTCGTCCATTGGTCGACTGTACATTCCCTGAACGCTTAGAGCTGCTCGCAAGTCTGGCTTCAGTCCTGAGATAAAGGTGATGGAGCACCGCGGCAGTACGCACCGTCTCCCAGCTCATGTCAATGTCTTCAAGCGTGCCTCGCCCCTGGTAAATCTGCAAGCACAGGTTGTCAGTACAACAGACGGACTGTCATGACACCTCTCATTGCGTCATACTTTGTCAATGTTGGCCTGCTCAGGCAGCGGGACTCGCTCGCGCGGCTCCGGCTTGTCCAGTGCAAGCTCACGCCACTTCTCGAGGTTCTCGCGCTTGTAGCCCTTGGCCTCCTCGTTACGCTCCCAGTGACCGTGAGAGAACGACATGAAGGTCGTGATGCGCTTTTGGTCGATGTCGAGGCAGAGCGAGACGGTCGTGCCGGTCTCTTCCTGCCAGCTAATGAGCCAGATGTTCGGCCTCACTCGCTGGTAGTACCTGAGGCCGTGCGAAGTCAGTCGGGTCTTAATGCGGCACGAGCGCAGCGGAGGGGAATAACAAATTGACCCTGGGCTCGACAGCGCAGGCGGACTCACGCAGTCTGATAGTTTCTCCGACCATTCATGGGTCCGCCGTGAATTGCGTAGACAATGCGCTCGTGGTTCTTGACCCAGAACTCGCTGCAACGGTGCAAATGTCGGTCAACCTTCTCAAGTCGCCGAACACGAACAGCAAACGACACGCACTATTTCCACCTGCATTGCCGGAACGCACGCAGATCAGAGCAAAGAAGAAAGCAGAGACATGAGCAAGGACTCGGACTCGTCGGAGCGGGCACTCACCCGTTCTCATAAGTGTCTGCACACGCCATAGCGAGTCAGTGCTTTGAGCAGAGCCTCTACATCGAATCGGAGCGCGTACACTCAAAGTGCTTGTCAAGCAGCTCCTCGTCGAAGTGCTCCGGAAGAGGTGGTGCCGCAGGTGCCATCCTGTAGTACCAGAGCTTGTTCAAGAGAAGGGTAGCGGAGCAGCGTGTAAAGCAGAGCAAAGAAGCACGGCGTCACCGAGCAGCCTGCACGGTGCGCGATCGCAGCCGGCATCCAGCCTGTTCATCCGGCCAGAAGGATGATCCCGACTCGGCTTCGGCGAACAGCAGTGTCATCATACCCTCGGCCAGCAAGAACCGCCTGTGCGTGCAGATCGCGCAAGTGCCGCGGCCCGTGGCAGACTGAAGAGACGCCTTCCTGTGTGCCTGGGCGACCGATAGCTGAGAGGGTCGACACGGAGCCGAGTCGGTCAGGGCGGAGGCGGAGCTGATGAGGATGGCCGCGAGCATGAGGGGAAGGCTGAAGCCATGCCCTGCAGCGTCCAGCTCTCTCGTAGTGCACTTGCCCGGGTCCTCATGCTCAGCAAACATGGGTAGAGTCAGCAAACATGGGAAGAGCTGACCGGTTGCGCGGCAAAGTTGATCGCCGAAGCACCACATTGCCTTGGCAGCGACTACGCGACAGTTCGTCTCCCAGCTAGATGCGCTACATACGATGACTGCCCAGTCCTTTGCTGCACCGCCTGCCCCCTACACCATCGACTTTGCGCCTCAGGTGGACGACCTGCACCGCCGTCTCGATGCCGCCCGCTGGCCTGAACAGGACGTGGTGCCCGAGGATGTGGATTACGGGGAGCACGGCGCATTTGGACTCGGCGCTGGTCCCGGCCTCGCCCTCATGAAGGAGCTCGCGCAGGACTGGAGAGGCCAGGACCAGAAGCAGCTGCAGGACCACCTCAACTCGTACGTGTCGACGACCGGCCCTTGCTTTCGCACCGAGCCGCTCTGGCTCACGTCTTCCTCTCTCAGCTACAAGAACTACCGCGTCGAGATCGAGGGTCTCGACATCCACTTCCTCCACTACCCGTCTTCTCGCGCAGACGCTTTCCCGCTCATCCTGTGCCACGGCTGGCCGGGCGGCTACCACGAGTTCCTGCACGTCCTAGAGCGCCTCACGGAGCCCAAGGATCAGGAATCGCGGGCCTTCCATGTCGTCGTGCCTTCAATGCCGGGTTACGCCTTCTCCTCGCCGCCCAAGACGGCCAAATGGGGCATGGAGGACACGGCTCGCGTGTTCGACAAGCTCATGATGGGGCTAGGCTACGCCAAGTGCGCGTTCTCGCGTGCTCTCACTGTCTGCACGCCTTGACTCCATCGACTCGCTCTTCAGGTATGCGGCCCAAGGCGGTGACTGGGGGTCTATCACGGCGCGCTGCCTAGGCTCGCTGCACAAGGAGAACTGCGTCGGCGAGTCATTGAAATGGTAACCTTGAAGCCATTCCGACTGACCCGTCTACTCCTGCAGCTGTCCACCTCAACTTCTGCCCGGTTCCCCCGCCGTTCCCGCTCAACATGTTCAACCCGCGCACACTCTTGGACTGGATGCCTCGCTTTGTCCTGCCTGATGAGCGGAGGGCCAAGCTTGAGCGCGGCGTGGCCTATATCGAGCGCGGGTAGGTTTCTATCGCAAGTCTCGCCGACGCACGAGTTCAACTGAACCCACCTCATCTTCAGCTCTTCCTACTACGCCATGCAGAACTTGACGCCGCGCACGCCTGCGTACGGCTTGAATGATAGTCCGATTGGTTTGCTGGCGTGGATTGGCGAGAAGGTGCGTCCGATCCGCTTGCACCTCCATTCCTGCCGAGACTGACGACCTATCCGTGGCAGATGATTCCGGGCATTGACAAGGCTGTCAAGCACCCAAACGCAACGTTTGCACACCTCTCTTGCTTGCACATGAACCGCAGACTCACTTTGCCCGTCTCTGCAGCCTCAATCGCGAAGCTTTGTTCACGACACTCTCGATCTATTGGTTCACGGGCTCGATCGGCTCCTCCTTCCTGCCGTATGCTCTCAATCCTCACTTCGGCACCTTCCTTGTCTCGCCACGGCACCATTTGCCGAACTTCGCTCTGTCCAACTTTCCCGACGAGCTCTTTACGCCGGAAGAGCGCGATGCTCGCCGGACGGGCAACTTGCGGTGGTACAAGGATGCAGAGGATGGGGGCCACTTTGCGGCGCTCGAGAAGCCCGAGGTCTTCGCCGAGCACGTGAGGGAGGCCATGGGGGTCTTGCTGTCAGACCAGGCCTGATCGCCGCATAAAGCGCCCCATTCTCGCATAAAGCGCCAATTTTGTAGATACGAAGCCAAATGCTCACATAAACTTTCGCTCCGAATGTCCGCAAAATGAAGAACGTCAGTCTACCCGTTACATGCGCGCCTCCGCGGGCTGCTCCTGCGCCTCAACCGCGTACGCCTCCGCGAGCGCCTCTGCCTCTGCCAAGTCTGCCTCGTCGAACTCAAAGTCCTCCTCGATGTCCTCCCACGGCTCCTCGACGAACGGGCCGTACGGGTCGACCCGCTCGATGACCTCGTCGACCGCATCGAGCTCGATGACAACCTTCCTCCGCTTGAGGACGTCCCACACCGTCATGTCGCGCACGTCGGTGACGAGGGCGACGTTCGGGAGGTTGCCCGCCGCGAGCTCAAACGCGACGCGCGGCTGCTCCTCGCCGCCGACCGACGTGATGAAGAGTGCGTCGAGCCAGTCGCGCTGCGTGAGCTGCTGGTTGAGCACGCGCGTCTGGGGCGCGGCGAGCCCGAGCTTGTCGACGACGACGAGGTTGCCGGAGCGCCACTTCTCGCTGAGCGACACGCGCAGGCCGAGCTGCTCCTCTTTGCGGTTGATCTTGCGCTTCCACCCCTCGGGGCCCTTCGGGCGCGGACCGAACGCCCGCCCGCCGCCCTTGAGCATGGGGCTGCCGCGCGAGCCGAGACGCGCGCGACCGGTGCCCTTCTGCGGCCGCATCTTCTTGCCTGAGAAGCTCACTTCCGAGCGGTTCTTGGTCGACGCGGTGCCGGCGCGGAGAGACGAGAGGTGCGCGGTGACGATCTTGTGCAGGAGGGAGGGGCGAGAGGGCGTGTCGAAGAGAGGAGCGGGAAGAGGGACGACCATGGCCTCGGGCGCGGCATCGGTGGCGGACGGAGACGAGGCGGGATAGAAGGGCGCGAGAGGAACGTGGACGAAGCTGCCAACAGCGCTGGCAAGCTCTGCGCGGAGTGAACAGCACACAGTCAGCCGCTTGAATCCCCTGCCCAAGCGAGATGAGGGAAAGAGTCGGGCGCACCTGCAGAGTCGATGGTGGCAGCCGGAGAGGCCGAAGACGAGGCTACTGGTGCTGCTGGTGCATCCGCCGAGCCCGCAAGCGCGGCTGTCGACTCGACAGCCGTCGCAAGAGCGCGGGAGGAAGGGGCGAAGACGGATGGCTGCACAAAGCCGGGAGGGATCAGCGCGCTGGGCTGGAGGTACACCTTGAGCTCTACTGACCCGCAGGACCCTTCGTGTTGCTGCAAGGAACGACATGGCGGCGTGGAGAGGGCGGACAGTCGGCGCCTCGTCTGCCCGCGACTTTTCGAAGTCGGAAGCGTCAAAGTAATGAGCCCTCTTGCGAGCTGTGCTGATCCGCTCGTTCGAGCCATAAAGCACTGATAAAATGCACGCAACACGACATCTACCGAAACGAGGGTCTGCCAGAATATCCACTTCTACGAGGCCAGCCTCGACTTTGCTCCGCCAGCCAGCGGACGATCCCTCACTGCGGCCTGTGCGGTACGTCGAGGTTCTTCTTCCTCGGCGTGCCCTCGGCGTCGTCGTCGGTCCCGCCCTCAAACGTCTCGGGCCACTCGACGAGCGTCGGTGCCGTCGAAAGCGCCGGCGACGGCGGGATGCTCCCTCCTCCCGCCGCAGCAGGCTGCGACGGCCGGCCCTCCTCGAGGTAGACCTGCTTGTCGAGCTTGAGCGAGATGGCCCACACGGCCCACGAACCGTAGACCTGCGTCGTGAGGAGGAGCGTGCCGATGAGGTAGACGACGACCGAGAAGTACACGTCTGTCGGGACGGCGGTGAAGTGGACGAGCTTGAGACTGTGCTCGATCAGGAGGTAGACCGCGAAGGCGAATTTGCAGAGGCTGGTGTAGACTGGATCAGCGTCAAGTTCGAGGACGGCGCAGAGGCAACGCACAGCGACTGGACAGCGGCAAAGCGCAGGATGCGACGAGTCCAGCGCGCGCCGCACTCGAGGCGGTCTGTTGTGCGTAAAGCAGGGTGTGAGCCCCTCTTAGCGGAAGTGAGTGCTGCAAGGAACGTACACATGAGAAGGCCGATGAAGATGGACTGCTCGGTCGTCGCCTGGAAGAGCCAGATCGTCCTGTTGAGTGTAGACAATCAGAGTCTGTCTCTGCTATACGGCAAGGGGGGAGCGCACCCGACGGTAACGATGGCGGGATGGTCTTGGAACGCGAGAGACGTAAGTAGAGGAACAACCGCGAGGCGCAGCGGGACGCACAGGTCTTCTCGATAGCAATAAACAGCGAGAAGATGGCGAGCAGAGTCTGCAAAAGACATGCGAGGGTCAGCCTCTGCGCATGCTTTGCTCGTGTAACTTGACATACGCAGATATGGTGTGCGAGCAAGGAGGGACGGAGGAAGTCGCGGTAGGCCATCTCGAACAAGTACAGTGCCGAGATGAATGCGGCGGTCAGTGTGATAGCCTGGACCGCGCGCTGACTGTACTCGTGCGCGAGGACTGGCGAGGCGACGAGCTGAAGAATGAGGGCGACAGTGGTAAAGAACGTGTTGAGCAGATCTGCGCAGATCGTCTGTCAGCTGCCTGCTGAGTTTGGCAGCGAGGCGCACGCACAGGTGACCGTGTTGCGCTGGTTCGCCGGCGAAAGCTTGCGGTACGGCCTGGACCACCGAGACAGACCCGCCTCGCAGGCCTTCGCGCCGACGTAGAGAAGGAAGAAGAAAACGAAGGTCGGGACCGAGAACTGCCCATGAATGTCAACGCTGGACCCATAGGCAGACGCAAAAGAAACGAAGCGCACGAAAGCGACAGTAGTCGGGAACGCCAACGTCAGCTTGACCTTCCCGAGCTCCCTGATCGACCGCTCCGACAGCCCGTGCATGTCGCGGTCGTCCCACGTGACGTTGGGCGCGACGAACGTCTGCTGGAAGGGGAACGCCTGCGTCACCTCGCGGTAGTCGCGGTCGATGCACATGTCGCCGCCCGACGGGCCGATGTGCGCGCAGTGGACGTCGGGACGGAACGGCACCATGTTGCGGTCTGCATACGTAGGACACGGTTCAAGGATTCGCCGAGACACTGTGGCAGAATGCGAGCGATACGTACGGATGTAGCGGCACCACGTCGTGTCCATGCCGCCTTCCCAGCCGTTGCCCCACTGCCGCTCCTCGGCGAGGAACGAGTAGCACTGGTCGTAAGACTCGTACTGCTGGTTTTCGCCGACGCAATACTCCATCGCGGTGGGGCAGATTTCGGTCGCCGCCTTGCGCGCCATGAGCGCCGCCTTGTCCGTCGTCTGCGGGTCGTATGTCTCGTTGAGCTCCTTGGCGATCTGCGGCGAAACCTGGTCCATGATGTACTGGAAAGTCTCTGCGAGTCCCGGAATGTCAGCAGGTGTCGAAGTGCAAGCTGCGCAGCGTTGAGACGCACGAGCCCAACGCCGGAAAACGGCATCGTACGAGATCATCTTCAGGTCGTCGTTCCAGGCCGTCGTCATGTCGACCTGTGCCGGAACGCTCAAATTCAGAGTAGGGTAGTCGACTTCCAAGATGGCGGAGAAGTAGACGATCGGGGGCTCGACGACTAGCGTCTGGATGGTCTGTCGCGCGGGATAGCCCAAGATCGAGGTGCTCGTCTCGTCGCGGATGTTGCTGAAGAGACCGAACAGGTATTCGATGTTGAGCTCGGCGCTCTCGAAGGCTGCGAGACGAACGCGAGATGAGCGTGGAAACGAAAGGCAAAGCGTCAAGCTGCGCACTGGTGGTCACGTCGACACGGCCGACCATGTCATCGGCGAGGCTGTCGCTGCCACCGCGCTCCATCACCCTACCTGGGTTCAGGAAGCTACGAGGCGAGTGAAAGGGTCAGATCGCCGCCGGAAGCCTTTTAGGGGGGTCTTTGCGCACTCGTCCTGGAAGCGCTCAAGCGCAGCGAGGTACTCGTGAGGCTGGCGAAGTGCCATCGCCACGGGAGCTGCGAGCGCCAGGCTCGCGAGGGTAACGAGCGGGAGCATGGCGACGAGTGTGGAACGAGAGAAGAGGAAGCGAAAGAGCGAGTCGAAGGTGGCGAGCGCGCTATCGGGCGGTCCGCCAGGGCCTCAGCCTTCCCCGGCTGGAGACTCCGAGCGAAATCCATGCGCTGAGCACAGAAAGTGGCAACTTGCTACGGGCCGACGTCGAGGAGAAGACGTTGGCGCCGGAGAGTCCGCAGAGACCGAGGTCGCCGGTGACGGGACCGCAGCGGGGCGTCGCACGTGGCTGCCCAAAGCCATGCGGTTTCAGCGAGTAGCACGTCACCATCGGAAGGAACGGACGGAAGAGCGGGAAGAAGCGGAAGTCCAAGCGATACCCAGGAGGAGGATGACCGGGAGCGGAGGGAGAGCAAGCGAGACTGCGGGACCAGCTGGGCGGGATGGCCCGCTGTGAGCGAGTCTAGAAGCAGCTGTACAACAGCAGACTGAGCGAGTGCGCCGTGTGGCTCGTGGATGACCTCTTGCTCCGCTCCGCCTCGCCTCGTCTCCTCCTCCTCACCGCCCCGCGCCACCATGTTCCGCGCAACCCGCCGCCTGCTGGCCGCCGTGCCCCAGACCGCCGCCAAGGAGACGCCGTCGCTGCGCACCAAGCTCTCGACGGGCATCACGGGCCTCGCCGTGCACCCCGAGCCGCTGAGCGCGCTCAAGCACAACTACGGCTCGCTCCTCGCGCTCCTCGAGCAGGCGCCCAAGGCGAGCGTCTACCGCCAGAGCGCCGAGGCCATCACGCGCGAGCGCCTCGCCGTCGTCGAGCGCGCCGGGAGCGAGGGCACCGAGGCCCAGATCGAGCAGGTCGAGCAGCAGATTGGCGCCGGGCTCGTCGAGGAGCTCGTCGACCAGAGCCTCGACGAGCTCAAGCTCGCGGGCAAGATGCTCGAGTGGAAGGCGTGCGTCCCGCGGCCCGGCCCCGCTTGCTCCCCATCTCTCGCCGTGCTGATTGGACTCGCTTTCGCTCCCCTTGCAGGTGGGAGGAGCTCGAGGAGGCACCGGCACCAGGGCAGTGGGCACCGTTCCGCGTCACGCCCTCGACCACGACCGCCGACGACCTCCACCCGAACTAGGCGACGCCGACGCACCGACGGAGAGGGGACTCGCCAGGAGGGAGGCGCTGTACGGATTAGCGGGCGCGACGTCGGCGGGACCGGCAGTAATGGGACCCGCTGCACTTGCACACAAGCATCTACACTCTTTGTTGCGCTACGTGCTGTGCGCGCCCTGTCCGCCTTTGATCGCTCGCTGGTCTCTCTGTTCTTCCTCGTGCTTCCGCGAGTCATGCATTCGTTCGCGTATCCTTTCGTCTCGACTCGACTCAATTGTGATCCGTCACCGCCCGCGTTGCACTGCCTACAACAAAGGGGAAGGGCGGGTTTACGCCGACTCGGCAAACTGGAAGACGACGTTCTTGCCAGTGAGCTTGTGGTAGACCGACGAGAACGAGTCGAGCTTGTACCTGCCAGCGCAAGGTGGTCAGTCCGTGTGTGCGAGAACGTAGGGCTAAGCGCCGACGCACTCGAGGTTGGTCGCGTCCTTCTGGTCGAGGAAGACCTTGATGGTCTTCGAGCCGTCGACGGCCTGGCGGGTGCGCTTGCCGGTGATCTCCTACAGAGGTGCCAAGGAGAGGGAAAGGGCAAAAGAGGGGGTTCGTCGGAAGATCGACGAGAGGGTGCGAGCCGCAATCAGCCACCGTTCTCCGTCCGGCGCGTCCCATCACTTGCTCAAGCAGACCCCGCCCACACATCAGCCTTCATCCGACAAGTTGCGCTTCGCATTCGCTCGCAGCAACTGCTCGTCTGGCTTTTGCTGACAGTGATCGCGGGAAGAGGGGGAAGAGGGGGAGGGGGGAGGCGGGGACAGGAGGGGGAGGGGTCCTGTTCCTGCCGGGGGCAAACAGAGTGCCGACGTCCGCGCGCCGTTTCCAGCGCGCTTCGTCACGGAGGGGGCGGGGGATGGACGGGAGTGAGAGCGAGACAGAGAGAGGAGACGCACAGTCGGGAAGACGAGGTCCTCAAGGGTCTTCTCGTGAACCTCCTTGAGGGTGCGCGAGCGCGGGCGCTGCTGCTTGACGCGCGAGCCGCGGGTGGGCTTGCGCATCATGCGGCGCTGGCCGATGAAGACGACGTGGCGGTCCGAGAACTTCTTCTCGAGCTGCGGGTGCGCGGAAGGAGCGGGGTCAACTTCGATTGCTCCGACTCAAGCTGCACGCCCGCATGCATCTCCCCTCGCATGAACGAAGGGAGAGCAATCGAGTGCACGCAGCTCAGCCAGAATGCAACGCACCTCGCGGGTGAGGCGGCCCTGGATCTTGTGGAAGGCCTTGACCTGGGGGACGGGGACGAAGACGACGATGGCCTTCTTGCCGCCCTTGACGTCGACCTCGCGGGCCGCCGAGATCTGGAGGGGACGGAGCTCGGCCTTGAGGTCGGGGACGTTGTTCTCGAGGTCGAGGAGCGCCTGGGCGACCAGGGTCTCCGTGGCGTCCGGCGCAGTGCGCGGCGCGTTGGCAGTCCTGAAGATCTGTGGGATGCGCAGCGTGTTAGTTCGATGGTCTTTCGCCAGCAAGCGCGAGCGCGTGGTGCAGAGAGGGAAGCTCACCTTGGCGGCGACGGACTGGAGACGAGGCGCGACGATGGGGGGAACAAGGTCAGCTCGTTCGTCCTCGTACGGGAGGACACACACCGTGCTGTGACCCTGCAGCCTGCAAACCCCTCGCCCAGCCCGCACAAGCCGAGGCTGCCCCTCCGCCGCTCGACGTGCTCCTCGTCCCAAGCTCGAGTCGCACCTCGCCGCGCCCTCCCTCGACCTCCCAGCGGCCTGCACGCTCCTGCGTTCCGTGCATGCGACCGTGCGCTGCCCGTGCAAGCCTCGCCCCGGCGGCAGCGGGCGAGGGCGGGTCGCGTGCGGGTCGCTGAAAAGGCTGCTCGCGGTGGTCGCTCTGCGCGGCGTCGCGCGCCGGCGGTTCGAGCGGGACGGAGGCGGGCGAGAGGAGGGTGCACGGCTGGGACTAGCTGGCAGGAACCTCGACTGACCATTTTGGCGAGGCGGGCAAAGCACAAAGCCGCTCGTCCGCCTGCGCCGCGCTCGCCGCCCAACCGCGCGCGCTCGACCCCTTTTCCGAGACATCGACGGCGCCCATTCCAAGCGCGCAACAGTCTGAGTAGGACAGTCAGCGTACTCATAGAATCTACTACCCTCCCATCACAAAGCCTCCACTCAAGCGGGGCGATGGGCTCTTTTTGACGGGCTGCTTCCGAGGGTAGTCCGGGCGGGTTCGAGAGGGGGTGAGCGCACACCCGATTCGAGCAGACTGGTCGAGAGGGCTTTCGACGGAGAGTGCTTGAGCCGGCTCGGAAAGGGGGCTCTCGAGCAGGGGGCCTTCGAAGGCGACCGCAACGCCCCCCTTCCGCCCTCCCTCCGCACCGCTCGGAACCCCCTCGCTCCGGAGCGCCTTCCGCGAGCGTGCTGCTGCCGCCGTCGAAAGGGGCCTTCAGGCTCTCCGCGGCCACGGGCGCTCGTGGCACCTCGGCGTGGCCAGACGAGCGCGACTTGCACAAGGAATTGCCTCCCCTGAGCCACGCCACGAACCTTCCTCTGCACGGAGGCAGGTTCGACTTGGCGAAATTCGCAGCTGCTGCGCCTCATCGACCGCGCCTTGTCTCGTCTCTCGCTTCGTCGCGCTTTGACCTCCTTTCCTCCGTGTCGTGAGGTGCCTCTAGGGGCGCATCTGCTTGACAGAGTCGCCACACGGCCTCGCTTGGCGCGAGAACAGCCTGCGAGGCTTGCGAGACTCGCCGTCTCGTCGCTGCCGTCTGCGCGGCTTACGCGCCTAACGGCTCGCCTCTAGCTGTCCACTCACCTCTCGCGCGCGGCTTTGTGCGTGGCACTGGGCTGTCGAGCAGACTATCTCGGGACGGTGCAGCTGCGCTGACTGCCCCGCTCGTCCTCCCACGCCCGCAGATTGCCTCGCAAAGGTGTGTCTCCTGTTCACCTCGTCGCGCTCTCCTTCGGCTCTGTACCGCGCAGACGGAGCTGCACGGGCACCCGAGACCACCCGTGATGGCACCCTGTCACTCTTGAGCCTCTGCAGGCGTCTGTCGACTCTCTCCAGCTGTTCGCACCTCCCCGCCCCGCATCGCTCGACGCTCCGGCCACCGCTCCGCCGCACACGCTCGCTCGCTCTGCATCGCCTGGACCAGTTAGGACTCTCGGCTCTCGACGTTGCTCGCACTGGATGAGCTAGCTGTGCCCGGATCACCGATTGCCGGTCGCGCCTGCGTTTCTGCTTCTTCCCGCTTGCATCGCCCGACGAGAGATCAACAGCTGCTGGTCTGTGCTTGCAGACTTGCTTCGCGTGCCACTGTTCTTGTCGTCAAGGGTTTCCTTGTGCCAAAGGACTGTGCTGACTGGTCGCCTTCCGCAGTGCCGACGCCTGACTCGCTCGCGCCTGTCACGGCCCACGCTGCTGAGGTGCGTTTTCCATCGGCATCTGTTCGCGCACCCTACATATCTGGAGGCAACATCCCGCACCCCGCGACGGGCGCATCAGGCTGCTGTCGTCGTCGTCGATGCAGCGGCTTCCGAGCTGACCTTCCCATCTTGACTTCCCGCCCGCAGCTCGTCCCCTTCATGCATTCCTGCAGTCGTGCGTTGCGCTCGTGTGCATCAGCGGACCGCAGACAAGCCGGCTGACGCTGACTGGAGCTTGTCCCGGTGCAGTCGCCGCGCACCTTCTCGTCCCGACCCGCCCCCGCACCTCCCTCCTCGCGCAATTCTTCGCCGCCGCTCGCGACCGCAGACACTCCATGTGCATGACGACCGAGCCACGGCAGACCATCTCGCCTTCGAAGGGAGGACGAGCGAGCGTCGCGCGGACGAGCGAGGTGCGAGGACTTGGTTGCGGCGAGGCGGCGAGGCGGGTCGAGGCGGAGTCGAGCGGTGGCAGCGAGGCGGAGGGGAGGCGGGAGCTGGAGTGGCTCGATGGCGAGTGGAGCGGGCCTGCAATGGGGTGCTTCGAAACCGACTTGTAGACCCCCTCTCGAGAGCCTCTCGAAAGCGACCTGAATGCCCCTGCGAGAGACCCACTCGAAGGGCGCTCGAGGAGCCGTCGAACGACCCTGTTCGAGACGGACCGGAACAGTCTCGGAAGCACCCTGCTCGAGCGCGAGCGGCTTCCTGCGAACACCCCCTCTCCGGACCCCCTTCCGCCCGCCATCGAGCCGGGTAGATTCCGCACCCACCCCAAGGTGGTTTTTATTCGACACCCCTCAGCTACCCAACTCGATACCTTCCGCAGAACCCCCCGGAACACCCCTCTCAGAACCGGGGGCTCGCCCCGCTTGACTGTTTCCCGCGACTGTTTGGGCCCATCCCGCACCGCTTGCCCGGGATCGCTTCTCGCCCGTCTCTCTCGCGCTCGTTGCTGTGCTCGAGGCCAGACTGGCTGTGCAGACTCGTCTCCTGCTCGCTCGTGCCCTGCTCTGTCGTCCAGCGATCATGAGCGCAACACCCTCGTCGTCCGCCCCACCCTCGTCCGCCTCGTCGTCGACCGCCAATCTCGCCGAAGGTGCCGTTACAGCTCAGACCGAGGCAGACCGCAAGCGCGCCCACCGCGCGCAGAAAAAGGCCGAGCAGCAGGCACGCAAGGACGAGCGCAAGCGCTTCGCACAGGAGCAGGGGATCGACCCGAGTCTCTTGCCCAAGGCTATTGCGGGCGAGCTTGCGCTGAATGGCGTCAAGGAACCCAAGGGATTCAAGCCGCGCGAGTGGGTCACGGTCCCGGCGAACGACGATGGCGACACTTCGACGGCTGCCGACGGACGCAAGGTGTCCATCTTCTCCTGGAACGTGCGTGTCTATCGTTTAACGCTGCACAGGAACTCGCGTCTTGTTGAAGCGAATGGTGACGCGCTGCTCCTCGGAAATGTTGACGCGTTTGGACTTTGCCTCATCGCAGATGCTTGCGCAGGCCCTCGTCCGTGAGTCTAGTATCAAGCAATGCTTGCGCACGATCAACAGACAGTCTGACGCCTAATCACGCAGGCCGCGAGCTCTTCCCTGGGAGTGACTGCCTCAAGGTACGCGATCGTTTCGCTTTCACTCGCAGAACCTCCTTCTCACTTACCCGTCCTGCAGGGCAAGGACCGACTGCCAGCGCTGATGGAGCAGTGAGACATCCAGACTGCCGTCAACTCTATGGAGCGCTGAATCTGACGCTCGCTGATTCCAGGGTCCTCTACTACTCGCCCGACATCGCCGTCCTGCAAGAAGTCGACCGATTGTCTGAGCACCTGCCCTCGCTCACGCTCACACACGGCTACACGTCTTACGTCGGCTACCGCAACAAGTCGCACGGCCTCCTCATCGCCCACAAGAACAGCGTCTTCACGAAGGTCGGCGAGCGCGGGATCCGACTCGACGACCTCGCGCTCGACGACTCGGCGCCCGTCTCCGCGCCCGCCACGCCGTCCGAGGACGAAGCCGAAGAGGCAGGCGACAGCGCGGCCGGCTCGCTCGAGATCGCCGGCGACAAGGCCGTCGTCGGCGGCGACGACAAGCCGCCCGCGGCGCTGACCGAGAAAGAGAAGGAGATCCGCGCGCGCCCGCCCGACGCCGCGAGCTCGTCTGCGCGCGCGTCGCGCCGCGCGGCGGGCCTGTCGCGCACGACGCGCAACGTCGCGCTCTTTGTCGCGCTCGAGTTAAAGGACCAGCCCGGGCGGGGCGTCGTCGTCGGCACGACGCACTTGTTCTGGCACCCGTCGCACGTGTACGAGCGCGTGCGACAGACGGCGCTGCTCGTCAAGAAGCTCGAGAAGTTCCGTGCAGAGGGTGGGGACGGCGCATGGAGAGACTGGCCCCTCTTCCTCGCCGGTGGTGCGTCCCGAGTTGCGGTTTAATTGCCTCGCCCCGCATACTGACCCTGCTTGTCTTCGCAGACCTCAACACGCAGCCGCGCGAGCTGACATACCGCCTCCTGACGGGCGCGCCCATCCCTTCCGACCTCATCGACGACTTTGAGCGCTCTCGCTGCGTCCACTTTTCGGTCGACAAACTGCACGATCCGTCGTTCGAGCCGCCTGCTCCGCCCGAGCCCGAGGCGAAAGAGGGCGAGGACGTCGCGTCGGACGACCTGTCGCAGCACCCGGATCGGGTCATCAAGAACACGCGGCCGTCGACGGACGAGGACGGCCTCGCGACGCTCGAGCAGCTCCAGTCGCTCTTCCACCACCCTTCCTCTCCCTCTTCCTCCTCCTCCTCGTCGTCGACCCGCCGCGTTCGCAGCGCGTACGGCGAGTCGTACGGCCTCGTTCCCTCGGAGCGCACAAAGTGGTACTCGTCGCGCCCGCCCGAAGTCCAGATGGGCAACGGGTGGCGCGTCCCCGAGCCGGCCGAGGCGCAGGCCGCGCGCGAGGAGGGCACGTGGGACGAGCGCGTGCAGAGGGGCGACTTTGAGCCGAGGTACAGCAATTTTACGCCGCTGTGGCGCTGCACGCTCGATTACATCTTGCTCCTCCCGCCGCTGGTCGACGGGAAGGAGGGCGGCGAGGCGAGGAGGCAGCCCAGGTGGCGCGAGCTGCTGTCGCTGCACGACTTTCACGAGACGTGCGAGCCCGGGCTGCCGAGGAAGGGCGTCGAGCCGAGCGACCACGTTGCCGTTGCGACCGTCGTTGAGCTGTTCTAGAACTAGACGTACATGCGCTGCAACGAGAATGTCGCAGCCGGACCCGTTTGATGTGAGAGAGACCGTGCATTGCGAGGGTGTGCGACAAGGGGTATAGAGAAAAGTACAGGAGCGCGAGAAACCGGGTACAGTGCTGTGGGACGCAATCGACGCTCATCCTCGATCGGTCGAGTCGGTCGCATAGTGCCGCTCGAGTAACCGTGGGCTGCGAGAGGTGCGCGAGTCGGTCAGTCAGTGCTTCTCGGGCCGGCGAGAGAAGTGCGGGAAGCACGTACAATCGCCCTTCCCAGAAGACCGCCGCGCCGATCATGTCGGTCAAGACGCGCGTGAAATTGGCGTCGTCGTGCAGCGAGCGCACGTCGCGCATGTCGACTCGCATGCTCCACGGTTCTGCAGGTGCAGGTGGAGGGTGGTCAGCAATTTACTATCCACGTCGAGCACCTCCAGCTCGCCGTCCGAGCGAGGACTCCGAGATGGCATGCAAGCGAGACGCACCTGTGTCGCAGTTCCAGTCGACAGTGCCCGGCGACCAGTGCGTTGCGATCAAGTACCCTCTGCAGAACGTGCGTCAGCTGCTGTAGATCGAGACTCTGCGCAAGCCAATGCAGGGCGAGAAATTCCGCTCGACACAGGCAGCACGAGGGAGGGCACAGCACTTACCGGTCTTTGACGCGCTTCTCCTGCAGATTTGGACATGCGCCGTCAGCGCCGACTCTGCCAGAAGCGTGTTCGAGTCTGAGACACACCTGGAAGAGTGACCCGTTCCACCACAAGGGCCGCCCGCCTGCACGTGGGAACATCTGCACATCAGCATCTTCTCTCGAAGAGAACCCGCCGAATGAGCCAGCGCGCCAGGACGCACGGTGATCGCGGTGGAAGAGGTGGTCGCTCTGAATGAACGTGTCTATCGAGTGCGCCTTGGTATCAGGGTGCGTCAGCTGCCCGATGATCCCGGCGTACTCTCCGTCGAGATGGTACGGGAGGCCGACGAGCTCGAAGGCCTGCGCGGGGAGAGTCAGCGACGTGGTCAAAAGAGACTAGAATGGGGCGCACCATCCAGAAGGACTCCTTGTCACCTGTAGGAATGACCGGGTTAGCCGACAGGCCTCGCACGGCAGAGAAGGGTCGTCCAGCGCACCGTAGGTGTTCTCGTACGTGACAGCCTCGCGCACCATCCGCGTGTTGAGCCACCCGGTATACAGCAGGCCGTAGACGACGCTCGTGCGGCGCTTGTCGAACACGACGACGCCGCTCTCCATCTCTTCGCGACTGGCCTGGTCCGACCACCAGCGCGACGCAGCCATCTGCGCAGAGGGCTCGCGGCCCTTCATGACGTCGTGCCACCACTCGTGGACCTGTCGAATGGTGGTGCAAGCAGGTCAGGGACTGTCGACCGAAGGCTAGCGGGCGCGCCCAGCAGTCGCTTGCGAGCCACATTGCCTGAACCGAGAGCACAGCCCAGACACACCTGTCCCCAGCCAGGAAAGATCTCGCGGTCGCGGAAGAAGAGCGTCCCCGTGCGGTTGTACCCAGGGTCGTCAAACATGACCTCTGGGTTCTGGACAAAGATGGCGTCTGCGTCGGCGATGATGACCTCCGCGAACGGGCTCGCGAGGATCGCAAAGCTCTTGATCGCCCACCCGCCGCCGTGGATCCCGACGTGCTGCTCGTCAAAGTGGTTGAGGATGTCGACCGTCTCGACCGAGGGGTGGATCGAGCGCAGCGCGGCGCGCTTCTCCGGGATTAGGTCGTCCGAGCCGGCGTAGACGACGTGGATGGGCAGGTCGGTGTTGTGCACGTGCTTGAGCGTGGCAATGAGGTGCACTGCAGCGTGAGAAGGTCAGCACCGTTTCACTAGGGAAGGCAGCCGAACAGCACAGACCGGCATAGATGAACTGGTCATTTCCACAGGGAATGATGATGCCTCGTGGGATCTTCCAGGTTGATCGGAGCTGTGCGAGCAACAGCGTCAGCGACGAGCAGTGAGGCGAAAGCACATCAAACGCACGCCAGCGAGTGTCCTCGGAATCTGCGGCGACTTGTTGATGTACGGATAGATCTCCTGCAGAAGGCTCTGGTGATGGTGTTGCACGGAGCGCGAGTAGAGCGCCTGGGTCGAGGCATTGAGGTTGGCATAGGTGTCGTTCAGGGTCGTGCCGAACTCGTCGAGGTCCTGCTCGCCTCGCAACGGGGTCAGCCGAGCCCTGCGCAATTCCTGACCGTGAAGACGCACCATGAGAACCTTTGCGCGGTCTGCATACGCCGCAATGTCTCGCCAGTCGGTTTGGTCCTCGAGCGCCTCCTTGGTGCGGACGAGCACCTTGAGCAGTTCCTGGTCGGCGCCCTCGAGGTCTGCCGCGCTCCTCGCCGCCTGCTCGGTCGAGCTCTGGCGCACGAGCACGACGAGCGCAAAGAGGAGCGTCGCGGCGACGAGGACGAAGGGGAGGCGGCGGCTGCACGAGCGGCGCGAGTTGCGCGACGGGCCGGGCAGGCCCGTGCGGAACGACGAGACGGACGTGATCTCGCGGACCATCCTCCTGGTCGCTCTGCTCGGCAGCGAGAGACGGCGCAGACCCGCTCGGACGGGTTCAGAGTGATCACGGCAAGCGGAGAGGACGCGTCGATCTGAGCGCACAGGGGACGCGGAGGCTCGTCAAGAGCGCAGTCAGGCGGGTTCTGCCTCGCAACGCGTGCCTGCACGACTGGAGCGCGTTGACAACGCGAGACGAGACGAACGCGCGCGACGGACTCTCCGCACGAGATCCCTCGGACATGCTACTATTTCCGGCCAATCGTCCTCTCGCTGCAGCGAAAGACGCCGTCTCGTACAAAGCCAATGGGTGGCACAGCAGCCGCCCTACGCCTCACGCCGCTCGCTCACACTCGCCCTCCTGCTCGTGCGCAACACGTCGCGGCATTCCATCCCGATCTCCCTCGCGCCCTCGACGCCCGCGTCCTCCCAGCTGCGCAGCGCAGGCTCCCACGTGCCCCACAGCGCGTCGGCGCGCGCCTTCTCGCCCGGCGTCGACAGGAGCGAGCGGAGGAGGATTGGAAGCGAGAGTAGTGCGGGGAGGTGCACGAGCGGGCGGAAGGGCGCGGCAGGCGACGGTGCCGGGGCGGACGCAGAGGTCGGGACGGTCGTTGCGGTCGAGGCGGAGCGCTTGCGCGACTGTGTCGGTGTCGCTTCGAGTGAGGGCGAGTCAGGCGACTCGGGCAGCGTCGACAGGTGCCGCCGACTCGGCGTCTGCGGCGTCTCAGGCGAGCGCGGCGAGGTAGCTGGTCGAGGTGGCGAGCATGAGGTGGACGAGGCAGGCGGGGCGAGAGAGGCGGAGAGCTGCGAGATGGACTGAAACGACGTCTTGAGCGAGTCGAGCGAGCTGTCGAGTGCCTCGGCGCGGCTCTTCATCTGCAATGAACGCGACCCGATCAGTTCATCGTCTTAGTCGAGAGAATGCAATCTTACGAACCTTGCGGATCGTGTCGCTGGCGTCAATGAGCTCATGGTGGTGATTGTAGACAAGAGATTGCCGCTCGCCATCGAGTTCGCGGATCTCTGTGCGGCCGGGAAGATTTTGCAGTCAGAACAGCAGATCCGCCATGATTCAGTCCGAACTGCTGAGCTGCTTGTGTGTGGAACGCACCATTCAGCAGTTCGATCTCGCGCTTGAGTAGGTCGGGAAGGGAAGCGGTCGAAGCGAGGTTCTGGAAGTAGCTGTCGGCGTTGAAGGCGTCTGGTGCGTCTGCATCGGCGTACAATCAGCGTTATTCGAGCTGGCTTGCTGCTCGAGGGAGCGAGCGAGCCGAGTCCAGCGCACCGAGGTCAGCCGTGTCGCCGGCCTTTGCGGCTCCGAGGCCGTAGTAGTCGCGGAGGCGAGTCCTGCGCTTGCGCTCTGATGCTGCGACGGATGGGCTAGCGCCTCCGCCGACAGACGAGACGGCCGATGCTCGGCGCGAGAAGGACGGGGAGGGCGAGGCGAGCTCCGAGACAGAGGCAGGAGCGCGCGTGGGTGTCGCGTAGCTCATGGCAGGCAGTCTCGATCTGTCCAGGCTGTGCGCGGCCCTTTCGAGCGTATCGGTCGAGGGGAAGAGGCAGAGGTGGAGCCGCTTCCGCTCGTCAGCCTCGTCCCTCTCGCACCCCTCGCCGCGCAGAGCTCAAGAGAGCAGGCAGATCGAGTACAAGCGAAGAATTACACGCCCACGCGAAGCAGGCGGATCTCCCGACGCCGTCGTCGTCTTGTTGCGATCCTCATCAGCACAACCCTCGACATGCTCCTGTCACGGCGACCAGGCTTCGTGCAGGCCTGCTGCTTCGTCCTAGCATTGTTCCTGGTGCTGGCTACCGGCAGCGCTGCATCAAGACCCCGATCAAGCGCATCAACCGTCGCCCTCCTCCTCTCGCTCCCTCCCGCAACCCTCGCCATCCCCTCCTTCTCTACGTCGACCGGCGGCATGTCCTTCTGCAAGTGCATCTGCTTCGGCAACACGGCCAATTCGACCATCATCCCGCTCTACCGCCCCGCCGTGCCCTCGAACCCGTGCCTCTCGTGCACCCGCCAGTTCTGCCTCGACCAGAAACTGCCAGCGTGCGTCGGCGCGCAGACGCCCGACGAGGACCCCGACACGGCGACGGGCGAGGGCGGCGACGTCGAGGCAAAGTGCTTCCGTGAGTCCAGGCTCGTCGCCAGTCGTTCTTGCCGCAGTGCTGCCATCCACCCCGGTGGCGGCATCGCTGGTCGAAGGCCTGGCCGCGGACGCATCACTGACCGCGATCCGGAACGCAGAGCGCGACTCGCCGAAGTCCCATATCATCGTGATCGCCTTCCTCGTCCTCACCTCGACGCTCCTCGTCCTCGCTGCGCTCAAGCACTATGGCCTCGACCTTCCCGCCATCTTTGCTCGTGCGGGCGTCAAGGGCGTCATCGGGGTATGTCATCTTCACTTGCCACCCCCTGTGGCTGCCGGAAGTCTGCCGGCACGCTCTGTAGCGCATTCATCGTGGCTCTCGAACGATCGCGCAGTCTTGGCGCCTCGCGGTGCCCGACGCATTCGACAGCACGCAGTCATCGTGACGTGATTACGTAGAAGCTGACGCCCTGCTATATGCATCGCAGGAACTCGTGCAGCTTGTGCAGCTGACTGTCAACCGACGAAGAGGCGGGCCGTCGTACAGCTCGGTCGGGCGATGATAGCCATGCGCAAGTTGTCTCAGTGTCTCTCGGGCTTCGAATCTGAGAGGAGCAGACAAAGGATCATTCCAGGTCGTCTGGTGAGATGTAGGCAGGAAAGACGCCGCGCACGCCGTTGAAGCAGATGATCTCGAGCGTGCCGCGCTGTATGAACCCATCGTCAGCTCGGTTCCGTCTCTCACCCGCTCGAATCGTGAGACAAGAGACGTACCCGTGCGGCTTCCTTCACCTGCTCAACCGTGACCACACCCTCGACCACCTCTCGCCTCTCGAGCAACTCGGCGCGCATGACGCCCTCGAGCAGCCCGCACTCGGACCTCGGGGTCACGAACGGGTCGCGCGCGTCGCCCGACAGGCGGAACGCGACGTTCGAGATGGTGGCTTCCGTCATTTGGGACGAGGGGTTGAAGAGGAGGACGTCGAAGGGTGGGTCGGAGGCTGAAGGTGAAGGCTGGAGTGTGGCACCTGCACGAAGCGCACAAGTTATGAGGCGTGCAGTCAAGTGCCGCGGCAGAGCAGGACTGGACGCTGGACGCCGGGCGTACCTCGTCGAGCGCGCGCATCGTCGTAGACGGCCCGCTGGCTCGTCTTGTACCGCAGGAAGGGCTCGTCGTATCTTGTTGGTCGATCGTCTAGGACTAAACGTACAGGATCTGACCCGGGAGAGACGACGTAACAGTGAGGGTCAGCCTCAGGATGAGAGGTTGCGTCGAGAGAAGCGACAGAAACACACAGGATGGCATGGGCGTCAACGGGAAGGTTTCCGCTTTTGGCGTTCCAGTCGACAGGATCGAAAGTCGTATCTATGCGAGTAAAGCCGTGCGTCAAGCGATGTTGCATACAGTCGTGAGGAGGGTCTCGCTGTGCGCACCCGCAAGTCGCCCTCGTTCCCGTTCGCCCTCGCGTCGTTCACCGCCCGGTCCAGCTCGTCCTGCATCTGCGCGTCTGTGGGCATGCTCCCCCGAGCGCACCACGACTCGGGGAGCTCTTTGGCGAGTGCAGCATGAGCGGTTCGGAGGCGAGCAAAGTGCCGGGGGAGCAGCGAGCAGGCGCGGTCGTGCGCCGAGTAGCTCGTCGACGTGAACAGTGCAAAGTCGTGTGCTCCGCCCATTGTCCCCTGCAGTCCTGGCCCCTGTCTGCTGTGTGCTGCTTTCGCTCAACCCCCTCCTTCGGCTCGTCTGTGCGGGGTTGGCTGCTCCTCGTCGCCAACACGATGCCTGCCGCCGCGAGCGAGCTGCTGTACAGCGACGAGCACATCCCAGCAGAGCTGCGGGCGTCGCTCCCCGCCGGACTCACGCTCCGCCCGCTCGCGTCGACCGACTACGCCCGCGGCCACCTCTCGCTCCTCGCGCACCTCACCGCCTCGCCCGACGTCGGCGCAGAGACCTGGGCCGCCCGCTTCCGCGACCTCGAGCGCGTCAACGCCGCACAGCTCACCTACCTCCCCATCGTCATCGTCGACGATGCGGCCGACCGCCTCGTCGCGCAGGCAACCGTCGTCGTCGAGCGCAAGTTTCTCCGCGGGGCTGGGCTCGTCGGGCATGTCGAGGACGTCGTCGTCGACCCGAGCATGCAGGGCAAGAAGCTCGGGCTCAAGCTCATCGAGGTGCTCACCGCCATGAGCGAGAAGGTCGGCGCGTACAAGGTGCGTCCCTTGTCCAATGACTCTCCTACGAGACACGTACTCATGCTGAAAGAGCGCAGACGATCCTCGACTGTGACCCGAAGAACGAGGGTGAGCAGTGCTTCTCACGCCCGTCTTCCGGCCGCATGCTGATCCACTCTCCCTCGCAGCGTTCTACGCCAAGTGCGGCTACGAGAACAAGGGCTGCGAGATGGCCAAGTACAAGAAGTGACGGGCCCGTCCACACCTCTCACGCGCACCGCAAACAGACACTCGCTCGTCGTTCCCCTGCTCTTCCTCGCTCGCAATGCAGTACCACCTCTGTGCCTATGCCTCGACCTCTGCCAGCCCGTCAAAGAAGTTGCCTTCGCCGCCCGACCGGTGCTCCTTCTCGGCCATGCGCCGCGCGCGCCCCTTGGCCCCCGGCCCCGGCTGCAGCCCGCCGCCGTCCATCTCGTCAAAGATGCCGAGCGTCCCGAGGCGGTGTGCGACGCGCTCGGCGCCAATCCGCGTGCCTGAGAGGTTGAGCGCATCGGGTCCGAGCTGTGTCGTGTCGAGCCAAGGGGTGCGAATCAGCGCCGACGCGCGAGACGGGACAAAAGCATGATTCGGCAGAGAGACGCACCTCGAGCATCGAGTAGGCTCCCATGACGAAGAAGGGCACGTCCTTGCGCCACTGCAGGTCCTGCGTGAGCGCGGGCAGGCCGTGCACGAGCTCGACCGGGTGGCTCTGCATGAGCGGGCGCACAAAGTCGACCTTTGCGAGGTCGAGCTCGCTGCCGGTCGAGCACACGAGAAAGTCGACGTCCTCGAGCACCGCGTGCACGGGGTCCGCAGCGCCGTTGTCGACGTCGCCCTTGACCTTTCTCCTGTCGGGCGTTGTGACGACCTCGAAGCGCCACTTTTTGCGCTCGCCGTCCCACGCCGCGCGCTCGACGTGCGTCAGCGTGCGCAGATCGAGCCGCCCGCTCTTGGCGTGCTTCTGCGTCAGGTGGTAGAACTGCGGGTTCATCGACCCGCCGTTGCGCGCGCGGCGGATCATCTCAAACCGCTCCGAGAGGTCGTCTTCGCGGTAGAACTGCCGGCCGTGCGAACGAAGTCAGAGCGGTATCAGCGACGGCATGGGTGAGCGACACGCACGGCCATCTTCTCGACGTTGGCGTATTTGGCCACCCACGGGAGGTCAAAGTCGAAGTGCTTCACTTTGAGGTGCGAGCGGCTCAGGAGCGTGACGGTCGTGACGCCCGAAGCGATGAGCGAGTCGACAATCTGAGCCGAGGTCAATCTGGGGTATGCGCACACAACAGTCAGATTCGGAGCGCGCAAGACGAGCGCGGCGCCGTTGGGAAGGTCAAACCGTCTCGAGACGTACCCGCCACCGATCACGACCGCCCTCGTCGGCTCTCCGCGGCGAAGCTTCTCGCCCAACAAGCCGTCGACAGGCCTGCACCCGGGCAGCGCGAATGCCGACGAGTGACACCATCCCTCACCGCAGATCGCCTCACGGTTCCACGGCGCCTGCCCGCCCTCCCCCAGCACGTCCGGCATCGGTGGTAGCGCGTCGCGGATGACAGCAGGCACATTCGGACGTGTCGACGGCCCGATGGCCATCGCGACAGCCTTCGCACCGCGGATCTCGCGCGTCCCGTCCGGCCTGACCGACTCGACGACGAACCCCTGCGACGGCTCGCGCCCGCGGACGTGCAGCGGGCCGTACGAGACGGAAGTGACGGTCGCGTGCGAGACGAGCGGCGCGACGTGGTAGCGGTCGATGAGCTCGGAGCAAATGAAGGAGTGGAACAGCGGCGTAGAGGGACGGAAGTAGTCGTCGCGGTCGCGCTCGTTGATCATGGCGGCACGCCCGACCCGCGAAGGTCTGCACGAGCCTTCGTCAGTAAGAGGGCCGGAAGGACCGAAGCGAAGGCTCACGTCTTCTTGCGCTGGTACTTGCTGCGCTCCGCGCCCACGACATTCTTGACCGGCATGAGCTCTGCCTCGCGGCCCATGCGACGCGCGTAGGCCACGAGGGCGTCCGCGTCGGCCGGCGCAGGGTGAAAGAGCATGGGCGAGCGGAGGTGCTGGATCCGCAGGCCGCTGAAGAAGCCGTTCCACCGCGTCATCCACTCTGACCCAGAGCTGTCGAGCACCTGGATCGCGCGTGCCGTAGAAGCCTCCGGCTCGCCGGCTGCAGGTGCCCCTGCAAGCGTGACCTGCTCCGGCTCGACGAGTTTCCGTGCGCCCCAGTGCCCCTTGACCGCCTGCCGCCGCTCCTTCTGCCTGCGACCGCTTGCGACTCCGCCGGCCGCGTCCAGTCCATTCAAGGTTGCAGTCTGCTCGCGCTTGAGCCAGCTGAGCCGGGCGTGCTCCAAGTCGGAGTAGAGAGCCGCCGGGCGTGGCTCGGACAGGCGCGCAGCGAGAGCGAGGGCATGCGGGCCCGCGCCGATGATCAGCAGCGGCGAGTAGGCCGACTGGTCGATGAGGACGGTCGAAGAAGGTGCGGCGTTGGCGCCGACTTTCGGAGGGAAGGATGCAGACTTGTCGTCGACGGGCGGGAGGCAGCACTCGGACGTGCACGAGTCGGCGGTGTTCACGGACGACGTGTCATCGTCACTGCTCGTCAAGTCGACGGCTGTGAGCGAGAACTCGGACGGAGATGGCGAGGCAGGCGAGCCAGGCGAGCCGGGCAGGCTCAGCGGCGAGACATCGGAGACATCGAGGGCTGGCGAGAGCACAGGCTGGGTCGGAAGCATTGTGAAGGACGTATGGGCGAGGCAGAAGGACCGAGAGTACATCGTGAGGCGACGTAGTGGGGGCGATGACTTGAGGACCCTCGCGACCAGTTGTCCGGTCATGCGACGCGGTCCCCTATCAGACGAAGTGCGGTGGCTCGGCACACAGCTACAAGCGCAACGTCTGGTGAAGGCCTGCCAGCACTAGACTACTGGCACCGCGGACAAGTGGGTCTGTCATGAAAGCGCGAGAAGCGAGATTCAAAGTCAGCACCCACTGGCTGGGCAGTGGGTAGAGACGGGCGAATTTCCGATAGCTGACGTGCCGACGAGTGGACCGTTCGAGGGACCTCAAGAAAAGGGTCTGGTAGGAGATGCATGGAGAGTGAAGGGCAATCCGGAGCAAGAAGTCTTCGCGTATGTCCTCGGCCGCGGAACGAGCGCGGGTCACGAACGTTTCCGCACGACGAAGCCAGGTAAACCCCATCACTCTAAAGCTGTGCGGCGCCGTTGCGTCCTCTGCCAGGCGGTCCGGCCCCGAGTCGGGCGAGCTGCGGCGATCTTTGGACCGCTCATCCTGCGCAGCGAGAACCTTCTCTTCTGTACGCCGGCTCGAGACGGCCGTCTGGCGTACCGAAACAGGGGCATTCTCGTCCTCAGCCTCGGCGGGAACGTCGCCGGGCACAGAAGCCTGGTCTGCATCGTCTGACTGCCATCCGGACCTGACGACACTGGTCAACCGCTGGCCGCGGAGCATAAGGGCCAGCAGAGGCTCACAAGCGCTGTGCAGCCGGTCGCTCCATACAAAAGACGAGGTATGCGGTTCACGAGAGCTCGTGGGATGACCCTCGAGGTGATCCAAGGCTCGCAGCGCAGCGCAAGGGAAGGACGCATTTGTGTACGCGGTCGCATCGAGCTCGAAAGGACATCGCAGCGCTGCAAGTAGCAGGGACGGGCGCACGGAGAGCACGAGACAGAAGCGGGACGAGCAGGAGACAAGGGGACGCGAGAGGGAGCGCGGAAAGGCAGGCACGGGCACAGTAGTGTCAGTCGCGCAGACTGTACGAGCTCGTGCAAGGCTCGCTGGAGACTGGCAGCCCAGCGTGGGCGGAAGAGCGAGCGCCGTCGTTGTCGTCGTCGTCGCCTCGCGCTGCTTTTCCTCCTCCCGCGCGCACCTCGCACCCGCAGTGAGTGCAGCGAGTGCCTGGACCGTGCAAAGCCCGAGCTGACCAGTGCACGCGGGCAGTCTACCACCCCCCAGCACCCGCACCGCCCGCCATGTCTGCCGAAGACTCGACCAACCCCCAGACGGAGGACTCGACCGCGACGTTCGAGCCCGTCGTGCGCCTGAGCGAGACGGTCGATGTCAAGACGCACGAGGAGGACGAGGAGGCCCTCTTCAAGATGTGCGTCGCCCTCGCCGCCCTCTCGCGCTCGCCTCGCCTCGCTGCGAGCCCAAAGCGTCAGAAGAGCGCCGTCGATCTCTCCGCTCGCTCGGGGCTGGCGGTGGCGAGCTCGACTAGCGTGTACACTTTACATGCTGTCCCGCTAGGCTGCACAGCGCCTCGCGAGCGAGCGGAGATGGCGCATCCAGCATCATCGTCGAGGCACTCTAGGCGCATGTGAGCTGACTTCTCCCTCGCACCGCCCCGCAGGCGCGCCAAGCTCTTCCGCTTCGTCGCCGAGTCGTCCGAGTGGAAGGAGCGCGGCACCGGCGACGTCCGCCTCCTCCAGCACAAGGAGAGCAAGAAGGTCCGCCTCGTCATGCGCCGCGACAAGACCCTCAAGGTCTGCGCAAACCACTACAGTGCGTCTGCCGCTTTCACTAGTCTGACTGGAGGCGCTGATGCCCACTACCCGCAGTCACGCCCGAGATGGCCCTCTCGCCCAACATCGGCTCGGACCGCTCGTGGGTGTACAACGTTGCCGCCGACGTTTCCGACGGCGAGCCCACCGCCGAGACCCTCGCCATCCGCTTTGCCAACTCTGAGAGTGCGTCTTGTCCATACTGCGCCGGAGAGTATGAGGCTGATGACGCTGCACCCGCTCCCACACGCAGACGCCAACCTGTTCCGCGAGGCGTTCATCAAGGCGCAGGACACGAACAAGTCGCTCCTGAGCGGCAACGCTGCCCCCGCGCCGGCGGCATCGGACGCACCGGTCGCGGCCGACGCGACGACGACGACGTCGACGGGCGCGCCGGTCGAGAAGGGCAAGGAGGCGGCGCCCGCAGCGGACGCGGCCGAGGACGCGCCGCCCGCGTACAAGGACGAGGGCGTTGCGCCCCCGCCGGAGAAGACCGAGGTTGTGCAGGGCGAGGAGGTCAAGGAGCCGACGGCCGAGGTGCGTTCGCTCCCTGCCTGTGCTCGCGGTCGCCTGCTCGCCCGGGAACTGACTCGGCCGTCTCGCAGCGCCCGGTTGAGGAGGACGCGCACGCCGCGACCAAGGAGTCGGCGCCCGCGTCTGCGCCTGCGCCGACTGCGTGAATGGGAGAAAGAGAGAGTCTCGCCCGCGTTTTGTCTACGTAGTCGTTCCCGCCGCGGTTTCGTTCGTTTCGCATCGTCACGCCCCACATGACAGCCATGCCCGGCCTGCTATCCTCGATTCGCTCTTTCTTGACCCGTCCGGGCCATGCAAACACGAGAGAGTTGTGCGAGTAGAGAGAGATGCGCCGGCTTCCGCTCGACCTGAGCCGGACACGGCGAGTCGCATCTTGGTCTCGTCGCCATGGCGTCTCTGTCGCCCGAACCCGGGCCGTCGACTGCGGCATCGGCTGACTTAGAGCGCTTCTGGCAGCCTCCGCCTGCGTCCGTGTCGACGCTGCCCGCGGTGCGCTCGCGGCTGTCGCACTTGGCGTCGCCGCGGCTGCGCATCTCGCGCGTGGCGCAGCTCGACGCAGACCTGCTCGACGCAGAGCTCGAGAACATCCTCCATGCGCCCGTCAAGGCCGCGCTCGACGCCGTGCGAGTGCGCCCCGCCCTCCCCTCCCTCGTGGCTCTCCGGCTCGTCGGCTAACTCGGTGGGGCCACCCTCACCCGCACAGCCCGCAGGGACGCGCAGCTGGGAGCCAGAGTTCCTCGCCCTGCTGAGATTGGCCGTCCACCGCCTGTCGCTGTGGGACTCGGGCGCGACGTACGGCTCGACGCTGCAGAACCTCCGGTACCGCAACGAGGCCAACCACGCCCACGGCCGTGCGTCGGGCTGGCTCTGCTCGACTCGGGAACAGCGCACTGACACGCGACGACACAGTGCAATCCACCGCGCGCGACTCGACGCTCACGCGCGTGCAGAAACTCGCCTACACGCTCCTCGTCGTCGTCCCGCCGTACCTCCATGCGCGCCTCCAGGACCGCATGCTCTCGTCGTCCTGGGCCGACGAGCCCCTCCCGCGCTCGTGGTTCTCGCTCGTCGACCTGCGCCGCTTGCGCGCGCGCGGCAGGCGGAGGGACGACGAGCTGATCCAGTGGCGCCGCGAGTGGAAGCGGACCGCGTGGGAGGTCCTCAGTCTCGCAGAGCGCTTCTCGGCCGTGCTCGGGCTCGCCAACTTCCTCGTCTTTCTGTGCAACGGCCGGTGCGGCAGATCTTTGCTCCCTGTCGTCGAGGAGGCGCCGCTGACCTATCTCATCTCTCGCGCAGGTATCGCACGCTCATCGACCGTGTACTCAAGATGCGCCTCGTCTACTCGCAACGATCCTTCGTGCCCAACGTCAGCTTCGAGTTCCTCAACCGCCAACTCGTCTGGGAGGCGTTCACGGTGCGTCTTGCCTCCCCTGCCGGTATCTGTTGCGGAATTGACCATTCCTGCCCTCCTGCAGGAATTCCTCCTCTTCCTCCTCCCACTCGTCAACCTCCACCGTCTCCGCCTCCGCCTCTCAAAAGCCGTCTCGTCGCGCGCCAGCAAATCGACGACCCTGCGCGCCCTCGCCTCGGCGCTTCCCGCGCCCCTCGCCGCCCCGCTCGGCCTCTCGTCCTTGCGCGCGTCATCGAACAACAGCGCAAAAACGAGCGGCGCGTCGCCCGCCGATGACAAGCCGCACGGCCCGCTCGCGTTCCTCGCGCCCGACGTGTGCCCGATCTGCCACTCGCGCAGCCACGCCCCGCCGTCGCACCTCCCCTCTGCCTCGTTCGCCGACCCTACGCTCCCCTCTGCGTCGCTCCTGCACACCTCGTCCGCCTCGAGCGGCGGCGGCGGCGGCGACGCGGCGGGCGACACGCGCGTCAAGGTCGCGTACGTCGCAGACTGCCGCTTTGGGTGCCGGTACTGCTACTACTGCATCGTTGGCGCGCTCGTCAAGGCCGACGACGAGGCCGAAGAGGCGTGGAGCTGCCTGAGGTGCGGCGAGGCGGTGCATGGCGCAAGGAGGGAAGTGGTCGAGGCGCTCGTGCCGGACGGAGGGGACGAGGGGGAAGGAGACGAGAGCGGCGACGAGGGAGAGAAGCGCGAGCAGTAGTATCACTGTTGTCATAGTATTCCGACATAGGTCCCGATGCTGTGCGATGCGGAGAAGCTCTGCTACAGCTTGAGCACCTCGCGCTCTGTGTATCCCAGCTCTTTGAGGATCCCGCCGACGAGTCCCTGCGAGAAATTGCGCCCGCGTGGACCGGCCACCACGTTGATCATCCTGGGAACAACTTGTCAAATCAGCCTGTCGCTCTTCGATCGAGATGAAGGCTAGAGGGATTGGGCGCACCCTTCCGGCCCGCAGACAATGACCATCCTGCGCTTCTCCTTGGCCCCTCCGCGCCCGATGTACCGCTCAAGTTTCTTGCGGTCGATGAAGCCGACCTCGGTCCCGCTCGGCAAGCTTGCCTTTCCGCCGTCTGCATCGAGCATGTCGACGAGGTAGTGCAGCGAGATGCGTCGCGAGGGATCGCTCGCTGCGAAGGCGTCGAGGCGGTCTTTAAGGAGGATGCGGGAGGGCGAGGGTGAGGCGTAGACGACGGAGATGGACGGCGAAGGTGCGGATGGCGAGGAGGAAGAAGGCGAGGCAAGCGAGTCGTGGATGAGCTGGTAAGCGGGAGTGACGCCCGTACCACCGACAACCTGCGGAAAAGTATGTGAGCGAGTGGAAGCAGCCTGAGCGCCGGGGGCACACGCACAAAGACGACCTCGTCCCAGTCTTGCGGGCGGTAGTACCAAGTCACCGACGGCCCTCGCACGCTCAGGTCGTCTCCTGGCCCGAGTCGGTGGATGTACCGCGACGCCTCGCCGTCAGCGTAGCGCTTGATGACGAGTTCGAGCTGGGCTGGGCCGGAGGAGTTGAAGGAGGACGAAGAAAGAGGCTGTTCGAGCGCGCTGTCTCAGTTGAACATTCCTGCTGGAGTCAGCCAGAACGTGGGAAGGACGCACAGTGTATGCACGCTGAATCTGGAGGTTCGGCTCTTTGACAAAGAGGCTCAGGATCGGGCGTGCCGTCGGATCGCTCTCCAGTACGGGCGGAAGCAGCGACCTCGGCACCTCGACCTTGAACAGCGACGTCTCGGGCGTGAGTGGCGTCACCGACTTGATCTTGACGCTCGTCCACCGGTCGTGCGAGAGCACGGCGGGCTCTTCTCGCGTGTAGTAGAGGGCTGCACCGCCCGCGAGGACGACGAGGGCAGCTGCCGCCGACAAGCCTGCACGGCGGTTGCGGGGCTGTGAAGGCGGCGGAGGTGCACTTCTCGTCGAGTAAACGCGACTTGCACGGGCAACAATGGGCGAAATGGAGCTGGCTCGGGCGATTGCCGGTCGTTGCGATGAGAAAGCACAAGAGCGACTCGCAGCTTCTGCGGCCGCCGATACTACACTGAGCTTGCGCACAGCTGCTGAAAAGCGCGACCCAGCCATCGCAGACTCGAACTCTGCGAGATGGACAGCGAGCAGGCGTGGAGAATGAGCGAAAGAAGAGGACGAGGCGGTGCAAAGCTGTCGTTCACATGCCCCGGCGCTCTCAGGCTGTCCGATAAACACGCCCGCATTGCTATCAGAAACGGAAGGAGCGGGCTGGCCCGACGGTCTGTACATCGATGGCTGCACTGCAGATGCTCGAACACCCAACCCAGAACCCGTCTAGAAGCGCACTGCCGCCGACTTCTCGATCATCTCCAGAGGGACCTGAGTGGAGTGTACGGGTCAGCGAAAGAGCAAAAGGTGCGTAGGGGGAGGGGAGCGCACCTTGTGGCCGAGCAGGTCGCGGATGTTCGAGATACCGTAGCTGTTCGAAGCGCGGAGTGAGCACGTCTCAGCTAGTACTCTCGTGTGTGAACAAATGAGCAGCGCACCGGATCATGGTCGGGCGTTCGAGACTCAGGCCAAAGCCGAGCACGCGGACGTCGGCGGGGAGGCCCATCGTCTCGAGCATCTCGGGGCGGAACATGCCCGAGTTGCCAATCTCGACCCACTTGCCGAGGCCCTCGTGCCACGAGAAGATCTCGAGCGACGGCTCGGTGTAGGGGTTGTACGCCGGCTTGAAGCGCAGGTTCTTGACGCCCATCTTGGAGAAGAAGACCTCCATGAAGCCTGTGCATCGTTCGCAAGTCAGGGCAGGAACTTCCAACAGCGAGAGGACTCTCACGCACCGATCAGGTCAGCAAGAGTCAAGTTGCGGTCCGCAACGACACCCTCGACCTGGTGGAACTCTGCCAAGTGCGTCATGTCGACAGCCTCGTTGCGGAAGACGCGGTCGATCGAGAACATCTTTGCGGGCTTGAAGCCCCCGGGCTGGTTCGCGAGCTCGTACAGCATGGCCGACGAGACGGACGTCGTGTGCGTGCGCAGGACGAGGCGCGACGTCTCCTCCTTCGAGAACGGGTAGCGGTAGCCGGTCGAGCCGTAGTCGCCGACCTCGTGTACCCGCTTGACACGCTCGTAGTAGTCTTCGGGGAAGCCGGTCGAGTGGGAAGGCTCTGCAGTGATGTGCGAGGTCAGTGGCGAGCCCTTGGGAAGCGCGGAGCGGGCTCACCCTTGACGTAGAAAGTGTCCTGCATTTCTCGTGCCGGGTGCTGCTGGGGGACGAAAAGAGTGTCGAAGTTCCAGAACGACGACTCGACGAAGCGGTTGGTCGGCATCTCGGTGAAGCTGCAGGGAAGGGAGGATGAGCAAGCTTGCCGCTAAGAAACGGAAGATCACGACGCACCCCATCTCGAAGAAGATGTTGCGGAACTCTTCCCGGACCTTCATCAGCGGGTGCAGCGCACCGCCGTATGTCGGCGCACCCTCAGCCTCGAAGTTGTACTTCTTGAACGCCGCATTCTCCCACGCACCCCTGTCGCGCTCCAGTGTCAGCACTTGGTCGGGTTGCGGGGCGAGCAGAGACGCACGAGTTGAGGAGCTCGACCGTCAAGTCCGTCTCGAGCTTCTGAATCGTCTTCGCCCAGTTTGGCCCCTTCTCGACTGCGTAGTAGAAGGTCTTCCTGCGCTCGCAAAGTCAGGTCAGCAGGGAACACGGAACCTCGTATAGGACGGTTCGTACTTCTTCTCGATGAGCTTGCGCTTGCGCAGCTCTGCCAGCAGCTTGTCGTCCGGGTGTGCGCCGGAGGTCTGGATCGTCAACAGGTCCTTCTGCGTCTCGTCGTCGACGCTCGCCACCTGCGCGTGCGTTGATCAGCAATCTGTAGCGCACGGGAAAGAGTCGCAACGGGAGCGCACCGCCTGGAGGAAGCCGTCGCCCTTCTTGACGACCCACTTGTTCTTCATCGCCTTGCCCTGCCCGACCTTTGCGACGTCCTTGCCGACCTTTGCCTCGATCTCCTTGGCCGTCAAGCCGGCGTCCGAGCCGGGCGCGGGGAGGGCGGACCATACGCGGTACTCGTGCGAGCCGGACTGAGCGATCTGGGCGCCCTCGCCCGTGAGGACGTGCTGCTCGAGGTTGACCTGCTTGAACGTGACCATCTGCGCACGCCCGTACAGCGTCAGCACTGCCCCGGCGGGTGCACGCCTCGCGAGAGCTTTGTCGAGATGAGGATCGCTCCGAGGCGAGAGAACGGGCACGACGCACTTCGCGGGTCGCGAGCGAGTCGAGCGCGGCCTTGACGGCGTTCTGCGCCTCGGTGCTCGCGCCCACGGGCTGCCCCGCGAGCGCAACGCCGGCACCGTCGTCGACTCCGGCCGGGAGCGCGAGGGCGAGCTGGCGCGAGTCGTCGATGCGCCCCTGGGGCGTGTCGAGCGCATTGAGCAGCACGAGCGCAAGCGTGTCGGTGGGCGGCAGAGCAGCGGCCATCGGTGCGGACGGAAGCGAGGACGAGAGCAAGCGACAAGGCGGACCCGACCTTTCGTATTGGACTAGGCAACGGGCAATACAACTCGACCTGTGCGAATACAACACGTTGCAACGCCTCCCCCACTCGCAGCAGTGTGCATCAGCTACTCCTTGATCAGCCCCTTGCGCGCCAGCACCCGCTCGACCGCACGCTCGACCATGAGCTCGAGCGCGCCGCCCTGCTCGCCGCCGCGCTCGAGGACGTTGCGCACGACGCTCTCGACGCCCTTGCCGACGACGTCGCACTCGACGTTGACCGTCTCGCCGACGGGCTTCATCGCGACGACCGTGCGGCTCTGCGTGTGCACGACGAGCATGACGCCAAACAGGCCGCGCGCCGGGCCCGCCTCGTAGTGCTCGTCGCCCGGTTGCGGGACCGAGAGGTGCGTGAGCGTGAGCGACGTGCCGTCGAGCGCGATGTAGCCCTTGGGGATCAGCGGCGTGTAGAATTCGAGCGGGAGCGAGAAGAGCATGCGGACAGAGTCGCCGTCGGGCGTGATCGAGACAATCTTGGCCGTCGTGTCGACGTGGCCCTGCAGGAGTCGGCGTGAGCGATTTGCACTGATCTGGATCGACTCGTGCCATGCCGTGTCTGCGCATGCGAGCAAACGAGCAGCCAACAATGCGCACCTGGACAAAGTGTCCTCCAAATCGACCGTGCCCTGCCATGGCTCGTTCAAGGTTGACCTTGCTCCCGACCACGAGCTTGCCTGCTCGAATGATTCCATCAGCAAGGAGCGGAGAACGCAGACAGGAGGAGCCAGACGCACCGAGGTTTGTCCGGCTCAGCGTCTCGTTCGCCAACCCGACCTCGAACCATCCCTCGCCGGCGTCCCACCGGGTGACGGTCAAGCAGACGCCGTTGACGGCGATCGAGTCGCCGAGCTTGCAGTCGCCGAGAATGTCGCCCGCCTCGGCAATCACAAAGCTGTAGCCCTCGAACTCGGTTGTCGGGTGGATCGACTTGATGACGCCGAGCGACTGCGCGGTCGCTGGGTCAGCGCGAGAGCTACAAGCTAGCTCGAGACGCCGGGCGCACCTCTA
This sequence comes from Rhodotorula paludigena, assembly GCA_036244875.1. NCBI lineage: Eukaryota > Fungi > Basidiomycota > Microbotryomycetes > Sporidiobolales > Sporidiobolaceae > Rhodotorula > Rhodotorula paludigena. The sequence continues at coordinate 809,623 of BQKY01000010.1, forward strand.
CGAGGCCTGTGAACACTGCAGGGGAGAACAGCGGCTCGTCAGGTCAGCAAGAGATGAGGATAGCAACTTGGCGACAAGGGCAGCTGCGAGCGCGAGAGTCTTCGGCGGTGGTAGTTGTAAATGCACTGACTCTTCTTGACTAGCTTCGGAGCGGATTAAGCCGCGTCGAGAGGAGCAAAGCGAGAGGAAAGAGCGAGAGGGGCGCCGGTTCCCGTCTCTGCCCTGTCCCACTCGCCGCTTCGCCCGCCGAGGGCGCTGACTGCGCTTGTCAGGACCAGAACCGAGGCACTAGGTCGGCCCGGACCTCTTGAAGGGCACCCACGATGGAGGATCGCTCGTCGTCGCATCCTCCGCTCGCTGCTGCTTCTCTCGGCGGTCCTCCGCCTGCACGCGCACCGAGAGCCTCGTCGGCCTTCTCGAGACTCGCAAACATCGCCCTCTCGTCGTCCAACTCGTCCGGCTCGAACGCCTCGTCCTCACCCGCTTCCGCTCAGGCGCCCGCTTCGAGTGCAGGCCGCGGCGGCGCGCTCGACGCTCTCGAGACGATCGCCAATGCCGACCAGGGGAGACTGCGGCAGGGCAGCGCCGATGCGGCGTCTTTCGCGGGCGGGGCGGGCCCGCGCGCCAACCGCAGACGGTACAACAGCGCGAGCGGCCGCAGCTGGCACGCCCGCGACTCGAGCTCGTCCCGCTCGAGGGAGCGCACGTACGACTACGGCGCAGATCCCGCCGTCAGCTTGACGGGCGCGAGCGGGGGCAGCAGCGGAGGTGGCGGCGGCGCGCCCGGATACGTCGACTCGCCCTCGGTCCTCTCGTTCCGCGGCGGTAGCTCGTACTGGGGCTCCGAGACGCTCCCGCCCAACGCGTCCCTGAGTAACTTCTCGTCCTTCTCGGGCGTGGCAAATAACGACAGCCACTTCTTCTCCGCCGGCGCATCGGCCTTTTCGTTCGAGGGCGGCCCTGCCTCGGCGGGAGCGTACTGGGACGGCTCGTACCGCTCCTCTGTCACGGGGTCGCCTTCGATCTTCGACGACAGCCGCCCTTCCCCATTCCTCCTGCGGCAAGCGACGAACGACAGCTCGCCGCTCAACCCGCGCACCCTCTCATCCGACGGGTCCGCCTCAACCTCCGCCGCTCAAGCCGCGTCCGCCGCACCACAGCAGCCCGTCGCGCTGTGGGACCTTCCCCAGTCCTCCTCGAGCCGCTCGTCCGGCCCAAGCTACGCCCGCACGTCGTCACCCGTCGGTGGCGGGCGCAAGCCCAAGGAGGCGTCGCGCCGGCTGCGGTACTCAGTCGCGACCGTCTCGCGAGACAAGGGCCTCGTCGGGCTCGCCAAGCCGCACCGCGACGCCGAGCAGGGGCGTGTCGCCGTCGCGGGCAAGACGTGCCTCAAGCTCCTCAAGGTCCCGCACGGAGGAAACCCCTCGGGCCCGCCGACGGCCGTGCCTTCGCCCGTCTCGGCGTCGTATCGCTCGTCGAGCATCGCGTATCGCAGGTCCAGGTCGCGTGGGTCACCGGCCACGGCCGACAGGATCGTGCGCGATGGGTCTGTCGGCAGGATCGACGAGGAGCAGGAGCGGGAGGAGGTGAGCGAGCTCATGGACGTGCGGCTGGGGAGCAGACTCGGGCCAGCGTACCTATTCAGCGATGTGCGGTGGGGCTATGGCGGTGCGTCTTTCGTGCATCCTCGCACAGGCGGGCAGTCCAGCTGATCTGATCTTTCTGCCACACAGCAACGGCAAACAAGCTCGCAACGTCCTTCACGAATGGCGCAGTCGTCCTGTGGGACTTGGCGAAAGAGGGCGGCTCGCGACTAGGTATGGAGATTGCTTGTTCGCTCTCTCAAGCGTCCCCTGATCCGGCGCTTCCTCAGACCAACTCAAATACGAGCACGATCGTGCTGTCAATCGGGTTGTCTTCGGCGGTCTCACCGGCAACTGGCTCATGAGTGGTGGACAAGATGGGCAGATGAAGCTCTGGGTGCGCTCCTCCCCCCCTTCCGCAGCTCGACACCGCTGATCGACTGTCGCTCGCAGGACATCCGGGATGCCAAGCCGGCCAATATGATCCTGAAGGCCTCTTCGCCTGTCCGGCATCTGTCCTTCTCTCCTTCCGCCTCGCAGCCCTTCACCGTCCTCGCTGCGTGCGCGTCCGGCACTCTGATCCGTTACGACGTGCGCTACATCTCTCGCCAGAACGGCGGCGCGACCGACCGCATCGCCGGTCACGTCGGCTCGTGCCTCGCGATGGACTGGCGCGACGGCTTCTCGTGCGAGCGCGACACGGCCGGCGGCGGGCGCGAGGGCGGCTGGGTCGTGACAGGCGGCGTCGACCGCACGATCAAAGTCTGGGACTTTTCGCTCGCGACGCTCTCGACCAAGCCCGTGCGCACGCTCTACACGTCTCAACCGGTGAGTGTCGTCGCGTGGCACCCGACGCGCGCGACCGAGCTCGCGTCAGGCCCGATGCCGAGCCTGGGAGTCGCTGCGACGGGCGAGGGGAGCGCAAGCAGTCTCGGCGACGAGCCGCCCACGACGCCTGTCTCGGGAGGAGACGGTGCGGCTGCGGCCTTCGTCAAGGGCGAGCCGGCCGGACGCGCGCGTTTCGTCGACGGAAACGCGTGGAAGAATGAGATCGAGGTGTGGGACGTGCGCAGGCCGTACTTCCCCAAGATGGCGATCAAGACGGACGAGCCGACCTCTTGCACGTGGTCACGACTTTCCTTGCACTCGACCGCTTTGCTGACTCGCCTTCACTGCTGCAGCTTTGCTCTATAACGACGACGAGACCATCTGGTCCACCTCCAAGACCTCGGCTACCTTCCTTCAGCACGACGCGGCTGCCGACTCGTACTCGCTGCTCGACAGCATCGATCGCCCGTCGACCACTTGGAATCTTGAGGGCGAGCTTGCCTTTATCGAAGACGGTAGGCGACTGAACGACATCCCGTTCGAGCGCCCGTGCGTCTTGTCAATCTCCCTCGCTCCTCAGCCTGGCTGACGATTCTTGGCGCGCAGATCACGCTCGATGCCGCCCGTCGACAGCGAAAAGTTCCGTCCGGACGCCTTTGTGCACACGATTTCCGACATCGACCCCGACTTCTCGCCCGACTCATTCGCCTATCTCGCAAACAACCTCGAGGTCGAGGGCAAGTTCACCAACGTGTGCACTCAGAACGCTCAAGCGTGCGCGATCGCCAACCGTCCCGATGCGAGCCAGGTCTGGATGGTCCTTCGCACCTGGTTCGACGACGACGAGGCGTTCTTTCCGCCCGACTCGCCGCCGCCAACACCCTCGCCACCCCCGGAACAGCAACGTCGCTCGTCCGGTGTTGTTCATCCGTCGACACAGTGGCCGACCTCGCCCAGCTCGCAACATCACGCCGAGCACGGTGGGAGAGACTCGTCAGCTCCGCGCTCCGGCCGGCCGTCCTTCTCCTCTGTCATGGGCTCCCGTCGCTCGTCTGCCGACGTAACGCCGCAACTCGTCTCGACCTCATCTGCTGGTACGCCGCTCGAAGGTCCGACGCGAGTCTCGACTCTCGACGTCTTTTCGGAGGAGTCGACTGCGAGCGAGTCGGACCCTTCCGACCAGCCTGCCGAGCCCGACTACCCGGAGTTGAGTACGACTTCGTCAGAATCCGAAGACGACCCGAGCGCGCGCGCAAGCAAGCTCAACCCGACACGGCTCGCCGCCTCGCTCGGCGCATTGCGCGCGAAAAGCAAGGAGAGCCGACGCTCCCGGTCACGCTCGTCGACGGTCGGTTCCGATGCGCACGGCGAACGCGGGAAAGGGCTCAAGCACATGCGCTCCGGCTCGCGCCTCGCATCGCGCCGCAATTCGTCCAGCTCTAGCAGCGGGTCCGATCTCGACGACGTGGATGACGAACCCGTGCGCGATGGCATCCGCCGCACGCGCTCGGCCAAGATTGCCTCGATGCACGCCTCGATGCATGCTTCCTTCATGACGAGCCGGTCTAGGCGTCCCAGCTCCGGCGCAGGCGCGAGCGCCGAACGACGCCCGCTGCGCTCGCGCGAGAGCACGCTGCCCCGCGCCTCGAGCCGGCAGCAGTCGATGGACCCGACAAGCACGTCACGCCGCGGGTCTGTGCAGGCCAGTGGGCATGCGAGCCGTCTCCACTCGGTCGATGGCGGTTCGGCGGGCTCGCTCACGAGGAAGCGCGCACAAGACCCGCCCCGGGCGCCGACGGCCGAAGAGCTGAACCATGAGGCCGGCTTAGCGCATGCGATCGAGGCACGCGAGGTCGTCAAGAAGCAGCTGGTGGCTACGCTGCGCGAGTACGCCGACCGGGTTTGTCTGTTCCTCCACCATCCGAGGCGATCTTCTGACGCTCCGAGCCAACAGGGAGACGCACAACTGTGCGCGACAGTTTGCTGCGTTTTACGCAGTAAGGACGTCGAGCTTGAGCCGCTCTGGGTAGCGCGGGTGACGAAGACCTACATCGGTAAGCGACTCGACCGTGTTACGCTTCATTCCGCTCATCAGCGTGCCCCTAGACCTGCTGCGACGACTCAACGTCCATGTTGCGGCTGCCAAGATCAACAAGTACTGCACGACGCAGAGCTTGCGAGATCAGACGCAGGTGCGACAACGTACCGAACGCGAACGATCCCAGAAACTAACGCTCTTTCTTACTAGAACACTGTCGTCGTCCACGCTGCTTGCGGAGCTTGTGGCAAAGCAGTGGAGCAGAGTCCTTTCGGCTACTGCTCGAGGTGCTCTTCGCAGATGACCCAGTGCTGTGTGTGGTAAGCACCACATTTCTCCCTGTCGCATCGAGGAAACGTTTTTTTGACTGGCGCGTTGCATCGCGCAGTCACCTTGCCGTGCAGTCTCTGTACGTCTTCTGCGCATGCTGCGGGCATGGCGCTCATGCGTCCTGCCTCGAAGCGCTCGCCTCGTCCATCACTGCAGGCTTGGCTTCCTCGGTCCCTCAGACGCCGGTCGATGCGTCTCACCCATCTACGCCTGGCATCGCCACGCCCTTGCGCGCCTGGCTGTGGGGTGAGAGCGAGGCAGGCGACCCATCCGCTCCCGCAAGCCCCGAGGACGCAGGCGCAGTCGCGGCGCACAACCTGCGAGCGCTGATTTCGACCTGCCCTGCGGCGTGCGGGTGCCGCCCCTGTAGCCTCATGTCAGGCATCTGATAGGGCCAGCGTGCCGTCCCCCTAGTAGGCGTGCAATTGCTCGCACCTTGCTCGCGGACCCGCGCCATGGCGATTTTCCATCTGGTTACGCCGGGCCTGACTCTTGCCCGTGCTAATGCTGAGCCTATCATATAGTACGGAGCTTTGGCTGCGTGCTTTTGAAGCGTACGCGAAAGGCAGAAGTAAGCGGCGCCGTGAGAAAAGGGACCACTGGCACCAAACCTCGCGTGGCAATTACCTAGCGTGCATACACGGGGCGTCTCGTGGTTGCCCCTTGAAGGCTTCCCAGCGGAACCTTGCAATTAGCGGACAGCTCCCTGGAGCCGACTCGCTCTGCAACGTCTCGTCGACCCTGGATCTCTCGCGCTTGTTGACAACGACGTTCTGACAGCACTTCGAAGGACCGCTCCCTCGACTGCGTCCGCTGGTCCAACGGCCCTCGGCATCCGCAGTCGTGTATGTCGCCGAGCCTGTGTCTTGCACGTTCATCTTCGACGGCTCTCGTCCACTGCCGGTCAAGCTTTGCGGCGCAGCACCAGAGGCTTGCGAGGCATTCTCGGTAGCTCTGAGTACATGCAGCGCGGACACGCGCGCTAGACTGCGCAGCGGAAGCGGGAAGAGGAAAAGGGCGAGTTGCAGAGGGGGAAGCAGTGCATTGGTGCAGCACCATGTGGGTGGCACGAAGAGCAGCACTACGTGTACCGATCGCGCTTACTCACTCTGCGGTTTGCGCGCACTCGCGTGCCACGGGGAAAGACAGGCCGAGCACTGCGCGTCGTCGACATTTCTCTCCCGCTCACATCAGGCGAGGCAGACCTGATCGCGCGCTGGCACGTCTCAGATGACTGCATCGACGGTGTCCAGCGAGCCCGCCTGGCGAGTCGCACGAATTCCCGTTGCAGGTCGTCCCGGTACGGGGCCACAGCCGGGAGATCACCCCGCAGCCGCCCTCGTTCTCGCGTGGCCTTTTAGCTCGTTAAGCGTGATTCAGGCGATCCCCCCTCGGGCAATCGGCCGCCGCTGTCGTTGCACGTCCGAGACTGCCCTCTTTTTTCGCGGGCAGGCTGCGCGGCGCGAGGGTAGACGAGGGTGCGGCCCCTCCGCTCCTCTCGCCTCCTTGCTTGCTGTGGTTCTGGGCCTGTGTGCTTCTTCTCCTGCTTTCCTGCTATGTACGCTGCGGAGCGGCAGGCCGCTTGGACGAGCGAAGGAGCGATCCCGTTTCAGGCTGCCCCGCCTGCAGCGCGAACAGTGGGTCCTCCTTCCAGCTCATTCGCTTGCGGCACTGCAGCTGACTCTCTTCGCCATCGACAGATCTATAACTACACGAGTTAGTGTTCCGCCGAGCGATAAAACCCGAGAGCGAAACTGACCGCTCGCGCAGCGCCTTCCGGGTCCGAGGCATACCACTCTCGCACAGGGTCCCAGTCCTACGTGGGGTCCTCCAGTGCGTCACCAGGTCCGGCTAGCGAGACGCAGCTGCTGATATCCAGCGAACAGCGAGCTCCTACCCGCCGACGCCATGCAACTGCCCCGAATGCCATCTCTACAACGGCGCATACGCTCCGTCGACTTCGTACACGTACCGTGCTCCGACTCCGACAGCTGGTCTGTCGTATCCTTTCGAGCCCTATCAAGCACAGCCGCAGGCAGGCCTTCAGGCGCCGCAGCCCGTCTACCGTTTGCCAGCCCGCCCTGTAAATCCGGCGCACAACACCGTCCTTCCGCCTGTACCCTCCGGGATGACCCTCCCATCGCCACCAATCGAGGATCAGCTGCCGCACTTGGCACAGCTGTCAGCCTATCAGTCGACCTGGTCGCCGGGCGAGCCGCCTGCGCAGATGCAGCTGCCGGAGCGGACAAGCTACTCGCGACCAATCTCCCGCGATCGTCCTTCAACGTCGTACCTTCCGCGAGCTTCGCCAGACTCGCCGCACCTTCGGGCAGACGCAGGGCTCGAACCGGTGCCGCTGCAGCGACGGCAGAGCTCCGGTTCGACGCTGTATGAGACTGCTCTGTCACGACGCAGCTCGGCATTGAGCCTCAGAAGCCCCCTCGACAGCCCATACGGCAGCGAGTACAGCTTCGGCGCAGAAGACCTGGATGAGCGAGCCGAGACCGCGACGCCGTTTGCGACCAAGGTGCGACCGCACATACCTTCCTCTGTCCGCGGCCTAGCTGACAACGAGCTGTACTTTACGCAGCTCAACTACCTTGTCAACAATCCGGATCTCGACGAGGTCATTCGCTGGGACGCCAGCGGGACCGCATTCGTCTTTGCCCACTCCGCCGAAGCGCTCTCGTCAGCACTCTCCCGCGTCTTTCGGCATGGGAACACGCATTCGTTCGTGCGGCAGCTCAACATTTGTCCGTCCAATCCCGTCTCGTCGCCATGCTTCCGCTTGACTGACATGCTGTCCTTCAGACGACTTCAAGCGGCTTAATACGGTCGAGCTGCACAATGCCGTCGAGTCTTCCCGTCCTTTCGACTCGAGCCTCACCTCTTCCGACTTTGCGGGCTTCTCCCACCCGCTCTTCTTCCGCGAAACGCCGACACGGCGATGCGACCTAGTTGCGCTCAAGCCCAAAATGGGCAAGAAACCGTCATCCCGCAACCTCGCAGCCAAAACGGCGACCGCCGCTGCGGACAGCGCGAGCAGGACTCGCACCCTCCGCACCGAGGGCAAAGTCGGCGGTGGGATGAAAGGAAGGAAGGTGTGAAGCTCGCGAGGCGACACCTCCGACCCGGCCATGCCCGTCCACCCTCACTTCGTTTCGTTTCCCTCATCCCTCACGACCTCACGACAGACACTATCTAAAGCTTGACTGCTTGACACGACTGCATAGACACCGCTTCAGTGAAACAGGACAACACTGGTTGTTGTCGAGTCAGCTTGGCGGGTCGGCAGCTGCGCGGAGGGCACCCGAGAGAACTTGCGCCCGAGCAGACGCTTTCCAGGTGCTTCCAACTGTGCAGTCTCAGCTCGGTAGCGTTGCCCGCGCGTGCGTTGTTGGCGCGTGCGAACGCGTCTCTTCGCCTCCCACGCGCCTGCTCTCGCCTCTTCTGCCACCAGAGCCGCAGCGGAGACGCGCACAAGCATGGCAAAGCGCTACAGTACGACCACCGTCGCCGGCGAGGCTTCCGGCGGCGCCGTCGTCCCGCCTGGAGGCTCCGGCTCTCCCGCACCTGATGAAGGCGCTCACGGCGGCTCGCCCGCGTCGGACGAGCAGCCAAAGCCCAAGAAGGCGCGCTCGGCGATGAGCAAGGTCAAGGGCCGCAGGGGCGCCATGTCCGCGTTCAACTCGCTCCCGATTGACCTCCTCTTCGACGTGAGTCCCCCTGACGAGCGCGGTGCCGCGACGTCGAGCATGTCGACAGAATCTGAAGGGCTTGCAGGCACTGTGAAGGATGCGCGCCAGACACTGACGCTTGGGCGCCCTGCAGATCTGCACGTATCTCGACCCGCAGGACCTCTTCGTCCTCAGCAACACGAACAAGGTCTTCCGCTCCATCGTCACGGGTCCGCATGCTCCGCCCCTCTGGGTCGCAGCTCGCGAGCGCGTAGGTCTCCCCGAGCTCGAACTGCCGATGCCGGACCTCCAGTACGCCCAGCTGCTCTTCGGTCGCGGCTGCTCGTTCTGCGTGCGCAAGAACGCCGGCAAGGCCGACGTCTTCTACCGCGCCCGCATCTGCACTGCGTGTCTCAAGGAGCAGTACGTCCCACGCCATCCAAGCTGTCTCTCTCCGCGGGCTCTGACGGTTCCGCGCGGTGCAGCTTCGCCAACGGCGGCACGGGTCCCGGCTCGCAGGCGATCCAGAAAGCGGTCAACCATCGCTTGCACCCGCTGACGATGTCGATCGTCAACCACACCAACCCCGTCGTGCGCAACGGTGCCAGCGTCCGCATCGCCGAGGTGGTCAAGACGAGCGACGAGCTTTGGGAAAACTACCCAGAAGCCGCCGAGTCGTACGCCGAACAGACCTTCATCGCGATGTACCGCCTCGAACTCAGCACGGGCTCGTCCCAAGGCGAGCGCTGGAAGCCCGAGACGGACTTTCAGCAGTGGTACTGCAAAGACATCGAGCCAGCTAGAACGGCGAGGCGCAAGGTGCGCACCGCGAAGCTCGCTGGCTTCAATGCCGCATCCTGCTTACCTATTGCGGCGCTGCAGGACGGCGAAGCGCTGCGTCGCTGGGTTCAGCATCAGGAGCAGGCCAAGGCCATGGACAAGGACGATATCCGCAGAATTCGCCACGACGAGTGCGTCCGTCCTGCTTCCCCGCCTCGACGACTTTCTGCTGGACTGCTGTCACGCAGCATCGTATCGCGCTTCAGGGCGCAGGGCTTTGGCGACCGCGACTTCAGCTACAAGTTTGACACCCACACGCTCGTCCGCAAGCCCGATCTGCTGACCGAGCGCAGTACGTCTGCCCTCGCATTCTGCTGGTCGGAACAGAACTTGACCTGGTCCGGTCATCTCCCTTCAGTGTGGCTCAAAATCGAACCGCCGCTCAGGGAGTTTCTTCTCACGACGCGGCGCGACCTGCGGCGCAACACGATCCTACAGCGCATCGGCGACCTGCGCTGGCTCTCCCCGACTGCTCGTGACGAGGTCTCGCTTCTCGCCGATTTCTACCCTGCGCAAACCGTCGTCTCTGTCACGCCCACGTTCGCGGCCCTGCTTGCCGACGTCAGCGAGTACGTCGACCCCGTGCAGCTCTGGGCCGATAACAAGGCCGCGATTGTCTCCGAATTAGACTCGCTTGTCCGTTCGCGCATCGAGGAGATGCTGCGCACTCTCGCCAAGGTCTACGGCGAACTCAAGCGCGCGCGCAGCGATGACAAGGAGGACGACGCGATTGAGGGACTCAAGCCTTCGACGATCAACCTCCCCCGGCTCCCGTCCTTCATCCCGCGCACCGTCGACAAGCCGCTCGTCGCGACGGACGAGCAGCTCGTGACCTTCCTCAAGGATGCGACGCTGTCTATCTTTCGCTGCCCCGGTTGCAAGTTGGTCGAGACGGGCTACACTGCGCTCAAGCATGCCGTCATGGGGCACTGCGGGGTCCACAATATGACCATGGTGAGCGAAGCGCAGTGGGCGCGCTGCGGTCAGGCGACGGACAACTCGATCGAGACGACCCCGGAGCTTCTCTTGCGCATTCTGTACCTCCGCCAGCTCCACGCCGACACCAAGCTCGAGGCCCCGTCGCACACCGAGTCGCTCGAAGACGACGCCAAGCAGTACAAGGTCGAGATGGACGACGGCAAGAAGTTCGACGTCACTTTCACGTGCTGCGACAAGTACTACAACGCCATCTATCAGCGCATGGACCCTGTTCCCCGCGTTGTGCGTAGCGTCTCCCTCGAGTCTCCCTGCTCGCCGCAGTCTTGCGCCGACTGACGATTGCGTTTCGAACTCCGCAGTTCCGCCACATCGAGACCTTCCACAGCGCCCCCAGCGAGTCCAAGGCTTCGCTCTCGACGTCGGCCGAGCATTCGCAGGCGTTCCGCAGCGCTATTCACACTGCGCGCATCATCGCTGGTGACGCGCCTGCGCCGGCGCCGTTCTACCCGATGGGAGACGGATTCCCGTACGACATGTACGACTCGGATCCGTACGGCTACGATTCCGACCCAGACGGCTACGACTCAGACGACGGCGTCATGAGCGGTTATCGCGATGATTGCACGATCATGTGAATGGACTCTGCCTTCTCTCCCGCTATGTGCTGTGACTCCTGCATACTGCCCGGCCCGCTTGGCCTCCTGCCGTCGTGCCCTCCTCTCGTTCGTACAGATTTGCATGAATGGACTTGAATTCCGCTTTGCGACTTGTCCATCGACGCGAGAACGTGATATGTCATGGAGAATACGAGTCTAAAGGCTACATCCGTCAAGGCTGCTGACGTCTAGCATCTCTAACGCTTATGCTCGCGAAGCATGCCATCCGACGCGTCGGTCGCCTCTTCCTCCCTCGCAAGCGGGTCGTATCCGCCGCTTCGCCCGCCGCCGCCCGCACCAGCTGGCGGGCCTACCATTCTCCCGGTCTGCGCCTCTGGCACGCTGCCCCCCGCTGCCGCGGGCTGCATGATACCCTCTGGCACGTCGACGGCGCCGCCTGCGCCTGAGGACGAGGACGACGCGGCCGCGTGCGCCTTGTGCTCGAGCGCGATGCGCAGTGCTCCGCCGATGATGATGGTTGCGCCGATGAGGGACCAGATGTCGGGCACGTGCGAGAAGAGGAAGTATTCTATCGCGAGGGTGAACAGGAGGCCTGAATCTGCGGAGTCGACACCGGAAATGGGTAAGCGAGGAGTCGGGAGGTTGAGAAGGTCGAGCGAATGAGGACGGACAGGTGGCGAGCGCGGCGCGGCCAGCTTTCTCCTTGATCAGGCCGAGCGTCATCAGTGCCTGAGCGGCGAAGCCGAGGACGCCGATAGGGATAAGGAGAGCAAAGAAGCGCGCGGTGAGGCGGAAGACTGGGGGTGAGTGGAACAGGAGCGGGTAGATGGCGGACACCAGGACCTGCGGTGACGCGTCAGCGATTGGACTGACAGAACACGGCAAAGGACGCGCACCGAGTAAATGGAGAAGTAAGCGATGGAGTGGAGTGCGTTTGCGCGGGTCCCGATGTACCGGATGATGATGGAAATCGAGCTTGCGAAGACAACCCCCACGAGCACGACCGTGACCGCTCGAGCTCGCTCCTCGGGCGTCACCTCGTGACCCGGCACGTCGGGCGCGGCCTCCCTCAAAGAAAAGAGAAAGGTCGGCTTGGCGATAAAGACGGTGCCGGAGAGTGAGGCCAGACCGACAAGGAATTCGACCAACGAATAGGGTTCTCGAAGGATGATGAATCCCATTAGACCGACGAGGATCGGCGAGACAAAGAAGAGGGTCGAGGTGTCGGCAAGTGAAAGGTACGAAAGGGCGTAGTAGTTTGAGAACAGCCTGTACGCATACGCGGTCGGTCAAAACTTGTTCCGACATAGCGAGTAGAAAGCGGAAAGTTCCTGCGCACCCGAAGAATCCGAAGAAGCCGCGCATGGCAAGCAACAGCCGCACGCCAGGAGGACCCGCGAATGGATGAGGATCGCCGGTCCAGCGCAGGTCTGCGTGAGAGCGTCAACTCCATCTCGCCTTGTTGCCAAGATGTCTGTGACGCACAGGTATAGCAACCAAGCCAAGTAATCGACATGCGGACCACGATTAACTCCCACACAGGAACGTCGACATCTCGCTGCAGGAGCTTGACGCAAGCGTTCACAGCCGAGAACAGCAGCTGCGATCCCGCGATGAGTAGGATACCTTTGCGGAAGAGAGGAGAGGTCAGGGTCGAAATCCGGCTCCAGGCAGGGCAAGAGCAGTGCGAAACGAGGAGAACCAAGAGGACAGGGCAAGAGCAGTCCGAAACGAGGAGAACCAAGAGGAGAACACACCTTCATTCCGGCTCACGAACGCTGCAACACCATGTCCCGACGCCAGCACTCGTCTCAGTAGCGGTCCTCGAGACGACGCGGGTGCATCCGCCTCGTATTGCTGCAAGCGCCGCAAGCGATCGTCGGGCGACAGGGTCGAGACGAGCGAGTCGCCCAGAAGTGCGTCTGCAGAAGGGCGTACGCGATGCCCGCGCTTGAAGCCACTGGCTCGGCCTTCTACAAACGTGTCTGCGTCATCGTCGTCCGTGTCTGAAGCGTATTCGGCAGGAGAGCGGATGCCATGCGGTGTCGCCATGGCGGCGCGAGGAGACGCAAAGGGGGCGATGCGTCGCCCGAGCGGGCTGTCGTGCAGCTCGACCTTGCCCGGGCTGTCCTGCACGTCTCCCATGCTCTTCTACTGGACCCTAGGGCTACCGTCGAGGAAAGAGGTGCCGCCGGCCTGGCGAGAGGCGGAGCCGAATTGGCTTCCTCGCGCTCGCCACATTGCTGAGAGCAGCGGTAGCGGAGCGGAAGAGCACTGGACCGGCGCTGGCTAAAGCGTCTGCGACTCTGCAGCGCCGCGTCTGGCGATGCTCGGCGCTCTCGACTTCCCCCCACTTGACGACTTCCTCGCTCAGATGCCCTCGCCTCGCATCGCTGGCTTACGTGGATCAGCATCTGTTTGAGCAGAGACCACCCCGGCTACCGTCAGGACGGAGACCGCGGCTGGCGCGCACCCGTCACTCGTGACGGCGATGTGGGGGACGCCGCCACGAGGTCGGAATCGTCGCTTCGTCCGCTGGATGCGCACTGCTCATGATTGTACTGTCGCTCCGGACAGGGACCCCGCACTGCTGGCGTCTGTGCCGCACGAGACGCACAGAAGCGTTGACTTCAGATCCTCCTCGACAATACGCCCCGAGTATCAACCACGACCCGTGGGATCGGCTGGCTCCGGCTGCGCATTGCTGCTTCCACTGCTTTGAGCCTCTCATCTACGGTACAGACGTCGCTTTTGGCGCAACGGCGACCCGACCCGTCGCTACGCCTTCTTTCGCGTCAGAGTTCCGGCGCGCACCACGCGCTCGATCGAGCTCTCGCTCGGCGAGCTCCACGCTCCCGCTCCCAATCTTTGTTGCTGCCTTGACGGGGCGATCAGGTCAGCAGCGGGTCCGGCGGGATTCCAGCTTGGAGTCCGCTCACAAGCCATGAGCCGTCCATCTCGTCCAGAGTCGCCTGACCTGCTCAAAGTGCTTCTTTACCCGTGTATGCTGCTCAATAGCATAGAGAGACAGCCTGGCAAGTCCAATGGGGCAAGACATCGTGGATGACAAGGGAATCGAATGTGCGGACGCTGGGATGCGAGACGAAGCGGTTGACAGGCCGTCGAACAAGTTCAGCGTGAAGCGGACGTACAAAGAGGCCAGCTGAAGATCACGGTGGAGGAGCGCTAGGCAAGCAATGACATACTGCCATGCACTGCGAGCTCTTCTGATCCTGTTTCACGTGGGAGCGGGCTCACCCAAGCCGTATGCGCGCAATCTGGCTCTTTCGCGCCAGGATCTGGGCTTGGAAGCGTTGTGGAGAAAGCTTGTGCATACCGTACAGCTCAGCAGGACGCGCAATGTCGCTGCCACCTGCTAGCGACTTCATCGCTCTCGAGGCTCTCGCTCCTTCCCCTCACTCTGCAACGAAGCCCAGGCCATGCGGGCCAGGGCGTTGCTACTGTGTACCTTCTCTGTGCTACCTCTCGCCCTCTGCGAAGCTCCGCCGCCGCCGACAGCCCTCCATGATGCCCTATCCTCGGCGGTGCTTCCGCCCGTCCAAGCACGCGACCTCCCGCCCGTGGACGCCGACTCGTGGGCTCTGCTACTCGAGCAAGCTCGTCAAGCGGTCCAGCGAGAGTCCTCGGCCCCGGACCAGCCCGAGGGCGTGCGCGTCGTGCGCGAGACGTTCTTCGTCCCCGTCGGACCGAAGGTGGGGGGCTCGCCTGCACGCTCAGCTGGGCCCGAAGGCGCAGTGCGGAACATGCCACCAGTTCAAGAAGCGCGGGTGATCGCGCCGGAGGAGGCTGCCGACATTGTCAGGACGGTCAGCAAGCTACGAGGTGAATCGTCCTTTCGCCCCTGTACGATTGCGCCGCACAGGCTGACACTCGTTTAGTTGCAGTCCTGCGCCCGCTTTTCACCTACGCGATTCACCACCCTCTCCGCTTCCTCGGGTCCTACGTCCTCCTCCCGCTCCTGCACCTCCTTCTCTCGCTCCTCTCGCTCCTCGCCTCTCTCGTCCTCGCGCTTCTCAGCACGCTCTTATCCCCAGCGACCTTCCTCTTCTCGACCTTCGTTCTCGGGCCCATCTCTGCCGCCTCCTCCTTTGCGAGCGCGACCGCGCCAATCTGGTACGCGCTCCTCGCCGCCCTCGCTGCCGGCACCCTCGGCGGCGCACTCGCCGGGATCGTCGCCGCGCGCCCTGCCCGCAGCGCGATCGACGGCACACTCGCGCGCGGGACGAGGGGGCTGAGGTGGCTCGGCGTGCTGCCGAAAGAGCAGGACGCGGCGAGGGGTGGATATGGGCCGGGCGCGACACTCGAGCGCACGAGTGAGAAGGCGCGTGGGAAGCGCCGCGCCACTTTGGGTGAGGGGGAGTCTATCTCGGCATACGAGGAGGTGCGGGACTCTGACGAGGAGACGGATGGCGACGTCTAGCCGTTCCGCTCGTCGTCCGCGAGACTCCAGCCGCTCTTACGCCGTGCAGCGGCTGGCGGGCAGTACGAGCGCGCAAGGGTACAAGCCGAGGAGGCGTCCGACGAGGGCGACGAGGAAGGGGAAGCTTGGGGTTTGGGCGAGGATGTGGGTGAGGAGAACGGAGCGTCCGCTTCACAAGGCACGAGTCGTGGTGCGGCAGGATGGAGGGGTCGCAAGGTCGATTGGTAGCTTCGTACGCTGTACTCTTCACTCTGTTGTGCTCTCAACGACTCACGAAAGACAAGGGACAGAGGGGAGAACCGGCTTCTGTATCGTATGTGCAACGCACGGGAGCGAGAGACGACGATTCGGGAACGCATGAGGGGAGATATGCTGCAGACGGCGAGTGACCATGGGGAATGGAGGGAGAGAGTGAGGCGCGAGAGATGCGAAAGAGAGTGCAAAGAGGGTCGGAGGGAGAGGGCTAAAGCTATTAACGTACGGCGAGAGAAGGTGGAGCGAGGCGAGGAATATGTGAGGCGAGGGCGGGTATGCGGGAGAACGAACGGATGAGGCGAAGGCGAGACAAGAAGCAACAACGAGCGAGGCGAGACACGACGACGGGAAGACGAGGGTATCGTATGTGGCGGGTGATGGTGGATGTGAAGGTGACTGAGAAAGTCGATTCCGATGCGGGGAGAGATGAATGTACATGCGGTCAGAAAGGTGACGCTGGTGCTCAGACGTCGATGCCGAAGGGGGAGAAGGCGCCGGCGTACTGGCCCGGAGTAAGCGGGCCCGGCGTGTGGCTTCCGACTCCTCCACCGCCGCCGCCGCCGCCGCTACCGCCAACGAATCCGCTCGACGCGGCGAAGGGGGACGACGAGGGCATTTGCGAGATGGACGGCGAGCGCATCGGCGGAGGAGGGTAGGCCGTCTCGCCGTAAATGGGGTCGGGCGGCCGACGGTGCGGGTCGAACCCAATCGGCTCGAAAGACGGCACCGTGGGTCCTCCAACGGGCGAGCCCACGAAGGACGACGAGGCGAAACCGAGAGGTGGGCCTTGCGACGAAGGAATGCCTCCCTGCTGCTGCGGCTGCTGCTGCGCGAGCGGGTTCGACGGATCGAGCGGCGGCGGGTTGCCCGAGGGCAGGCCGTTCGAGCGCACGCCGAGCGGGTTCTTCGAGTAGCTGAGGCGGATCCCGCCCTTGACGAGCCCGCCGAGCGTGTGCCCGTACAGTTCTTGCATGGCGCGTGTCGCATGCGGCGTGTCGACAAACTCGACGAAGACGATCGGGCCGTTCGACTTGTAGCGGAACTGGAGGCGCTTGTAGCCCGGGCAGCGCGAGAAGGCGTTGCGCAGGCTGTCCTCGAGGTGCGACGCCGAGAAGGGCCCGGTAAGCGAGGGCAAGACAGCCGGTAAGCCGCCGACATAAAGCGTGCTGTGGGACGAAACGGGGTCAGTCAAGTGAACCTACCGACAGGCTGTAGGGGATCTCAAGTGCTCACTTCTTTGGCGCATTCATGTCGGCGGGGTTCTGCGTCCTCGGCACGCCTCCAAGCGGCGACGCAAACCCAAGCTGCGGCGACCCAAGCGGGTGCATCGCCGCCTGCCTCGCCGTCGGGACCGCGGTCGCGCCGAGCTGCGGCGAGAGCGGCGCCGCGCCCGGGCCGGGGCTCGTGTACGTCGAGTAAGGACCCGCAGCGGCCGTGGAAGACGCATACGAAGCTTCGCGCGTGTGCGCGCCGAATGCGCCGGGCAAGCCCTCGTCGAGCTGCTGCAGGAGACCGCGCTGCCCGACAAATGCGCCCGCTCCGCTGCTGGCAGTACCGGCGCCGAGTGCGGCGGCACGATGAGGCGGCGAGGCGGACGCTGCCGAGGCGGGGCCGGCGCCATATCCGCCCAGCACACCCGGAGCGTCGAGCTCGTAGTAGTCGCGGCCGGGAATGCGCGAGGCGAGCGACTGGAACGCGTCGTGCACGGCGCCGAGCGTATCGACCGCCTGCTGCTGCTGCTGCTCGGCGCGAGCCGGAGCAACGGCGCTGCTCGCAGCGGCAGCAGCACTCTGACGAGCAATCTCGGCGAGGACGGCCGGGTTGAGGTTGCTCGTCTGCGCGAGCTTGGCCAGCGTCGAAGCGTCGAGCGCCGAGAGCGGAATCGAAGGGCCGGATCCGCCCATCGTCGTCGCGGCAGTCGTGGCCGCCGCGGCGACACTCGCGGCCGTCTCGGACACGGTCGAAGGCTGCGCGACGGGCGTGCCCGTGCGCTGCGGCGTGAAGGCCGCCCTCCCGATCTGCTCCTGCGACGCGCCGCCCGCCAGACCTCCCGACGACGTCGACGCGGGCGTGACCGGGCCAAGAATGGTGCGCTTCGTATGGAGGTTCTTCTTGGCCATCTCGGCCTTGAGCACGCTCCCGCGCTCGGCGTCGACCTTCTTGCCCGAGATGCGCTCGACCGCATCGAGCGCCTGCTGCCGCGTGCTGAAGCGAGCAAAGCCGATGATCTGCCTCCGCGCTGCAGCCGCCGCAGCAGACGCAGAGGTCGACGACGCGGTGCTCCCGTTCACGCTTGTCCCGCTGCTCAGCGACGCGCCCGACTCGCCGGCCGCGGCAGCATCGCGCGCGAGCGCGACCTGATCCTTGGACGGCAGCGCCGGGTTGAGGTGCGGGGGCAGACCTGGGAGCGGCGGGAACGCCTCGAGCGGGAGCGGCGCGCCGGTCGAGACGGGCTCCTGCTGCTCGGCTGCGAGGTCGCTCCCAGCCACGCTGGCGGGCCCACCGGCGCTCGCTGCGCTCGAGGGGACCTCGCCGCGCGCGGCGGCGGTCGCGAGCGGGACCTTGAGCGCGGCGGCCTCGAACCCGTCGGCAAAGACAAACATGTTCTGGAACTCGCGCTCGTGCATGTCGTCGGGGAAACCGATGACGAATATGGTCGAGACGTCGCCACCGATGTTGAGGTCCGAAGGCAGCGCGCCGCCCGCTTCGGTGCTCGACGAGCCTGAGCCCGTGCCAGGAGGGGGCGGGGGCGCACGCTCTACGTAGCCCGAGCGGACGTAGCCGGCACGGTCGACGTGGATCTCGCCCGCACGCAGGGGCTGGCGCATCGGGATAAAGATGCCGCCGCCGTCGCGCGAGCCCGACTCGCTCATCGGCTGAGACGTCGCAGGCGAGTCGGCGGCGTAAGCGAGCGAGGGCGTGAAGCCGTGCGAGGCGTGCGACGAGGAGAAGTGCGGAGTCTGCTGCTGAAGCGTCGACGAAGAGGACGGAGTAAAGGAGGATGGCGAGGTGAGTGTCGGGAAAGCGCGCTGCTGAGCTTGCGAGGCAAACGTCGAGGACGCAGCCGAGTTCCAGCTCGCCTGCACAAGGAACCACGTGTCAGTCACCAGTGAGGGGTGCGAAAGAGACGCGTGAGAAGACGCACCTCGCGTTCCCTTGCCGCGCGTTCCGCAAATCCACCCGAGATGCCCACCGACCACGGCGTCGCCGTCGCGACCTGTGCCGTTCCCTGCGTCCTCTGCGCCGCGGGCGCAAAGGGCGCGACGAGCGGGCTGAGCGGGCTGCCGATCGCAGTCGCGGACGACTGGCGCGAGGCCGAGTGCGAGTGCGAGGGCGGCGGGTTGCTGAGCGACGAAGGGTTCGAGGGCGGAGACGAGAGCGGTGGGGTCGGGAGGGCCGAGCCGAGGCGCATCGAGGTAAGGTGCATCCAGCGCTCGTCGTCGTCGTCGTCCTCATCCTCATCGTGGCCACGGTGCAGGCGATGCGGCTCGTCAATCTCGCCGTCGCCCTCGTACAGCTCGGCGACGCCCGCTCTCGGGCTCGCCGAGAAGCCCAAGCCCTGCACGCGGCGCTTGTCGTCCTCGTTGCTCGACGGCGGCGAGACGCTCGTCCCGCTCGTCGTCGCGCTGAGGTGGCTCGGCCGCGGCCCCAGCAGGTCGTCATAGTCGAACGCGGCGGCCGAGTTGAAGCTCGACGGCGCGTAGAGCGACTGGTGGTGCAACCGCGGCGAGGGGAACGCGTGCGGGTGGGTGGACGACGAAGCCGACGAGAGCGCGCTCGGCGGGCGCGCGTGCGTCATCGGTGGCGACGTCGCGGCGGCGGAAGAAGGGTTGGAGCGGACGGGCGAGACCGCAGAGGAAGGAGGGGAGGCGAGCGGGCGGCTCGACGGCGCGCCCGCTTCGTGACTGGGATCGAGCGGAGCATCCGCGCGGGTCCTGGCCGCCGCGCTCAGGCGGCTGCTCCTCCCGCTGGCGCTCCACCGGCCCGACCCGTCGTCCCCGTCGTCGTGCATGCCGTGGACGCTGTGACTCGCCGCCCAGGGTGACGCGGCGGGCGAACGCGGCGGTGGCGGTGGATGCGCCTGATCGGGTCTCGCCGACGGCGCACGCGAGTGCGGATAGCTCGGCGGCGACTGCATCGGGGCGCGGGCGGTCAACAGAGCGTGTGTGAGGCTGGCAGACAAGGGCGCGGCGCGCGCGCGGGGCGGACAAGGGCCCGACGCGGCGAGAGGAGACGACGGCGGCGGACGGGGGCCGTGCGGGCGGCGGCGACTGGCTGCTCGCGGCGGGCGGGTCAGTGTGTGGCGCTGGCTGGGTGCACACAGTCCCCGTGAGCGGGCCTCACCTAACCCCGTCGCTATCGAGGCCAAGTCAGCCCCGAAGAGGCAAGCGAGCCACCCTCTGGACGAACGCGGTCCCTGCGCTCACTCGGCCTGGCGGTCTGCTGCTCGGCGGGCGTGCCCGTGCAGGCAGTGCGGCCCTCGGGCGGGTGCTGGGCGGGTGCACGCGCGAGCGCACGGGGCGGCGAGGCGCAGGCGACGCGGCTCGGCGAGGGGCGTCAACAAAGGCGGCGCGGGCGGGCGGGCGCGCGCTGGGGCAGCGTGGGAGCGAGTCGGGCGTGCAGCTGTGCTCGTGCTGGCCCCTCGTGGACGCGCCAGACGCGTCAGGGCGCGACGAGGCGGTGCTGGGTGAGTGTAAGCGCCGCGATCGTCCCCTCGCCAGACAAAGTGGAGCGCAGTCACCCCGCCCTGTCCCGCCGCGCACCGCCCTCGGGTGAGCATCGGAGCAGTCCCCGGGGTAGCCACAGTGCTCAGCATCGCGATGGTCAACGTCCCGCACCCCCGCGAGCCGTGCAGCGAGAGCGAGCGCCGCGCGAACGGCAAGAGGGAAAGAGCGGAGCTGCATTTTCTCGCTAGACCCGCCCGTGCGGGGTTCTAGAGGCTCTTGCAGGGACCTGGACGAAGGCACTCTCGCAGTCCTGCGCTCACGCTTGCGCTTAAAGGCGCTCCCTCTTGGAACTCTGCCGCTGCCCCTTTACTCTCCTCTCTTCCGCGCACCCGGAATTGCGTGTAACGGCACTGCACCTCTTGACCCCCCGGCGGCACGCCGTTCCTCACGAGAAAAAGCGGCTGTACGCGCTGCTCGCGAGGCCCGACACGATCGACCCGCCGAGCCCGCCAACCTGCCCGAGCATGCCGCCGGCAGCCATGCCCGTCGCCCATCGTCGCTTGGCGTCGCGGTCCTGCGGGAGACGGAGCGCACGAGGTCAGTCGACGTTCTGTGGTGCTCGTGGAGCCAGAGAGAGGGCACGCGCGAGCCGCGTGAGGGTGATGAATAGGAGCATACCGCTGAACAGGAGACGAGTGCGAGCCAGAAGTCAGCGAGACGCGCTCGTGAGTTTCGCCCTCTAGCCAAGGTAAATACGCACCGTAGGTGTACCCCCACGTGTTGGTGAGGTTGAAGACGAGCGCAAGCATGACGATTGGAAGGAACGAAAGGTTGAACTTGAGGATGCCGATCACGAGGAGCAGCACCCACGCGACGGGGAACTGCACGGCGGGGCACGCGCGTCAGCCGCAATCAGTGAGCGGCTTCTGTCAAGGACGCACACTGTACATGGCGATCCAGAACATCTTGGCGTCGACGGCGTTCGCGGGCTGGTCCGGCTGCGCGCGGCGGTTGGTACTGGTCAGCGGAAGCGTGCGACAGGATGCAGTCTCGCGCGACGCACGCTGCGGCTCTCAAACACCCAGTACGACGTGCCGTCCTCGTCAACCTGGTTCCAGAAACGCAGGCCGACGAGCACACGGCCCGAGACGTTTCGGACGGTCCAAAAGTCGAGCGAGAGGAGGACGACGACGAGGACCGTCTGCGGAGGGTGCGCAAGCGAGTCAGGTAGCACTTTCGGCGCGAGTGAGAGGGCAAGACGCACCGAAAAGACGTAGGACGACGAGAAGAAGCCGCAGAGGAGGTAGGTCGCGATGGCAGCGCAGCGGAAGGCGTACAGAAAGAAGAGGGCGACGGGATGCGCGCTCTGCTTCCAGATCGAGTCCTGGGCGGTCGCCTGATCGCTGCTGAGCCCCTGTACGGGGACGCTGCCGCGGCTGGAGGGCGGCGGGGGCTGGAGCGGGGTGGTGCTGCCCGGCGGCGGCGGGTGGCCGGACGGGTGGAGGACGCGTCCCTGCTCTGCGTCGGACACGTCGGCGGTGATGCTGCCCTCGAGGCTGCCGAGGAGGTTGTTGCTCGACGACGACGGGTTGTAGGCCATCGCTGGACGAGGTGGGGGTGGTGCGGGCAGCGGCGAGGCGAGCGGAGGGCGGCGCGAGTAGCTCGGGAGCTCGTGCAAGTGCAGCTCGGGGTGTAGCGCGCGCGTTCGGCGAGTCTGGCGCGAGTGGGCGAGAGTCGACGACCGCCAGCACCACGACGCACCGCAACGGCGACGAGGAGAACAAGCTCCGCAGAGAGCGTTCTGAACGCCGTGGATTAAAGCAAGAAGTAGTCGAACGGCCAGTCACCCTGTCTAGAACCCACACTGCGTTGTTCTGCAGTTCGTCGCCTCTCGTCTTCACCGCCTCACGAAGCTCGACTCTGTCCCACACGCTCGCTCGCCTCAGAGAGCTGCAGCGATGGCTCACGTGCGAGGAACAGGTCTGCTCAGATCAGCAGGCGCACCCATCGCCTCGAGCTCGCGCTGCTTCCCTCCGCCGCTCGCTCGCTCGTACTCCGCTCCGCGCCAACGCAGCTGGGACGCCCAGGACGACTCGCCGGAATACTCCCGCGCGGAAGAGCGCTCGTGGAGCCCGCCCGTGCGCTCGGGCGAGGGCGGCTCCAAGCCGAAGAAGGAGCGGCCCAAGATTGTCCACCCGCCGCCGAGTCCCGAGCAGCTCGAACGGTACCGCCAGGAGCGCGTGCGCAGGGCAGAGCGCCTCGAGCGCAAGGACTTGACTGCTCAGCTGACCGAGACCAAGACCTGTGCGTCTGCTCGTCCAAGTGCCCGTCATGCCTGCTTCCGCTCACCCCTCCTCGTCCTGCGCAGACATGGGGGGTTTCACGCAGCCTCGCCACCTACAGTACCTCACGACGCTCGACCCGACGCGCAAGCCCAAAGACTCGTACGACGTCCGCGTCGGCGAGTCGCGCACCCGGCCCGCCGCCGAGGCGTACGAGCCGCACACCGTCTACCTCGCCGTGACCCGGTACCCGGTGCGGTGGGGCCACGGGCGCGCGACGCGCCGCGAGGTGTTCGGCGGGTACTGCAAGGAGAGCGAGCTCGAGGAGCGCTTCAAGGCGCTCAACTATGGCACGTGGGCCGAGGAACGTACCGACTATGTCAAGCTCCGGCACGGTCGCCCGAAAGAACCCGTCGTGACCCCGGCGCACTGGGCGTGCCTCTCCGAGAGCAAGGAGTACATCGACCTCGCCGTCTTCCCCGGCTCGCCAGAGGAGCGAGCGCTCCTGAACAGGTCGCCCGGACGACTCATCACCTCGCTCATGAAGGAGCGCAAGCGCCTTGTCGCCGCGTTCGAGGCCGATGCCAACCCCTCAGAATCGGCCAAAACGTCGCATGCACAGGCGCTCGCCGACCTCGACAAGGAACTGGCCGACCTCAGGTCGAAGCTCCACCCTCCCGTCACCGACTGGACGCGCCCCGATCCCCCGTACCTCTCGCCTCCGCTCGTCGTCCCCTTCGTCACTGCCACTCTGCCCACGCGGCCGCTCGCGGCGACCGTCGCGCGCCTCAGCAAGGGCCACCAGCGCGGCCTGCCCTTCATCGCGTCGGTCCCGAACACGGACCGCAAAGACGGGCCGGCGCTGTTCCGGCGCCTGCTGCGCATGCGCACGAACCGCCTGCAGCAGGTCTCGCGCGAGCTCCTGTTCAAGCTCGAGGGGCACGCGGGCGGGCTCATGGGCCTGCGCATGAGCCCCGAGGACCGCGGGCGCGGCATCGAGGGCGA
The DNA here is from genome assembly GCA_036244875.1 of Rhodotorula paludigena. Taxonomy (NCBI): domain Eukaryota; kingdom Fungi; phylum Basidiomycota; class Microbotryomycetes; order Sporidiobolales; family Sporidiobolaceae; genus Rhodotorula; species Rhodotorula paludigena. The sequence goes on from BQKY01000010.1 coordinate 833,125, forward strand.
GGGGCTCGGCGAGACGATCGCCGCGCCCGAGAGGGGCTGGATCGAGTACAGCTGGCTCGACGACGCGAGCACGTGTTGGGACGGGATCGCGCGCGACGAGTACCTCGCGTCGTGGGAGGACATGGCGAGCGCAAAGAAGGGCCCGGCACGCGCGGAAGACGGCAAGTGGGTCACGCCGCACCCGCTTGTGAAGGCACCAGCCGTTGTATCCGACGCACAGGCGGAGTCTGTCGCCACGGAGGACAGGTCCTTGCTTGCGGCGGAGCAGAAGGACGTGAACGCGATGATGGAGGCGGTCGAGCCGGCTTCGGCGAGCGCATAGATCCTGAACTGTTGTGTCGATGTATCTCCTCACCTCGCCTCTCTCATGCATTGCCACAGCACCCACAATCTCTCGTCGGCAATCGCGCGAGGGACGGAAACAACCAAAACCTTTGCTTTGAGCTTTGCACTGCCGGACTATCTACTCTGTACAACATGGCAAGCTGTCGAGTTCCTTGTAAGTCTGAATCTGCTGGGGTTGCTGAAGAGAGGGGAGAGGGGGGGAAAGGAGAGAAGAGGGCGGGAAAAGTGTCTGTCTGCGTGCTCTACAGGTACTGTCGACGGGAAGGAGAGTCAGTCACGACGGGCAGCGGGAGAGAGGCCTCATGACGCACAGGTACGCTGGAGAAGTCGAGCTGATCGCCAAAGTCGTCGGCCTCGCCAACATCCTCGTCGTCGTGCGCCTCATCCTCATCGTACTCGTCATCGACGTCGTCCTCGGCATGCCCCGCCGCGCGGACTTTCTTCTTGTACTCCTCGGCCTCGGTCGTGCCCTGTGCGCGGCCAGACGCGGTCGACGCCATGGCGCGGTAGCGCTCGAAGTCGCTCTCGGTCGGGAGGCTGCCAGGCATGGACGATGACCGGCTGCGGTTTCCCAGGAACGACTCGTCGTCGTCCTCCTCCTCTTCACCGTGCTCCTCGGGCACCGTCGCCTGGAGCAGCGGGCTCGTCGGCGTCTGGCCGCGCGCGGTCCGGCTCGTAGCCGATGCAGCGTCGTTGAGCGTGTTGCGCGACGAGCGGCGCGAGAGCGAACTCGCGAGATTGCCGAGGCGCGACAGCGAGATGCGGCTCGTCGACTGGTCCGAGCGGGCCGACAGTGCAGGCGAAGGCGGCTGCAGCTCGGGAATGTCGATGTCGATCGACGGCAGCGGCGTACGCCAGTAGTTGAAGTCGGTGTAGTCGGGCGCCGAGACGCGGTTGATCGGCGGGAACATCTGGTCGACGAGGTCCGTCATGTGGATGTAGGACGACTTGTAGCCGGCGAGCTCGAGGAGCTCCATCTTGACCTCGCCATTCGAATCGATGGTGAAGATGCGAGAGGACGGGATGTCGACGCTACGGTACGAGAGCGCGTCCGTGATGCGGTTGCCGAAGCCAGCGTAGAAGGGCGACCTCTCGCCAAAGAGTCGCTGGATGTCGCGCAGACACGCCATCTTGAACACCTCTGGCTTGCGCATGATGACCTCGCTGTCAAAGCGCAGGTACGGTCAGCCGCATGCAGGCTTCGAACAGACGCAGCGACGCACCGATGCAAGGAAGTCATGAGGCGGTCGGGGCTCATGATGACGGGACCGTCGGGCAGCTGGAAGCCGTTCTGCTTGATGCCCTTGAGGTACTCGCGAGTCGTGTCGGCCTGGCCGATGGCGCGCGACGTCAGGTACATGAGCTTGTAGCCGTTGCGGCTGATGTCGGTGTAGAGCTTTGCGACGCCCAGGTGCGTCCAGTCGCGGCCGATCATGGTGAAGACATGGCCGAGCGCATCCGACCTGCACAGGGATTGTCAGTCGTTTCCTCGACGAGTGAAGCGCTCCAGCGCACTTGGTGATGGTACCGTCAATGTCAGAGATGACGACCTGGAAGTCTGACTCCCAGAGGAAGATCCGAGATGTGCAGGTCGCATAGCCTGAGTACGACGAGCGGACGGAAAAGGAGATTGTGTTCATGCCCTTCTTGAGACCCAGGGCTTTCTGCGTGGCGAATGCATGCTTAGCGGAATGTCAGAGGACAGAGCGAAGTCGAACGCACGAGCTGGTCCGACGTGAGACGCAGCGTCTTGGCGTAATGCTTCGAGTGATCCTCCGGCGGGAATTCGTCGTCTCCATCGGTCGCGCGCCGATTGAAGGGCGGCGTGTCGGCAACGGGGAGCGACCTTGGCGAGTCGGGCGGGCTCTCGGGCGGGCTCGTCGGCGGACTCGTCTCGGCTGTCGGCATGCTCGAGACCGACGCAGCGTCAGTCGCTGGAGGTGTCTCGCTTCGGCCGCGACCCCACCACAAGCTCCACCCGCGGCGGTGTGACGCTTTGCTCTGCTGCGCTGACTCGTCGACGTGGCGGTGGTGCTCGGGGTGCTCGACGAGGGACTTTCGGTAGACGGCGAGCGAGGCGAGGACGGGCGACGCGTTGTCCCAGGTCAGGTAGCGACTCGAGTACTTGACGACGAGGTAGGGGCTGTCCGGGATCGTCTCCTGTTCCATGAACTCGTTGAAGGTGACCTGATGCTCGCGGAAGATGCGGTCGACGGTGGCCTGCGAATCAACAAGCATGTCAACGATGACGGGATTGCACACCAGGCCTGGAAGACTCACCCGCTCGAGCTGATCGAAGCCCTCACTCCCACAGAGACTCAGCTCGAAGACGTGCATAGATCCGCCCGTCTTCAGGGTGAACTGCTTCGGGCTCGCGTGATAGACACCGTCGTCGGGTGAAGAGGCATGCTCGGAGTCGGCATGTATCGCATGCAGGTCCTGAATCGAGATAGGGCGTGGAGGCGAACTGGCGCGAGAACTCGTGCGCGAGCGGGGCGGCAGCCCAGACTTGCTCTCGGGCTCGGGCGTAGCGCGCGGGTCGTTGAGGTCGAGAGGCGGGACTGGCGATGACGCACGAGACCGGTTCTCTTCCTCGTCGAAGAAGGAACGCAGAGTGGTCGGGTCGGTGGACTGGAGCAGTGCCTGCGTGAAGGCGATGATCTCCTTCTCCGCCTCTGTTGATCCATCATCAGATGGGTATGAGCAGCTGGATGAGACGACGTGAAGCACGCACTCTCGTCCAGAACCATTGCTCCCGAACCCTCGATCTCCTGCTGGGCCCGCTTCGACTGGCTCGACCCCTCCTCCTTGCCAGGGTCGAGCTTGTATCCGCTCATGTCAAGCATGAGGGAGCCCGCATTTTCGGGCGCCGAGCCAATCTCGTGCCCGCTCGACGTGCGCAGGTGCTTTCCGATGTCGACCTTGGTCTCGCCGGTCGCGAACGGACGCAGCGAGAATTCGTGCTCGGCGGGACGACCATCTGCGCCGACTGCATATCCGAGCCCTTCCTTGCCGCCGAGCATGGCGCGCACATCGGCGTCGCGGTCTCGCGCTGAGCGGATTACGGCGTCGCCCGTCTGATCGCTGTGGTGCGGGTCTGCCTGCCCATCGCGCTTGTCGCCGTCGAGGCTCAGGCCTGCGAGGTCGGCGCGCATGCTCTCGCTGGGCTGTCCGACCTCCTGCGGCTCGCCCTTCAGGTCGTGCTCGTCGCGCAGAGAGCGCCGGCGACGTTCCGCTCCCCCCGGACTTGCTCCCTGCGCGCGCGCACGTAGATGCGCGTCGTGCAGCTCCTGCACGGGCCGTGAAATCGCGGCGGCACCAAGGCCGGCTGCCTTTCCGGCGGCAGCGGCGAAAGGAGTCGGGACGTGGTAGGCTTTGCGCTTTGTGCTCGCCTCGCCCTCGTCTCCTCCTGGGCCGTCCTCATCGGCAGGCGACTCGACGAGCGGCTTGCCTTTCACTTCGGCCGAGCCCTTGCGCGTGGGCGAGCCCGAACCGACGTTCGGGAGGAATGGTGCGCCGGGGAAAGGGCGGAAAGAGGTGGTCGGAGAGTTGGCTTGAGTGCCGGCGAGCGATACGTAGCGAGAAGAGTCGGGGGAGGCTGGATGCGAAGGTGTCGGTGTAATGGGCTCTACGGACGAAGCAATCAGCGCGGGCTGGTTGACAAGGACAGAGGCGCACTCACGGTCCTCGTCTGCCTCCTGGTCCCCCGAGCTGCCCTCCCGTTGGTCGAGCGCGGGTGCATCCAGGTCGAGCGGTTCCATTTCCTGCGGTGTACTGAGAGTCAGCAAGGTTTGGAGGAGCGGACGGAGGCGGGCACGCACGCCTGCGTCGCTGCGGCCGTCGTCCGAGACGGGCCCGCTGAGCGGACTCGTCTGCATGTCGGCGGGCACGTCGTCCTCGGTCTCGAAGACGAAGAAGGCCTCGCCAGTCTCGCCGACCTTCATGTAAAACGGGACGCGCTCATCGTTGACGTTGATGCGCACCTGTACGCGCGCAGAGACGGGGTCCGAGGTTCAGCTCGCTCTCCGCGCGCGAAACGGCGGCAGGGGCAGGCACACCTTCTTGTCGACGGGGCGGAGCACGCTGAGCTTGCCGAAGCGCACGTGGAAGGGCGAGCAAGCGAGCTCGACGCCGCCCGAGTCGGTGGGGCGCTCGACGACAATCACGTCGATCGCCCCCGTGAGCGTGCTCGGGTTGATGTCCTTGTAGTAGTTGACCGCCTGTGTGCCTCGCACCAGTCAGCGCACCCGCACGACCAGGGAGACGGGCTGCCGAGGTTGCCGCGCACCTTGGAGACCCACTGCATCCTGTCTCACGGGCCCAGCGGGCGAGCTGAGGGCTGCACAGGCACAGAGACGTACTGACGCAAGCGCGGCGCGCGGCACACGCTCGCAAGCGGAAGGCGCAGTCGACGGAGGTTGAGCGTGACGAACGAACGAGCCCGTCCTTGGGGGCAGAGGCAGGCCACATCTCGCCGAACGCCCTGCTAAGAATGCGACACGGCCTGACAATGCAATGCTACGTCTACTTCGATACACCGCCGCGGAGATTCCGACAACTACGAAAGGCCTCCTCGACTTCACTTCTTCCGCTGGCTTGTCCTCCGCTTCGAGGCCGGCGCAGCGGCGGTCGCCGACGTCGTCGCGGTAGCGGGCGTCGTGCTGTGATGGGATGCAGACGTCAAAAACTGTCGAAGCCGACGCCCCGTGGCCACTGCGAATGCGCACCTGGACGCCGTGTCCGCCTCCTTCGCAACCCTGGCGCGGAACTCGGCCTGGAGCTTCGCGTCGTCCTTGTGGAACCAGCCCACGACAAAGTTCATCAGGAAGCCCGAGAGGGCGAGGAGCGCAAACTTGGGCACTTTGGACGACGCCTTGTGCAGCTTCGCCCAGTGGACGGCAAGCCTCGCCAGTCGGTCCTCGCTGCACACGAAAGATGTGAGCGACAGATCATGAATGCGCTCGAGCGCGAAACACAGGCAAGCCCTGCACGTCGCGCCGTGCGTGCTGCGCAGAGGTAAGGACAAGGTCTTGCGGGACTCACAAGCTTCCGCCCGGCGCAAGCGCACCCTCCCACACCGGCACCGTCCTCCACACCTCAGGCTTGCTCAGCAGCTCACTGAGCGTCTCGGACTCGGGCCGGACGTTGCCAGGCTGGAGGAACCGCAGTTCGCGCAGGCGGTTCGTGCCGATCACGATGACCGGGGTGCTGCAGACGCGCGCGCATAATGAGCAAGTACTCGACGCGGTGATCACGAAAGGAACGCACCGCCAGAGCCACCACCGAGTAGGCAAGATTGTCTCGCGAGCGTAGCTGAGGCGCGCAAAGTGCATGTTGGAAGGCAGGACGCCGCCCGCCTTGCTCGAGTTGTGCGTCGCGACCTCGTCCATGCCCTTGAGGAAGATCTTCGAGACCCTGCGGCGTACAGAACGGTGAGTAGCTGCAGGCACGGCGAGAAGCCCGGGAATACGACGAGACGCACGCATCAGGCCCGTGGACTGTCACGACCCAGACGTCGTCGTCGCTCAGCGGGGTTGCAAAGGGGTTGTCCTCGGTGCCCGTCGCAAGCACGACCTCGTAGTTGTCGTCGGTGAGGTCGACTGCCGACGACAAGTGGGGTCAGCTTATCTCGCCGTCGGCGCAGTCTGCAGGAGCGCGAGTACACACAGGCGTAAGCATGCGGCTCTAGCGGAGTCTCTTCGTTCGCAAGCAGGCGGTCAATCGTCGTCTCGTTGAGCCGCAAGATGTTGCGCATCCCCGCGCGGATCACGGCATTGCTGCCGTCCTGGAACAGCTGGAGCGGGCCGGCGAGCGTGCCGGGCAGCGCAGAGAGCGCCAACAAGGCACACGAAGCAGACAAGCGGACCATCGTAGCGCGGAAAGAAGTGCGAGGCGAGCGCAAGGCGGGAGGCCATCTCCGACGCCGCGCGGTGCACCTCCTCGACCTTATCGCGTGAAAAACCAACGGGGTCGAGTGCAATGCGAGGAAGAGGCTACACAACAAAGAAAGACACGATGGCGAACGATACAGCCGCAACTCACGGCGCAACCTCACGCCGCCACCGCTCAATCATGCCACCCGTCCCAGCCGCCAGCTCGCCTGGCTGCTGCTGCTGCTGCATAGCGGTCTGCATCTGCATCTGCGCAAGCGCGAGCTGCAGGTGCGGGTCGGGCGGTGCGGGTCCGACAAAGGGGACAGAACCGAAAGGAGCCGGAGGTGGCGGTGGTACCGCGAACGGCGGGTAGCCGGGCGGCAGGGGCAGCATGCCTGGAACGAGCGCGGGCTGCGACATGGCGTAGGGGAAGGCGGGAGCGATGGGAGGATGCGCTGCCGCTGTCTTCAGGCCTAGAGGCCGGTCATCCGAACTCGCGTCCGACACGACCGTCTTGCCCTCATCGTCGACGGCGTGCAGCGTCGCTGATGCGTACGGTTGACGTTGCTGCGGTGCGAGGGAGAGACGATGGATAGCGAGCGGAACATCGTCGACGTCGACCGGCTGGATGGTCGAGTATCGCATGCCGAGCGGCTTGTCGTCGTCGTCGTCGTCGTCGTCATCGTCGTCGTCGTCCTCCGCCTCAGCCGACCTAGTCTCAACTGACGGTTGATCCGAGGGATGCGGTAGCATCGGCGCTTTGGCCGCTGCTGCGGCGGAGAGATTGGGAACGATTGACTGGCGCGCGAGCACTTGCGAGTAACGCCTGCCAAGCGGCTGGTCGTCGTCGGTCTCGGCAGCGCTAGCTGAGTCGTGGCCGTGCGAGCTGGGTTCGCCGGGGAAGGGGAGCGGGCGAGCACCGGTCGCTTGAGGAGCGGCAGCATGCTCGTCGGCAGCGAATGTCCTGGTGAGTTCAACCTGCGCGGCGAGGGCATCAGATCCGAGTCCTCGACGTTCCCGGGCACGGTCCGCTATACGAAATCTGCTCACCTCGTCAAAATCGTCGCCATCGTCGTCGCTGGACGAGCTGCCCGAATCGAATGCGCCGCGATTTGCGGTAGGCGACTGGTAGGCGCCGAGCGAGCTGAGCGGCCTCGGTCGAAACGAGTCTGCGTCTCCGTCGTCGTCATCGTCGTCGCGCGCGAGAATCGTGGCCCGCTTCTGCTCGGAGTCGACAGGCGGAGCGAACCAGTCACTGCCGGATGCGGAGGTTGTGAGGTCTCCGCCGAGACCCAGCGGAATCGAGAGTGACGGGGCGAGGTTGTGGCCGTACGGTTGCGGGCGAGTAGACGGTTCGCGTCCTGCGACAAAAAGGGTGAGGACTCAAATTGTGAATCATGGAGAGGAAGAGCAGGAGGCGCACGTCTGGGCTCTTCACGAAGTTGGTTCTCCTGCAAGACTACGGGTTCGACCGTTGGACGGTCTGACGGTGCCCATTCCGTCGCCTCTCCTGCGTTGAGCGCCATCTGACTCTTCCTCTTCGCACCCTTGACCAGTTTGCCCTTGCTCCTGCGCTTGTCCTCGCGCGCCCGACGCTCGTCCTCGAGTGCGGCGCGCTCCTGTTCCTCGAGCTCCTTTGCGCGCGCCAGCTCGCGCTGGTAGACGAGGTCTGGGCCGAAGATGGACGCGTGCGCCGCCTTCCTCGGACGCGCCGGCGAGCCGGCCTGCGCCCGCGCCTTCCGTCCGCCGGCGGGGACGAGCGCGAGAGGGACGTCGTCATCCCGCTCGTCGTCCTCTCCCGCTCCCGTCGCGGTCGCATTGCCGCCCTCGAGCTTCGCCAGCGCATCCTGCGCAGCGGGGCTGTCCTTCCAATCGAACATGCTTCGGCGCCCATCCGCACGCGGGTCGTACGCGCGCTGCTGACCCTTGAGCAGTGCGCGCCGCTCAGCCATCACGTCGAGGAGTGAGCGGCCATAAAGCGCGCCAGCGGGACGACGCGGCTCCTGCAGTCCGGGCGCGAGCTCCTCGTCTTCTTCCTCTTCCTCCGAGCCGGCCCCTTCGCCGCCGGCGTCGCTCTCGCCCGCATCCGAGTCGGGTCCTTCACGCACGGGTCGGCGCGGCGGAGAGGCAGGGCGGCCCGCAAGCGGCGCGGGCATGAGCACGACCTTGGGCGGGCGGCCTGCGTCCGGGTTCGAGAAGGTCGGGCGCTCCTTGAGCAGCTCGGCGCGCTGCGCGGCGATGAAGACGGGGTCGAAGCGCGAAGTGAAACCTGGCGTGCCGGGGCGGGAGAGCGAGGTCGACAGGCGAGGAGTGTCGGCGAAAGGGCCGGAAGGGTTGGACGGCGACGAAGTGGAGTCGGGGTCGTGCGGCTCAGTGACGGCGGAGGTAAGGGCGAGCGAGAGGCGTGAGGCGGGGCGGGACCCATTGCTCAGGTACGAGGAATCGCGTGCATGAGGGCGGTCGGACGGGTTCATCGAGAGAGCGGATGCGCGGCCATTCGAGCTGATGGCTCGCGGTCCAGCGAAAAGCGAGTCTCGCGAGGCGATGCCTGGCCGGATACCGCTGCTGAGTTCGTCGAGCGAGCCATCCCGCGACAAGTCGGCGATGCTAGCCAGCGAATCGAGGGCGAGCGACGGCTCGAGACTTTGCATGCGCCGCCGCTGTCGTCGCTGAGTAGCAGTGCGCTCGATGATCTTGACGCGCGACACGCCTGGATCGTCACCTTCGTCGAGGCCAGCTTCGGTGGTCGCTCGTACCGGTGCAGCAGGACGGGCTCGCGCCGGCGCGTCCTGCAGACGCTTCTCGAGTCCTTCGAAGACGAGATCGGCGAACGAGAGCGGTCGGGGCCGGTCCAAATCTGGCGCAGAGCGCGTCTCGAGCGTCTCGAGCGCCTCGGCACCGACTTCGTCGCCGTGGACGGCATCGAGCACTCCGGCGTCGCTCATGGCGGTCCGTCGAGGGAAGTGAGCCAAGCCTGGGTCCGACATGGCGGGGCTCAGTAGCGCCGGCGACGCAACTTCCGGTGCTCCGTCTGCGACTTCAACGTTCGACAGCACGTCGTTGATTCCCCACTCGTCGGCAAGTCGCTGCTCCTCCTCTGGGTTGAGGTGCAGCGGCGCTGCCGGCCCGCCTCCTTCCGCATCGCCTCCGCCGTTCGCACTGAGCAAAGCGGACCGAGCGAGGCTCGCACGGCGCGAGACGGACCCGCCCACGTCGCTTGTGTAGCCGGCGACCGAGTATGCTCCGGGTCGAATGACGGCGCCTTCGCGCTCGTGCGGCGCGGCACCAGCTGCGGCCGCGTCCTGCGCGTCTGAAGTAGGTAGCGGCGCTGACTGGGCGACCAGGAGATGGCGATACGGCGAGAGGACGGCGGACGAGGCGACGGACGGGGGAGGGTCGTGTAGCAGTTCCGGCGCGAGGTCGTGGCCTGCAGAGAGAGAGAGCTTCAATGCTAATTTGGAGCTTCATCGACGCACCCTGGCGCACCGAGGAGCGCGGCAGCGAGCTGTGCGCGGGCGTGCGCATCCCTCGAAGGAGCGGGCGGTGCACCACCCGCTCGAGTTGGCGAAGCGGGCCCGGCAGCCCGCCAGGGCGCAGCAGGCCCTCGATCCAGCGTAGAAGACGCCACGGCGGGCGGTAGCAGGGCGCGGCGAGGCGCAAGCGCGAGTCGTCGTCGAGCGAAGGGACGAAGCGAAGGAACGAGACTCCCGACCCCTTGCGAAGCCTCGATTCTCTCAGCGCCGAACCGAAGTGGAGAGACCATGCGTTTACCGCCGCCGCCATCTTCACCTCGAGCACAACGTTCTACAGGGGGTACCTCATCGAGCCACTCGTACGGATCTACGCCTCCTCCTCTAATCCCCTCTGAACACAGATGTCGCCACCGAAAAGAGTGGCGGAGGCGACTATCGTATATCGGAGCGGGCTTAGAGGCGTTCGCGCTTGTACGTGCCGCCCTCGTAGTACCTGCGGGAGCGTGGTCAGGCCGAGTGCGCACGGCGCCGACGAGGGAGGGGACGCACTCCGGCTGGAGAGTGTAGAGCTTCGAAAGCGTCTTGGGCTTGACGTTGTTCCAGGCTGTGAGTGCACAAAATGCGTCAGGGCCGGGACTTGGAGGAGAGGCCGCGCAAAAACGCACGCTCCGGGTTGCCGTGGCTGCCAGACAGTGAGACGAGCGAAGTAAGTAACGTCGCAGGACAACGGGCGTGCGTGAGTGTTTGCTCACCGGTCCCAGATGACATCCTGGTGGCGCGCCTGCATGCCGAACGTGTCAGTGTACAATCCGACGACCGAGATAGTCGGTAGAGGGTGAAAGGGCACGCACGAGGCGGGTGAGATACCAGCCAGCGCCGAAGCAGGCTGCGTTGGTGCAGAAACGTCAGAATTCTTCCGAAATGCAACAGTGGGTGCGTAGAGAAAGCGGAAGCGCCAGGAGGCGAGCTGCCGCAGTAGTCCAGAGGAGACGTAACGCACCCGCGCCGACGACGACCCAGATGGGGATCGCAGCGGGCTCGTACCACGTCTGCCAGAGGCTGCGAAGGCGGGGAAGCAGGCCACATAGCGATTTGACGCGAATGACGACGTGATCGGGAACAGCGAGGGGTCCGGAGGAGAGCGGGACACGGGGGGCGGTGGCGGCAGAAACGGGTCAGCGCGCTGAGCTCGGTACGGCCAGCAGAGAGATAGATCGCGCAACGCACGTCTTCTTGGCAGCACCAGTGGCCGAGGTGGACGCGGAACGGCGACCGACGACGGGCGCGACCTGGGCACGGAGACCAACACGGGCGGCGGCGAGCATGGTGGGGGCTGCACACGATCGGGGTCAGTGGAGGCCCTCTGGCAGTACGCGCACTTGCAGCAACGCACAGGGCGGGTGAGGAGACGAGGAAAGGGGACGACGCGCGGGCCCATCAGCTCGAGGCTTTCGCTCGTCGTCGCTCCGGCCGCTCCCTTCCGCGCTTCGGGACACTCGCTGGGACCGCGCCCGCCCTGGCCGCGCCACTCGGGACAGCCTGGCGATCTCTTCCGCGCTGTCCTTCGCTCGTCTCGCGCTTCTTCCCGGACCGCCTCTGTCTCCCCTTCGACGAGGCCGTGCCTTGCTCACTCGCTGTGGCGCAGCAGCAGCTTTGACCCTGCTTGTATCGGCTCACGGCTACCGGGCTTCGAGGCGATTGATTGCTTGCTGGGAAACGCTGGCTCGTAGCTCCATCGCTTTAGCTGCGTCCTTGCCAAATGTGCAGAGTGCTTCGAGCCAGAGCGGCTGCCACCGATGAACAGACAGGGAATCCTTCCCGGCTGCGCCATCGAGGGGCATGGTGAGGGCGAACCGAAGACGGGACAGGCGCGGCGGACCAGCCTCAGCCTCTTGGAACGAGGGCCGTGACATCCGCTTTGCGTGTATTGCCGTCAATCGCAGTGCCGTCCGACGCGGTCGAAGCACCCGCCGTGGTTCAATCATCACGAGTGCACGATGCAGTGCAGTGAGAGCGGCAGGGGAAGCCGGACAGAAGGGTTGTCGGGCAAAGTCGAGCCTGTCCCACCCGAAGTTCTCGAGGACACCCTCTGTCCAGGCTGCAGCTCGAGCTGCAGAAAGGGCTGCGGCGTTCAGGCAGAACGCGAGCTCTTCATATGAAGCTCTACCGTCGCGGCTCCTGCGCGCTGCAAACCTTCGCAAGTCGTGCCGCGCGAGGACGTGGCTATCCAAGGTTGCGAGAGCTGCAATGAGCATGACAGCGCGCACACGTGCTGCTCTTTGAAGGAAGAAGGGAGGCGGGGGAGCTTGACGACGAGCAGAAGCAAGGGGCAGCGAGTCCGAGCAATGATCAAGAGCTCCAGCACGGCAGCCGGACCGTCTGACTCCGTCGCCAAGACCAGACGTCTTTCTGGAGAGATCGAAGCAGCGCAATGTCTGCTCGAACGACGGCGAAAGGCGACCATCTCGGCGTGCACAGCCAGGAGATCGGCAGAGCACCGCGAAGCGTCGCGTGGGACGCCGCAAGTCAGTCCGGAGGGCTTGCAGCGAGTCAGCCAGTAGCGGGTGATGGCTTTCGAGCAGTTTGAGCGGCGTAGAGAGGGTGGGAGACTGGGCAACGAGGGCATTGGAACCCGAGGACAGAGAGGGCGACAAGTCCGTCTACGCGAAGCAGAGCCGTCGAAGCCGCACATGCACCTTCGCGAGCTGATTGCACTGGTAGGTAAAGCCTGCGAGCGGCATGAACTGGAGATGGCTGCGCAAGGAGGAGCGACAAGGAGCTCGGTCGCACCTTCCTGATGCGGCTACCTTTCCTCCCGCCACGCTGATGTGAATCCTGCCGCGGACCCCTCCGCGCGCAAGGCCAGGCCTTGCGTTTCATTTCTGCTTGACCGGCCGCTTCTCCCCCCGCCCGCTGCGCCTCCCGAGTTGACGTCCCTTCTCCTGCTCGTCTTGCTGGCCTTGCCGTCCTCGCTGTCTGTCCGGGCTAGCTAGCCACGCAATCGTCTGCTTGCGCCTCTGCTCAGCCAGATCAGCTGCGCAGGCTTCGCTTCCCACCGGGTCTCTCGAAACCGACCCGTTCGCAAGCCCCCTACATCGGCTCGCAACTCCCCAGCGACCACCCGGCCATGGACGCCGGCTCGTTCAGTCCGACCTCGACCGGCAGCGTGCATTCGTCAACGAACAAGGTCGCCCCCGGTGCCCGCGACGAGCTGTCGAAAGGCGGCTCGCCTCGACTCTTCATGCCGCAATGGGGCATCAAGCATTCTCCCAGGTCCGACAGCGGTCACTTCGGCTCGCACCTGAGCACCGGTAGCCCCGAGCTCATGGCCCGGTCGGCGAGCCACGGCGCCATCGCGCAGACGGGAGGTGGTGAGGACGCCGGGGTGGGAGGATACCCTGTCCGCCTGGTTAAGGGCGCGCACAACCGCACGCAGTCCAGCCCGAAGGCACCAGTACAGCGTCACTCGCCCCTGCCGATCCCGTCGACGCACCCAGACTCGCCCACCTCCGATGTCCCGCCTACCCTCGGCACCCCTCTCCAGCGCCCTACGGAAGTGACAGCAACCGGCGCTCCCGTCTTCAACAAGGTGGACTTCAGTTTCGGCGCAAGCCAGCCACTGGATCTCGGCATCGAGCTCGACCCGGTCTATTCGACCTACAAGGCGAGCAAGTCGAGCCCGAACCTCGCAAAGGCGGTTGCCTCCCCCTCTGTCACAGCAACCGACTCGATCTCGTCTCCCGCCAAGCCTGAAGACGAGCCGGGCACGCCGTACGCTGCGCAGGTGCGCGTGAGCGTTGCGCAGCGCGTCGAGCGGGCGCCCTCGTTCCGCAAGGGCAGTCTCGCCGAGCTCAGCATCGAGCGGCCCAACAGCGGCCCGCTCTTCGACGGTTCGCGCCGCACGAGCTCGGCGACTACCTCGTCCGCGCGCTCGGTGCCGCAGTCGGGTACGATGCAGCGAAATCTCTCGGCCGATCTCTCTGTACCGCGACTTCGCCCACCTCGGGCATCGTCGCCAGGCGGCACCACTCGCCCAATCGGTCAGGGTGCGCGCTCGTCGTACGCCGGCTCGACGGCGTCCTCGAACGGGCCTGCACCCGTCGTCTTCCGCCGCGCCTCCTCCGTCTACGTCCCGAACAACTCGTCGATCGGCATCACGGTGCAGAACCTCCCGGCCCCGATCGGCGCAGGCCCCGGCGGTCAGTTCATCACGCCTGGCGCGAAGCTGCCGCTCAACCTCCTCAGCCTCGCCCGACGCACGGCGCACATTTCGGACGCGCCCGGCTACGCATGGCGACTCAACCTGCTCGAGAAGCTCGAAGTCATCATGGGAAGCTTCCTGACCATCCAGGACGCCGAGGCGATCCTCTCGATCGGCAACGGACCGGAGAAGCGCAAGGTTCGTGACTTGGCCTGCAACTTCTCCTCCGCGAGCCCACACTCACCGAGGATCACTCCCCGCAGAACCGGAGCGAGTCTCGCAAGTCGCAGATTGGCATGCCCACGCCTTCGATGGATTCGCTGCGCGATATCGAGACGAAGAAGCAGAAGGCGCCGGAGCCGAAGACGTTCTTCTCTCGCATGAAGCGAGTCTTGAGCAACCCGCACGCTGCTTTGCGTGCGTCATTCATCCTCCCGTCCGCGTTGCTGTCATGCACTGACAACCACCGCTTGCAGCGAAGGAGACGCCTCCACCTCTCCCGACGTCTCGCAAGGCCGTCTTCGGCGCACCACTTGCTCAAGTTGCCGAGTATGGCTTCGTCACCTCGATGATTGCTGGCCAGCGGCACGACCTTCCCGGCGTGACTTTCGCCACGGTTGAGGAGATCTACCGCCGCGGCCAAGGTGCGTATTGCACTCCGCAGCATAATCGGAGGTCTGCTGACGATCTGAGCGCGACGCAGGTACGAAGGTCCCAGGCCTGTTGCAGCTGCAAGGTGAGCCTGGCCGTGTTGCCAAGCTCGTACAAATCTACGACAACCCGCCCGACTATGGCGAGCACCACGACCTGTCCATCGAATCCATCCACAACGTTACCTCACTGTGCGCCAGCGTGTGCTCTTTCTGCAAGCACTGCTTCTGACTTCCTCCATCCCTGCAGTCTCAAGCGCTACCTCCGCGACCTGCCCGAGCCGGTTCTCGACCAGCGGTTGTGGCGCCTCTTCTGCGTCGCCTGCGTCGACTCGTCGAACCCGCTCAAGAGCCGCATCGCCTGCGCCCAAATCATCCTCCGTCTCCTTCCGACGCCCAACTTCAGCCTCCTCGTCTACCTCGTCGCCTTCCTCTCGCAAGTGCCGCTCTTCCCGGAGAACAAGCTCTCGCTGGAGCAGGTCGCCGGCATCTTCGGCAGCTCGGTCATGTCGCCTCGCCCCGCACCCCAGAAGAAGCCTGCCAAGGGCGAGATGGTCATCACTGGTCCGACTGATTCGATGGATTCGCTGGGCGAGACGATCAAGAAGGGCCAAAACGCACTCGTCTGGCTTCTCTCGAACTGGAGCAACGTCGCCGATGGTCTCCTCGAGCCCGACTTCGACATCGACGAGTCGCTCTACGTCGACGACGAGTCGCCTGCGCCAACGCTGAATGTCGAGGTGCCGCAGGCCGAGCTGCACATCCAGCAGCCGCATCAGCAGAGGCAGCAGATGCCCGACGTCGACTTTCAGCCGCGCGAGGCGCCTGCACCCCCTGCTTCACTTCCGGCCTGGTCGCAGCAGCAACATCAGCAACAGCCGCAGCACAAGGCGTTCTCGCCGCTCGTCGAGCAGAGCGCCGAGATCAAGCAGAGCCCGCAATTCGAGGATGTCGCCACGGTCTACCGATCCGGCCCTAATTCGCCCGTAGCGCAGTCACCGAGTCAACGCCATGCGCAAGAACACTCGCCGCGGGCAAAGCAGCATAGCGCCTCGCCGCCGCATCAGCAGGACGCGACGCAGCGCGTCTCTCAGGATGTAGCGCACGACCGGGTGACACCAAAAAGCCCGTCGCTATACGACGAGGAGCAAGGAGGCGGTCCCCCCACGCCGCAGAAGGAGCACGCGACGCCCTACTTCTCGTCCTTCGCGCCGCCGGTTCCGGAAGTCCCGCGACAGGGCCACGCCGCGCCCGCGCAGGCAATCGGCGAGTCGACTTCGGCGCAGCACCACAGCCCGAGCAGCTCAACTTCCGAGGCCCCGCACATGTCCTCGACGCGGTCGTCGCAATCGACGGAGCAGAGCGCCGAGGTGCGCACTCCGCCTTCAACGGCGCACGTCGCGCATCACGACCTGCGTGATGACCACGAGGATGGAAAGGTCGATGAGAGCTATGCGCCTGTCGTTCCGCGGCGGGACACCGGCGTTCTCGACGAGTTGCTTGACTACGATGGTTAGTCCGCTCTTCATCTCTTCAGCGCATGACCTCAGGCTCAACGCCTTCTCCTGCAGACACTTCGCTCTACTCGTTCCCCACGCCGCCCATCGCGCACTCCGTCCCGAACCGTCCTTCCCCCTTCCTCGCGCCCTCGCCCTTCCTCACGCAAGAGGAAATCGCGGCTGCACTCGCCTCGGAGCGTGCCTGCGAGCTCGCTTCCATGCCAGCGCCGGTCAACCCTGCCGCCTACGCTGAGCGCACTGGACTGCCGTCGACAATGGTCAAGGCAGCGCCCGGGCTCGTCAACGACAAGCTCGTTACGCCTGAATCGCGCAAGTCGACGCAGGTCGCGCAGGAGCAGCAAAACGAGGACGAAGGCGTTGACGCACGTCGCGAAGAGGAGGGCTCGCCTCCGCCTGTGCCGCAGAAGAGCGCGCCAAACGGCTCAGACCGCCCGTCCGCTCAGGCGCAACACACTCGCACGTCGTCCGCGCCGGTCAACAAGGTCGCATCGCCAATACTCGCCGACTTTGAGCCGAAGCGCGCGACACTCCCTGGACAGGACGCGCCCGGTTCCGCCCCCGCGACGCTTCTGCGCTCGAAGGACGAGCAGCTCCGCGAGGCGCAACAGCTCGTCGAGCAGCAGCGCAAGGAGGTCCAGTCGCTGTGGAAGCAGCTGACGGACCTCGAGCTCGAGCGCACGGCCGAGCGGTCCGAGATGATCGATCTCCGGCAGGAGGTCGAGAGCTTCAAGGAGCGCATGACCAAGCGCCTCAGCCGCAGCCTCAACGAGCAGGAGCGCAAGAAGCTCGAGCAGGCAGAGCAGCGCGCGCGCGAGGCCGACGTCAAGGCGGCGCGCGAGGCCGACGAGTATGCGCGCACCAAGCGCGACCTCGAGTCCCTGCGGCAGGAGGCCGCGCATGCCAAGGACGAGGCGCGCCGCGCCACGGACGAGCTGCACGGCGTCAAGGACGAGCTGGCGCGCATCGAGGAGCTGCGCCGCAAGGAGCAGGAGGACGCACGCAGCCAGATCGAGGCGCTCGAGGCGCAGATCGGGTCCATCCGCGCCGTCCTGCTGGGCGGCGCTGGCATCAAGCTTTGAGGGCGCTGAAGCTTCACGATTCCACCCTGTATCCCCTTTCTCCTCTTTCCCTCTCTGTAGCTGATACCCCTACACCTCCGCTTCAGTCCGAGTTGTGTCCTTCTATTGCTTGAATCGATCTTGTCTAAGACAACAGGTGCGAGATGCCGGTCTTGCGCGAAGTACAAGAGAATCAAACAGCCCGCCCCTCGCGCCGCCATCACATCGCCGCGCTCGCCGCTGTCCCCGCACCGACGAAGCGCCCGAACGAGTCGAAGACCTTGCCCGCGCCCTCGGCCGACGGCTTTGCCCTCGCCTTGTTGCGCTTGGCGCCCGCGCCGCGGTCGACGCGCTCGAACCGCACGCCCGCGAGCGCGCCCTCGATCGCGACCTCGACGCGGCGGCGGAGCTCGCGCGCGGCGGCCTGGTCGCAAAAGATGGGCGCGAGGCGGTACGAGAGCCAGAGGTAGAGGGTGAGGCAGCGGTGGAACGACTCGAGCGACTGGAGCATCGTCGGCGTGAAGACGGCCGCCTGCTTGCGCGTCAGGCCGTCCGAGGGCGACTGCGGTGCGCCCGTCGAGCCTCCGCCGGACTGAGCTGCGGCATCGGCTGCCGCTTGCTGCGCCTCGCGCGCCTCTTGCACCCGGTCGAGCACGTCGAAGACGCCGGCATCGGCGGCCCACTGCGCCATGAGGATGGGATTGCCGAGTGCGTAGGCGCGCGCAAACTCGACGAGCGCCTCGACGACGCGGGCGTCGCGGAGGTTGACGGGCGCCGAGCCGAACAGGTAGCGCTCCTGGAAGGTGAGCGGGTGGATGCGCGCGATGAGGTCGCCCACCTCGCCAAAAGACTGCGTCCCCGTCACGCGGTAGTGCGGCTTGGTGCGCGTGATGGCGCGCGAGAGGTTGAAGATGCGGGACAGAGGGGTCGAAGGCGGGAGGAGAGCGTAGAGTGCTTTGAAGGACTCGAACGGCGCAGCGAGCGATGCCTGCGTCACTTGGACGGTCGGCTGCGCCATCGCCTCGCGCAGAATCGGCAAGTCGACCGCGTCGAGCGTCGTGGCCTCGCCGGGGACGGTGACCTTCTCAGCAGGAGAGGCGGGATCGAGGTCGGGCGCGGATGGCGAGACGGGCTGGTGCACGCCGTAGCGTCCAGCTCGACCGGCGATCTGCTTGATCTGCGGCGTCGGCAGACGGATCTCGTTCGCGCCGTCAAACTTGTGCATCGACTCGAACACGATGCGGCGGATCTTGCTGTGGAGGGGCGACGACTGTCAGCAGAAGATTCGGAAGGAGGCGGAAGCACAGAACGCACAGGTTGAGACCCATTCCGACGGCATCACTCGCCACGAGTACGTCGTACGCGCCCTCGTTGAAGGCGCGCGCCTGCTCCTCGCGCACCTCGGGCGGCAGACCGCCATACGCGACCGCGACGCGCAAGCCTGTCTTTTCCTCGATGGCACGCTTGAAGGCGAAGATGTTGCTTCGCGAGAAGGTGACGAGGCAGTCGCCTTTGCGGATGCGCGACAGGTCGCCGTCGAGCGACCGCTCGGCCACAACGAGGGGCGAGAGGCGCTGGTAGCGCTTGACGACGCACTCGTCGCCGAGCTCCTCGGCGATGCGCTGCACGAGTTCGACGACGCTTTCCTCGCCGCACAGGTGCAGCTCGTCGCAGATGCTGCCGACGACCGCGGCGGTCCAGGCGTTTCCGCGCTGCGGGTCGCCGATCATTTGGATCTCGTCGACGACGCCAACCTCGAGGTGCTTGCTGAGCGGGAACATCTCGACCGTGCACGACTGGAGGCCGGCGTCGGGGTCGAGGATGCGCTTCTCCTCGCCCGTGACGAGGTTGCACGTGCGCACTCCTTCGTCGCCAATCTTGCCCTCGTTG
The DNA here is from genome assembly GCA_036244875.1 of Rhodotorula paludigena. Taxonomy (NCBI): domain Eukaryota; kingdom Fungi; phylum Basidiomycota; class Microbotryomycetes; order Sporidiobolales; family Sporidiobolaceae; genus Rhodotorula; species Rhodotorula paludigena. Next base: position 852,135 of record BQKY01000010.1, read on the forward strand.
AAGCGCGCAAAGACCTCGTGCGCGAGGAGGCGCAGCGGGCCGGCGTATGCACCGGTGCGCGCGCGTGCGAGGGCGACGAGTGCAGAATGCGTCTTGCCCGAGTTGGTCGGGCCGACATGAAGGATGAGGCGGCGGCGGTGCTGGCGCGCGGTGGGGAAGATCTCGTACGAGAAGCGGAAGTCGGAGATGTCGGCAAGCTGGTGGAGCTTGGCGAGGGTGGGATCGGGGACAGGCGAGGCGTGCGAGGGCGGAGAGAGGGGGACGGAAGCGCGGACCCAGGCGAGGAAGGTCGAGAGCGAGGCATTCCAGAAAGCCTCGTCGCCGTCGCTGACATAGGCCGACCTGAGCATCTCGAGGTCCCACTCGACGGTGCTGGCGCTGCTGCCGCGGCCCTGCTCGCCCAGCTTCCGCCCCTGCTCGTCGAAGGGAAGGTGCTCCGCTGCCTCGGTCGCCCATTGATCGGCCAGCTGGCTCAGTCGGCTGGTCCGTACTCCGATGTCCTCTGCGAGCGTCCTCAGCTCGCGCGAGTCTGGCCGCCACGCCGTGCGGAGGTGATGAGCGAGTCGCGAAGCGAGAGCGGCGGTCGAGACGGCACTCGGGCCGGCCTTTGGGCTGCTGCGCCCGCCAGTCCCTCGTCCCGTTCCTGCTGCAGCTCCTGCGCCCCTGCCCCAGCCAGAGAATGCGGATTGTGATGGCGATTTCGAGGCGGTGCGGCTGCGGCGAGTCGCCTTTCCGCGAGCGAGGCACGCAGACGAGGCGAAGGCGCGAGCACAGCCTTGCAGCGGTGCAGATCTTGCTGCGCGAGCAGCCACTGCAGCTGCTTTCAGCATGAGTGCAGAGCGACGGGATCAAAGCGGACGAGAAGGTCTGGCGGTGAGAATACAATGGCGCAATACAATTTGGATACAAGTGCTGCTTGTATTCGAGCTCAGCCTCGCCCTTGCCCGTCTCTCGCAACCTCGCTTCTCTCGTCTGACCGCGTACGAGCGCACCCTGGCAGCCATGGCGGGCTTCATCATGACGCTCGACTCGGACGACGATGCCCCCCGCTCGCCCTCGCCCCCGCCCGCGCGCTCGTCCTCGTCGAAGCGCCAGCCGACTTCCGCACCCGCTCCCGCCCCGCCCGCTCAGCCGGCCAAGCCCAAGAAGCTTACCAAGAAGCAGCGTCAGAAGCAGAAGCGGACAGACGTCGGCTTGGCTGCGCAGGACGCCGAGTCGGAGCGCGAGGACGAAGAGACGACCGCGAGGGGCGGTGCAGACGTAGGAAAGATGGACAAGGGCTTCGTCTTCGACGGGTTCGGCGGCGGGTTCGTCGGCAGGGAGCGCAACAACGTCTGGGTGCGTGCAGGATGATCTGTTACAGCCGTGACGATGGGCTAACGCAGTCGTTGCTTCTTCAGGACTCGGGAGAGGCTTACATCCAGAAGCGTCCCAACGCTATGGTGCGTCCCGCTTTCCTCGTCTTTACTCATTGCCTTGCGCAGTGTAAGGTTGACCCGATCCCATTCGCAGCCTCGCGTGACCGTCGACGAGATCATCGCCCGCCGCGCCCCCGAGCGCGAAGCCGCCCTCGCCGCTGCCGAGGCGCAAGCGCTCCTCGACGAGTCGGACGGCCTCGGTGGCAGCGACGACGAGGACGAAGACGGCGAGGAGCTCGGCGACGACGAGCTCGAGGCCGAGATGATCCGCGAGCTCGAGAACGGCGAGCTCGACTTTGAGGGGATCGACGAGGACTCGGATGAGGAGGGTGCTGAGGGAGCAGACAGCGAGGACGAGGACGGCGAGGCTGAGAGTTACGAGGAGAAGGCAGATGAGGAGACGGTCGCACCGAAGGCGCCGGCGAAGAAGGCGGCATCGGCTGCGGACGTCGAGAACGACGAGGAGAATTGGCTCGGTATCGGGCAGAAGAGCGATGCCGAGGATGATGAAGAAGACGACGAGGAGCAGGATGCGGAGGAAGACGCCGAGATGACGGGTGCGTAGTCTCAATTCCAGCCGTGTGGGCGACCCGAGCTGATTACCTTCTTGCTTGCAGCTGCGCCCAGCGGCTTTGCCGCACTCGCCGACGTCAACGAGTCTGACTTGTCGGATGCGTCGGACGCCGAGGCCGAGGCTGCTGCAGCCGGCACGTCTGCCGCGGACGCCGCTCTCGCCAAGTCCTTCTTCACCTCGCACCGCAACACGTCGACTCTCCCTTCGAAGAAGCCCCTCTCCTTCACCTCTCTCCCGTCCTGCACGCTCTCTCGGCAGCTGCTCCTCGCTCTCCAGTCCCTCAACCTCTCGACCCCCACGCCCATCCAAGCCGAATGCATCCCGCTCGCCATGCTCGGCAAGGACATCGTCGCCTCGTCGGCGACCGGCTCGGGCAAGACGGTCGCCTTCTGGGTCGGCGTTCTCGAGCGCCTCCTCCACCGCGACCGCAAGAACCCCATGACCCGCGTCGTCGTCATGACCCCGACGCGTGAGCTCGCAGTCCAGGTGCACGGCGTCGGCATGGCGCTCGCGCGCTACACGGACGTCACCTTCTGTCTCTGTGTCGGTGCGTCTCTTTCCTGTAGAGTCTTGCCGTTGACGGCGGACCTGACGGTTTTCGCGTGCGTGCAGGCGGTCTCTCGCTCAAGGTGCAGGAAGCCGAGTTGAAGCAGCGCCCGGACGTCGTGGTCTCGACTCCCGGTCGTCTCATTGACCACGTCCGCAACACGCCGTGCTTCTCGATGGACGGCGTCGAGGTCCTCGTGCTCGACGAGGCCGACCGCATGCTCGAAGAGGTGCGTTTGATCTGCCGAGCTCTGCATCTCGAGACTCCCTACGAGAAGTGTGCTGATGATCGACCGTGACGTTGATGCACAGGGTTTCCGCGACGAGCTCGAAGAAATCATTGGCGCCGCCCCTCGCTCCCGCCAGACCCTCCTGTTCTCCGCCACTGTCACCGAGAGCGTCCAGTCGCTCACGCGTCTCTCGATGAACAAGCCTGTCCGTGTCAAGATTGACGAGATGGGCGCGGCGGCGAAGGGCCTCGACCAGGAATGTACGTCTATTCAGTCGGGCTTCCACCTCGGGACGCTTCGTCCTCGTTCGATGGCGGTGGTTGATCGTTGTGGTGTACAGTCTTGCGCGTCCGTGGCGACAAGGCGGGCGAGTCAATCGAGCTCAACTCGCGCTCGGGCGAGCGGCACCGCGAGGCGCTCCTCATCGCGCTGTGCACGCGCTCGTTCTCGACCGGGCGCACCATCATCTTCTTCCGCTCCAAGGCGCAGGCGCACCGCATGAAGATCCTCTTCACGCTCTTTGGCCAGGGCCTCGAGCGCTCGGACGAGCTGCACGGAGACCTGACGCAGGAGCAGCGGTTGCGCAGCTTGAAGCGCTTCCGTGACGGCGACGTCGGCTTCTTGCTTGCGACGGACTTGGCGTCCCGTGGGTGCGTCGAGCTTTCAATCTCTCGGTCTGCTGCTCCGCCGCCGGAAGCGACTTGTGCTGATTGCGAGCCCTCTTGCGCACAGTCTCGACATTAAGGGTATCGAGAATGTCATCAACTACGAGATGCCCAAGTCGATCGAGATCTATCTTCACCGTGTCGGCCGTACTGCACGTGCCGGCCGCAAGGGTCGGTACGTCTCAGCCCTTTCACCCTCTCTCCGCACGATCGCATCGCTCACCCGTTCTCCGGCTCGCAGTGCCCTCACGCTCGTCGGCGAGTCGGACCGCAAGCTCGTCAAGCTCGCGATGAAGCACGCGCCGCCCGAGTCGATCAAGCAGCGCACGATCCCGACCGACGTGGTTGCGAGCGTCAGCAAGCAGCTGCGTGCGCTCGACGGAGAGGTCAAGGCTGTCGTGCAGGAGGAGCGCGAGGAGAAGGAGGTGCGTACCCGTGCAACGGGCTCGGAGCGGTTCTGTCGGGCTCAGTACAGGCTAAGCGCTGATGTCGCCCGCCCCTGCTATACGTGCAGATCCGCCGCGGCAACATGGAGATTCAAAAGGCGAGCAACCTGCTCGAGCACGAGGCCGAGATCAAGTCGCGCCCGGCACGAACGTGGTTCCAGACGCAGTCGGAAAAGAACGCCGCCAAGAGTGCGACCCATTCCCTCCGTTCCGTACCGCTTGACAGCTTGGGCCTCTCGCTGATCGATCTGCCTCTGGTTTTCACAGAGCTCGGCAAGGACGAGCACAACTCGAAGTTCCCGGAGAAGCAGAAGAAGCGCGCGTTCGAGGAGGACGAGGAGCCCTTGTCCAAGCCGGTCCGTCTCAACTCCTCCGCTGTCTTAGGGCCTCAAGCTGACGCAACGTCACCACAGCCCAAGCGAATGCCGTTCTCGGGTCTCTCGCGCCGCGAGAAGCGCCGCAAGATGGCGATGCGCGAGGAGGAGGAAGACCGCGAGACTGGCGCCGCGCGCGAGGTTGCGTCGTCCGTCCGTGCGGCCAAGAAGGCGTCGATGCCGCGCAAGATCACCGCTGCACGGCCGGAGCGACCGGCGGGCGAGGGCGGGTCGCAGCACAAGAAGAAGAAGAAGGAGAAGGTGAGCATCTTCGACCGCGAGATGGGCGTCGCGGGCGGGAACGGGCCGAGCGACAAGCGGCCGGGCAAGAGGGAGCGCGAGATGGCCAAGGGCGGGGCGGATGGGAAGGGCGCGAAGCAGAAGCTGGGGAGGATGGGGCCGAAACCCAAGCGGCGCTGAGCGACGAGGAGGACCTGTTGCGCTCCCCCGATTTTCGTAATTTCGCGCATTGCAGTCGCATCAGTGCGCATCTATCGTGACCCTGAGAGCGCGCGTGGCTGTCCACGAGAGGGTCTTTCCGAATGCCCTCATCTCCTCCTCGTCGGCCTCTTGGCTTGTTCTGCCTCCTCTCTCGCTCTCGCGGCTGATTTGACGACTGCCCCGCTGCCTCGTAGTCATGGGCGCAGTGTGCGGCAAGGAGGACCACTTTGACAGTCTCGCAAAGCACGGCTCCAAGGGCCACACGCTCGGCTCGTCCCCCACAACGCCCGCCGCGGCCCCGCCCGCCCCGAAGAGCGTCTCGACGAGCCCGCCGCAGCGACTCGGCGGTCCGGCGAGTGCCGCGCCCGAGTCTGCGGACGCGGCGGCGCGGAGAGAGGCGATGCTCGCAGCTGCCGAGGCGAGGACCAAGGCGGTGCGTTCCCGTCCTCTCACACCCTCCACTACGGCGAGATACGGGCTTTGCAGCTGACGCGGACGAGTGCACGCAGTCGTCTGGGCGCGGCGCACCGAACGGGGGAGGCAAGCTCTCGGCGCAGCTGGCGAGCCAGTCGAGGGACGGCGGGCGCAAGGAGGAGGCGCGGCTCGAGGCAGAGCGCAGGGGCGAGCAGCTCGTGGTGCGTCTCCAGCTCACACGTTGTCGGAGGCGGCACTGACGTACCCCGCGGCAGTGGGACTGAACACCCTCGCCCTCGTCTTCCGCGCGGTACTCCTCACGTTATCCCTGTTGTCATCAAGCCTTTCTTCGTTCCTGCACTCAACGAAGCCAGGAGAGAACGTCGTATTGCACGTCGCGTCACTCTGGCCCGTTGATGCGCATGATCTCCTTCTTCGACAGGCTGATCTGGCCCCTCCCCCACTTGCCGACTGCGCCGCCGAGCCCGCGCTGGCGCTTGTCGAGCCCGTCGGCCTTGCGCTTCTCCTTGAGCGAGAGCGCCTCGCGGCCCATCCCGACGCTGCCCTTCTTGGCGCCCTGCCCGTGCCCCGCCGCCGCGTCGCGCAGCTGCGCGCGCTTGAGGTTGGCCGCGTTCTGCCCCTTGCGCAGCAGGCGCGGCGCGTTCTTCGGCAGCGGGGTGTGGCCCTTGAGCGCCTTGGTGGGCGCGAGGGGCAGCTCGCGGAGGAGGTCCGGGAGGGAAGCCGATGAGCCCGACGTGAGGGGCTTGATGAGCGAGGAGAGGTGCGAGTCGAGCTTGGAGAGGTGGCTGCACGACGGTCGCTCCGTCAGCACGATCTTGCAGACCAGGGAGAGAAGAGAGAGCGCACTTCTCCTCGGCAGCGTCGGCCTCTTGCGCCTCGGCCGACTGCGCACCACCCTTCCCAGGCGTGCCTCCGAGCCCGGTCGCAGCCAGCGCCTTCTGCTTGGCCCTGCCACCGACATACTTGGCGTTGGCGGCGTCCGCGATGGACGGCTTGACGTGCAGGTTCTTGACCTTTCCGGCCTGCGCGAGAGAGGAGCGTGAGTGAGCGAGAATACGAGGCGCAAAGTGAACATGGGAAAGGCCGCACCTTGAAGTCGCGAATCTCGCGCTTGTTCATCGGTGCAGGAGACGCTCCGAATGACGAGGTGGCTTCTCGCCCGGGTTCGACAAAGGCGACGACGGCTGCGGCGGATGCTCCTGCATGATCGGCGGGAGTGAGCGACAGTCGAGGTGGACGGAAGCGGCGGCAAGCGCACTCTTCTTGGGCCGCTCGAGGTCCTCGAAGCCCTCATCCTCGTCCCCGTCGCTCCCTTCAGCGCCCTCGTCTTCCTCATCCTCCTCCTCATCCTCCTCCTCGTCCTCGAAATCCGCATCGTCCATCTCCCACACGCTCTTCACCGGCTTGAGCGCAGGCGCCGCAGCAGCGGCACTCGTGCTCGCCATGGGCAGCGCGCCCGCAAGGAAGCTCGCCTGGTGCGCCTCGAGCGCGGCGAGCATCGCGGCACGGTCGTCGTCCTTGTCGCCCTCGTCGTCGTCGTCGTCGTCTGAGCTCGCGTGGCTCGATGCAGAGGCGGCATAAGTCGGTCTGTGGCCCTGGAGCAGGTGAGCGTGGCTCTCCCGCGGGCGAGAGCCGAGACGGCGCACCGGTTCGACGCTTTGTGCGGCGGTGCAGCAGGTGCGCTCTGCTTGAGGCGCTTTGCGGGCGGCGCAGCGGCCGAGGGGGCCTTGCCCTTGCCCTTTGCGAGCGCAGAGGCCTTGCGCTTGGTCGCAGCTGGTGCGGGCATCTCTCCGTGGCAGGTGAACGAGGAGAAAGAGCGGGGACCGTGCAGCAAGCAGAGGTGAATGACAACAACCGAGGAAGAACGATGGAGGCAAGGGATGCAGAGTGTCTGTGTAGGGAGAACCAGTGTCCGTCGGACGCGCTTTACGCCGAATCAGGCCATGAGGATGAGCCCGCCTGCTGCCGCTACCGCTCCGAGTCCGAGCGAGAGCACGACGCGATCGGCGGCCGCAATATAGCTGCATGTTACGTTGATCAGCACGCTGTCCTGACTACAGGCACTCGTGAGCAACGCACGAGTCGTCTGGCCCGATAGCGATGCCGCTTGCGCCCGATGCGCCCGGGGCGAAGGCGGTCCACGAGCCTGTGAGCTGAGCGGGGGTCGCGGCGGTCGTCTTGTTGGGCTCGACGGACGACTGGGAGACGGAGACGGTCGAGGTGACGTTGACGGTGATGTTGCGGCTGCCCGAGACCGAGATGCTCTGCGAGACGACGACGGACGGTGCCGAGTTGGACGAGGGCGCGGCGGTGATGCTCGCGTTGCCCGAGGTGGACGCGCTCGCGGACGAGGAAGCAGACGACTGCGAGGTGGCGGATGCGCTGCTGGACGGGCCCTGGGCCGCGACGAGGGCTGCAGCGACGAGCTGTGGGGAGACGGAGAGCGGGAGTGAGCAGGCGATCGAGCGGGCGGGCGAGGGTGCAGGCAGGGTGGACGCACTGCGAGTACGCCCGAGAGTGCGATGCGCATGGCTCTGCCCAGACAAGCGCGAGTGCAGGTGGCGCGCGAGAGCCAAGCACCGCGAGCGACGAGGATGAGACCAAGTCGACCTGCGACGCACCGCGACTGCCGGCTCAGAGGCGAGCGAGCGAGTGCGATGGGGGACTGGCACCCACACGGATCCCCGCCCGCAGCCTACCCGCCGTCCCTCTGGCCGGGAAGCGCTCCTCCTCCTCCGCGACATGCCCCTGTGCCCGGCCCGAGCAGCTCTGGGTGGGGCCCAGGCGCGCGCATCTACTTTGGCGGGTCCGCCGCTCCTCCCAGCATGAACACCCGCGTCGCCCCGCCCCGCCGCGGCCAGTCGAGCCTCCACTCGGCAGCACCGCCTCCTCGTCGACCCGCGCTTCCGCCGCAAACCCCGCCGCCAGCGCCCGTCCTGCTCACCGACGGCGTGTGCTGCTGCTGCGGGAGCCCGCTCAGGTACCCGCGCGCCAGCCCCAGCTTCCGCTGCACCGTGTGCGACACCGTGACGGACCTCTCGGACGAGCAGAGGCGCGGAAAGGCGCGGGAGGGTGCGGTCCTCGGTCCTGTTGCACTGCGCAGGGTGCTCACATTCAACTCGCAGGCACGCCCGTCCCCGACGCTACTCCCGTGACAGAGGAGCAGATCCTGGCGCTCGTCGAGAGCTTCCGCGCTCGAAGAAACGAGACGGACGAGGAGCTCGCACAGCGGCTGAGCCAGGTAGAGCTCGGCTCGTCCTGCGCAGAGCACGACGACGACCCCGAGGACCTGCTCCTCGCCTTTATTGCGACCGCTTTCGACAACCTGCCGAGCCTCGACGCTTCCTTCCGGTCCTTTCAACCATCCCTCCCTCTCGCCGTGCCTTCCTATTCCACCCTTTCCGCCTTCTACGACGTCGTCAAGAATCGACCTATTGCACTCGACCTCCTGCGCGGGCAGGTAGATGCAATCCTGCGAAGACCGGGCCCGACTCTGCTGCAGAGCAGTGCGTGGCTGATATCGCTCATCGAGGTGCGTGTAATGCTCGGAGCCGCTCCCTGTCGAGCTATTCTGACGAGCTCACGTAACGTCACAGTGCCCTGTATTCTGGGCTGAGGGCACATCCGATGGCGAGCAGCGACGATTGCTCCTCTCACGCTTCATTGGCATGTGCGTTCCTCTCGCTCGTCATTGTCTCATAAGCCTCCTAACACATTTTCACGCCTGCAGCCTCGCGAACCTCCCGAACGCGCTCCACCACACTCTCGTGACCTACCTCTCGTCACCTACGTATCCGCGCGCCGCACTGCAGGCCAAAGTCGACCTCCTCTGCAGCTTTCTCTCCCACCGCATCGGGCTCTGCCTCGCCTCGGACGACCTCGGCTCATACGCCGACGACTGGATGGTGCGCGCGTGCGCCCGCGTCGGGAGCCTGCTCTGTGCGTCCCTCGCCCCGGCTTCCTCGTCTTCCTGCCGCTCACTTGCCCGCATGGCGCAGTCGCGGCAAACGCAAAGAGGCACCAGGTCCCGCTGTCGGCCTTCTACGTCACGCTCATCGACTCGCTTGGCGAGCATGCGCTCGTGCAGGACTTTCAGACGTGGGAGTCGCAGAGCGGGTGCGTCGAGCGGTCGTGTCCTGTCGTCGCCCTCTTGACATTGCCAAGAGGAACTGACTGGGCGTACACGTCGAGTACAGGCGCTTCGCCCTGTGCCAGTACCCCTTCTTGCTCAGTCTCGGCGTCAAGCTCGTCCTCCTCGCATACGACGGCGAGCGGCAGATGGTGCGCCCGCCCTTGCGCTACAACTCGGAAGGTCCAAACTCACACTCAAGCGTATGGTGCAGATGGACCGCGCGCGAGAAGCGGTCCGCGCAACGCTGTCGACCCGGCAGCTGGATAGCCCAGTCCTCGTGTTGACGGTCCGGCGCGAGCACCTCGTCACCGACAGCCTTCGCCAGGTGAGAATAGCTCTCCAGCTTATCGTAAATGGTCAGGCTGATGAAGTGCTCGAACGGCAGATCTCGCTCAACCGCGTCAACCTCAAGAAGCCGCTGCGGATCAAGTGGGAGGGCGAGGAAGGGGTCGATGCCGGTGAGACTTGCAGCTCTGCCCACGTCCGCACACACCTGACAACCCTGTTGCTCCAGGCGGGCTGCGCAAAGAGTGGTTCCTCCTCCTTTGCCGCGACCTCTTCAACCCGCACTTTGGCATGTTTGTGCACGACCCCGACTCGAACCTGTGCTACCTCAACCCGGGCGCCGTCGGCATGGAGGACGACTTTTGGCTCGTCGGCGTCGTGTGCGGCTTGGCCGTGTATAACGCAGCGACGCTCGATGTCCCGCTGCCACTGGTACGTGAAACCGTCAACTCCTCGCTTCTCTGCTTGCACTGGCGGGCGGACAGCTGACAGATCAAGGGCTCGACTGTAGGCCATCTACAAGAAGCTCTGCTCCGAGCCGCTCGCCCTCGCAGACCTCGCGCAGATACAGCCGAGTCTCGCACGTGGCCTGCAGCAGCTGCTCGACTATGACGGGGGCGACGTCGAGGAGGTGTTCTGCCGCTCGTTCGTCGGGACGTACGAGGCCTGGGGCGAGGTCGTTGAGGAGGACCTGATCGAGGGCGGGAACGACGTCGCCGTCACGGAGGCGAATCGAGAGGGTGCGTCCACTGGGACTGCCTTAAGCGTGCACTGGCTGACCCGTTCTCTCACAGAGTACGTCCGTCTGCTGGTCGACTTCCTCCTCTCCCGCTCGGTCGAGCCCCAGTTTGCCGCCTTTGCCGAAGGGTTCAGCGAGGTGTGCGCCGGAAACGCGCTTTCGCTCTTCAAGGCCGACGAGCTCGAGCTCGTCGTGCGCGGGTCGACCGAGCCGCTCGATATCGACGCTTTGCGCGGCGTGACCGCGTACGAGGGCTTTTCGCCGAATGAACCGACTATCATGTGAGTTCGCCTGTGCTGTGATTACCGCTGCAGCTGCTCACCAGCCCTTCTCCCCATCAGGCACTTCTGGTCTGCCTTCAGATCTTTCTCGCCAACCAAGCAGCGCCTTCTGCTGGCCTTTATCACCGCCTCGGACCGCATCCCGGCGACGGGCACCTCGGCGCTGCAGCTCAAGCTGCAGTGTCTCGGCGAGGACAGCGACCGCCTCCCGCAGAGCCACACGTGCTTCAACGCGCTCGCCATGTATCGCTACGGGACGAGGGACAAGGTCGAGCGGATGCTGACGCTCGCTATTGAGGGGAGCGAGGGGTTCGGGTTGCGGTAGAGCGAGGACTCAGTTGGTCTCTGTAGCATCGCGCGTGAACAGCGCTTTTGACGCTGGTGTAGCATTATTCACGCTGCATGAATAGCAAGGTCAGCCAGGCGAATCACAGGGAAGCTCGCGAGCGACCTGCCTCGGGAACCCTGCACTGCCTCCTTCCCTCCGCCTGCTCGCATGCCCACGCGACGTCACGCAGCGGGCGCTGTAACTCCGGCAGTAAAGTCAAGAGATGCGCCTGGATTGCCAGCGAAGCGCTGGAAGCGCCCAAACGTGTGGCTCGGCAAGGTGATCCCGCTCTCGTTGCTCGTGTTTGCGGTCAGCGGCTACTCGCTCGTCGTCACGGAAATCAGTACGCTTGCTTCTCTGCTGCTTCTGTCTGTCTCTCAAGGTCTGACAGACTCTTTCCACCGCAGTCCCGCTGCTGTATCGCCGTCGACCGCCCGTCGCACTTGCCTATGCACTCGTTGTGCATGTCACGCTCGCTTTAACGGCCTACTCGTACTTTGCGGTGTATCTCCAGCCCCTTGATCCGCCAAAGACTGGAGACCCGCCCCGAGAAGTGCGAGACAAGCGCGTCGTGCGTTGTTTTCGCACACCTGCACTGCTTCAGCGCACTGACGCCCCGCCTACCGCAGATTTTCGCATGCGACGAAATGGGCCAGCCCATGCGTTGCGGCCGCGACAGGTGCAACGGCGCCTGGCAATCGCTCCGCACGCGACACTGCCGCGACTGCGGCACATGCCGCCCCGGTTTCGACCACCACTGCGCCTTCATGGACTCGTGCGTGTGCGCCGCGACGCTCAAGCCCTTCTGCTGCTTCTTGTTCTACGCCGCGGTCCTCCTCGCCGTCGGGCTTGTCCCGCTTACGCCGCTGCAGTGGCGCGCGTGTAGAGAGGTTGTGAGCGAGACGTGGTGGTCGGACGAGATGCGGCGGGACTGGTGGGACGGGTGGAGGGGCTGGATTGGCGGGCCTGTCTACCGGTGCGTCCTCAGTCTGTGGCTCCCTCTTGCTTGGGACATTTCCAAGCCTGGTTCGTATCGCCCATTGCGCAGATACGCCGGTGCTCTCCTCCTCGGGTACCGACAATACCAGCGGACCGCGCATGAACGACCGCTCATCATACCCGACATCCGTGTGCGCACCTTTCGGGAAGGCGCCCTCACCTACGCCTACGACGAGCCACTCTTTCCTCGACTCGCTATTCCCCACCTCAGCACCCTCTTTATTAGCTTTTTTGCGGCCTTCATCACCGTGATCGCACTAGTCAGTAAGCCTTCGCACTCCCTTGCGCCTGCAGATGTTCAGGCGCTGACCTCGTCATGGCGCAGTGCTCGGCGTCGTCGTCCGGCACGCTCGGGACGGCGTCTCCTCCGTCCAGCTTGAGCGGCTCAAGCTGTGGCGCGCGCAAGACCCGCTCGAGCCGGTGTACGACGCGCGCATCCGGCTGTGGGTCCCTCTACCGCGCGACGAGGTGCCTGCCGGCGGAGCGGTTGTCCTTGTCGAGCCGGATGTGCCGCTTTTCGACCTAGGCGCAGCGGAGAACTGGAGGAAGGTGATGGGGCGGAAGTGGTGGCAGTGGTTCCAGCCATGGGTACCGAGGTGCGGGTGGAGCTTCCTTGCACGAGCCGGACCTTCGCAAACTGACGACGCCTCCTTGGTGCGCAGCGAGTTCTCCGACTTTGACATGAGTCCGACCGCAGTAAAGCTTCTAGAACAGCGAGCGCGCAAGCAGCTCTAGATACTGACTCAAGCATTCTCTACTGGAGAGGCGAGAATGAGAGGGAGACGAGCTCGTCTAGTGATTCATCTCTACGCCGTTTCCGGCACCAGCTCGATAGTCTTGACCAGCAAGCAGTGCGGTGCGCCATCCTGTGCAGTGACAGCGTCAGTACATGCCAGACGAGACGAAGGAGAAGCGAGCACACCTCCATGAACTGCTCCCCCTCGCGCACATAGCCCGAGCGCGCGTAGAACCCTTCGGCATGCATCTGAGAGTGGACAAGCGCCTTGACGCTTGTCTTGCCGTGCAGGGCGACGCCGGCCTTGCCCCGGCGGTGGTGCAGGTGATCCTCGACGGCTTGCATCAGGAGCTTGCCGGTGCCGCCGCCGCGGAATTTTGGCAGGACTGCACTCGAGCACGATGAGCAACGAGCTTCGCGAGTAGGGGAACCTCGCACGCACCACAGACGCGGCCAATCTTGCCTGCTGCCAGACCAGGTTTGGGCCACCAGCGGATCGTGCCGGCGTCCTCCTCTGTCCCGTCTTCGTTGGTCATAGTCATGATGAAGTGGTCTGACGATTCGTCCTTGCTGGATAGCAACGTGTCGGGTTAGCCGCTGCCACATCGAGGACGAGACGAAAGAGGCGCACTCGTCCAGCTCGTCCTCCATGGTGAAGCCCTGCTCGTCCACAAAGACGGCGATTCGGATCTTCAGACACCGCTCGAAGTCCTCGCACAGCTGCACGCGGTACGTGCGCGGCTTCTTCGTCGTGAGTGTGGCCGGTGCGACTCTGCGAAGTCGAAAGTGAGCGCGGTGGCGCGCAACGAGACGCGGTTACAAGCGCACTCGGGGGACAGCTTGACACGCTTGATGACCTGGCAGTGCGGCTGCCCCTCCTGTGTGAGGGAAGGGTTCTGATTAGTCGCAATTCCGCAGACACAGCCCGCAGACACAGAAAGCGCACCTCGACAAAGTCGGGCCCCTGGACGTTCCACCCAATCTTGGTGTAGAACTTTTCGGCAATCTTTTGCGCGTGCGCCTGGATCACGACGACGTCCTTGCCGCGCAGGACGTCGCCCGTCTTTCCCCTGCGCTCGCGCACATGCTCCTCGAGCGCCTCGCACAGGCGCTTCCCGGCGCCCGTCCCGCGGAACGCCTTGTGCACGGCGACGCGGCCGAGCTTGAGCTTGGGCGGGTAGAAGCGCAGCGTGCCGACGTCGGCGAGGGTGCCGTCGGCGCGCTGGACCGTCAGGAGGAGGTGGTCGCACAGCGGGTCGAGCGCGTCGACCTCGATGGCAGCGTCATAGCCTTGCTCCTCGACGAATACCTTGTAGCTAGATCCGCACGGGGGCGAGGTCGAGTCAACGAGACGGCAAGTGGGGGTCGGCGAGATGCAGATGGGACGTTGGCAGCTGGACGGTCAGCGCTGAGCTGCGGGGTAAGACTGAGAGCACGCACCGGATGTCCAGGGCGCGCTGCATCTGCTCTGGCGACTCGCAGAGCACCGTCGTGTACAGATTCCCGTCGCCGACGAGCGGAGCGTTGTACGTAGCGGCCGTCATGCTCGCGGGGTTTGCGAGGTGTGCAGCAGTGGAGAGGAGCGAGCAGAAGGACGCCGGTCTTTGCGGAGCAGCTCTCCGCGCCAAAGTCGAGGTCGTCAAGCGAGCGCGAGCGAAACGATTCCGCGGCTTCCACGCGGTGTCGCACGCCTCCACTTGTTCCTGCCCGAAAGCGCGATAACACGGACGACGTTAACAAGAGGAGGTATGATAGCTACAGAAAGAGACGAGTGCAGGATAGGATACAGGGTAATCAGGCCAGCTTGGCTCGCGCATCCGGCTCGTCGACGAGCGCGCTGCTGCTGAATCGGACCGCGACAGGCGTCGCAGGGTCGTCCGAGCCCTGCCTCGCAGGCACCGCACCTCGCAGCGAGCCAGGTCCCGGACCCGGCAGCGCCGCCGCAGCCGCTGTGTCGACGACGAGCGTCGCGGTCGACCCGCCCGAGGACGACGTCGCGGGCGTGATGGTCGCCGAGCGGGACCGCGGCGCGCGGTGGTGCGCCGGCTGCGGCTGCCACGAGCCGGACGAGGAGGAGCGGTGCGGCGGCGGGTAGCTCCGGCCGGGCCCGTGCAGGACGAGCTCGCGCGCGCCGAGCGAACGCGCTTCTTCTGGTGAGACCATGACCTGTGCAAGAGGGGGCGTCAGTCCGAGGCACGTCACTGATGCGAGCGCGCAAACGTACCGGTGCATACACAAGCACCTTGTTCCCCTCTGCCCCCGACCCCGAGCCCGACCCCGACGCGACCGGCTGCGCCTGCGCCGTCGGCGGGAAGCTAGTCTTGACCGGCGAGCTCGCGGTGAGCGCCAACAGCGGCACGTCCTCGTCAGCCGCGACCTCGCTCCTGCCCTTGCCCGCCCGGTCCTCCGGCCGCGGAAGGAGGAAGATGCGCGTCGTCTCGTCGGCCGTTGCGGCGCGCGGCGAGCGCGCCTTGGACCCGCTCACGCTGCGCTCGCGCCGGCTGCCCGAGCTCGCGCTGTACGAGTCGCGCCGCTTCTTCTTGCCGCTCGCGCTGCGCCCGAGCGACGCCCCCGCCGCCGAGGACGGGCTCGCTTCGAGCTCGACGGGCGAGTCGTAGAAGTAGCGGTCTCCCGAGCCGTCGGTCCGGCGGCGGCTGCCGGCGCTACGCCCGTAGTGGTACGCGAGAGTCTTGACTGCGCCCCACGTGCGCAGGCCTTCGACGACGGCGAGCGAGCCGAGTGCGGAGGCGACGACGCCTTCGAAGCGGTCCTCGCACGCCTCGAGCGAGAGGCCGAGCAGGTCGGGGAGGCCAAAGGAGAGCGAGAGGGACGAGGATGCGGCGGGAGAGGAGGACAGTGCCTGGCAGAGGGTAGTTGCGAGTCCGTGAGAGGACGAAGAGGAAGGGTTGCCGATGGTGAGGAGGAGGAGGATGAGGGCGAGGAGGAGAAAGTCGAGGGCGAGCGAGACGAAGGCGTTGAGCGTGTACAGGCGCACGAACGACAGGCGGTCCTGCGAGACGGTGACATCGTCGTGAGCGGCCAACTTGCCAAGTGGGGGGGGAACCTCGGCATCCTGCGCAGGCGAGGGAGCGCACCGTGATCAGTCCGTACAGGCCCACGAGGCTTATCCCTGCCGAGCACCACGACCACAGCTGCACGCGCGCAAGCGTCAGCACTCGCCGCCGCGATCCTCTGCGACCACCTCCGAGTTCGGGGAGAGCGGCGCACCCTCCCGATCCCGAGCAGCGCCGACACGCCCGCGAGCCTGCGCCACTCTGCGCCCTCGAGGTCCCGCGCGTCGTCTCCGCCGGCTCCGCCGCCCGAGCGCAGGGACGAGTCGTCGTCGGTGGTGCCGAGGGCGATGGCGAGCGTCGCTTGCACGCCGGACAGCTTGGCGGCGAGCCACAGGTGGAACACGAGCGAGGCGAGCGCAATTAAGAGCACGGGACGGCGTCGGTGCTGCCCGGATCCGCTCCCTGGATTTCGCGGCAACATCGCGCACAGTGCAGGAGAGAGAGAGAGCGAGAGAGGTGAGGGGCCGACGGGACCCTCGACAGCGGAAAGGGGATGAGTCGGCAGCGTTACAGAGGGAGCTAGCTAGACAGAGGACGAGTGCACGGAAAGTGGAGCAACAGGGAGGAAGGGAATGCAAACGACGAGGTGGAAACGACAGGAGCATCGGAGACGACGCGAAAGGCGAAAACGGAACGCGGGCGGGATATCGCAGTGGAGAGACAGCACAGGCGAGACAGTCTATGCAGAGGGCGGGTGCAGACGGAGCGGGATTCAGGGCGGAGGAGGCGACATGAGCCCGACGTCTTCGCTCCGCGTGCGCAGTCGCCGGCTCGTCTTGTCGTCGGCGACGAGCGTCGACGTGCTGGACCCGGTTGGCGTGCATGGCGGAGAAAGCTCGGCTGGTTCGTCGACAAAGAGCGAGGGGGCGAGCGTGGTCGAGGACGAGGACGAGGAAGCAGAGGCGGAGGAAGAAGACGAGCGGAGGCGAGGCGGACGCGGTCGCTTGCTCCGGCTTGATGAAGGCGGTGGCAGCGCGTCACCCGTGTTGGCGCGCGAGCGTGGCGGCGACGCAAAGTGGGGGAAGGCGGCATACGTTGGCGAGTGCGAGTGGAACACGGGCTGCCCGCGCTCGTCGAGCACGACGGGGACAAACACGAGCTGCGCGCCGTCGTCCCGCCGCTGCGCCGTGCTCGCCATCTCCTGCCCGTACGCGACCGTCTGCGCGCGCGTGCGCTTCGACGACGTCGATGCCGGCAGGTCGAGCGCGAGCGGGCGCGGGAGCGTCTGGCTCCGCCGGGGCGACGACGAGCAGCGCGACGCGGCCGACCCGGCGCGCGGGCGCCCGAGCGTCGCCTCGAGCGCGAGGGGCGTCTTGCGCTCTCCCTCGCCGCCGCACGCGCCTTCGTCGGCGTCGCGCCCGCGCGCGGCGTCGTCGTCCGAGACCCAGGCGTCGCCCTGGTCGCGCAGCTCGCGCTCGCGGAGCTCCGAGTTGGCCTCCCAGCTGACCCAGGTGCCGTACGTGCGGAGGACGATGGCGACGAGCATGCCGAGCAGGACGCCGAGCATGGCGAGCTGCCACGTCTCTTCGCACGCGTCGAGCCCCCACAGCGGCGGGAGCTCGAGCGGCGCGGCGCCGCTGAGCCACGAGAGGTGCGCCGCGGACGACGTCGTGAGCTCGGACGCAAAGGTCGACGAGCACACAAAGTTGCCAAACGGCTCGGACAGGGACGGCGAGTAGGTGAGGAGCGAGAGGACCATGGCGAGGCAGACATTGACGAGGAGGTCGGTCGCCGTCGTGATGGCGAATATGCGGTGCAGGCGGCTCTTGCCCTGCGTATCAACGTCGTCGTCAGTCTCGCGCAGCCGTCAGCAGTCAGCAAGACACAAAGGACGCACGAGGCAGAGGCCGACGACTCCGGCCAGACTCCCCGCGGCGCTGACTATGGCCCACCGGAGCGCGGCGTCGCCGGCCCACCAGGCGACGACGCTGAGCTCGTCCCAGTCGACGCCGTCTGCGTCGCCGGCGAGCTCGTGGCCGAGCGAGTCGGTCCAGACGGTGAGAGTCGCGGCGAGGCCGGTCGAGAGGAGGAGCGACGACACGGCGACGATGAGGGCGGGGGTGCGCGCGGGAGGCGCTGCGGGACCGTGAGCCCGCTTCATGGCTGGGGCGCGGTGCTCGCGGTGCGAGAGAGGGCGAGGATGGATCGCAAAGTGGAGGGAGGCGGAGGTGGCTCGATCAGCGACGGCGAGTCGTGTGTTCACCCGCTCGAATTCAAGAGCAACTAGTGCAGAGGGCAGCAAGCCTGTGCAGTCCTGTTTCTGCGGCTGTGCAGGTGCAGGCGCGAAAGAGTAGTTCGAGGGCGGTGAAGTCAGCGCGAGGACAAGGGCTGCCCGCTGCCGAAGTGCTCATCAAAGCCGAGGCTGCTCCCTCGGGCTGATCGGGCCGCGCCGCGCTCGACTCTGCAGGCGCTCTCTCGCTCTACTCAGGACATGTGCTGCTACATTCGGAAGTGGCCAGCATATTGCAAGTAACAGGCATCTAAAATCGACCGGCCGACGGACAGAGTTACAATGAGGAAGGATCAGAGTCAAGAGGCTACCGGTACATCACAGACAGGCGAATACACAGGAAACGGGCGGCAGCATCGCGCGAGTCCTTGACAGAAGGAGAGGAGGCAGGCTTCATCGTTATGGAGGCGACTGGCGCCACGGGCCGACAAGCGCAGGCAATCACCTCGCTGCCTCCGAGTACGGGTACTCGAACGACAGGCCCTTCTTGCGCCACCGCTTTTGCCTGTAGAGCATGGATCTGGTGAGCAGGAGAAGCTTTACAAGCCAAGGTCGCAACGCACTTCTTCTTGGACGTGACGTGCTCGGTCCATGCCTCGATGCAGTGCTGCTTCTTGAATGCGCGGATAAACACGGGGTCCCTGCAAAAGCGACCGAGTCAATGGGACTGTAGCCGAGTCGAGGCACGAAGCAGAACGGGACGACACACCAGAGCTCGCTCGCGATGCCCAAGTCCTTGCAGCAGCGCATGAGCGCGTTGCTCTTGCACCCCTCGGTGGCGGTCGGCATCCCGCTCGGGTCGAAGAACTGCTGCTCGCCGCGCGCGACCGAGACGAGGCGCCCGCCGGCGACGAGCCCCCACTCGCGCGTGACGAGGTTCTTGAGCACCGTCATCTCGCCGCGCGGGACCATGCCCCACCCGCCGGGGCCGAACGCCTTGTTCAGGATGCGTCGGTACAAAATTTCGGGGAGGTACAACAGACCGTCTGCGTGGCGAGGACCGAGTCAGTCGTCGGACGAACGCAGACGTAAAGCTGCGAGCGAAAGCAGACGCACCGGGCTTGATCTCGATCTCGTGCGCCTCGAGCGGGCGCATGAGAATCTCTGCTTGTTCGCGCGAGTACGGCTGTGCCGACATGCCGTGGAAGCTCGTCGACCAGTCGACATCGGGCGTCGTCGTCGCCGTCCCCATAGCAGGCGCGGGCGCCCAGTCGCCGGCCGACCCGGCGGGCAGGCTCGCCGACGCGGCAAAGGGGTTGTGGGGCGTGGCGCGGACGAAGGACGAGCTCGCGGCGGGCTCGGCGTCGAGCGCGGGAGGCTCGAGCGGCGCGCCAGAGGGACCGCCGGCCGCGTCGAGGACGTCAAAGGTGAGAGGCTCCGGTGCGGCGCTCTTGACCGGCGGCGCGACGGTGCTGCTCCCAGCTGCGACGGACTGTGCGGCCTTGACCGCTGCGGCGGGTGCGGATCGGGCGGCAGTGGAGGTGGCGGGGGACGACGCGATGCGCGCGCGCGGTACGAAAGCGGGGCGCTTGACTGCGGCGGTGGCAGCGGTGCGAGCACGTGCAGGAGCAGCCTGCGCGAGGCTCTGGGCTGCACGCGAGAGCATGGCGGGGCGTGGACGGTTGGAGAGGGAGGGAGAGTGAGGCGGTGCGGCGGAGATCGACCGGCGCAGCGACTGCCGCCAGCGAGTGCAGCAGCGAGTGGAGTGTGGCGAGTAGACTGTCAGACACTCGCTCGCGCTTTCTGCACCCCCTCCCGAGCAGAGTCGCGGCGGGGGTTTCAGGCTGATCGCCGGTCATCTCCGCCGTCGAGCTCGAGGGCGACGCTCGTCCCGCTCGCTGCTCTCGGCTGGACCCAGGCCAGGACCACGCCCGCCATGCCCCTCAAGGCCGCAGACATCTCGCGCGTGCGCAACAAGGTCGTCCGCTCGCAGCTCAACGAAAAGCGCAAGAAGGACCAGCGACAGGCAAAGCTCAAGAAGCGCATCGCACGCAAAGAGGCAGAGGCCAGGGGCGAGACTGTAGAACGCCGTGCGTCCCTTCTCCCTCCCGCGCTGGTCGGACTGCCCCCAGTCGATGTTGCGAGGTGCCGCCCCGCCCTCGGCGCTCCTCCCCTCACTGACCCTCTCCCCCACTTGCGCTTCCCGCAGAGATCCCGCGCACGATCGAAAACACCCGCGAGTGGCTCGGCGACGAAGATGGCGAGTATGCCGACCCGCGCACCCGCCCCGCCCCCGTCTCGGTCAATGAAGACACGGGCGATGTCACCGTCGACATGGGCTCGCTCTCCAACCTCTTCCCGCTCGCCCCCGACCACCCCGAGCCCTCGACCTCGGGCCTCCCGCCCCCCGAGCCAAAGGTCCTCATCACGACCAGCCCGGGAAAGCCCCCCGCGCCCTTCACGCGCCAGTTCCTCGAGGACTTTCAGGCCCTCCTCGGCGGCAAGACCCGCGCAGACGTCGTTCCGCGCCGCAGCCCCAAGTTTGAGCTGAGCCGCGTCGCGCGGTGGGCGCGGAAACGCGGGTACGGCGCGATCGCCGTCGTCGGCGAGGACCACGCCAAGCCGAGTGCGTTTCGCTTTCGCTCTGTTGCCCGGTGCTCGAGCCATTATCTGCACCCTGAGCCTTTTTTACTGACTCGGCTTGAACCCACAGCCACCCTCACCGTCTCTCAGCTTCCGTATGGCCCGACCGCGCACTTCCGCTTGACCGGCATCACGCTGTGCAAGGACATTCCCGTGCGTGTTTCTCTCTTCTGCCATTGCATTTCGACTCTCGCTGACATTGCTGTTGCCTACGACAGGGCCACGCCTCCCCGACTTCCCACCCTCCCGAGCTCGTCCTGAACCACTTCTCGACGCCGCTCGGTCTCTCGCTCGCGACGCTCCTCTCGCAGCTCTTCCTCCCTCCCGCGCACGCCGCCCGCTTGCAGCAGCAAGGGTTCGCCGGCAGACAGGTCGTCCTCGCGCAAAACTCGCGCGACTTTGTCTTTATCCGGCGGTACCGGTACATGTTTGCGCTCAAGTCGCACCGCCTCGGCAAGACGAAAAAGAGCGTGTCGGACGTGCCGCGCATGACCGAGCCCAACCCGGAGCACGAGGTTGACGACACGGTCAAGACCAGGTTCCAGGAGATTGGCCCGCAGATGACGCTCAAGATGCGCTGGATCCGCCGCGGGCCGCTCGGCGAGACGGGCAACGAGCGCGAGCTGCGCGAGCGCTACGAGGCCGAGACGGGCGAGCAGGCGCAGGAGTTTGGCGAGGAGGCGGGGCAGCCCGGGGCGGAGGGCGAGGAGGGCGACGAGATGGACCTCGACGGCGAGCTCGGCGGGCGCGAAGACGGCGACGGTGGTGAGGGCGCGCGAGACGACGAGGACGACGACGCAGAAGCAGAGGAGGAGGCCAAGCGCGCCATTGGGCTCGACGCGGCCGACTCGACCGGGCAGCCGAATTTCCCCCCTTCTCCCGCCGATGCCTCTGCCGCACCACCAGCAGCAGCGGCGGACGCCTCACCCGCCGACGGGCCTGCAAACCCGAAGAAGCGTCCGCGGACGACGCCGCGCGTGCGCAAAAAGCCGTACCACGCGCTGCTCAACCCGCCGCCGTCCAACTCGCCGTCGCCCGAGCCCGAGGCGGTCCCGCTCCCGACCATCGGCAAGAAGAAGAACAAGGACCTCGAGAGCGCGATCGAGACGGTCGGCAAGACGTGGCATGCGGGCAAGGGCGAGGGCGGTGTGCGCGAGTCGGCCAAGCGGCGCGAGTGGAACTGGGAGGTGCGCCTGCTTTCTCTCTTTGGCACTGCGAGTCAACAGGTGCTGACGGTTTCTTGTGCTCGCTCTGCAGGCCAAGATGCAGGTCTCGAGGCGCAAGTTCTTCCTGTGAGGCGGGGAACTTGCGACCGCACCGTCGCGCTTCTCTCCTTTCTCCTCCCTCGTACGACCGTCCCGAACCTTCTGCGCGTCTCTTCCACCCCTCTTGTTGTTCTCTCACACGTCGTCACACGCTGTACTGTCGCGCTGTTCTGCTTTCCCTCGCATTGCAACCGGATCCCTCTCCTCAGGCTTGGCCGGACAGCGAGGGTTCGGGACTGGGATTGTCGTATTCGCGTTAGTCGGAAGACTCGACGCTTGTCTCGTCGAGTTGGGAAGCTGTGCACCGCAGCGATTGCACCGGCCACTCGGGGGACGTTGCCCAAGCCAGCACCAGCACCATCAGCGACAGCCTCTCGCGCCGCTCCTTCTCCTTTGTGTCCTTCGCTCAGGTCGCAAAAATCACCTCCAGACGACCATGCTCGACGCCCTTGTGAACAGGACAAACGATATCCACGCCCGGCAGCTCGCGTTCCAGGCAGGTTCCGCCTTGTGCGCTCCCGATTCGTCCAGCGGCGAGCTCCGTGATCTTTGCCGTGGGCACGGGTGGGTAGATTTGCACGAGTCGTACCGAGGATAGACAGGCGCGCGACGAGAGGTACAACTTTGGGAAAGGTATGTTGGGCGCAAGCGATCAGAGTCTAATTTACTAAGGCCAAGTAATCGGGGGGAGTGGAGGAGGGTAGGCGAGCTGTGCGAGCTGTGCTTGATGTCGGTCAGCACCATCCTGATGCTTCGGCACCTGCAAGGGCAGACGAAAGCGCACCAGGGCGGCGCAATCTCACGAGTCGGTGTCGCAGTCACGGCGCGGCGGGACAGGCGGGAGGAGCGGCAGCGGTGAGAGAGGGGGGAGGGGCGGGAGGTACTCCGGCGCCGGGAGCTTATGTAGCGGGAGATTCTGGCGCGGCGGGAGGGGCGGGAGGGGCGGGAGGTCTTGCGGTAGCGGGAGGTTCTGCATCGACGGGAGGTCCTGGCGCGGCGGAAGGGGCGGCGCTGCAATGCTGGACAGGTCGAGCAAACCAGAAAGTCGTGGGTGTCAGCACGCCGTCTCCCGAACAGAATCTGAAGAGATAGTCATACGTCGAAAGCGACGGTGCCTGCGGGCGCTTCGCGCACACCTCGTCGATCTTAGTCATCAGTGCCTTCATCTGCTCCTCACCGTTTGACGTGAAGTCGCCAAAGACCCATTCGCCACCTTGCACGCCCGTCGTCTGCCCGTCGCCCCGCAGCTCGCTGCGCAGGAGCTCGCGGTTGCTCGCTGGCGTGTCGCCATCGACGCGGCCGAACGCGTCGGCGCAGTTCGCCGCCCAAGATGCGTACCGCCACGTGTTGCGGTCGCAGCTCCACTTTCCGAAGGTCAGCGAGCTGATGTGCTCGTCTGAGAAGCCGTGGCGGTGCTCCTGACGCGAATCATGCTGGCAGACCGACGGGAGGAATGCGCTCTTGCTGGACGCCTGCGGGAGAATCGGCAGAAGAGGCGTGACGGGGTCGAACTGGAGTGGGAAACGCATTGCATGAGTCAGAGAATATGATGCAAGGACGAGCCCGCACGCACGAAGACGTAGATCTGGGGCTTGGCCGGAACGGGCGACGTCGGGCGCTTCTGCAGGATCCACCAAACGAGGTAGCAGAAGGCGTTGGCGTAGACCGTGTGTGCTAATCACGCGAGCTTGTCAGCTTGAAGAGGTTCAGCGGCGAGCGGCGAGCGGCGAAGCGGCTCGAGTAGACAAGGCGTACCACACTTTGCTTGCGCAGTCGCCATCGAGGCCTGAGTTGCCATGATAATGTCGTCTATCGACTGTCAATCGAAAATCGTGAGTATGAGTGCACAGCACGCGTTACAGAGTGCTCAATCCTTGTCGCACCTCGGATGCGTTCATCGATAGCGCTAAAACGCCGTCAGCCGTTTTCTGGAATTGGATCCCGAGCTTCTGGAAATCTGTGAAACAGAAATGCGTCTGTATGCGTACAGTATGCGCGGTCAAGGAACCCGAGCAACGCGCCTTCGTCCAGCTGCTCCGACACCGAGCGGAAAGAGGCACGCTTAACGCTCATCGTGCCATTGGGAAGCAGGTTCCGTCCGGGGCGGATGGGCATGTACTGGTCGAGCTCGAGCTGCTCGCCGTCGTGCGCCTGAGCGTACTCCTGAATCATCGACTCGAGCTCGCGGTCCGCGAAACTGTCGAGCCATGAGCGATTCTTCGTGGAGAAGTCGAAGATGTCTGCCGCGCGCATAAGCATTAGCAATGCGCAGCTGACTTCTGTAAATGACGAGTGTACCAGGCAGAGGCTTGTAAAAGGAGCAGTTGAGCGCCTCGAGGAGGACGCGGTCGCAGTCCAATGCGTACAGGATCCGCTTCAACGGCATGCGCTGCCGTTCCTCACCTGGGCATGGATAGCATGAGGCCTCGAAAGACGCGAGCGAGATCTCGGCAAGCCGCTCGACGCCTTTGACCAGGTGCTCGTTCCCCTCGAGCACGCCGAAGAAATGCGTCGCAGCGTCGAGGTCGTCGCGAATTGCGAGGCAGACGAGAGCAAACGGAAAGGGTTGGTAGCTATAAGCGCGTCAATATGGTGCTCAACTGTAGAACAGAGAAAGCTGTACCGGTGCTTGAGTATATTGAGGCTCCAGCTCGTCGGCACAAGGTTCGGGATTGCGTTCTGCGGTTCAAAGGGTTAGTTGTGGGGATCGACGGGCGGATAGGTCCAAACGTACAATGTAGAAAAGGCAATGAAACGCAGTATCCGAGCCCAGTCGTGCGAGACCGGCGCAAGTCGATTGTAAAAGTCAAACGCGGAGGCGGACCCGGAGACAGCGCAAGAAATGGGAGAAATGTGAGCACAGGGACGCAGTGATGTCAAGAGGGTAGGAGGGAAAAGGGAGAAAGCGAGAATCGCCGCGAGAATCGTCGGCGGAAATGAGGGTTGCCGAGCCATGACCGAACGAAATGCAAGAAAGCCGGTAATGGTCACATGCGTTCGCAGAGCAGGACAACGGCGTAGCGCAGTATGTGCCGACAAGAAATCACATGTAGCAGATAGCGTGTCGGCAGCATAGGCCGCACGGAGATTGGTGGTAGCGAGGCGTTCGTAGCACGGGCGCATAGACGGACGGTACGGTGGCGCACGGAAGAAATGGAGACAGCCGAGAAGATCCGGCAAGGGAGAGACAGAAGGGAGGAGAACGTAGAGGCGACTTCAGCGTTCCGACTGCATGCGAAATGGACAGATAAAGCGCACCATTGTGACCGCGACGTTCTGATCGCCGTCGTCCACAAAGGCCATCTGCCTGACATGATCCATCGAGACGCCTGCGGGAAGGATGCGTGAATACGCCGCCACTCAGGTGTAGAGAGCGGCGCGTACAGCCGAGATGGTTCAGAACGGTGTCGGCAAAGTCGGCATCGCTTTTTGGCTGCGCGATGTTGACAAGTTCCGCGCCTGTGTAGTGACACTCCAGGACGTAGCGCGTCTCTGAGCCATCGCGATACGTCTTGATGAACTTGGCCTGCTCGAGGAAGATGCGACGACGATGCGCCGGCGATGCGACCCTGGCATCCGAGCCGCTGCTCGATGGATGCGTTGCGCTGGCGATTCGCTCGTGCAGAATGACGTGCTGTAGGGTCAATGCAATCAGCTGGTGTGGTCAAGCCGCAAGCGCCAAGCGGACGAACGATAGGCGTCCAAACTGCCGGGGCAACAATCAGCATGCAATTGAACGTCAACGACTGCGGACCGCACCTTTGATTTCGGGAAAGTGTGTCGCCAAATTCTCCATCATCACATCCTCCTCGCTCTTGCCTTGCCGCCACGGCGCGCCCTCCCGCTCGCGCGTGATGAGCTCGCGAGCCGCGTCGAAGGAAAGGTCCGAAGCGCCGATGCGCTCCCTCACGTCCTCGGCCCACTCGAGGAACTGCTGCGTCTTGACATTGTCGACGTAGTGTGCGGGAAGGTGCGTCTCCCACGCATCGAAGTGGATCATGCGCCCGATGTGCTTGCCATCGGGATCGAAGCGGTCGTTGCCCTCGCGCAGGTTGATGAAGGGTGGCTTGGCGTCGGGCGAGATGGTGACGAGGAGTTGCCGCGCTGTACGCGGTCACAAGATCAGACACGGCGCGGTCCAGGCCGTCTCGAGGAGAAGAACGAACGGGCAACAGGAATCTGGAAGTCTGCGAGTTTGGCATTGAAGTCGTCGATCCACTTCTTCGACTGGAAGCTTGACCCGTTCTTCTGGTCGGCAGTGACGCAGGCCGTCGCAACCGCGAGCGAGAGAAAGCGAGCACAAATGTCGGTGGAACGCAGGAGGCCAGCGAAGCCGACGCCTTCGCGTCCTTGGTAGATGGCTACGAGCTCCTGATCCGTCGGCGAGGCTGAGAGGTAACAGACAACGTCAGCTCGAGAATCTCGAGCAGCTCGGAATTTGCGCACCGTCGAAAAGGAAATGTTCAGGCATGAGAGCCATCTCGCCCAGTCCTCGCGGGAGCAAGGCGTAGTACGTCTTCCTGCGCTGCTGCACGACGGGGAGCGGTTTGCTCTGGAAGTAGTATTCTCCTGCGAGCTCCTCTTCGAGCGCCTCGAGCACCTGAAGGGGCAGATGAGCAAGGACGGTCATGACGAACATTGAGGTGAGGAGCGCACGATGAGGCGGAATTCTGACTGCTCGACGACCTGGCCAGCCTTGAAGCGCTCGAGAGCCGCCGCTTCGAGCTTCTCGCTGACATTGGCGATTACTGCGCTGTAGTGCGACTTGTCCACCTGGAAGGCGGCATCGTCGTCGCATTTGGCCGTAGCATTGAGCGGTTCGGCGGCGAAGGGGTGATCGAATTTACGGCGTGGATATGCATCGAGGCTGATGCGCAGGAGGCCGTCCTTTCTGCGTTTGATGGACACCGAGTACGAGATGAGTGGGGGCCGGATGGGCGAAGGAGACCTGCGTCGGCGTTTCCGAGGCGGGAGTTGGTCCGACCTGCATCTGGCGAGCGTGTCAGACGGAGTCGAACATAAGTGCTTCGTTCCTGACGCACGAATCGTCCCCGTCCTCGCCCGCTTCGTCCTCATCCTCGGTCGCGTCGTACTCGTCCTCACCGCCCCGCTGGCCCGAGCGGCGCTTCGCACTCCAAACCGAGACGTAGCGTTTGGCCATTCGACGGGAGCGCAAGCGAGCTCTTGACAGCGGCAAGACAACGGAGGAGCAAAGGACTTCCGGCTACCGGCTTGCAGCTTGGTTCTGTCCACGCCATACCTCGCACAACTTGACCATGCTCGACGCTCTCGTGCACAAGCGTAACGATATCGTGGCTCGCCAGCTCCAATTCCAGGTCCGCTCGTCTTTCGGGTTGTCGACGCTTGGCGGCGAGCTCCGCGATTCGCCCGACGGCTGACGCTTGAGCCTGCAGCGCGACACGCGCCATGTGTACGCGAAGACGCCCCGTGCTGGTCTCTACATGAGTGAGTCAGGACGCCCAGTGGAACTCCCTGGAGCGAAGTGGTGGTGTGCTCGTCGTCGTTGCCGGCGAGCAGCGGGCTGACCATCGTGAGGGCGTCGTCCACGACTCGTGCGCGCAGCGGGCTTCATGGTCCTCTTCTCCGTCGGCACTCTCGGCGTCCTCCACGGTGCCTACAAGATGGCCCTCGTGCGTCGCCGCCGCTCCTCCCGCCCGCCCTGCCCTCCCCGAGCTGACCCCCTCGTGCCTTCCCCGCCCTTCCTCACCCCCGTGCGACCTCGTGCGCCCCTCTGCGCTCGTTTGACACGTCTCTCGCTCGATTGCGCACCGCGCGCTGTTTCTGCGACGACAGGGCAAGAAGTAAGCGCCCCCGGCGGTCAGGCGGCAGGGCAGGCGGTAGACGCGGTTCGTGCGGCAATTCGCAGGCGGTTCGTTCAGTTTCACGGGCTTGGTGGACCTGTGGGCGCTTGTCGGTGCGGCTGAGAGGCGCTTCGATGTTGACGGGGCTTTCTCCGACGCTCGGTTTCGGCTGCTGCTTGTGGGATGTCCTTCGACTCGAGGCGGGTTCTACTGCGCCTTCTACTTCTCAATCTCCAGTCAACTGAACGCACCTTTGGCTCTGAGGCTTGTCGGCTGTCGTGATTGTGTGCGGGCGTCTTTCTGCGCAGGTTCGAGGGGAGAGGGAGAGAACGGGCGGGCGTCAGCGTCAGGGCTTGGCAGGGGCTGAGGTTTGGGCTAGGCGGCTCGAGCTGCCGTCTGGACACCCCTTGCGGAAGGACCGCGGCCGGGGGCGAAGCCGGGGAGGCAAACCGGGGAGGTGGGCGGGAAACAGCAGCGGTCTGGGGAGGTGGGTGGGTCCGCCGAGTCTGTGAAGCGCTAGCGAGGGCTCACAGGTGCCGCTGGGCGGCTTCTCGAGAGGCGAGAAAAGGGACGAGGAGCGAGCGTCGAGCGTCGAGGGGGACGGGGAGGGGGACGAGAATCGCTTCCAGCTCTTCGACACGAGGGCATGGGAGAGCACGACAAGGCAGTCATTCACGCGCTTAGAGGCCGTTCTGCTTCGCTCGACGCCCCTACGGATCGCTCGATGCCTCGCCATCCTTGCGAGACAAGGACCGGCACCTCTCCCCCGTTGCTCGTCGCGAAGCCTCTCCTGTGCGGCTTTCACAGCTTCCTTCGCCGATCGTTCTCCTGTACCCTTCGATCGTGCCCCCAGCACCCTTACACGCCCCCCGGGTCGTTCCCACCGCTCGCTTTACCCCGCCAGCACCGCTCCCTCTCCCTCGCGCCCTCCTTTGATCCCTCCGTTTCAACCTCCATGCTTTTCTTCGGCGCTCCTCCTGACTCTCCCTCTGCTCCGGTTCCTAGCTCCCAAGAACCCCTGTACCCCTGCTCCGCCCTCATCACCTTGACAACGGGCCCTGCTGATCGTTGACTGTTCGAGGTACGCGTTGGCCGTCATCCTCAGTCTGTAGCGGGGTCGATCGCTCAGAATCGTGAGAGAGCCAGCTGGAGTCCTCTGAGGAGCCAACGACAGGGTTGCGAGTGCACTGTACCACGAATGATAGCGATGAGACGACGAAGGTGAACGACGCTTCTCCCCCTCGATCTTACGCCTGCTATCGGGACGAACACGCGCTATGTACGGCACAGCTCACAGCATTGGTAGCGAGTCTCAGCTGGGCGTGTTAGCCTCGCGAACGGCAGTCCCACCTGCCTCGCCTCCCCTTCTCCGCATCAATCCGCTCCGCCTCCCGTCTCTCCTGCCGCTCGCCTGGGTCACCCGCGAAGTCCTCCCGTATGCAGACCTGGGGGCAGAGCTTCTCACAGCGCCTTCTAGCTGCCCACCATGGAGCTTTGAGGTCGAGGCGTTTTACCAGCTCATCTACACGGGCATCTGGCCCACGCTTGACGAGGACGATCGAGTCGATGAGGAGGCGTTGCGGGAATATCGGCGGCAGATCGCGCTCGCAACCGATTCGCCTGCTCCGGACAGCGCGAATGCCGTTGCGCGCTGGGTCGCTTTGCTCGAGTCGGTGCTCGAGAGGCGGAGAGCAAGGTGGGAAAGACTTTACGGTGCGTCTTTCCTCTCCACTCCCGTGTGGGGATCAACGCGCAGATCTGACGTGCCACACGTGCACAACGGGTCTCGCGGAGCAGCCCTCCGCGTCGCCCGTCAACTCTACCTCTCGCACAAGCTCAAGGAAAATCCCCATTGGGAGCGCTATGATGCGGTGCACGCACTCCCCGGCACGCTGTCGAAGCCTTTCCCGATCCGTCGGCATAGTCGTGCGTTCTGCTGTTCTTCCCCTTCCTTCAGTGTTTGGCTCACCGGCATTGTCTCCGCGGTCTGGCCCGTTCCCAACCCGCCAATGACTGAAAAGGTCGCGAGCACACTCACTGGCGCGAAAGATTTCGACAAGATCGACTGGCAGCGGTACCGGATGCCGCTTCCCTCGACAACCGTCGCTTCGGCGTCGGCTCTGCTAACGTCAACTGCATCGCGCACCTCGTTCGACGGCGCCGAACCGGCCGCGCGACCGGTGCTGTCGCCCTCGCCTTTGCGAGAAGGGAATGCGGGCGCTTCATCCGCAGTCGATGTGAGCGCAGCCGGTGCGCGACGTCGGGCACTGCAGGCATGTGGTGGCGCAACCGGGTAGGCTGGTTTGCCATGTCATGTCGCGGTGTGTTTCTTACTGACGAGCCGCCTTTGCAACTGCAGTGCATCCTTTGTGACGTGAAGACAGCGACGTGTCGCAGGACGGCCATGTGCTTTTGCCGCGGTGCCCTCTCTTCCCATTCCTTCCTGTCCGCACTCACAGCTTGCGCATTGCGCTGAGCTCAGCGGAGACAATGGCAGCTCACAGTCAGCGCCACAATGAGCTGCCCGTGCGTGCCGGGACAGCGCGCCCCAAGCTCTCTTCCGAAGCGAGCTCGCGGGCCCGCGACCCCCACCTGCACAAATCGACATGTATTGCTACTTGTGAACCCGGCTTGTGTTGCTTGTCAGTTTTCCGTAAGTCCATTGCGCGAGAGAAGGTGTCGAGAAGCGTGAAAAAGCGGTCGCTGTGCATGACGCAGCCCACGATCGCGCGAGAACAAGCTGAGTGAGATCGACGCCCACGATTGCCGCCGTAGACATCTCGAGGGACGCCAAAGAAGGTAGATGTACGCTCTGTAGACGCCGTCGAGCGCGGAAGCAAGTTGAGAAGGCCGGGCGAAGACGAGCGTGGAATCCAGCGTGCCTGTTGTCAAGTACATACGAAGGCTCCGCTGTCCGTTACAGGCGTTCAAAACAGGCGGGACAGCGAACGAAGGACAGGCTGGGAGCAGAACGCGGCTTGAAACCCGCCGTTCTTCCTCCTGCTTCAGCGAGGTGCAAACGGCGACGCCGGAGTGATGAACGGGCGATGGGCTTAATTGCAGTAGCAGGCACATTGCGAGCGGCAAACGACGGGCGAGGCTAATCGGACGTTTAGCCACTTCGCTCAGCACGCACAGCAGGCAGGGAGCTCGAGCAGCACCGATGTGCACACGCACGTGGCCTCCCCCGAACGTGCGTGCAGCGCCGGGTCCGACAGAGCAAGGAAGAGACGAGAGGCAGCCGAGCGGGGAGTACGTCGGCAAGCGACGAAAACGAGGCGAGGATGCAAGAGCTGCTGATCGTTGCAAAGTAGCGAGAGCTGGATCGTGACGAGAGGAGTATAGCGGCAATACGAAGCGATCCAGCACTTCGAGAGAGATATAGGAGTAGAACTGGAACAACGGGTGGCACAACTGGAAGGAGACAGGAAATAGATGGGTATGATGGCCGACGGGAACGAACATAGGTAACGAGGAGAAGGGGGGATCAGCTACACAAGTGGGATGGTAGAAAAGAGCTCAGACGACAAAGACTGGCTGGTCAAAGCAGCACGCCGAGCCAGTGAAGTCGAGCTTGGAGAGGCGGCCCGCCCGCGGCGTCGGGACCTCGTGCGGGCGGATAGGCCGCAGACGGTGCTGCTGCTGCGACTGGTGCTGCAGCTGGACGGGCGTGCCGTGCGCCGGGATGTAGACGTCCTCTTCCCGGCCCTCGTCTTCCTCTAGGATGAGCGGGCCGGCAGCGCTGAGGGACTGGCGCGAGAGGCGCGACGAAGCCGGCGCGGGGAGCCCGGGCGGAGGCACCTCGCCAGCGGTTGCTGACCAGCCGCCAATCGAGCCGACGATGGCGCCGAAAGAGTAGCGCGACTTAGTCGGAGACGGGCCGGACGAGATGGACGACTGCGAGAGCCGCGACGACGGAGGCGGCGGGTGCTGCTGTTGCTGCTGTTGAATGGCCGCAGAGACGAGCGCAGACGGCGAGGGCGGAGGGGCGCGGTGCTGACCGGAGAGGCGGCGAGCATGCGGGTTGATGCGCTCGAGCGGGCGGGGCGACGACGGGCGGCGGATGTGCTGCGCCGTCTCGACCGTGCCCTCCGTCGGCTGTTGCGGGAAGAACGCGAAGGTGGTCTCGTCGACGTCGAGCGTGGCGGAGAGGAAGGGCTGCAGGACATGGTGGTCGCCGATGGGAAGAGGCGGGAGCGAGTCGTGCTTGTTGTAGCCGAAGAACGACTGGTCGTCTTCTTCGAGCGAGACCCGCGTCGAACTGACACTGCCCTTCGGGAACTGCGAGAGAGCGATGCGTCAGTAACGTGCGCGCGTACGATGAAGAGCGACACAGCGACGCACGCTCCACTGCCGCACGAACGAGTGCGAACGGCTGTGGCGTTCAGCCCGCGACGACTTGTCCGGCGTACGAGGCATCACGTCGCTGCTGGTCGAGACAGACGAGTCGGTGCTGGTGCGCGCGATCGACGTGTCGACCAAGGGCGTCGCGTCCTGCGTGCCGTACGCCGCCTCCTCGTCCTCTTCCTCCTCCTCGGCGAGCGTGCCGAGCTGGCCGAGCGCGAGCGCAACGCTGTCGGACGCGCGATTCGCCGTGGTCGAGGGCGGGAACTGCCCGCCCGAGAAGGACGTGTGACCCGACGGCGGCGATGGAAGCTTGCCCGAGAACGAGTCGTCGAGGTCGGTCATGATCGACGTGTCTTCGGTCATGTTGCCCGAGTACGAGCGGCCGAACGAGGACGAGAGCGTCGAGAGCATGCTGCCGTCCGACGCCGTCTTGAACGGGTGCCGTCCGCCAGCGCCGCCGAGGTGCTCGCCTTCGTCGCGCTCATCGTCGTCGTCCTCAACCTCCTCCATGATGAGAGCGAGGTCGTCAGGTCGCGGCTGCTTGTGCGAGGCCGGCCCGCCGGCCGAGCTCGCCGAGAGTGACGAGGCGTGCGAGAGCTGCTGCTGGTGCTGCGCAGTCGGCGGCGGGGGCGGGACGGGCTGCTGCTGCTGCTTCTGCAGGGACAGGCTCGCGCGCGGCGGGGGCGGGACGGCGCGATGCTGCTGCACGTCGGCGGCGGCTTCGCGCACGCGGTCCTCGAGGATGCGCTCGACCTCCTTGCGCGTCTCGGCGTGCTCGCCGCGCTCGCGCTCGAGGGCGGCGACGAGCGTGTAAATCTGGTCGCGCATCTCGGTGATGAGCTTGGCCTGCGCCTGCGCGAGCGCCTCGTCCTCGCGATCCTTCTTGACCTGGAGCTCGAGGCCGTTGCAGCGCCCGCGCCAGCCGTCGACGTCCTCGCGCAGCGCGTCGCGCTCGTCCGTCAGGTCGCCGATCGCCTCCTTGGCCATGTTGGCCTCGCGCTGGAGACCCTCGACCTCGAATCGGCGCGCGACACGCTCGTCGTCGAGCTGCTGCTCGAGCTGGGCAATGCGCGCACGCATCTCGCGCGCCTCGTCCGACGCCTTCTTCTCAAACTCGGCAATCTCGAGCGCATGCGTCGCCGCGAGCTGCTCGTTGCGCGCTTCGAGCTGCTCGAGCTTGGCGTGCAGCATTGCGAGCTCGTCGTGCGCGGCGGTGAGCGCAACGTGCTCTGCGCCCGCAACGGACGAAGCGACGCGCGAGTGCGTCGGCGAGCTCGCGATCGAGACGGAGCGGTGGTCGTCGCCGTCGAGACCGTTGACCTCGAGATCACCAAACCCGCCCGTGACGCCGATCGGGAAACTGGAGTAGTGCGACGTCGACACGGCAGGACTGCTGCCGTCGCCGCGAGTGCCGGTTGACGCCGCGAGCGAAGACCGCCACGCGCGCTTCTGCCCTTCAGGCGTGGTCGCGGCCAGAGACGAAACCGAGCTCGTGCTCGTGCGGTACGAGATAGACGAGCGCTTGTTGGTCGGTGCGGGCGAAACCTTACGTGTCGGGGTCGAGGCGGGACCGAGGCCCAGCGCCGCCTGCGCCGAGAAGCGCCGCTCCGCCGTAATGGTCGGCGAGGTGCTGACGCCTGCGCCGATCGAGAGCGAACGGAGGCCGGCGCGCGGCTGAGACGGGAGTGCAGACATGGTCGAGGCAGGCGAGGCCGAGGCGTCTGGGTTGAGGCCAGACACGGCGGCAGAGTGGAACATCGAGATGTGGCGCTTCTCGCCGGGTGACGAGGGCGCGCGCTCGTCAGGCGGGGACGAGGGTGCTCGCAACGCAGTTGGCGAGGTCTGCGCAGAGTGTACACCGGCAGTTGAGGGTGTCGCACCAGAGGAAGCGACCGACGAGAGCGAGAGCGAGAGCGGGCGCATCGACGCGCGGCGAGACGGAGGCGGCGAAGGGGAGGCCGTCTGCGCGCGTTCGAGCTGGCGCTGCTGGAACGTCATCTGCTGCTGCTGCTGCTGCTGCTGCTGCTGCTCGGCATCCTCGAGGACAGCCTCGAGGCTCGACTGGCGCGGCTCGATGTACAAGCTCGGCGGGCGCGACTTTCGCGGGCTTGGGCTCCCGCGCACGCTCGCCGCCTTGGGGCTCGACACGGGCGTCGGCGTCCTCCGCCCGCGGCTGCTCCCGCGCCTGCGCGGGCTGCCGCCAAACGCAGACCCGTCGTCCTCCTCCTCGTCCTCCTCGGCAATCTCGCCCAGCTCCATCACGCTGTGCTGCGCCGCGGCCGACGCGCCCGCGTGCCCGAGCGCCGAGCCCCAGCTCGAGCGCTTGCCCGCCTGCTGCTGCTGCGGCTGCGAGGCGGGCGCGCCGCCTGCGCCAATCATGCCCAGCCCGATCATAGGGCTCGCCGGAAGCATCGCCGGCGCAGCGACGCCGCCGACAGGACCTGCCCCCGAAGCGGCCGCGTCGGTGGGGCCGGGGCTCTTGGGCGCGACGAGAAGCTCACCCGGCTCGCCGTTGCCGAGCGAGATGATTTCGCTCGGCGCCGACACGCGTCCTTCGAGCGCCTCGAGCGCCGCGTGCCGCGTCTCTTCCGGACTCCGCGTCGGGTCGTCGGACTCACGCCGCCCGCGCTCCTTGAGCGCTGCGAGGACATGGTGCGGGTCGTTTGACCATCCGATCGGCGGGAGCGGGCTCGAGCCTGGCGAAGATGTCGATGCGGTGGCGTCGGCGAAGGAAGACACGGAAGGACGAAGCAGCGACGGGTCCTGCAGCGTTCCGCCCGAGACGATGTCGAGGCTCTCGCGGAAGTTGGACACGCTCGAGCGGCGCTGATGCCGAGAGCTGTGCCGCCCGTGCTTGGCGGGAGGGCCAGGTGGAGGGGGTGGGGGAAGCGGCGAGATTGAGCGGGGCGGAGGCGGGTGTGCGAGCGAGGAGAAGGAGGAAGGGCGGGTAGTTTCAGGCGAAGTGGGGAAGCCGCCGTGGAGCCAGCTGCTGGGCGTGCCGAGCCCGTCTGGTCGTTGCGGCGTGCGCGGAGCAGGCGAGATCGGGCGGTCGGAGAAGGCGTCGCCTGTCGCTGACGAGGGCGGTGCGAGTTGGGGCGCAGGCCCCGAGAAGGACATGGACAGGCTCGCGCGAGACCGCGTGTGCCCGTGTCCGCTCGTGACGCCGCCCTTCTTCAAGCTGATCGAGTTGCGCGACAGTCGCGACTTGCTCATACGCTTGCCGTGGCCCTGCGACGCGGCGACGAGCGAGTCGCCGCCCATGGCCGCGAGGAGGCCGCTCTTGGACTGGCTGCGGCGATGCGCATGCTTGGCGGCAAAGTCGGCCTGGCTCGAGATGGAGCCGAGGCCCGACTTGCGCCGGCTCGCCTTGATGGGCGACCCGCCCGAGGTTGCGGTCGACGCGTCGCTGAAGGTCGAGGCAGCCGACATGCGCTGGTTTGTCCGCGCGCGGTACAGCTTGAGCTGCACAAGTCCGCTGTAAGTCAGCTCGGCTGCCCCGTGTGCTCGTAGGATGCAAAAGCGGGTGTGCACTGACCTTCTTTTTCGCGGCGAGGAGGCGGTCCTCGCGCTCCTTTGCTGCGGCGTCCTTGCCCGTGTAGGCGTAGGGCTGCTGCGAGGTGCTAGCCACGGCCTGCATGGTGGACATGAATGTGTGTGTGGCTGGCTGGCGGGTGTGCGAGAGAAGGTGAGGGCGCGGTGTGACGGACGCGGGACGGTGGGAGGGTGAGCTGGAGGAGAGCGGGGGAGTGAGCGGTGTGTGCGGTGGATGCAGGGTGGCGAGGCGGCGCACGTCTACTGTACTGTGCGAGGAGCGAGCAGGGTCCAGCCCGAGCTCTGGTCCGAGTCGTGAGAAAGCGCCGACGAGGCGAGCGGGCGCCGTGTGACGGACAGCGGCGAGGCGAGGCGGGGCAGCGGCGGCAGCGACAAAGGCTCGACTAGCCGAGACAGCGTCAGTGTGCAAGCCGCGGTGCAGCCAGGCAGAGCGAGCTACGCACCTCGTTTGCCGGCAAGTACACGCGCGCAGGCTCGAATGGCACCTCGGAAGCCCGACCGACGAGCGCGAGAGGGATGCGTCGCGTCTCGCTCGTGCGTGCTCCGTCTATCGCGCGCGCGGGAGAGCAGTCCAGGCCTGGCGCGGGCGGGCGGGCGGCGCAAGTGTCGGTCGGGAAGGCGTCGAGTCCGGCAGAGAGGGTCTCAGGCGGCGCGACGGGACGCAGCGGCGGTGATCGAGGCGGAGCGCGCGCACGCGGAACCGCCAGGCGAGGCTCGAGGAACGCACGCGCAGACTTCGCTTCCGCGCTCGAGCTCAGGTGCGACGCGTGCAGCTGGCACAAGCAGCCACAGGGGCCTCGCGTAGGGCTCACGGCGAGCAGGCTCCGACGCCGACGCAAGGGCGGGCACTTTGCGCCTCGCCCCTCGTCTCGGAGCCAGCCCCCCCTTCCTCTTCGAGACATGTCGCGCTTTCCCACTCTTCTGGCACGCAAGCTTGTCGCTCTGCAGAGGTTGCTGTCAAGCCGGGCATCGTTGCAGCCGACGCAAAACAGAGGGAGGGAGGAAAGCTCAACACAGAGTGCGAGGGGACGACGGAAAGACCCGAGTACGCAAAACCTCGAGAGCGAGCGGGAATGGACGGGGACCGCGAGAGGGAAACCTGCGAGGAGAACGAGAAGGTGCGAGGCACCAAGGCGGACGAAAAAGGCGACGCGGGAGAACAGACGGAACGGGATGAGAGGGGTGGGTATCGAACAGGGGAATGGGCGAGGCGACAACGATGGGGGGTAACTGAGAGGCGATGGAGATGAGGACGAGGCGGGGGCACTGAACACAGCAGACGCCCGATCAGACAACTCGGGCGCTCGAAAAGAAAGGAGAGAGGCAGACGACGGCGGGCGGTGGCAAAAGAACGACGGCAATAGACTCGACGGCGCGGCGGGATGAGAACCAAGGCGAGAGCGACGAAAGGTGAAAGATGCGGTGGGACTGGGGACGAGGCGAGGCGAGCGGGCGAGAGCGAGCAGACTAGGGTCCCGGCGTCGCGGGTATTTGCCCTTGCGGCGGTTTCGGCGTGCCCGACGGCGAGTTGCTCGTGCTCTGCGTCGCCGAGTCGTCCCCTGGCGGTGTCGGCGTAGCCGTGGGCGCGGGCGCGGAGTTCGTCGAGGTCGATGGAGGAGGCGGGGTGAGCGCTTCGGGCTGCATCAGCGCGAGGAACGGCTCGGTCCTGTGTCGCGATAGCGTGTCAGTCCAGCTCGGGCTCGCTGCAGGAGAGAGAACGCACCGGATGAAGCGCGGCACCTGATCCGTCGCGAGCAGGCGGAAGATGTGTTCCTGTATCCGCTCGTACTGGCGCAAGAGCGTCTGCACCTGGGTCGCACGCAACGGCGGTATCGGCTGGTCCGGCCCGTCGCCGACGCTGCTGCTGCCCGTCACCGAACCCGTCTGGCTCGTCGAGACCGGGAACGTCGGGATCGCCGCGCCCGTCGACGGGCCATCGGCGCCCGGGTTCTTGACGCCGACCTCGGCCAAGGACCGGTTGACGTAGTTGACGACGTCGGCGCGGAGGTTGTGGTCGATGTTGAGCTCGTTGGGCGACAGCGGTGCGAGGTACGTGTTGTAGATGTGCAGCGCCGCGGCGACGAGGTTCTGCTGGTGCGACTCGATGGCGTTCGCGCCGCCCTGCGCCTTGCGCTTCGAGCTCGCGCCGACGGCCGAGCTCGTCGTCGAGAAGCGGCGACGGAAGTCGCTCACTTCGAGCCAGAACCCGAGGTTCTCGTCGCAGTAGTTTGCGCGGAGAAAGTCGCGGAAGAGGGCGCGCAGCGCCGGCTCGTCGAGAATGGCGCGCAGGCGC
This sequence comes from Rhodotorula paludigena, assembly GCA_036244875.1. Taxonomy (NCBI): domain Eukaryota; kingdom Fungi; phylum Basidiomycota; class Microbotryomycetes; order Sporidiobolales; family Sporidiobolaceae; genus Rhodotorula; species Rhodotorula paludigena. The sequence continues at coordinate 889,930 of BQKY01000010.1, forward strand.
GTCGTCGTCGAGTGCGAGTCCTTGCTCCACGCCGAGATGCCGCCCTGCTCGTTCAGGTTCGACTTGAACAGGTCGGCCATGCCCCTCCGCCCACCGACGAGAGAACCCTCGATCCCGCTCAGGCCCGTCCCGCCGAGGAACGACCGGTCCCCAGGCGGCGTCGGCTTGTCGAGCGTGCGCGTCGAGTCCTGGTCGTCGTCGGCCGTGCTCGCCGAGTCGCGCCCGACGGCGGGTGCGGGCGCCTGCGCCGCTGCACCACCGTCGCCGCCGCCGGTCTTGTCCGCCTTGGCACCCGTCGCTCCTGCCTGCCCGTCGACGCCCGACGCGCCCTGCGCTACCCGTCGCCCTTCGTCCGTGATGCGGTACAGCACTCGCGGGCCAAAGCGGTACTCGGCCGTCTGCCCCGTCTGCCCCTGCACCTCGACCACGGTGACGCGGTCGCCCGTCCGCGAGCGGTCGGCGTACAGCACGATGAGCCCGTAGCGGACCATGTGCGCGAGGAGCTCGCCGGCCTCGTCGCGGCAACAGCAGGTCGAATAGTCGAGGAGCCAGTCGACACCGTGCGCCGACGCGAACACCTGCTTGACGACGACGACCTGCCCCGACTTGGCCTTCTCGGTCACGTCCTGCAGCTCGACGCCGTTGCCGCGGTCGTACGAGTCGGACAGGCGCACGCTCTCGAGGAACGGGCGCGCCATCGCCGGCCCTCGTCCATCGTGCTGCTCGGCAACATAGTTCGGGTTCCGCCCGCCTGCGAACCTCCGGAAGACGACGTCAATGACGGACCGTGAGACGTGAATCTCGTCGTCCGACTGTCGTCGCTCGAGGTGGAGGAGCTTCATGCAGATGGGCTGGGTGGTAAAGACGGGGATGAGGTGGTCGGCCGAGATGCCGTTCTTGGTGATGAACCGCTCGAGGATGTGCAGACCCTTGGGCGTGATCTGGTAGATGCCGCGGTCCTTGAATGTGAGCGAGGACGGGTCGGCGGCATTCTCGATCAGGCGGGCATCCATGAAGTGCTGGCAGATGCCCTTTGCGATGTCGCGCGACATGGAGAAGGTGGTTGTCGTGGTCGTCGTGACGATTCGTTGCGGATCATTGGGATCAGACGTGCGATTCGACTGGGAGAAGCGGAGCGAGGCGAGGTTGGCGGCGGCATCGTCGGTCGTGAAGGCGTTGGGGTAGGTGCGGAAGAAGCGGGTGCGATCTGACAGGTCGAGCGACACCATCAACGTGGCAAAGAGGTCGTGCGTATCCTGCGGGCAACAAGAGAACCGAACGCAACGACGAGGGTCGGGGGGGGGGGGTCGACGATCAGCGCTCTAGTCCCGTTCCGGAGTGGCAGGGTGGGTCCGCGCATGCAACGTACCTTGCAGAACGGATTCCCTCTTCGCCCCGTTTTGAGCCTGTAGCACATTCGCATGGCAAAGGAGAGGATCGCCCGAGCGCAAGTCAGCGTTTCGATCGGGCGAGCGGACGAGGCCATGGCGGGCCTCCGCAAGCGCTTGCAACGCACATGTGACTGCTCTGCTGCTGCCGCGTGCGCCCGTCGCCTGAGCGGGTCTGGGACGACATGCCTGGCTAGTCGCGAGCGGGGAGAGGACCGGCAGGCGCAAGGACGGGAGGCGAGGCGAGACAGAGGATGGGAACGGGAGGGGCAAGCGGACAAGCGTTGCGGGCACTGCGCGCGTGGCCAAGGGCACCAGCGCTCACGCCGGGAGTGAGCGGGACGAGGCCAGCGAAGGGCGGGCACGGGCGCGGCGGCGAATGCGCTCAGGCCGCGACGACGAGCGCGCGGGGGAGCGTGCGAGGCGACGAGGGTGCGACGACGGGCGTGTGCGCTGCACGCGGCGCTGCAGAGGCTGCCAGCGAGACCCGCAGGCAAGTGCGGGAGCGACTGCGCGGGAGAGCGGGCCCTCGCGCAAGGTGTGCGCCTGTGGGCAGCGGAGAGCGGCCGCGGCGGAGAGGACAAGGCGGCGACGACGACGACGGCGGGAACGCGGCAGCAGGCGGGCACGTGCGGGAGGGCGAGCCGGCGGGGAGCTGTCGGCGGCGAGTGGTGCTGCTGCTCGGAGTGCAAGTGTCTGGCAGACACGAGCGGGGCCGAGGTGGGGGGCAGGGGAGTCGAGGCGAGGCTGGCGCAGGCGCTCGCGCGCAGCCGCCGCTCTCGCGCACTCTCGAGTCTCTCCTGTGTCGCGCGCTGCCACGCGAGCGACGGCCCGCTCGCGCCGCTAGCGCCCGATCTCTGCCCTGCGCCGCTCTTCTCGTTCCTGCTGCCTCGGAAACTCTGCTCACAGCCCTCTCCATCTCTGGGCGCCACTGCAGCTCTCTCTGCTCCCCACCGCCTCGATTCACACCGTCGGGCCCCGTCGTCGACCCTTCACGGCCCCGCACGTTCATTCCTGGCCACGCACCGGGAGCACGCCGGGACGCTTGTTCTCTGCTTTGTCTCTGCCTCCATGGACCATGAAGTCCTCCCGCACTTTTTCTTGCGCTCCGTACTTGCTTCCCGATCGGCATCGCTGCTGCACTACTTGCCCAGCTTCCGCAATTTCCGGTGTGCTGTCAGACAAGGCGCGTCAAGTCATTGTCAACAGCCTCGCGAGCGCTGCGCAGACTATGACCACGCAGTGCTGTCTCGTTCCGCTCGAGGTCCTGTCTGTCGATGCAGACGCGCTGGGGGCGTTCGAGTCCGACCGCAATGCTTGCGCACGCGCTGCAGTTTGAGCATCCTGGCAATCCTCGAGGATCGCAGCGTGAGGCTAGCAGGCGTGAGGCGAGCAGGCGGACTTAACGATCGCGCGTTCGCACCGTACACCCGGCTACAATGCACGCAAAACTGCTAGCTGCATGACTGCGTCTCAAAGCTTGGAAGGAGCACTGTCGGGCTTCCACTTGCCAGACAAGACTTCGTCGACGAATGCGACGAGCTTGTCTGTGACGAGGTTGCGGCACTGGCCGTCCTGCAGGCAACGACTGGTCAGTCTCGTGCTCCAGGCGAGCAACGCAATGCTCAAGGCCGTAGTGAGATTCACGCAGCGCACCTGCAAGAGCCAGTGGTCCGCACCCTTGATCACCTCGACGCGCAGATTCCCGCCGGGAAAGTACTTGCCCTGGCTCTTTGCCATCCCTGGCGGGAGAGCCGGGTCGTTCTCCGCAGGAAGGAGCAGCGCCGGGATGTGCGCCGGGAACGAGTGCGAGAGGCCGCTCTCCTGCTCCTCGAAGTAGTTGACGCGGCGCGTGCGGTACCAGTTGAGCGGGGCGTGCAGGCCGTGCTTCTTGAACGTGCCGAGGTAGTAGAGATACTCCTGCATAGCAAAGCGCCATTTGTTGGTCAGGCAAGTTGGGAGGGCGGAAAGCGCCAGACAAGCGCACGGGGTCCTGCGGCGGGCTCCTGGCCTTGCCGCTCCTCTTCCGCTCGGCCTGCTTTGCGATCGACTTCTCCAGTCCGCCCTCTTCGACCGGCATCTGCGGCAGCTTCCTCCCGCCCTTGACCGCCTCGGCCCTAGCCGTCGGCGAGAAGTTGAGCGCGAGGAACTGGTCCAGGACCTCCTCGATCTTACCCGCCGTGTCCTCGCGCTCGAAGAAGAGCTGGTACCCGAAGTTGGGCACTTTGGTCCGGACCAGCACCTCGTTTGACAAGAAGCGGTCCGACGGCGAAGAGGCCGGCGGCATGAAGGGCGTGCAGGCGCTAGCGAGGCACAGTGTGCGATGCGGGAAGTACTGCGCAAAGCGCCAGGCGACCATGCCGCCCCTGTCGAGATCGACACATGTGAGCGTGATAGTGCAAGACACGGCGAGAAAACGCACCAGTCGTGCCCAAGGACAGCAACCTTGCCTGCTCCGACAGCATCCAGCACCCCGTTTATATCGTATGCGACCGACTTGTAGCTGTACGGTTCCGGATGTCCCGGCTTGGAAGTCTCGCAGTAACCCAGCTGCGACGGGCAGATGACCCTGTAACCGCGAGAGGCGAGAGCGACGATCTCTGCGCGGATCAGTGTCAGCCTGAGCGTCCTTTGTGTGAGAGGACTGAACGTACGGTAGCGCCAGCCGTACCACAAGTCAGGGAAGCCGTGGCAGAGCAGAACAGTCGGCGCCTGCTCGACCGGTCCGCGCCAGTGCTCCGGAGCCTGGTCGACGAGGTGATACCGGTGTCCGGAGGGGGCCGTCACGAAGCGGTGATTGAAGCTAGACGGGTCAAGCGGGTTTGGAGCCATGAGGCGCAGAGCACGAGCAGGCAAGTGAGTGGAAGAGAGACAAGCAGCGGTGTCGCGGGGACGACGTAAAGTACAACTCGGCGACCCGGCTCCGAGCAGCACCAGCCAACACCTCCGATGGAGCGATGTGACGGGGGGCAAGCGCTGCCAGCTTAGAGTATACATCAGCGCACAATGACCGAGCTGCCCACAAGTACTCGAGAACGCCGTTGACAACGAAGAAGCGGAACAACTGATGAGAATTGCGGAAGGACGAGGGAGCGCATACTGAGCCAGAGCCAGGGGCGGAAGCCTCGAGCTGGTGCTTCCCGTGGCATGTACGCCTGTCCGGCTCGAAAGGAGGGGATGCACGGGAGCAGACCCCGTCGACCTCCGTTGCCTTCTCGCCCTCCTGGCTAATCGCCGACAACGTCGTCTGACGACCGACCGATACGCTGCAAGCTCTTCAAATTTAACTCGTACCCTGCTCGTTTGACGTCATGGTTCTGCGTCCGCCCCAAGGTCCCTCCGAAGCTCCGAAGCGAGCCAACTCCACGATGCGTGCGTCTTCGCTGCAGCACTTCACATACACACGGGCACCTCCCCGAGACTCAAGCTGACCCCTCGCAATATCCATTTGCCCATCAGGTGGCACCCTCGTCTCGTTCTTCGCTGTTCTCGGTCGTGTGTCGCCGTCCTCCCTTTCTGTAACTCGCTCAAGCTGACAGTCTGCCCGCTGCCGTTCTTCCCAGTTGCCCTTCCTGCCTTCATCTTCATGAAACAGCGGAACGAACGCAAGAAACGCGAGATTTACGCAGCGACGAGGCCGCGGACAGGCGCTCTTTCGCAGATGAGCAGTGGTACGCTCCTGCTTGCAAGTTCTGCACTCTCTACGGATGCTCACTAGGTCGCGACTCACAGGCGAGAAGATCTGAGCTTTGGGGGACGCTGAAGGGGCGGATGGGAGAAGGAGGACGTGTGTTTGCTTGTATCCTTATGCATTCCCATTAAATCCCCCACTCTTCCTCACACCGGACACAAATGAGAGGCTATTTGGATAGCTTCTGAGATGCAAGGAAGGCGTGATCTAAACGCCGCGTCTACCCGATACGCGATGGCTATCAACCGCGCCATTCGACCGGGATTGAGCACCCCTCATCAAAGCTCAACCCGGTGTCATCGCTGAGCACCTGCACCTTCTTCTCCTGCATCAACCGCCAGAAGGCTTCTTCGTCCTGGAGCGACCCGCGCTCCTTTTCGGATAACTTCGATGGCCGGCACGCAAACTCGGGCGGGAGGTACAGCGTTTTTAGATTGGTGAGCTCTGGGTCGTACGACAGAGTGTCCTTGAGCATGCGGAAGGACGATCGGTAGTAGATGTCGGAAATGCGCAGGTGGTAGATGTGCGCCGACGAGCTTGCGCCGAAGAGCGACGCGAGAGGCGCGCCGTCCGCCAGCGCGTCGACAAAGCCGTCAAAGCGCTGACCGTACAGCGTAGTGTCGGCTGTCGTGGCGGAGTCGAGCGACACGCGCAGGTTGGTATTGCTGATCACGCGCAGGGTCGAGGGAAAGGCGTCCAGGCGGAAGGAGGCGGCGTAGCCGTGCGAGATGCAGCAGAGGTTGGGCAGGACGGCGGGGCGGAAGAACGACTCGGCCTCGCCGCGCACGCCTACGCCGGACCATGACACCAGACGAAGATTTGCCAGTCGCGGCGGAGGTGTGGGATTTGAGTACGTTACGTCTCCGGCCCACATTGACAGCGAAGCGAGCTCTGCTTGACCGTACCGGCGTCAGCAAAGCCCAATCAGCTGTGCGAGCACGGGGAACGACGTACTGGGCCAACACTGTAGATCTGCCAAGTCCAGCAGACCGAACGAGCCGAAGTAAACAGCCTCGAGCCCAATCGCCCGGCTCAGCAGGTCGAGCACGCGCTGATCAAAAGGCTGATCTCGGCTTTGAATCCGCCCGAAGCGTTCGTAGGCGAAAGTGCGGACCCGCGCTAGGAGGTCGGGCCGCTCGCCGCACGTCTGGAGGAACCGGTCGAGCGGCCCCGTGCGGGTGCAGAGCACACGGACTTCCTCGTACAGCAGCGGCTGCGCCAGATCGCGCCACAGTCGGGACACGAGGGAGCATGCGGCGAGGAAGTTCGCGCGGGCGTAGAAGCCATCCCGGGACTCGCCAGAGGGCAGATCAACCGACAAGATGCGCGCGAGAAGCTCGGGCGGGAGATCTGCGACGGCCATCGTGACGGAAGCAAGTGCTAAGGTCGAACCGTGGATGACGAGAGAGGGCGCAGGTTTCCCGTCGCACCCTTGCACCGCCCCATCGAGGTGGGGGAACTCCGACTGGAAGGAAGAGGACCATCTCAAGACGGCACCGCAAGCTTTGAGACAGCGCTTCCGCAGACCATAGGCCGCCTGGATTGACGGCCTTTCGTGCTTCCGCGTTCTCCATTCTCGCGTCCAGGCCGTTCCGGTTCCTCCGAAGCTCTGATATTGACCGACAAGCCAAGTGGTACACTCGCCGGCCCTGACAGTCTGCGCAGCTCCGCTCTATGCGTTGTGGTCGCCGCTTTGCTGCCGGGGGAGCTCTCGCGCGTGTTCCAATCGTCATCGCGTATGTGTCGTCCTTCCTCGGTGCTACCGCGGCGGCTGCGACGGTCAACTCGTTGGACAATCGGTGCGAGCGCGATGGGCGACACGGGCGGGGCTGTGGGCGCATGGCGCACGGAGGATGGGAGGACGGACTGATCGGCGGGTAAATGGTGCGAAGACGATTCCGACGTATCGTAGGCGGGCGCAGACAGCTCAGTGCATCGTTCGAATTTGCGAGTCGCGCCCGTTGCGCTCCGGCTCGCTCGCGAGGCATGATGTGCGGAGCGAGAGAGGGTGGTCGTGGGCGGGGCGGTCACTGCTGCTCCTCTGCGGCGGCTGCCTGCTCATCAGGTGCGTCGCCGGGCGTCATGATGCGCTGCGACGCCATGAACCTGCGCAACAAGCAGCGTGTGAGTCGTGTGTCCCAAGACGACTCGATCAACAAGCCTCAAGCGATGAAGATCCAGGCTGACGGAGAAGGAGCGTGCAAGAGCACAGGACGCACCACGCCGCGTGATAGCCTCCCAGCAAGCGCATGTAGCTCGCCTGCTCGGCCGTCGTCGCCGAGAGCTGCTCGAGCTGCTCCGTGCGCTGTGCGAGGAGCTGCAGCTGCTGGGCGAGGTGCGCGATCTGACGCGTCTTGGTGGACGCTTGCGAGGTCTGCGCAGAAGAATTCATCGTGCGAAGCAGACCCTGCGCGAGAGGAGGCGGTGAGTGGCAGGCGAGAGCGCGAGCGCGACGCGTCGAGCAGGAGGACAGATTCGTCGGATTGGGTTGCGAAAGAGCAAATGCAGCGTAGGATGTACAAGCTACAACACGACAGACTCTCGCAGACACGTGACCCGCCCTACTGCCCCGCAAGCGCAAACTGCTGCACCTTGACCTCGAGCGTCGCCGTGTTGACTAGGACGACCTCGCCCGACTCGCAGAAGCGCGGCACGAGCACGATCCGCACCTTCTTCTCCTGCTCGCGCCCGGCGGCCGGGACCGTCACGAGACGCGTCTCGAAGCGCGGCTGGTTCCCGACGAAGTAGACGTGCGGCGTTTGGTGCAGGATGAACGGGTCGCGGTCCGAGAACGGGTAGCACCCTGCGCCACAGGCGTCAGCGGGGAGCATGCACAGAGCGAGGCGACGGGGGCACACAGAGCGTATCGGGGCACGTAGGCGCGATGTGCGACCATTCGAGCGTCTGCTCCGCTACGCCTACGCGGTCGTCGCTGTCGAGGTACTTGAAGATGTCGTCGATCGTCTGACCCGACGTGCCGAAGAAACTGTTCATTGGTGCCGTGTGAGCATGCGAGGCCAGAGGCCGAACGCGCGGAATGCGCAAACGTACCTGGCTCCGCCGACATCGCACCAGTACGGATTCGTCCGCCCAGTGAAGCCCTCGTACGTCGCTGCGCTCGGCAAGAGCGCCGGATGGAGCGGCTGCTGCGGCATGGTGGGCTCGGTCGGGTCCTTCTCGCCCGACATAAGGTCGACCGAGATGGACGGCGCAAGCTCCGCAATGAAGGCGTCGAGCGTCTCGGTCGGCTTGGCCGTGTAGATCGACGAATCGTAGCCGTAGCGCTTCTGCAGACATCCAATCGTCAGTATTTGCGAGTCGGAACTGTAAGACAGAACCGCCCACCTTCTTCGGCTCGTCCGTCGTCGCACTCAGATCTGGTTGTGAGAGCGAGTTGCCCGCCAAAATGAGCCTTGTCACCTGAGCCGCCTCATCGCGGTCCTGGATGTAATACTATCGTCAGCCTCAACCCGCCCGTCGGGAGACAGACGCAAACGGACCTCGTCCTCGCCCGACTCGCCCAGCAGCCACTCGGCCAACATCTCCGCCCTCACGTCCGCGACATCGTTCGCCGTGCCCATCTCGACCCCGCTCGCGATCGCGACCCATTCGCCCTCTGGCGTCGTCGGCTGCAGAGGAGGCTGGTGCGGCAGGCCGGCGTAGCAGTACTCGAACACCTCGAAGTCGCCCGAAGCGGTCTCGGCACCAAGGGCGGCCATGATGGTGCCTGCGAGATGACTGCGTCAATTTGACGGCACGAGGTGCAGGGAAGAGAGGAGCGAGAGCGCACCCGTAACGAACGTCCCCTCTGCCTCGTCCACCTTCTTACCCACAAGCCGCACGCGCCCACTCTCGTCCTCGAGCATCACCTCGTCCGACTGCGAGTGGTACTTTTTGCGTGGTGGAGGCGCCGTGATGTGGTGCTGCGAGCGGGATTCAATGTCAGCAGAGCCGTCTGAACGATTGCGACACGACCCCTGTTGCGCAGATCGACAGAAGCTGGGCGAGCGAGACGCACATCCCGCGCAAGGTCTTCGAGGACGTTGGGCTTGAGCGGCATGTCGACATAGACGGTCCCAACCACGTAGCACAGCTTGCCGTTTTCGACCTCGAGTAGACGCTTGACATGCTGCGGAGGAGTCTTGACGCCTGAGGCAAGCGCAAGGGGCGTCAGCGAGTGATTCCTTACAATTGTGTGAATTGCTACTGGAGAGACAGGTGCGTCTGGTGGCAGCCGACGGCCGGCAGGCGGACACCATTCCGCGGAAGCAGCGAGACGCCAGGCGATCACATGCCGTGACTCGCGCGCCTGCCTAGCCAGACGAGGCGCGAAATTCCAGTGCTACATGTAACGGGCGCATTCGCACCCCAGGCGAGCACTGCGCCACGGTCGTTCTCCTCATCAGCCGGGGCGACGAGAGGCCGCCACCTCCAGCGGCCGCTGGACCCGCGTCGCGTCTCGTGGAAGCGTGTAGCAGGCGGAAGACACAGCCTCGCCGTCTCCATAGCAGCGCATCGCCCTCCCTCGCATTGCACTCTTCGTCGCGCATCAACGCGTCCTCGTAGAGCGGCAATCGCGTCACCTTCGAGCCTGCCGCCGTCGACCCAGCGCCTGCGCGCCTGCTCGAGCACGCGCTTGCGGAGGACGACGAGCCGCAGCCAGTACAGGTTGGCGTACTGCTTGCCGAACTGGGCGTCGTCGCGCGACGTCGAGAACGGCGGGCGCAGCGGGTCGTCGCTGTCGGGCGTGCTGAACGTCGACGCGAGGCGGGTCGGCATCGTGCGCTCGAGCGGCTGCGGCGCACGTCCGGGCGCAAAAGGCGGAAGGCGAGAAGCGGACAAAGTGGAGCGTGAGCAGGCGGAGGTCAAGGTCGTCGGAACTCGACGAGCTTCCTTGGCATCCGGCTGTCGTGCACTGGCGCAGTAGAGAGTCGCAAGCTTCCGCCGAGAGCGGCAACTGCCAGGACTTGATGGGAAGCCGCAACTTGCTCACCCACGAACGCATCCAGCTGAGAGACGATAGAGACACTGACACGCCTCTCGCTAGTCGAGCAGGAACGGGTAGTACTACACATACACAGCAGCAGGATCTGGGCAGACGGAAGACCAACTCGGCCGCACTGCCCATAACCGGCCCTACTCCGTTCTACGCGATGAACTTTGCCATGAACTTGCGGTGGTACTGCGACCTGCCGAGGTCGTTGACAAAGGTCGGCTTGGGCTTGTCGTCGACACCGCGCGCCTGGTTCTTGAAGATGACATCGTCGTCCCACCGGCGCTTGACGGCGAACGAAGTCGAGGTCGAGGAGGACAGCGTCGACGGTGCCGGCGAGTGGCCGAGCGCGGCTTGCAGGTTGAGCAGCGGGCTGTGTGCGCATTTATGTGAGATTCGGAGGAGATGGGCGCGAAGGAAGACAACGCGACGCACTTGCCGGTCGCGATCTCCTCGTCCCGCGAGACCTGCTCCGTAGCTGCCCGTTCCCGCTCCTGCTCGAAGAGACGTAAGCGACGATGCACGACACGACCATGCATTGGCGAACACGCACCTGGCGCTCCTTCTCCTCGGCACGCTCCTTCTTGATCTTCTCAAGCTCCCTCAACAGCTCGGCCGTCTCGTCCTCATCGTCGTCCGAGTCCGACTCGTCGTCATCGTCGTCGTCGTCATCTGCCGCCTTGCCCTTGCCCTTGTCCGCCGCCGCGCCCTCGTCCTCGCTCGCATCGTCATCGTCATCATCGTCCGAGTCGTCCTTGTCGAGGTCGGCGGCCTCCTGCAGCATGCGCTGGCGCTTGTTGGCCGCCTCGCTCTGCGCGTCCGACTCGGCGCGCGTCTGCTCCTCCTGCAGCGCAAGCAGCTTCTGGTCCTGGACGTAGCCGCGTTCGCCCTTGGCCTTGCGCGCGGCCGCGTCCCGCTCGGCCGCGAGCAGCTCGAGCTTGAGGTCCCGCCGCTGCGTCTCCGAGACGGTGCCCTGGCCCGGCTGCGTTTCGGAGAGTCGTCAGCGGTAGTTCACTCGGCGATCAAGGGCGAGGGGACAGACCTGGCGGAACTTGAGGCGGGTGTGGGACGCGAGGTCGCGCGAAGAGTACGACCGCGAGTTCTGGCGGCCCTCCTTGCCTTGCGCGGGGGTCCACGTCGGCCTGTGCGCTGAAGACATGGGGGACAGGCGGCTGTGCGGGTTGTCAAGCGGTCTGGAGAGAGGGGAGGTGTTCAGCCGAGGGTCGCGCGATGATCTGCGCCAGCCCGTGGGAGGCAAGAGCGAGGGCTCACTGGTCTGCTGGAAGCTCAAGCTAGCTCGTACAGCGCAGCCTACGAACGGCAGGGAGGTTGATCGGGTCGGACGGAGGGGGCTGATGAGGACGAGGAGCGCGAGGTCAGCAAGCGCTGGGCGGTGGCAGTGGTGGAGCCGTCGGGCTGACTTCAAGCTCACGCGGTGTTTGTGATCCCGTGCGACTTGCACGTGCAAGAGAGCGTCGAGAGAAGGTGGGCGACCCGCAAACGACGAGGTCCAGCGATCTCTACGGCGGTCAGAAAAAGCAGGGAAGTCTGCCAGGGTGCAACGAGTGCCTACCAAGGATGTACAAGGCTTCGCGACACTTTCTCGGGTGAGTGCGACCCTTCGGACACACGCAAGATGCATCGTTGCTTTCCTCCCGCTCGCGCCCACTGCATTCTGCGGCCAGGAAGAGCCTGCGCACCTTCGAGAACTGCGCAGTGCGCCGCACACACGCAGTCTACGCCAGCCCCGACGTTCGACGACGCCTCCGACCTCGCTTCCGCCGCAAGCAACGTTCGGCGACGCTCACCGCCGCGATCCCGTGCAGAGGGATGGCGACGAGGCACTTCGCGATACCAGCAGCCAACAGGCTCGCATCCCTGCCGGTCGAGTCGCTCAACGAGGTGTTTGCGCACTTGCTCTCGTCGGCTGTCGCTTCGAACGACAAGCTGCCGACAAAGGGCGCAATCACGCGCTACCACTCGAAGCAGCCGCCCCCGCTGGAGATTGGGGCCTATCTGGCACGGTGCGGGTTCACCCAGGGTGCTTCGACCAAGTGACGCCCGCTCATCTCGCTTCCCCACCCCGTCGTCCGAAACAGACTCACGAAATACACGCCGTTCCCGCGAGATGCCGTCATTCTCGGCATCGTCTACCTCAACCGCATCACCCACCTCCCCTACACCTCCGAGCCCGGCATCCACCCTGCCCCGCTCCTCTCTGTGCGCCCGCCCCGCCTCCCTCCTCGCCCTCCGCCTTCACCCGGCGCTTCCAAATCTCCCTCAAAGGACCCACCTGCGACGCCCGACCGTCTTGCGCCTCCTACATCGCCTATAGAAGCGCCGTCGCCACTTCCGCCGTCTCCGACCATCTCGGGCGTCGAACGACCGCGCGTCTCGCCCTTCCTCAACTCGTACACGCTGCACCGCCTCGTCCTCGCGACGCTCCTCATCGCGTGCAAGTTCTCCGTCGACGGCACGCTGTCCCAGTCGCGCGTGGCCAAGGTCGGCGGGGTCGGTGCGCACGAGCTGTGCAAGCTCGAGGGAGAGTGTTTACGCTTGCTCGGGTGGAGCTTGATGTGGACTCTCGACGAGGTCGACAACGCGTGCGCCGAGGTTGAGCGCGTCGGTGAAGAGCTCGGCGTGTGGCCGAAGGAGGCGGAAGAGCGACGGGCGCGGCAGAAGGACGAGGCACAGGCGCCTCGCGAGGAGGATTCGTTTCGGGCATCCACATCGCGCCTGCCCTCACCACCGCGCCTCGTCATCCCTTCCAATGAACCGCCATCGCGATCATCCTGTGTCCCAGTAGCGCCGTCAGTGCCCCCGTCCACTTCGTCTCTCGCCTCGACGGCGCCTTCATCCGAAGCGTCCACGTCGCAGCCGTCCTCTTCCGCCTCCTCGCCGCGCCTGTTCTCGCCCTGCACCGAATCACGACAGCACAAGCGGTCTTTCCTCTCTGCCGCACCCGCAGAAGCGCGCACAGAGGAAGCCGAGGACGACGAGCCGACGCCGCCGAGCTCGCCGAGCGTGAGCAGCGCGGACGGGAGCGAGGGCGTGCGAGCAAAGGTGCGCGAGGACGTCGAGCGCGCGGCGCTCAGCCCGCGCGCGTCGACTGAGACGGTGCGCAGGTTCGAAGGCCTGCACCTGACGAGCCAGGAGGGCGCGTCGTCCTTCTGAAGGCGGCTCCTCGCCGTGACGGGTTCTCGAATTTTTCGCCATGCATTCCCCCTTGTTGCCAGTTTTATACACGCCGTCTTTGCACGTGCCCCTGTCGTCTCTCGTATCGTAGCGCACCTCCTTCTCCACGAAACGGAAGGTTGCCCTCCTTCCGCATCCTCTCTTACTCTCGGATGTCGCTGCGAGAAGCCGAGACGCCACTATCAAGCCCGAGTAACAGACCTGCAGGCTCGCCCGTGGGCACCGTACGCTGCTCGCTCTTCTCGTATTGCTGGTTCGGCCCCACTTTGATGAGCTCACTCGCTCTTCCGCGTCGCAGCTGATCCTCGTGCGGCACGGTCAAAGCGAGACGAACGCTGCAAACATCTTCACTGGGACGCTCGACCCGCCGCTCACGGCGCGAGAGGAGAACGAGGCGCGGACACTCGGGACGAAGCTGAGGGACCTGGACGTGCCGCCTGTCACCCAAGCGTACTCTAGTCCGTTGAGGCGGGCACATGATTCACTGCAGCTGATTCTCGAGGCACTCGTGCGCGTCTCTTCCTCTTCTCGTGTGAAAGGGGGCTCACGTTCGCTCGTTCCGCAGGACCAACACCCTTCACCGGCCATCACGGTCGACGCCGCGCTCAACGAGCGCGACTACGGCCTCCTGAACGGGCGGGACAAGGACTGGGCCGCGCGGGAGTACGGCGCCGAGCAAGTGCAGGCCTGGCGGCGAGGATACCGCGCCGTCCCTCCCGGCGGCGAGTCGCTCGAGATGACGGTCGAGCGCGTGTGGCGCTACTACGAGCGCGAGATCCTCCCGCGCCTAGAGCGGGGAGAGTGCGTGCTTGTCGTGAGCCATGGGAATACGCTCAGGGGGGTCTGCATGCGCCTCGACGGGCTCGACGAGGATGAGGTGCTCAAGCTGCAGCTGGGGACGGGCGCCTACAGGGTGTACAGGATAGACGCCGACGGGGAAGTGGTCGAGAGACGGACGTTCGCCGTTAACGGACTCGAGGGCGGGCCGCAATAGAGGAGCTAGAGACATCTTTCTTGTGCATAGAGCCTGCAGACTTTTCCTGTTGTACCGACCCCCCGCAATCTCCAACGAAAACCTCGCTCTCGCCGCAAGTGCTCAAGGATGGGAGAGAAGCGCGACTTGCGCATTGGTCAAGACCTACACCCCACCGATGAGCGCGGCCGCCACGCTCTGCTCCTCTGCCTCGTCGTCCGTGTCGCTGCCATAGTCGGCGAGCAGCCCGCCAAGCCCTCCGAGAGGTGTCGGAGCGGGCTTGAGGGTGGAGGAGACGACCGTGGAGGGTGCGGCGGGCGGTGCCGATTGAGAAAGTTTGTCGACAATCCCGGCTGGCGCCCCTGTTGCTAACGTGCTCGGGACCGGCGTCGCGGTAGCCGTCGAGCTGAATACGCCTGAACCGTCGGACTGTGCGCTGGGCGCAATCGATGGCGCGTCTAGTAGAACCTCCTCGATGCCCGCCCGAGCTGGCGCCGACTCCATGCCCTCCTCCTGCTCCTGCACCGCCACATCAGCCTCCCCGCTCGCCTGTCCCACTTGCTCCTCGGCGAGCACCTCGATACCGCTCTCCTCGTCCATCTGACCTGCGCGGATCTCGACGCCCCGGAGCCAGTCGTTGGCGCCGAAGAACTCGATCGCCTGGAGCACGTCCGACACGATGTGGCGGTAGTCGCGCTCTTCGAGGAGCGAGAACGGGTCGGCGAAGCTGGCTGGGCGGGCAAAGGGGTTGTGCGGTGCGGGAGGAGGGGCGGGGCGGCGGCGCTTTGGCGGCGGCGGTGGGAGGGCGTTGGCGGGCAGCTGTGAGGTGCCGAGGCAATGTCAGCTAGGTCAAGAAGCGCCGTAGCCGGGGCAAAAAACGCACCTCGTGAAGGTACGGGCACAGCTCGTCGCCGAGAGAACAGTTGCCCCGTCGCCAATGCCGGCACACTACCTGGAAGCGCTTCTGCGGACCAGGCCCCTCCCCTTCCGCATCTCCAGGTACCGGCCGACCGGCTTCGTCGCCATCTGCGGTCTCGTCCACGCCGCCTTCAACCCCTGCGACGGCGGGATCGGCGCGCTTCGTGCTCGCCTGCTCCGGCGGTCCCGCGTCGTCGTCGTCCTCGTCCCCCGTGGCCTCGTCCGAGCCCGAGTCGCTGCTATCGTCCTCGGACGACGAATCGCTGCTGTCGCTCGACGACCCGCTCGACCCGTCCACCTTTGCCCGCTTCGCCGCCGGCTCGCCCTCGCCGTCCCTCCCCGCAGTTCCCCCGTAGCCTCCTCGTCCCCGCCCGCGCGCGGCGAATCCACCGCGCATGTCTGCCTGACCGCGCCCTCGCCCGCGTCCGCGCCCGCCACGCTCGCGAGGAGGCGCTTCGAGCCCTGCCGCGACGCGCTCGGCGCGGGCTTTTTCCTGCGTTCCGGAGAGCAAAGCGAGTCAGAACGTCTTCTGGACAGAGCAAGTGCGTGATGGAGACGAGCGTACCTTCTCGTCGACGACCTTTTTGGACGGCCAGCGCTTCTTGCGCTCTTCGATCCAGCGCGCGACGGCTTCGGGCGTGTCGAGCGCGATGCCCGTGCCCTCAATGACAGCGCTGCGCAAAGTGAGAAGGAATTCAGTCAGACTGCTTTGATCCTCGCAATCGCGCCGCGCTCGCTCCTGCAGCGAGCGCTCGGCCCAATCGAGCAAGAGGAACCAACGGGCGACTCACCCCTCCGCAGGTTTCAAGCTCCCGTTCCACGGCTTGGGCTCTCTCCCCGGCGCGTAGATGAGGTGGCGGTCCTCCTCGTGCTCGCGCACCTGCTTCTTTGACCCGGTGAAGGTGCACTCGGGGAGCGAGCAGCGCGTGGGCTCGTTCCGCTTGGGCGGGGCGGGCGCGGTCGCGGACGCGGAGGCGGGAGCGGGAGCCGGAATGAAGGAGGCAGAGGGTGCAGGGGGAGCACGAGGGCGCTTGTGCGAGGACGAGGAGGAGGGGCCGGCTCGCGAGGTCGAGGACGACGAGGGGCCAGAGTAGGTCGACGAGAGGGTATAGCCGTCGTCTGTCGTCTGCGGGTGGTACTGCGCTGCGCCGCCGTACGAAGCGGGTGTAGGAGCATGATGCGGGTACGGATAGGGCTGCTGATGGTGCTGGGACCCTGGCGGGTAGAACGAGAGAGGGTAGGCCGACTGCTGGTAGCTGCCGGAAGCGCTGTACTGCGCCTGGGGCAGCACAGGCGGGTACCCGTGCGGTGCACTGTACGATACGCCGTACTGCGGGTGCGCAGGATGCTGTCCTGCGCCGTAGGGCCCGCTGCCGTAGGGCTGGTGCAGTCCGAGCTGGTGTGCGGCGGGTCCCCCTCCGTCGTACGAGCCGTGCGCCGGTGCACCATAGCCCCAGGACTGTCCCTGTCCCTGCGCGTAGCCCATCCCGCCCAGAGCGCCTGCGACGGCGCCCGAGAGGCCTCCCGCAGAAGTCGCGAGCGATGAAGACGGCGCGGCAGCCGAGGGCCGCTGGATGAGCGGAGCCGACCTGCGCGGGTGTCCGTGGCCCGAGTGGCTCATCGTGAGCGAGTGCACGCTGCGCTGCTCGTCCCTGCAGGGCGGGGCGGGTGCAGACAGCGACAGCACAGAGTCGCGCGGTTCTTGGCTGACTTGCTTCTCGCTCCAGACACAGGGGTCTACCGCGTGCAATGTTGATCCAGGAGCACCAGGTCACGGTCGACACGGCCACGGGGCCCATGAGCATCACGCTCGTCGTCCCCAGTGCGCCCCTCCTCCTCTCCGCTCCCCACCTCGTCCCGATCACGCTGCGCTCACCTCGGACACACACTCTGCAGAGATCGCCGGCTATCCCAACGCTCGCTTCCCTGGCGTCGTCGTCTGGTCCGAGATATACCAGGCAAGTTCCGCCGCTGACCCACCCTTCCTTCAGCGAGGCAGAGGGGTTCGGTCAGAACAATCAAGGCTGACCTGCAAACAAGCACAGGTCACCGGTCCCGTCCTGCGCTTTGCCAACTCGATCGCGTCGCAAGGCTACATCTGCGCCGTCCCCTGCTGCTTCCACGAATTCGCCGGCGCAGATGCCATCCCGTACGACACCGAGGGCACCGACGCGGGCAATTCGTACAAGGTCAAGAAGCTGCTCAGTGCGACAGACGAGGACATCCAGAAGGCGATCGACGTCCTCGTGCAGCACCCAAACTGCACAGGTTCGCCCTGTTCTCGCGCACTTTCTGCATGTCGACATTCCAAGCTGAGCACGTCGCTTAACAGGGCGCATTGGCGCGACGGGCATGTGCTACGGTGGCCACTTGGCGGCACGAGTGCGTCCCCTTCACCCCCTGCCTGAACGCTACGCATCTGACCTCAATTCCGCTCATTTGCAGACTGCGCTCGACCCGCGCTGCAGCGCCGCCGTGTGCTACTTCGGCACCGACATCCACTCGGGCTCGCTCTCTCCTAGCGGCGACGACACTCTGAAGCGGCTCGCGTCCGACGGCGTCAAGGGCGAGCTGGTCATGATCTTCGGCACGCAAGACGGCCACGTCGTACGTGCTCTTGCTTTGTCCGGCGCATCGAGTAGCAGCGTCCCTGACTCGCGTTGCGTCCCAGCCCCTCGAAGGCCGCACGCTCATCCGCGAAACGCTCACGGCCAAGACGGTGCAGCCCCCGCTGAAGTTGAGCTTCCTCGAGCTGCAGGCCAACCATGCCTTCATCCGGTGCGTGCCGTACCCTGTAGCTCAGGGGCTCCTGGCTACCGCTGACTGTCCATGCGCGACGCTGCGACATGCTCGGACAGTGACGAGATGTCCAAGGTAAGATTCCATTCCGCCTCCGTACTCGAAACGTATCCGCAACCAGCCGAACTGACTTCTCATACTTTGGCACACAGGGCCGCTTCGATGCCGCCATCTCGAAGGTCTGCTTCGAGCTGCTGCTCGAGACGTATGCGCGCACCATCGCACGCGACCTGGGCGAGCCGGTCGAGGAGCAGAAGGGGGACGGCAAGCTCGTGTGCTAGACGGTATCTGCAACACACACGCGCACACAGCAGCCTGAGTCCACGAGATAGAGCCAGCACCGGTTCCTTCGTCTCCGGAAGTCAACTTCGCGCTCCCTGGCTTCGACCACATCTCTCCGCCTCTGCGCCCGTGCTTGTGAACAGGCAATCTACAACAGGAGGGTCGCCATGTTGCGCTCACCATTCACCTCATCTCGCTTGGTGCGACTTGAACGAACCGCGTCATCGTCCTTGCACCGCCTCGCTGCTCCGGCATCCGCTCACACGACATCAGCGGCGCGGGAGAACGTGCGAGGGGCCTCTTCACCCATATACAGTCCGACACGAGCTCCCGCCGCTCGCCCCGCCTCCTCCCGCCCCTTCTCCACCTCTACCCACCCCGCCGCCTACCGCCGCTTCGGCGACCCTCCCCGCGCCCGCGGTCCGCCTCCTGGCGCGCCCGTCGATCCGAAACAAGTGTTTGACCTGCTGAGAGCGGCGGGAGCGGGGAGGCAGGGGTCGTGGTCGAACGCGAGGGGACGGCCCGGGTTGCACAACGTCCAGGCGTATTTGCGTGCGTATACGGTGTTCTTTGTTTCCCTTGACGAACTCCGCTGATCGAGGATCTACTTGCTATCGCTACGCGGTCTCTGCGCGCGCCGTTCCTCCACATCCCCGCCGTCCCCTCCCGTTCTCGACTCGCAGGATCGCCCATCTTTGTCATCCTCGTCGCCGGCGGCGGGACCTACTATGTCCTGCACCTCGAAAAGGTGCCCGAGACGGGCCGGTGGCGCTTCATCGACGTGTCGCCTGCGATGGAGGTGCAGATGGGCGACCAGGGCTACGACGAGGTCATGCGCGAGTACAAGGGCAAGGTCCTGCCCGACTGGCACCCGCAGGCGCGCTACGTGCAGGGCGTTGTCAAGCGGATTATCAGGGCGAATGGGCTCGAGGAAAAGCTTGGACCCGGAGGATGGAAGACGCATGTCGTCAAGGAGGATGGGACGCGGAGTAAGTCGTGCTCCCCTCTCACGCCGCCAATGCTCCAGAGGCTTTGCTTGAGGCAGAGGACTGTTGCTGGATACGTGCCTACAGACTGGGAGCTGGCTGACCGTTTACCCTCACGCCCAACAGACGCGTTCGTACTTCCGAACGGCAACATCTTCGTCTTCACCGGTATTATGAGCGTCGCAAATGACGAGGATTCGCTCGCGTGCGTGCTTGGTCACGGTGAGTGTGCTTTACACCGCTTCGGCCTTGCGACCTTGCTCACCCTTCTCTTTCGCAGAGATCGCCCATCAGGTTGCCCGCCATTCCGCCGAGCGCATGAGCGGCATGAAGGTCTTCTACGGCCTCGCGCTCCTCCTCTCGTCTTTCGGGATCGACATGGGCCTGTCGCAGGTCCTGCTCAACTTTGTCTACTCCCTGCCCAACTCGCGCAAGAACGAGACCGAGGGTGCGTGGTTGCTCTGCGCGTCCTTCTTCAACCGGGGTCCATGCGTCGCATGCATACCTACGTGCAAATTCCACCACGCTGATCCTCCCAATCGCAGCCGACCTGATCGGTCTCCGCCTCGCCAACTCCGCCTGTTTCGACCCTCGCGCAGCCGAAGGGCTGTGGCAGCGCATGAGCAGCGCCGAGCACGAGCCCGGGATCGACATGAGCTTCCTCTCGACGCATCCGAGCAGCCAGCACCGTACCAAGCAGGTGCGCGAGTGGGCAGAGCAGGTGCGCTGACCTTCGCTTCCGTCGTGCTCTGCGCGCGTGCTTCGCCGAGGCATGCGCCGAGGCTCAATGCCAGTGAGCTGCTCACGAAATTGTTCTCGATCTGCAGGTCATCCAGGACCGCCCGTCGGACTGTGGGCCCTTGCGCGGGCAAGTCGCACCGTTTCAGCGGGCAAGCGGTTCTAGGTGGTAGAACGTGTTCAGACCCTTGTAGACCCCATTCCGACTTTGTTATAGCAACATCACTTTGCATCGTATCAACTAGACGACACCAGGAGCCTCTCGATCGCCAGGCCAAGAAAGAGGGAAAGATGCAAGGTTGCAAGGTGATCTATGATGCGGCGCACTGCTACCCAAAATGAAGTGTCTGTGAAGCGAAAATGGGCAGTCTACACAGCCTGCTCTGGCGCGCGCTCCTTCTCTGCCTCGCTTCGCTCCGGGCTCGTCCCCGCCGACTCCTTCCCCTGCGCCCTCGCGCGCCACTGCTCGCGCTCTATCCGGTCCGCCTCCTCCCTCCGCGCAAGCTCCTGCGCGAACGGCGAGCGGGCGCGGAGGCGCGCGCCGTAGATGAAGAGGATGAAGGGCGTCGCCGAGAGGACGGTGCCGAGGCCGGCGGTGAGGCCCGCGGCACCCTGGATGCCGAGCGCGTCGTACATCTGCGTCGTGAAGAGCGGGAAGACGGCGCCGCTGTGAGGGTCGGAGAGTCAGCAGAGGCGCAGAGGGAAGCAGAACGGCATGAGCACGCACACAACGTTGCGCACAAAGGACATGGCCGACAAGGCGGACGAGGCATAGAGCGCGTAGGCTTCGGCAAGATACGAGAATGCGGTGAGGTACACGAGGTACATCTGCAGGTGTGAAGAGCGAAGTTAGCGCTCGGGACCATCAAGATGACGGCTTGCGAAGGTCATGCTAGACGTACGCCGATGTCTGCAGGCAATGCACACGGTCAGGACTTCGTTTACGGTTGAGTCAGGGTGAGAACGTACAGAGAATAACAACGCCGATACATGAACCGATCCAGTGACATTGCGGGTAGGCGGTGAAGCAGAAAATAAAGGCGCCCACAGGCACGCACAAGCCGCCGCCGACTGCGCAGAACGATACTTGGTCAGTATTCCAAGAAGCTGCGCATTCGAACGCCAGCAGACGCCAAGCGAATGGACGCACACGCCGAATACATGCGCGCTTCAGGTCCGCGCTTGGCGACGTTGCGGTGGTAGAACTTCATGCAGTACTGGTCATAGGCCATGCCGATTGCCGAACCGATGAACTGCGTGATGTAGACGAGACCACACTCGCCAGTCGAGAAGCCGTAGACGCGGCTGTAGACGTAGGGAATCGAGACGAGGAAGAGATCTGCGCGCGCTCAAAAAGTCAGCGTAGGCCCCAGTACTTGTAAGGCCGTCTGATACGCACACAGCACGCCCCAAGTGAAGGCGATCCACGCCGTCATTGAGATGAGGACCGGCTCGCGGATCAGCATCTGCACCGGTCGCCCGAGCGAAGTCTTGAACATCTCGCGGATCGACCCGCGCTCAAAGTCGTCCTTCGAGATGTAGCGGTTGTCGCCCGTCTCTTTGCGGAGCTTGGCGGCCTTGCGCGAGAGGAGGACCGACGCGCGCGTCTCGTCGAGGATGAGCGGGAGGACGGCGGCGAAGGCCATCGAGATGGCGAACATGACCCAGTTGACGTAGCGGAATCCCTTGATCTGCGTCAGGTAGCCGAATGCGACGGGGCCGAGACCGGTGGCTGCATGTAGAAAGGGTGAGGGGCGGCGGCGAAGGGGGACAGGCAGCGAGACGCACCTCCGAAAGCCGCGAACGAGAACCACGCCATCGGCGTTCCGCGGTCTTTCCCTCGCCACACATCGGCGAGCGTACCACCGACGAGCGAGACGGCCGTCGAGCCGGCACAGCCGGAGATGAAGCGAGTGACGAGGACCGTCTCGATGTTTTTGGCGAGCGCTTGCGGGATGAAAAAGATGGCAAAGACGAGCGCCGACAGGAAGTAGATGAGGGAACGTCCGTAGACTTCTGACAGCGGGGCAAGGATCAGGGGTGCAGCCTGCGGTAGAGAGAGTTCAGCGCAACGCGACAGAGTGGTCCCGGAGACGGACTCACGCCGAAAGTAACGGTGAAGAGCGTAATCCCGAGGACGGCGACTTCTTTAGAAACGCTGAGTTCTTCTTGTACCGACGTCACGCTAATCGAGTACCCTGGAAAGGAGAGCGAAACAAGAGTCAGCGACGGAATTCATGGGAAAATGCCGACGTCAACCGAGAGAGTCAGGCCGGCTTCGCGGGACGCACCTGACACGGACAGCGACACGAAGCAGCAGAAGATGATACCGACCGACGAGATGATCCACTGCAAGAGCGAACGAGGGCACGAGGATTTGGGAAGGTCAGCACGGAGCGAGACGAGGCGGCGAGGTTCCGCCGCGCGCACCTTTCGTCGCCGGCTCCAGTTGAGCGGGTTGGCAGGGTCGCTGTAGGTCGCGTGCAGCGCAGCAAGTCAGCGCGTCTGAGAACGAGCAGCGATTACCGCGAACCCCCCGGCCCGCCGGGACCGCCGCCCCGCCGGGTCGCGCGAGCCTCCCCTCCTCTCGTCGTCGCCGGGGAACGAAACGACGCACTCTGGCCCGTCCCAGTCGACCCAGATGGCGTCCTGTGGCGCCTCATCTCGTGCGCGCGCTTCGGGGTCGACGACGTCGAGCTGCGAGAGGCGCGACGGCGCCTTGTGCAGCGCGTCGTCCGGCATGGTCGAGCTCTGGTGCAGGTGCGAGGGGACGGCGGGGACGGGGTCGACGAGCGTGTGCACCGTCGAAGTGGGTGATGGCAGTGGTCGTGGAGGAGGGCTCATGGCACTCGACAGTTCCTCCGAGAGCGGACACAGGCAGAGCGAGACCGCGTTGCGACTCAAGAGGATGAGCCTGCCGAAAGCGCGGCAGGCCAGTCAGCGTCCCGGGTGCCCGGGATCGCCTCGCGTGTCTTAGGGGGTCAATTTTCGAGCTAGCTGACACAGCGCACTTGCCACAGCACGACAGCACACTGACTGAGCCGACAGGAGACAAGAAGACGATGCGAGTTGCGAGGAATTGCGTGCGAGCGAAGCGACGTGCTGAGGGGTGGCTACACAGACGTACAACAAACGATGAAGAGGACACCAACGGTACACGGCGTCTAGAGAGATAGAGAGAGTCCGGCGAGGGGAGAGCCGCGATGGAGAGGCAGGGTCTGCAAGCGGAAGTAGCCGCCGTGTCGGTTGCGGCGAGGTGGCAACCTCAATCACGCGCCACCGCGACTTCGTCGTCAAAGCGCCGCCCCTGGCGCTTCTCGACGATCGAGAGGACGCGCTCGTACACCCAGTACATGCACACGGCATTGGGCACGACGCGGAGGAGGTGGGGCGAGAGGCCCGAGTAGAACGTGCGCCAGCCCTCCTCGCGGAGGATGAGGCGGAACGACTGCGCGAGCGACGTGTACTTGGCGATGCCGGACGGCGGGAGCGGTTGCCGGAGGCGCGTGCGCACGACCTCGTGCGGGTACGTGATGACGGTCGCGACGAGTTTCGCCGCGCCCGCCGCGGCGCTCACCTTGAGCCCGGCGTCCTCCTCGCGCCCGTCGGCGCCGACGCGCACCATGCGCTTGAACTGCTCGTACAGGCTCCACTGGATCGTGCCCTCGGTGACGCCGAGCAGGCTCGCGCTCAGCCCGCGGTAGAAGCCCTTGACGCCCTGCGTCCGGAAGATCTGCACCGTCGTCGACCACGACGTGGGTCGCGGGGGCGGGCCTTCCATCGGCAGCGGCGGCGACGAGAGCGAGCGGAACGAGTGCGAAAAGATCTGCTTGTGCGGTTTCGGCTGGGGCGGGAGGGGCCGTTTCGGCGAAGTGGTCGAGGAAGAGGAAGGGGTGGGCGACGAGGCGAGAGTGGCTTGACGTTCTTGCATGCGCAGCTGCATGTCGGTCTTGACGACCCATATGGGGTTGGTCGCGGCCGCGGTTGCGACGCCTGCTGTTGCTGCCGACGCAAGGTGGACGGCCGTGTTCTCCTTGCCGTCGTTCAGCAGCTCGGCGTAGATGTGCTTGCCGTTGCCGTACACGAAGAAGTTGATGGACCTGGCGGAGGGAAGGAGAAAGGGACATCAGACGGAAGTCCGTGCACGCGGAACGAGCGGTGCGAGCATGCAGGACGCACCTGGCGGGCACTGCGCCTGCGAGGGTCGGGCCGAGACCCTTGAAGAGAGCAGAGAAGCCCTCGTGACGGTAGACATCCCTGTGAGGCGGAAAAGAGTCAGTGTTCGCGAAAGAGCATAGCCTCGTCCGAGAGCCGAAGAGAAGCGGAGGGAGGTCGGCGCACCGCAGGATCTTGCCCGTGTCGACGAAGTTGTACAGGAGGCCGGAGATGCCTGTGCGGTGGACGGGCTTGCCTGCCTGGACGAGCTGCTGCTGGAAGAGGTCGGACTGGAGGCGCGTCTTTACGACATCGAAGGGGGCGGTGACTATCGACCCGCACATGCCCCCGAGACTGTGCGGCGGTGCGGCAGAAAGTGTCAGTGGTGCACGTGGAGCGGGTCTGGCGGGACACGCACCCTCCCGCGACGAGGTGGACGGCGGGCGGGGGCTTGGATCGCTTTGCCGGGCGGCGCAGCGGCTGAGGCGGCGGGGGCAGGGGCTGCCCGACGGGGGCGGTGAGGGCCGGGTTGGACGCGTGCGGGTGCATGAGTGCGCGCAGGCTGGCCGGGTGCCGTGTCTGTGCAATGCGAGCAAATGTATTCCCAGAAGTAAGGACAGCAACAACCACTCCGTCGAGCTTCGAGGCGGAGGAGACGCCGTCGGCCCGTTCCCGCGACCGCGCACCCCGTCTGCAGCCAGCCAGAGCCCCGTACAGGCCACTGCACCACGCCATGGCCCTCAAGATCCCCACCGGAGGCCCCGGCCTCTTCAAGGACGGCTACAACGCAGGTCGCCCCCTCATCGCTCCAAGCCGCAACCCCGAGCACGCCCCTCCTGCGCGCCGTGCAGGGGCGCGTGTGCCCTGCGAACATGCACTGACCCGCCTGCACGTCTCCAGATGCACTCGGGCATCGAGGAGGCCGTCATCCGGTGCGCTCCTCCCCCTCGTCGTCGGCCTTCGACCGCTGCACAGCGCAATGCACGCCATGCTGACCTCGCTGGACTACTCGCAGCAACATCCACGCCGTTGCTGAGCTCGCCGAGATCGTCCGCACGTACGCACGAGCTCTCCTCGCCGATCTCGCTCGCTCTCGCTGACCCGTCGAAACGCGCTCCTTCCCGGCTACAGCTCGTTCGGTGCGCCTTGCCGTCGTGTCTATGTGCCTGTCTGACTCTTACTGACCTCGAGCGAGCCCCGAAACAGGCCCGAACGGCCGCAACAAGATGGTCATCAACCACCTCGACAAGCTCTTTGTCACGTCTGACGCCGCGACCATCATCCGCGAGCTCGAGGTCGTCCACCCGGCGGGCAAGGTACTTGTCATGGCGAGCCAGCAGCAGGAGCACGAGGTGCGTCGCCCGAGTCTCGACCGTGCAGCGGGCGCCTTACACGGCCATCGTCCAACGACCGTATCTGCTGTCGGTAGGAACATTGAGCTGACACTGACACGCGCGCAGATGGGCGACCGGACGAACTTGGTGCTGATTCTGGCGGGCGAGCTGCTGCGCAAGGCAGAGTACCTCCTCACGATGGGTCTCCACCCGTCCGAGGTCGTGCTGGGTTACGAGTTGGCGCGGGACAAGGCGATCGAGGAGCTCGAGAGTAAGTTGGCTCTCCCTCTGTGAACTGAGCCGTCCCACTGACTTGTCTCTCCCCGCAGAAATGACGTGCCGCACCCTCGAGACGCCGTTGACGGAGGACAGCCTCAAGCTTGCGCTCCGCCCGACGCTGGCGGCAAAGCAGTACGGATCGGAGGACCTGCTGTCAAAGCTGGTGTCGGAGGCGGTCATGGCGGTCATGCCGAAAGACCCGCGCGCCGTGCGTTCTCGCCGCGTCTGGGATCTCCAGACCTCGCGCTGACCTGCCTGTGCGCACGCAGTTCAACGTGGACAACGTCCGGGTGGTCAAGATCATGGGTGGCGGGTTGGGCCAGAGCCGGGTGATCAAGGGTATGGTGTTTGGCCGCGAGCCCGAAGGTGCGTTCTCTCCGTTGCTCTCGCAACCAGCGAGTACTTAAAGGCATCTTCTCACAGGGACGGTCCTCAAGGCGACCAACGCCAAGGTCGGCGTCTTCACGTGCGGCATCGACATTGCGCAGACCGAGACCAAGGGGACAGTCCTCCTCAAGAACTCGGAGGAGCTGCTCAACTTTTCGCGCGGCGAGGAGCAGCACATGGAGAAGATCTTCCAGGAGCTGGCCGACTCGGGCCTCAACGTCGTCGTCGCCGGCTCGACCGTCGGCGAGCTCGCGCTGCACTACCTCAACCGCCACAACATCCTCGTCGTCAAGGTCCTGTCCAAGTTTGACCTCCGCCGCCTGTGCCGCGTCGTCGGCGCGACCCCGCTCGCGCGCCTCGGCGCGCCGACCCCCGACGAGATGGGCCAGTGCGACGTGGTCGAGACGGTCGAGATTGGCGGCGACCGCGTGACCGTGTTCCGCCAGTCCGAGGAGGCGACGCGCACGGCGACGGTCGTCGTGCGCGGCGCGACGACCAACCAGATGGACGACATTGAGCGCGCGATCGACGACGGCGTCAACGTCGTCAAGGGCATCATCAAGGACCCGCGCCTCGTCGCCGGCGCGGGTGCGACCGAGCTCGAGCTCGCCAAGCGCGTCGCCGAGCACGGCGAAAAGACGCCCGGGCTCGCGCAGCACGCCATCAAGCGCTTTGCCGACGCACTCGAGGTCGTCCCGCGCACGCTCGCCGAGAACGCCGGCCTCGACGCGACCGACGTCCTCAGCCGGCTGTACGCCGCGCACCAGGGCAGCGAGGACAGCGCGGCCGGCGTCGACGTCGAGGTGCGTCGCCTGTGCGCGTCTTACGTGCGAGTCAGAAGCTGACCTTGTGCACTCGACAGGGCGAGAACGGCGGTGTGCTCGACGCCAAGCAGGCAGAGATCTACGACCTCCTCGCCGGCACGCGGTGGGCGCTGCGGTACGGTACCGACGCTGCCATCTCGGTGCTGCGCGTCGACTCCATCATGTGCGTCCCTGTTCAAGCTTTCTCCTCGTCTCGCCCACGCAGGCTGACCTTCTTCTCCCTTTTGCTTGGCTCTTCCAGCATGAGCCGTGCTGCCGGAGGACCTGCACCGCCGCAACAACGGGGCGACTGGGACCAGGATTAGATCGGCGCAAGCGGCAACTGGGGAGGAACAGGCGCACAACGCGAGGTTGTCGAGGTGAGAAGGCCACGTCTCGTGCACAGTCTCCAGGCCGTGCACGATCGTCGACAGCCCTTCTACAGAGTCACTTTGTACCGTACATGCAAATTCGCACACGCATTCGTAGACTCCGTGCGCGGCCAAGTCGCGAGAGCCCGGCTGAACTGCGCTTGGGCTCCCCGATTTCCTGCGCATCGGCTTGTTCTTGCAGCGCCCGTGCAGGGACCTCACGCAAGCGCTGCCCGAGTCGGCGCTGCTGATTCCGCACGCCCGCGTGCCTCGTCCGCGCTGGCTTTTTTGCTCCTGGTCCTGTCTCTCTGTCCCGTTCTTCACCTCTTTGCCTGCGTCTTTCCTTCAGCACCTTGAAGACCACCTGCTCACGATCACTCGCTTCGGCCCTTGCAGTAGTTACTGCTCCGTTTGCGGCTCTTTGCCGGCGCCTGCCACAGACTGCCGCTTTCGCATCGTGCTCGTCCTCAGCCTTTCGCCTTTCTCGCGTGCAGTGCTTCTGCCTGCAGCACATTGAGGTGCTATCTGGACATCGACGTCTCCGCTCAACAGGCCACAAGCTGCCCGTGCGGCGCTACAATGGGCATAGTCTGAACTTTCGCGATCTCGCTTGAGAGGCAGAGTGGTCTTCTTGTGTGCGGTGTCCTCGCCCGCGTGAGAGCATGAAGAGTAGAAGCTACATGCTATGTGCGTCGCGCTACGATGTCCGACAGGTCGTGCATGCGATCGTAAAAGGGGAGAGCAAGAGGGGGTAGGAGGTGAAAAGTGAAAGAGGCTTAGTAGAGAGATAGTGTCCGTCCGACTGCGGGTCCGACAACGTAGCAGAAGCGTTGGGGTCGTGAAGGAGGCGATCGAGGGCTTTTGACAGTGCGGTTGAGGGGATTGAGGAGGAAAAGCGAAGGCGGCTGGGCTGGTTTCCACCCAAGAAAGGGGCTAGCATTCGCCTAAGCGAGAAGCGCAAGTCCACCGACGAGGGCTGCAGCGACGCCGGCGAAAGTGGAAACCGAGCCGAGCGACGTGGCGCCGCTCTCGGGCTGAGGGGACGGCGTGTTGTTCTGCGCCGTGTTGGTCGCGTTGATCAGCGAGTCGGCGATTCCGTCACTCCAGCAGTCTTTACAGCGAGGCACGAGTCAGCAAAGGAATCACAGAAGCGTGAAAAGGTGGAAGACGCACAGCGGTCCATGCACGCCTGGCACTCGGCCGTGCGGTTGATGTTGGCGCGAGCGCGTGCGCGGTCAACGACGGCGCACTTGAGGCAGAGCGGCCACTGCTGGTCGGGCTCAGTGGGCGTCTCGGGGCTGGGGTACCCGCGCATCGCAAGCTCGTGCGCCGCGTCGAGGAAGCTGACGACCTCGTCGTGCTCGTAGCTGAGCTTGAATGTCGAGTAGTTGGTCGCGCCAGGGTTACTGCCCGCGTGGTTGGGATGGTAGATGACGAGCGGGTAGGCGCCGGTCTCGCTCATGTTGCCGCCCGTGGTCGAGTTGCAGCCGAAGAAGGTCGGACGCGTCGTCAGGCCCTGTTCGAGGAAGTCCTGCTGCGTCGACGGGATCGGCGGGAAGGCAGTGTAATTGTGCATGTAGAGTGCGTTCTTGTCGGACGTCGCGATGAGCGAAGTGCCGTTGGCGTACGTCTCGGACGTGTCGGCAGATCCGTCGATGGCGAAGATGACATCGACTTCGCGCGAGCGGACTAATAGGGGCATCAACGGGAGGTTTTCACCATTCTCTCCCTTCGAGCCAGGAAGAGGCGTTAGAGCGAACCAGGCGAGGGAGAAAGTGGTGAAGCGAGCTGAGGGCTTACACCGTCCGTGATCTGGAGGATCTCGTTGCCGGCGCTCTGGAAGCTGTACCCAGTGGACGGGTTGTAGTTCATGAACGAATTGGGGTAGTTGGCAACAAGGTCGACCGAGCCCTCGGGCGGGTCGAGGTCGGTGATGGCCTGGAGGAGGTACGAGATGACATCGGCGAAAGCGGCGCCGGCGAACGACTCTTGCACGGCGTTGAACAGACTTGCAGAAGACTGAAGCGGGCTGTGTCAGTCGGAGCGCAGGAGGAGAAATGGAAGGAGAGCGCGAGGACGCACGCCCATCGCGAAACCAGCATTGTCAAAGTACTGCACACAGCGGTTCGTCGGCTGGCCGTTGTCGAGTTGGGTACCGAGGTATTCGGTAGGGATGTACGCGGCGAGACCAGGCTCGAAAGAGCCGAACGAGTAGGGCGAGATCTCGAATCCGACGTTCTCGAGCGGGATGACCGTGGTCGAATCGTTCGCCTGCTGCGACTCTTCGGAGACGCGAGAAGTCGTGACAAGGATGGGGAGCGGCATCGCAGCCGACTGGAAGTTCTGCGTGTATTTGATGGCCGAGAAGAGCGTGCCCTGGTCGTGCGGCGCACTGGTCGAATAGAAGTTGTCCTCGTTCGTCTCGTTCAAGAAGTGGTAGCTGAGGGCCCTGCCCCAGAGATCGGTGCTGTACATCGAAGCGTGAGTAGCCTGTAGAAAGGCGGAGATTGCCAACCGACGCACAGCGAGATGGGGAAGCCTGCATCGGCCTTGGCGCGCACGTCCGCTTCGAGCGTGTCGTAGTAGTCGCCGTTATTGCCGAACGAAATGATACCTCCCGGTGCGAGGATGTCGCGATCAAGAAGCCATCCTCCGCTGGTCGAGTCGTTGATGCCGAGCACGAGCGAGTAGATCGGCTCAAGGTCGTTGAGCGCGATGGAAGTGACGGCTTCCAGGGGATACGGGTCAGCTGAGAGCGTCAATGCAACAGGCAGAAGATACTGCGCACTCCAGGAACCTCCTGACAACCCCGTTAGGTATGTTGCGAGCTGGAGAAGCCCGCCCGCCGTGCTCGAGTTGCGGTTGTCGAGCGCCGAGATCGTACCTGCGCCAAACAGAGATGCACGAAGTCCACCGCCAGACACAGCGATGCCGCTGTAGGAGGACAGCGGGTGAGCTCGGCGCGGACGGACATTCGGTTCAGGGGAACGGGACCTGCAGGTTCGGCTGCTGCTGAGCAATCTGGACCGCATCATAGCCTGTCGATCCCGTTGCATTGTCCTGGAGGTACGCCTGCCACTGGTTCGGAAGCACCTGGGAGCGGCGACGCGAGATGTAGTCCTGCTCGCCCTGAGGTAGCTGCTGGGTGCCCTCGAGCGGGTTTCCGGCGTCCGAAAGGATCGAGTCGGACGGGCAGTCGACTCGAATTGGAGCGTCTGTGGCAGCCGAGCAATGTCAGGACCGGCGTGAGGGGAGGGGCGGAAGCCGAGGTCGTGAGAAGATGAAAGTGGAGAGACGGACAAGAAGGCGCCTGAGCCGCGACAAGAGCGGCGGCGCCGACCGCGAGCACAGCGCTGGACAGCATCTCTCCCGAAGATGTTTCGGGGCAGCGGAAACAGAGCAAAGCGGAGGGAGGGCGAGGAAAGCCAGCGAGGTGGTTGAAGGACGAGACCGAGCCAGCGACCTCGGACACGGCAGCGGGGTCGGTCGCGCGCCCTGGGACTCACGCACGACCTGGGGACAGATCGCACGGAAGCTCGCGCCCGTCGCCCATCTGCCATCACTGCTGCCTTCACTTGCATCGCCCCACATCGCTTGCCCTCGGCTCGGGCTCTGCATGCTCTCCCTTGCTCGATCGACAGCAAGGTTGCGGCCAGCGCGCACAGGGACAGCTGTGCAGGCCGCGCGACCCTTTCCGCTCGCTCACCCCTCTCTGCTATCTCGGCCCGCGATTGATCGGACATCGACGCTGCCCCTCGGCGTGCCCCTTCTTCGATCCATTGCGACAGCTGCACACCTTATGCAGAGCATGGCACAGAAGCAGACTCCCGTCTGGCTCGACTGCGACCCGTGAGTAGAGCACTTGGGGTCCGTCTGCGCGAAGATAAGCCAGACTGATGATGCCTGCACCTCGCCTTGGCCCGCCCGCTCCCGCTCTGCTTCGATATGCCCTCGCACACACTTTTACAGCGGCCATGACGATGCGGTCGCCATCCTGATGGCCCTCCACCTCCCCGAAATCGACCTGAAGGGCATCTCTACGGTGCATGGTAACGCTTCTCAGCAGAATACGACGCGTGAGCTCGCATCAACGGCTTTGCACTCGCCCATGCTGAAGCACCTCCCGCTAAAGACAACGCCGCTCGGTGTCTGCTCGCTTTCGGATCGCAAGAGCAAGTGCGTCGGATTCCTGTCGTCGCCGGCGCCGACAAGCCGCTCATCCGCGTCGTGCGACATGACGATGGTACGTGAGAGTTGCTGGATCTGCCTAGAACGATTTGGATTGACAAAAACGTCGTACAGAAATCCATGGCGAGGACGGCCTCGGCGGAGTAGAGGGGTTGCCTGACAAGACTGATGCAGCCGTCGTTGCCAAGCTTCAGGAGACAAAGGCGCAGACTGCGGTGTTGGCCATCGCAGAAGCAGCTCGCGCTCTGCCTGATGGAGAGCAGCTCGCCCTCGTGGCGACTGGCAGCTTGACGAACGCCGCGCTGTTTGTCTCCCTCTTTCCCGACCTCGTGCGCGACAAGGTATCTCAGATCGTCATCATGGGCGGCGCAGAAGGTCGAGGGAACCGCTCGCCTACTGCCGAGT
The DNA here is from genome assembly GCA_036244875.1 of Rhodotorula paludigena. Lineage (NCBI taxonomy): Eukaryota > Fungi > Basidiomycota > Microbotryomycetes > Sporidiobolales > Sporidiobolaceae > Rhodotorula > Rhodotorula paludigena. The sequence continues at coordinate 921,815 of BQKY01000010.1, forward strand.
TCAATATCCTCTGCGATCCGCATGCCGCTAGCATCGTCTTTGATGCGGAAGTTCCCGTCGTGATGGCTGTGCGTGCTTTGGAACGCCTCTATCGCTACAACATGTTGAACTGTACCCAATGCAGCCACTGAACATCACGCATACCGCCATCTTCCAGACGCACGATAACGCTGCTCTTCTCACTCCCGGATCCGCACTCGCCTCCCTCGCTGAGACGACGCCCGAGGCGCGTGCCTCGCCTGCAAAGGCCCATACACCACTGCGCCACACCCTCTCGACCCTGCTCAACTTCTTCGCGGCGACCTATGCGTCCGTCTTCTCGTTTCACGACGGCCCGCCGGTGCACGACCCGCTCTGCATCGCGTACCTGTCGCACCCGCACCTGTTCCGCGGCGAACGGTACCGTGTCGACGTCGAGCTTGAGGGCAAGTACACGGCGGGGACAACGGTCGTCGACTTGTGGGAGTACCGCAAGGACGAGCTGGTCGACTACAAGGAGGACCCGGAGAGCCGCAAGAGCTGGGGACGGCTAGGCAAGAATGTGTTTGTCCTTGAGCAGCTGGACGTGCGTGCTCCTTCTGTCTGTCCACGGTGAGCAGCCATTTCGCTCACGCTCATCCTGCTCGCAGGTCCCGGCGTTCTGGCAGCTCTTCCAGCAGACAGTCGACGCGGCGGACAAGGTCTCGATACTCAACAAGAAGACCTGAGCTGTACATGGGTTGTGCTCGAAGGGGTATAGCAACAAGGTAAGGCATGCGTACACGATGACTGTCTACGAGGAGAGGAAGATCCGGGAGAGCCGCCGGTTCTCGTCGGGCGTGCCGCCCTTACTGCGCCGCGTGGACATGCCGTTGCGCAAGTCCCGAATAGCCGTGTCGAGATGGCCGCGTCCGTATGAGCCACCTGAAGAAGCGGGCGACGGCGAGGGTGAAAGGGTATCCTGCGCAAGACGATCAGGTCAGCATCAGGCAGGAGAGCCGGCACATTCAAACTCACGCGAGGGTACTTGCGAACGGTTGCAGGCGGCGTCTTCGGGTCGCTCGTCGCCGCAGCTGGATGAAGTTGTGTCGAAGTCGTCTTGCGCGCTGCCTCTTCGGCTCGTGCATCAATGGCGCGGACCTCTGACTCCGCTTGCTGTCAATGCAAGCAAGGTTCAGCAACGCGAGGCATTAACCACGTTGGACGAGGTCTCGCACCTGCAGCATCGAAGCAAATTGTGCGACGAGGTTGAAGAGCGCTTCCGGCCTGGTAGCCGCCGGGTCCTCGCCGAAGAAGATGAGGAGGTCCTTCAGCTCTTGCTCGAGCGTTGAGCTTAGCTCCTGTAGCGCTTTCATCGCCGGCTTGGCATGACGGACGAATTGCTGCATACGAAGCGCAGTAAGCCGCTGCGTTTCGAAGTATCGGCGAGATTGACGTACCTCGATGATCGGGATGAAACGGTCTTGCGAAGACAGGGGAAGCTGCTTGAGCTCGTCAAGCTCGTTCTGCGCCTTCTCGACGCCTGCGACGAGATTGCGGACCGTCTGCATCACGGTCGCTGTCGTGACTGCGAATGCCGCAACGTCAGAACGGCGTTCCTGACAAGAATGATGCACGACCCACGTCGCGAGGCCGCGTCCACGTGCGGCGCATCGTCGAGGAAAGCGAGCAGGCTCGGGTCCTCACGAAGGACTATGCGAACGAGGTAATGCAGCAGGGTCGGCGAGCCAGCGGTGGAACTGCCGCTCCGCAGGTACTGAAGCTGCGCACGGGAAACCCGATGAGCCTGAGCGGATTCAAACAATAATTTTGCTGGCGAACCTTTGACAGCGATTGCAGCGAGAAGCCTGCAGCACCGCCGCGAAAGGTTGATGCGTTCAACGCATTGCCGATAGCCAGAACGGCGTGGAGCAGCTGTGGGAAGCGAGTTGACGTGCGGAGCTCTTCGGCCGCCGAACGCAGGATCGCCAGGTCGAGCTTGAGCTCCTCCATGTCCATGTCGAGCTGACGACGATAGAGCATGACGGAGAGCCTCTCCTCGAGGCGCGGAATCTTGATCAGCTACGGACACAGCGGCGTCAGAACCGCACGGACGCGCGAGCGCCGACCCAACGACGTACCTCGAGGAAGTACTGGTCGGCAACTGAAACTGTCTTTGGGTCGCCCCGGAAGTTGCGCAAAAGCTCGATCTGCAGGCCGTCGTCTAGCTAAGTGGAACTTTCTCGAGCCGTGAACGGTCCTCACCCACCTCGTTTGATTTCGGAAGGTTGCGCTTCACCGCCTTGAGCTGGTCGATCGAAAGCTTCGCGTCGTCGAGCAGGAGTATGGCGTCCCGAATGACGGCCTGTGGCAAGCGCAGCTGCGACAGAACGATGTCTGCCGGCAGAATCGCGTCAGATCCGTGGCGACGCTCAAGGTGGCTTGGCGCGACGCACCAAGTCGATGCGCTCGCTCATGCCCGAGAAGCGTCGTGAACTCGTGCTTCTTGACGCCAGTGACGGGCGCCTTTGAGACGGCTTTGGGCGAAGCCAGAGCAAAAGTCGCTTCGAGGTCGTCGAAGTTGAACTTCAAATCATTACGTGGCGCAGACCAGACGCTCGTCTTCAGCCGCTTCGGCGGGAGCTTCTCCCAATCGAGGCCCTGCGGAGTGAGGCATGAGAAGGCCACGCAGGCAGATGAGGTTGAGAATGTGCACGCACCTTCAGCTTCTTGCGGGGTACCGATGGGTTGAGCTTGAAGCCGCCGACGACGCTTCCTGGCGGGGGAGGTGGCGGAGGTGGAGGAGAACCGCTGTTCGAAGATGACTTGAGAGGGCCGGGCGGCGGAGGGGGCGGCGGAGGAGGGGCGGGCGGGCCCGCGATTGCGCGAGATGGCTCTGCCGGTGAAGCGCCTGACGGAACAGGCGGAGGCGGAGGCGGCGGCGGTGGTGGCGGAGGCGGCGGCGGTGGCGGCGGTGGCGGCGGCGGCGAGACGACTGAGGAAGGTGACGACGACTTGATTGCCGCGACGACGGTCGTGTACGCAGCAGGCGGTCGAGGCGGAGAAGGGGGTGCCGGCGGAGTTGCGTGAGGCACAGGAGGCGAGTCTTTCGCTCCTGGGTCGGCCCCTGCGCCTGACATGAACGCATTCGTCCGCAGGTCGAGAGGCAAGGGCGAGGCGCTCGCGGGCGAGCCGAGTGTGGACGGCGTAGACGGGTTCAGATCCCTTGCGGGAGGCGGAGGCGCCCGTCGAGCGAAGACCGGCAAGCCGCGCTGAGCTTTTGCCAGCTCTTCCTTCGAAGACAGCAACTCGTTCTTGAGGGCCTCGATCTCCTGGTCGCGCTGGGCGAGTGCCTCGAGTGTGCGCGTTGCCATGAGCTCGTGGTCGAGGGCTGCATCCGTGGCAGGAGGCGTGCGCAATGCTTGTCCCGGTACCGCGATCGCCGTGGCGACCGTCGACTGAAAGCGCGAATATACCGATTCGAGCGTGCGCTGCAGGTACTTGACCTCCTTGTGTCGCGATTCGATTTCTGTCTCGAGCGTCGCGATCTGCGGGACGAGCTCGTGTCAAGGCTGTCCTCCCGAGAAGTTGCAACTGTGCATACCTTGACTTTGTTCTGTCCGATCTCCGACAGCAGCGTTTCCCACCGCCGACTCTGGTTGTGGCGGTCTTTCCTCGCCTCGTCCTCGTCGTGACCGCGTAGTGCGACACCCGATAGCTTCGCCTGCAGGTCGAGGACCTCCTTCTCCTTCTGTACAAGGCGCTGAATCACGCCGGCGAAATTCTGCGCCCACACGCGGGAGTCAGCGCGGCGCACAGCAGCTTAGGAAGGCCGCTTGCACGCGCACCTCCTTGTCGCCTTTTCGAATGGAGGATCCTCGAGGCGACTGCAAGGAGTAGCAAACGGTCAGCCTGTCGTTGCGACAGAGCGACGTGAGTCTACGGTACGCGTTCGCCTGTTTCGGATACTCGTTCGACCGGTAGCGCTCGAAGCGTGTTCGTCTCAGCGATCTGCTCGTCAAGCTCCTTGCGCAGGATCGTGCGCTCTTCCGACAGCTCGTCGACCTGGGAGCGAAGCGTCTCCAGCTCCTCGATGAAGCTGGTCGGGACGCTGGCGGTGTCGGCGACCCGAGACGAGCGAATGAGCGACTGTTGCCCGACAATGTGCTGGACCGAGGACAGGTAACGCTTCATGAATACGCGCCAGCCTTGGTCAAAGTCCTCGAGATGTGCCGCATGCTCGACGAAATTGTCAAGTATCGTGATGAGATCGTCGCGGAGGCGACTTAGAGAGCACTTGTCAGTCCCGTCCGAAGCGAGGCACTCGAGAGCGCAAATGGACGCACTCATCCATGTCGTCGCGCTCGAAGACCTTCACGTAGTGCTGGACCGTATCGACGAGCTTCGGGAACAGCGCCGAGTGCTCCTGCGCGAGCTTGATGAGGTCTCCGAGCGGGACGTCCGAAGTGCTGCGGAGTAGCACAGGCCATCAACGACACAGGCTTCAGCAGAGAGCAGTATGGACCGTACTCGGTGCGGGTTCGGCCGGCCGTGCGTTCATGCAGCTCCTCTTGGTCCTCCTGTCGCTCCTCCGTGTAAACGTTGAGCTGCGTCAGGAAGAAGTCTGGCGGGTCGAGGTAGCGCAGGCTCTGCAATGTGGCATAATGAAGCATCAGGACGGTCAAACTTGCGGAAGAACGTCTCGAGACGAACCGCCATCGCCTCGTTCAACCCGCGTCGGGAGAATTCGTCTCGCAGCATCATGCGTTCCTCGAGCTCGTGCGGCGTGTTGGCAAGCGCGTTGATCAGCGACATGGCGGCCGTACGCCACTCCCAGAATCCTGCGTCATCCGGCTCGTCGTCCGCCCTGTCATGCACGCTCGAGCTGTCAACCGTCTCGTCGTCGCGGTGATCCGGCGGCTTGAGTTGCTCGATGAGATATTCGAAGCGGAACATTTCGCCGCGATCGATGCGAGCGTCGGCGAAGGCTGCGAGGACGAGGCGATGCCCCTCGTCGTGCGAAAGGACGCACAACGCAGCGAGAACGTCGGCTACAAGCGCGCGCAACTTGTGAGATCGCGTGTAGAGGCTGAAAACGAGGCACGTAATGAGCGCAGGGCGAGCGACGACCTCGGCGAATCCAATCTGTGGGTCGGTGAAGTCAGCAAAGGTGTCGGCGGATGGGCGGCGAGAATGCTCACATCGGTGTTGAGGAGCGCCCGCAAACACTTGATGCCCTCGGCCTGCACCGTCTGGCTCTCGTGACCGGCATGCTCGACACCCTCCGCCCTCTTCAGCACGAGCGCGACGAGAACCTCCTCGAGCGCATCGAGACCCTGGGCGGCATGAAGGAAGTCTCGCGTCCACGAGAGCTTGGCGGTCGACAGGCGGACGCGAAGCGCGATCAGGTGCTTGGCAAGGCTCCGTTGCGAGATCTTGCTGGACCGAAGCTGATCCGTGTAAAAGCGCGGCGAGTCGCGCGATTGCTCGCTCGCTGCCTGCCCTGTCCCGGTCGCATCCGATGGCGACGACCACCAGGCCGACCAGGAGGTGGAGCTCCCGGTCGCCTGGGTCTGCAGCTGGGACGACGCGCTGGGCGGTGCAGGACTCGGCGAGGACGGCGCGGCATGCTGACTTTTCTCGTAAGTCGTGACAGGTCGCGCGAAAGTCGGAGACGCTGCGTCAGAGCCATGCGCCGAGGCACCGCCCCAGCCGACCGTGGCGAGGGAGAAGCGCTTGACGTTGCTGAAGAGACCACTGTCGGTCGAGCTGGCAGGACCCGTATGGTTGGGTCGGAGCGGTTGAGGGGTCGCGGGACCCTGCGACTGGCGATGCTGAAGTACAAGAAAGCGCTTGCGGTCGACGGGCAGCTGGCGCATCGCAGACCGCTGGGCGTCTTTGAGGCCAAGGTCGTCCTGCGAGATCAAGCTGGTCAAGCCAGGCCGCCCCAGACAACAAGAGCGTGAACGCACCATTAGCTGCTCGAGTGACGAGTCGAGGTCCTCGTCTATCGCTTCCTCCGCTGCGGAGGTGCCAGTCGCCATCGCCACAGCCTGACTGCTTGGCGTCAGGCTTGAGAAACGCCGATTGAAGTCAGGCGAGAAGGGCTGGGGACCGCCGACGAGACGAGAGAGCGGACGTGTCGGCAGGTCGCTAGGCGCAGGCTCTGGCGCAATCCAGTCGGTGAAGAGAGTCGAGAGGCGAGTGCGACTGCCCGTTGTCGAGCGTGTCGTCCCTGCCGTCTCGCCCGCGGCACCTTTCTCCGCCTTGAGCGTATCGCCGTCGCCGTCCTCCCCGGTCTCCTCAGCGCCATGTTCGACGACTGTGCTCTTCTTCGCCTCTTCCTCCGGCTCATCGCTGCCCCAGAACCCGCCGAACAGGCTGCTCGGCCGCCAGCCTGCACCGTCGCGGCTTGCGATGCGAGGCTTCGAGTTGTCGCTCGCGCCAGAAGAAGCAGACGAGATAGCTGAGGCGGCGCCCGGAATGGCAAAGGCGACGGTGCCGGCCTTCTTCAGCCAAGAGGGCGAGACGGTGAAGGTTGCGTGAAGGGCCGGACGGCCTTCGGACTGGAGCTTCTGGAGATGAGGGAGGAGACGAGTGGGCGTAGTGATTGTCTGGACGGCTGTACAGGCGAGCGAAGTTAGTTACTGTCGGGAACTTGAAGAGGAGCAGAAACTTACCGTGCTCCGCGTTCTCAACCTGCAGGCAGTACTCGACCCTCGCCGTCTTGTGTCCCTGCACGACTACCTTGCGCACGCCGAGCTCTTCGATGAGTGCTTCGACGGCTTCGCCCGCTGTCATCTCGGCAGTGAGGAAGAGGTCGAAGGTCCAGCCTTCGGGATACGCGGGGATGTGCTGGAAGGTGAAACGCGCGACATGCGGCGTGTAGACGAGACGGAGCGCGGGCGCATGCAGGTGGCCGCTCAGCAAGAAGTCGCTGAACTGTGTCGACGTTGGCTCGGCGGGACGAGGACTTGAGGCGGGCGGAGAAGAGGACGTGCCGCCATCGGCGAGTGCCTGCTCGATCGTGTAATCTGGCGGTAGCAGACCTGCGTGACAACCTATCAGACCTGCTCGACTGCTGCCACAGGCGATGCGCACCGTTGCCGAGGCTCGCAAGCTCCTCATCAGTCCGCTCGCAGTTGGGCGGACTCTTGAGCACGCGCTGCACGCGCCAGAGCTCGAGTGGGGGCGTCGACGTGAAGCTACGCCCGCAGACGGTGCGCACGATCTGTGGACCGTCCTCTGCGATGATATGCTCGACGAGGCCAGCGAGGGAGCAAGCAGCGAGATCGACAAAGGTAGCGTGCACAGACGCAGCAGGACCGGGCAGGCACAGCTGCACGAGCTGCTTGCTCATAACGAGCGGGCGGGAGACAGCAAGCAGCGCATCACGAGAAAACGGGGCGACACCGACGCGGACGAGGTTCGTGCACGGAGCGAAAGGAGACATCGCGGCATGCTTCTCTCGCTTATCTTTCTGTACGCTGAGAGCCACAGGCTTTTCGCCCCGGTGCACCGGCCGTCTATGACGAGGAAAAGTCTACGCAAAGGAGTCGTGCGCGACGGGAGCGTTGACCTCCGGGTGCTCCCGCTCGTACGCCATCTCTCGCGCCCACTCCTCGCTCGCCGTCTCCTCGGCGCCCTTCCTCTGTACCGCGTCTGAGCCCGTCACGCGCGCCACCCAAGCCGCAATGAAGGCAGGCGTGCGCAGCGGGTAGAAGACGAGCGCGTACGTGATGAGCACGTTCGAGAGCGAATAGGCCGCGAGGATGCCGAGCGACACCCAGCGGTCGTCGAAGGAGATGTTGAGCGTCGAGAGGAAGTCGTCGCCTGTCGACATGCGGCAGAACTGGCACATAGCGGATTCGGCCGTGTCGAGGAGATAGCCGGAATGCGTCGTCAGGTAGTCGGCAACGTACGTTCCGCAACTGCGTGAAGAGAGGGTGAGAGAGAGCAACTTGGAGTGACGGGGAGGAGCGCACTCGAGGCCCGGCGGCGGTTGGAAAGAGACGACTTCGTAGTCGGCGCACCGCACCGTGTCGCCGTGCAAGAGTGCCGCGAGCATGGCGCGCACGTAGTGCTGGAAAGGCGACACCCAGTACAGCCAGCGGTAATAGACGGGCATCTGCTTGTAGGGCATGAGGGAGCCATTGAAGGCCTCCATCGCGACGAGGAAGAACGGGAGGAGATTGGCGACCGTGCCGAGCGAGCGCGACAAGTTCACAATCCAAAGCGCCCAGGTCGACTGTGAACAGAAATGTGAGCTCGATATCGAACAAGCTTGCCGGTGCGAACGCACCTGGAAGAAGAAGAAGGTCTGGATGAGCAGGAAGGAGAAGCCGATCGTCGAGAGCCTGAACGGCAGGCCGACTGCGCCAGCGATTTCATCAGCGTCTCGCGTCGTCGACAGTCGGGGCGAGGCAACATGACGCACCGAGGAAGTACCACAGGACGAAGTAGGCCGTGGCGCAGGCGATCGAATACGGAATCTCGCTCACAAGCAAGCTCGTGACGAAAGCCGTGCGGCCATAGATCCGGCTCGGCCTCTCGCGCGCCTCCCACAGACCGCGCAGCGCGTGTACCTTGAAGATGATGGCGTTCATCCAGACGACGGGGACGAAGAGCAGGAGGAAGACGCTGAACATGCGGTTCTGGAACGAGACGATCGTGTGCTCCTTGCCGACGAGGAAGAATGAGAGACCGATGATGAGCGGCACGACGCTCGACGTGAAGAGCTTGGTGAACGAGAAGGAGGGGTCGCGGTAGTAGTGCTTGGTGACGCGCTGCGTGAGGAGGATGCACTGCCGCCACACGGATGACGAGGGCGCGGCCGGCCTGCGGGCGGAGCGTGTTGTCTCGGCGTGCGGCTGTACAGGTGCGCCGAGAAGGACGAGCTCTTTCTTGACCGCCTGGCACTCGCTCGACGAAATCCACTTCTTCGACAAGACGTCGAGTTCGGCAACCTCGCCCAGTTCCTCGTCTGGGACGTCGACGCCCGTCTTGGTCACATCGAGGAGGAAGTCGGCCGGGTTGACGAAAGACGTCGTTGGCTCGGGCTCGCTCGGATTGCTCGGCGAGAAGTAGGGCAGCGCATGGCGACGCGGGCCGAAGTAGACCTGCTTTCCGCCACGTTGGAGGAGCAGGACGTCGTCAAAGACGCTGAAGGTCTCGGCGGACTGTGGCAGCCTCGATCAGCAACTGTTGCGAAAGCGTACAGAGGCCGACGCACCGGCTGGTGGATGGTGCAGATGACTGCCAAGCCCGTCCTTGCGAGGCGACGCAGCAGCTTGACGACCCTGAGCGCACTCTTTGTGTCGAGCCCGGTGGTCGGCTCGTCGCAGAAGAGAATCGCGGGACGACTGACGACCTCGACGGCGATAGTGAGGCGTTTCTTCTGCTCGGCGTTCAGACCAGCTGATGCCGTGCCGATGATGGCGTCTTGCAGATGCGACAGGTCGAGCAGATCAAGCACCTCGTCCACATAGGCGAGCTTTTCGGAGTCGGGAATGGAGGCGTCCTGACGCAGGAGCGCGGAGAACTCGAGCGCCTCGCGAACCGACGAGCGGTCGTCTGAGGATGATCGAACGTCAGTGTTGCTTGCCTTCTCCGTTAGGGGGAGAGACGCACCGTGCAGGTCGAATTGCTCGACGTAGCCCGTCGTGCGGTAGAAGTCCGAGTTCGGCTCGACTCCGTCCACTCGGATCGTCCCGCGCACAACACCCGGGCTCCGCCCAGCGAGGACGTTGAGCACTGTGCATATGGGGAGCAAGTCAGCAGGGCCAAGCGAGAAACACAGCGGAAGTACACGTACAGGTCGACTTGCCCGCGCCACTCGCACCGAGGAGCGCGCAAACCCGGCCGGGCTTGATGTATCCCGACACGCGGTCGAGCAGCCGGCGAGTCTCGAGCGGCGTGTCGATCCAGAGCGAGACGTTGTGCCACTGCAGATGTCGCGTAAGCGCTCGAACGACGGAGGGCCAGAGGAGACGGACACACAGCCAAAGTCGATCCCTCGAGCACGCTCGCCTCCATCTCGGTATCGAGCTCGGAGCCGTAATCCGGCGTCGCCAGCGCCGACCCCTCGTACGCCTCCTCTTCGTCGTACGCGTCATCGCGCCAGTCCCTCCCATCCTCGTACGCAGCATCGTCATCGAGCAGGCGCATCTCCTCGGCCGACGCGCGCGGGCGGAGGCGCGCCTCTCCCGGCGCCGCGCCGTTCCCCGCTGCGCCGCCCGCGCTCTCGCTGCTCGCGCGCCGCTCGCCATAGTCGCCGCTCCCGCGCTCCTGGCGCCACTTTTCGCCAAAGAGGCGGCGCCGGACCTCGCGCGTGCGCTTCCACACGCGGCGCGTCCCGCCGGGCGCAAAGTGGAGGAACTCGGTCGCGACGACGCCGATGACGAGGAAGGCGAGGGCCTGGAGGGCGAGGACGCCGAGGTTGCGCCAGATGCGCGCAAAGTGAAAGTCGTACGTGAGCGAGAGGTACGTGTCGCCCGAGACGACGAGCGAGCCGGGGGAAGAGCCGGGCAGAGCGCAGGTCTTGTACTCTGCAGGGTACGCGTCATAGGAGGGCCCGGACGGGACGACGTCGTCTGGCGAGCAGGCGAGCGAGAGCGAGTGGAACTCGTTGGCCAGGACCGCCTGCAAGAGGAAGTGTCAGGGTTACTTGTTCGCTCTACCTTGGCGGTGTGCGACGCACCTCGTACGAGTACGAAATCGGGTCAATCACGTAGTGGATCCACTTGAGCCACGGGCGCATCGACGGCGTCGGGATGAAGTAGCCCGCGTACATGACGAGGATGTTGAGCGCGACGCCGCAGAAGCGGATGGCGCCTTCAAAGTTGGGACTGAAGGCGGCAAACATGCGGAACAGGCACGAGAGGTTGAGCGCCGTCGCGTACACGAAGAGGAGGTAGATTGCGAATGCCTCGAACGAGGGCTGCAGGCCGGCGAGGACGTAGGTGACTGTGCCGAAGAGAAGACACTGTACGCCGATGAGTGGGATGTCACCCAGGACGCGCGCGACGGCGAGCGCCGACGACGAGAAGAAGCCGTAGTCGCCCTGGCGCTTGACAATGTCGCGCCCTTCGATCGTCTTGCCGAGCTCGGCGAGCGAGAGGTAGGCGTTGAACATGATGGACAGGAGGAGGAGGGAGCCACGCGTGAAGGCGTGCTCGGTCGTTGCGGGCAGACGGAAGAAGAGGGTGCCGACGGTGACGGACAGCAGGAGGTTGACGACTGTCTTGGTAGTGTACGCCGGCAGCTCGGAGCGGATCAGCGCATACTGTCGCCGCGTGAGTATTGCGACCTGGCGCGGGAACGAGACGGTGTAGTGCGAGGTCGATGGCGTGAACTTGCTCTTCTCGTCGCGCAGCGCCCGGAAGAGCGGGTCGGCGCATGTCTCGAGTGGATACGCCACAGGGTACGTCTCCTCCATCTCGTGCAGCAGCGCCTTGCGCTGTGGCGACATGCTCCAGCGGCGCTCGAGTTCCAAGTCGTTGTGCCGGCCCTCGATGCACGCGACGAGGAACTCGGCCGTGCCTTCGCCGAGATCGACGCGGCGCTGGAAGCCGCGCTGCTCAAAGTACGGCTGCGCCTCGCTCGTCTTGCCGAAGAAGACCTGGCGCCCGCGCGCATTGAGCACGAGGACCTTGTCGAACTGGTCGTACAAGGCGTCGGCGCAGTGCGGCGTCGTGGCGACGATGGACCGCTTGCCCTCTATCGCCCACTTTCGCAGGTACTCGAGCATCGAGACTGCGGTCGACGAGTCGAGGCCGTTGAATGGGCCGTCGAGGAGCAGGATGGCGGCGCGGGCGAGGAGGCACTCTGCGAGCGAGGCGCGCTTGCGCTCTCCGCCCGACAAGCCGCGCACGAGCGGACTACCGACAGCCGTGTGCAGCGCGTGACTGAGCCCGAGCGTGTCTACGACGCTACGCACGAGGCTGTCGGCCCACTGTGCGCGCGTCGACCCGTCCTGGCGGTTCTCGGGGGTCTTTGCGAACGCGTCGGGGCGCAGTGTTGCCTCGAGCGAGAGTGTCGCAAAGTGGACGTCGCGGTCATCCATGAAGACGACCTGCGAGCGCAGGTTGCGCCTGCTGTCGCGGCCATGCGGAACGAGGGTTGGCCGCTTCGCATTGTCGTGCGGAACGAGGCCGTAGTCGAGGTGCGAGTCTTGCGACAAGGGGAGGTCGGGACAGCACGAGAGGCCCCGTGTGAGGATGGCTGCATTGGACGTTGGCGGTCCGATAATCAGGAGCAGCTCGCCCTGCATCGCGAGCCGAGTTCCGAGGTCAGTGCCATGAGAAGTGCGAAGTGGCGGATCGCGCTGGGCTCCGGGCGAATTTGCGCTGCACCCAAATGCATCGTGCAAGTCTCGCTTGATCTCTGCACGTCCGCGCAGCCCACCGGAAGCACGAGATCTCGAGAGAACGGACCTGGTGAACGACGCCCTCGACTCCCCCGATGAGCACCTTGCCCGCGACGGGGGACCGTGCCGGGTCGCGGGCGTGCTTGTAGGCCCTCCTGAGCGGGCCCAGGGTGGCCAGATCGAGCAGGGACGCGCCGAGGTCGTCTACGAGCGAGTCTCCGCCGCTGCGCCCTCCCGGGTCGCGGATCTCGAGCGAGTGGAAGCGGAGGGGCAGTCCGTGCGGGAGGCCCTGCATGTTCCGCGTGCTCTGCTCGTGCTCGTGCTGCTGTGCGCACCCAGCGAGAAGAGCGGGACGGAGTGATGTCAGTCTGCGCCGGGCTGTGGGGCCGCGTCGAGCTCATCGCCGACAACGCCGACTCGGACGCGGTTCCGTCTCTTTCCTTCCTTCCACCCACTCGCGAGTACATCCACCGAGGAACCATGGCTGACAAGGTGCGCCCCTGTTGTTGCCCGCGTCGAACCTTCGAATGACCTCACGCGCCCTGACCTTCGCAACTCTTTCCAGACCGTTCTCTTCGTCCTCTCGTCCCACGACAAACTCGTCAGCGGCAAGCCCACCGGCTGGTACCTGTACGTAGTCTCCTCACAATCGTTGCGAGCTGGCCGAGTCGAGCGGGTCGGCTCCTTGCCCTTCCTTCCGCGCGGCATCATCATTGGTAATCCACTCACATCCGTTCGGTCTGTAGCCCCGAGGCCGCCCACCCGTACTACCAGGTCCAGCAGGCGGGCTACAAGGTCGAGTTCGCCTCGCCCAAGGTGAGTCTGTTGGACAGTGCTCTGCATCGAATTGCCGCAGTCTGCCTTGCGCCTGCGGCAGCTCGTTCGCCATGTACTCACTGTACTGTCATTGCAGGGCGGCCAAGCCCCGCTTGACCCATCGTCGGTCGAGGCGTTCAAGTGCGTCGTCTCGCCGGTGTCCGCCAACCGACTCTTTCTCACCTCGCCTTCGCTCCTGCAGGGACGACGACGAGAGTACCAAGTTCCTCAACAGTGAGGAGACGAAGAAGGCTGTCGCCAACACGAAGCCGGTGCGTTCCGTCGCCCAAAGCGAGGAACGGCCATGCCTAACCTCGTCCTCTCCTCGCTTTTCTTCTGCAGCTTGCCCAGGTCAACGAGAAGGACTACGCGGCTGTAATGTATGTTGGCGGGCACGGGCCCGTATTTGTAAGTGCTGCGCTCCTTTTTAATGTCGAAAGAGCGAAAATTGACCTCTGGCGCAAACGCAGGACCTCACGACGGACGCCGAGTCGATTCAGCTGATCCAGGACTTCTGGGCCGCGGGCAAGCCCGTCGCTTCCGTGTGCCACGGTCCCACCGTCTTCCTCAACGTGATGGACACCAAGACGGGCGAGGCGTTCGTCAAGGGCAAGAAGGTGCGTCGGGGTTCCCCACGCGACCGCCGACACGGCTTCTCGCCTTGCGACGTCTGTGCTCCCAGCGACTGGCGATGACTGACCTGCATGTCGCAATCGCAGATCACCTGCTTCTCGGACGAGGAGGAGAAGCAAGCCGGCCTCGTCGACGAGATCCCGTTCCTCGTCGAGAAGGAGCTGCGCGCCAAGGGCGCCGACTTTGTCCTCGCGCGCGAGCCGTGGGGCGAGGAGGTCGTCGTCGACGGCCAGCTCCTCACGGGCGGCAACCCGGCGAGCGCGAGCGCGCTCGGCAAGAAGCTCGTCGAGGCGCTCAAGCAGCAGTAGGCGGCTCTCCCGCGGCGCCGTGGGGCGCGAAGCGTGCTTTCTCTCGAACAGCTGAACAGTAAACAACAAGTGCAAATAGTCATTCCACAGTCTCTCAAGAAAGGGCAGGCGAGAACCACCGAGAGAACCGGTACACGGGTTGCATCGACTGTACGGTCCCGCTTAACGCGCCGTGATCGACGGCGCCTTGGCATGAGGCTAGTAAAGAGACTCGGTACGCTCAATCTGGGCGGATATGCGCAAGCAGCGAGAAGACCGTCTCTGGCGGCGAGAGGGAGCGCGGGTCAGTCGTTGCTCTCCGCCCGAAGGTACAGGCTCTGCACGCACGGGTCTGAAAAGCTCGGCGGTGTCGACAGAGCCGTGTAGCAACGTCGTAAGGCCGGTCATGCTGGCGTAGCGCGGGCGAGGCAAGGTTGGTGCGAGCGAGGTTGCTTCCGCTCAACTCGGGAGCTGAGCCTGGCGACGAGGTTGCTCCTTGACCGTCCCGTAAGTGCGGGTTCCGCCGCTCTGATCACGACCTTGCTGTGCCGCAAGCAAGCTCTGCCCGGCTCTGCTGGATCCTGACGCGGTTTCGTCCCGCTCGGCAGGGTCCTGGCCGTCGAGGGTATCCTCGTCGAGCGAGTCCCACCCGGCTTCTTGGCTGCAGCAGGGCGCGGTGCACGGGCAGCAAGCATTGCACCAGACGGGCGTGAAGGCACGTCCTGCGGGTGTCAAGGCGAGAAAGCTTCTCATCAGTGCGAGTCGACGAGAAGCGGAAGCGTTGAAGCGACGCACGAGTCTGGGCAAAGGCGGTGAGTACTCCGTCGCACACGGTAAAGGCCAATTGTCCCACAATGTCGCCCATCCTTGCTCTTGCCCAGTGACTCCGCCGTAACTTGTCTCGGAGAGAGCTTCCCCTCGTCGGCTCTGCTTTCTCCGCGTCTGCTCACTCGCTTGGTTGGGTGCAGTCGAACCACGATGAGCTCGTACGATCGCAGGGACTCCGATCGCGACCGCCCGTCGAGCTCGCGCCGTCGCTCCGCCTCGCCCGACGACCGTCATCGCCGCGACTCGTCCCGCCGCGACGACCGCGACAGGGACCGCGACTCGAAGCGCAGCAGTCGCCGGTACGACGACGATGACGACCGGCGGCGCAGGGATCGGGAGCGGGACCGCGAGCGAGATGACCGCAGGAGCAGCAGGAGGGACAGGTCGAGAAGCCGCGAACGCAGCTCGCGCGACAAGGACCGCGACCGCGAGAAGGACAGAGGAGGTGACCGGGACAAGCGGTACGTTGCGGCTCTTCAGCGATGGGGCAGGTCTCCCTCGGACGGGACGAATCGAAGCTGACTAGACTTGCCCTCTGCCTTCAACGCTTGCGTCGCTTTCGTCTTCGCTCGACCGCAGGAAACATCGCGAGACCTCCGAGGAGCGTCGCGCGCGCAAGGCTGCGCGCAAAGCCGAGAAAGCGGCCGATGCTGCCCTACTTCTGCCCGAAGAAGCTCGCCAGGCTGCCGCCGAGGTCGCATTCTACTCGGCGCAGGACAACCCCTTCCACGACGCTAACCTCGGCGACAAGTTCGTGTGGGGCAAGAAGCGCGAGAAAGAGCGCAAGGAGGGGATGACGGCCGAGGAGGCGGCGAGAAGGGACCGCGAGCGTGCATGGGAGAGCCAGGTGCGCCCTCTTCTTTCGCCCATTACGGCAATTCTGGCCGGCTGACGAGAACTTCGGCCACAGCAAGAGATTGAGCGACTCAACCAGCGTCGCGCGCAACGCGAGCAGGAGGCTGAGCTGCGCGAACAGGAGCAGATGCGCGCGCAGCGCATGGCCGAGTCGGCGCAGATGGCCGCGTGGATCGAAAAGGAGGACGACTTCCACCTCGAGCAGGCGAAGCGCCGCGCCGAGATTCGCGTGCGCGAGCGCCGCGCGAAACCGATCGACTACCTCGCGCTCAACCTCAAGTGGAGCCAGCCGCCGCTGCAGCCGGGAGACGAAGGGTACGAGGAGCAGGAGGAGGACGAGGGCGAGGGCCTCGAGGTCGACCTGGAGGAGCCCTATGCCATCTTTGAGGTGTGTCCCGTCCGTCCCTCGTTGCCTACACGGTGTACTGACCCGCCTGCCTGCAGCACCTGACACTCGAAGACGCCGAGGAACTTCACGAGGACATCAAAATGTACCTCTCGCTCGAGAAGATCGAGGCGCATCAAGAATTCTGGCGCTCGCTTCTCATCGTCTCGTCGTCAGCGCTCGAGTCGCTGCGCGAGGAACGCTCGATCGGCGTGTCAGCCTACGCTGCGCAGACGCGCGCCAACGCCGCCGTCAAGGCCGAGATCCAGCGTCTCCTAAGCGGCAAGTCGTTCGACCAGCTCGTGCAGCTGCAGCAACAGGTGCAGGCCAAGCTCGCGAGCGGCGAGGTCATCGACGTCGACTACTGGGAGGGCCTGCTGAAGGAGCTCGTCGTGTGGAAGGCCAAGGCCAAGCTGCGCGACATGCACGAGGTCGTCCTCTTCAATCGCCTCGAGCAGCTCCGCAAGAAGCAGCGCGACGAGGCGCTCCGCTTCGCGCAGGAGGTCAAGAGCGTCCTCCCGGCCACTGGCCCTGCCGAGAACGATGAGGACGAGGAGGACATGGAGGTCGAGGAGGCGGAGGACGAGGCGCCGCCGGCTGTCGCGATCGAGGCCGAGCCGTGGGATCCGTCGTGGGAGCCCGCGCTGCTCAAGAAGATCCCCGACGACTACCGCAGCTGCCACGTCCTGTCGGCGTCCGAGGACCGCGCCAAGCTGTACGCCGAGCGCCGCGCCGTCGCGCAGGCACGGTTCGTCGTCAAGCCGCGCGCCGGGCCCGCGGGCGGCGAGGGGCAGGAGAGCGGCAAGAGCAAGGACGAGGAGATCTACCAGGCGGCGGTCGGGCAGGGGCTCGACGAGGAGGAGGAGCTGTTCAACATCGAGACGGAGCTGTCGCGCACGAGCTACAACTGGGAGGACAAGTACCGCCCGCGCAAGCCCCGGTACTTCAACAAGGTGCACACCGGCTACGAGTGGAACAAGTACAACCAGACCCACTACGAGTGCGTCTCCTGTTTGTTCCCCTCTCCACAATAGCTGGAAACTCACGCCGGTGGACTGCAGCTCCGACAACCCTCCGCCCAAGGTCGTGCAGGGATACAAGTTCAACATCTTCTACCCCGACCTCATCGACAAGACCAAGGCTCCTCGTGCGTGCCTTCCCAGTGTCTCGACCGTGGCGCGCCCTGACACGCTTCAATCGCGCAGAGTACCGCATCATCAAGAACAAGGAGAACCCCGACATTGCGACGATCCTCTTCACGTCCGGCCCGCCGTACGAGGACCTCGCTTTTACGATCGTCAACAAGCCCTGGGAGCACTCGCACAAGCGCGGGTTCCGCAGCTCGTTCGACCGCGGCGTCCTCCAGCTTCATTTCTCGTTCCAGTGCGTCAACACTGCATCTTTCGCGCCGCCTCTGCTTCTGCTGACATGCCTATTACCTGCAGACGTGTGCTGTACCGCAAGTAAGACTTGGAAAGTGGTCATCGAGCGCGGGTTGTCGTCCTGTCAACAAAGGAGAACGGTGCACAACCCCACCGCAATGCACTGCATGCTTCTGCGCCTCAGTCCCAGCCTCGAGCAGCTGTACTAGTCTCTGTAAGCGGATCTGGACAGCCCTGGAAGCAGTGAAAGCGATTCGCTCGACCCGCTCGGGACGAGGCGGTGCTGCTCTCGATTCCCGACTACTCTGCCGCTCGCCTTGCCCGACCCGCGTGGATGTGGTCCAAGGTTGCCAAGCTAGCTTCTCCCGCTCCACGACGCACACCTGCCCCCGCCCAGTCCCCCAAGCCTGCCGACACCGCGCTCATCTTCAGCCAACTCGACGCGGCTCTCGCCGGCTCGACACCGCCGCGAGGGCCAGACGAGACGCGCGAGCTGGTAGCGCGCTTGCTCGTACAGCTGCTCGCGGCCCTCAAGGCCGGCTCGGGTGGAGCTGCGGGCGCACTCGACGAGGGGACTGAGCACCTCTT
Source organism: Rhodotorula paludigena (assembly GCA_036244875.1). Lineage (NCBI taxonomy): Eukaryota > Fungi > Basidiomycota > Microbotryomycetes > Sporidiobolales > Sporidiobolaceae > Rhodotorula > Rhodotorula paludigena. The sequence goes on from BQKY01000010.1 coordinate 939,914, forward strand.
GCAGAGCAACGCGCTCTCTGCGCTCGTCGAGCAGGTCGAGGGCGACCCTGCGCTGCGCGAAGAGCTCGTGCGGTGGTATGCCCGGGCGGTCATCGAGCTGGACGAGGCCTGGTTAAGCCATGGAACCGTCAACAAGCCGCTGTGGGTGCTCTCGAGCCTCTCTAGCCCAGCCCATTGCCACTGACCGGCTCCCGAGCTGTGCAGCGTACGCTTGCTGAGGCGTTGCGTCGACGAGGAAGGTGGACTGGGCCGGGACGAGGAGCTCGCCGTTGTGCGGGTCATGTGCATCGTTGCCGAGCGGATCAAGACGGTGCGTTCACCCGTGTTTGCCTTGTGAGCACGGCTGACTCGCTTACCTCACAGAGACCCGAGCTACTCGCCATCTTCTTTCGCGAGAAAGGCCCGCGACTCGGCAAGAAAGACGTTTCGACCAGCATCGCTGCTGCCATGAACCGCCGCGTGCCCTTCGCCTCGACCTCGGCCGCTCTCGACGACCCGCCAGCGTCGCCCACCCTCTCGCAGGCGACGATGAGCGACGCCTCGGCGCCTTTCGGCACGTCGCAAGCTTCGTCAACGGCTTCTCCCAGACGCCGTGCCGAGCACGACTTCTTGCTCTTCTCGTACCTCCTCCGCTTCATCCACCGCGAAGGCGAGATCGGAGACTCGGCGCGAGAAGGCGTTCTATCCCTCGTCGACGTCGCGCTTGGCTACCCTTCCCTGTACAACCCGTCCCTCGGCATGCATCGCACCTCGTCCGCATCGACTGTCTCTCCCGCAACTGTCCTTACGCCGTCCGCACCGCCCGCCGCGGCGCGCGAGGCCGTCCTCGCCTTTGCCGAGTACCTGCTCGATTCGGACTTTGCGGAGGTGCTCGGCGCCGGACTCGGCGCCCTGTACGGTCTGCTTCCGAGCAAGCTCGTCGTCCGCTCGGCCGACACGACGGGCACGGCCGATGCCGGCGGAACAACGGGTTCCCTAGCAGGAGCTATGGTTCTCGGCGGCATGGGCGCATTGCACGATGAGGAAGACGCTGAAGAGGCGCAGCGGCTGCGAGAGGAAGAGGAGCTTCGATTGCGAGGCGAGGGGTACGGTCTGACGGGCACGACCGACTTCAGCGAGGGCCTCGACGGGTTTCTCAAACTCGTGGAGTTCGCTCAGGATGTCCTGCGACGCAGCACGGACGGCGGAGTCAGCGAGGATGACAGCGATGAGGCGCGACAACAGCATCTCGTCATGGTCGCGCTAACAAGCGCCATACTCGACGCAATCCGCGACCTGTTCCTCCGAAGTGTGCTCTACCCTTCCGTCCTCGAATGCTCCGAGACGGATGGGTCAGCCGTCGCCGTCCTTACCTACCTCGACGCGATGGTCGGCGTCGTTCAGGAGGGCTCGAAGCTCGAGGCCGCCGTGCTCGGTTATCTCTTCGCCGAGGACGATCGGACCGCCGCAGGAGCGGCGGCACGCTCGTCGCGTCCGTCGGTCGGCTCGAACGCCTCGCCTCCCGCTTCCTCGAGCCTGCTCTCGCCCGCAAGCCAGGTCAAGCGGCGCAAGTCTTCGGCGCTCCTGCTCATCGAGCGAGCCTCGTCGCACGACGCTTCCGACTACTACAGCGCATCGGGGCGCTTCAGCCTGCGCGACCTTCTCGTCTCGAACGTCAGCTCGCCGGCGCCGGCCACAGCGACCGCCGCACTCAAGCTCCTTAAGACGCTACTTGCCAAGCATGATCGCTGGAGTACCGCGCTACTCGATCCTATCCTCGACGAGGCGGCGACGAGCTTTCCCATCGCGCTGCGCGCGCCACCACCCGCCCTGATCGACGACGACGACGATTCGGACGACGACGATGCTCCCTTCGTCTACCCAACGCCAGCGCCCGAATCGAATAGCGAAGACTTTGCGTACCCCTCTGTCGAACCCGCGACGCCGCGGGCGTCGCGCCCATCAGCCTTTGCCAAGACGCCGGCCGCCGCCCTCCGCCCCCTGCTCGGCATGCCTCTCCCTTCGACGCCGACCTCTTCGCTGCACCGCGACTCGCTCGATACCCTCCTCTCCCTTGTCGGCAGCATTGACCCGTCGTATCGTCGCTCGCGAGCGATGGGCAGCGGATCCGAGATCGTCACGACGGGTTTCGCCAACTACCTGCGCGACGCCGAGGCGAACCTGGCCGGCGAGCTCGGCTTTCGTCGCGGGCTCGGCGCCCCGCCTGCAGACGCGCGCGAAGCCGCCGAGCCGCCTTCGCACGTCCTGCCGCAAGCGCGTCGGAGGAGCACGCTCTTCGGCCCGTCGGCGCCGTCGCTTACCGGCCGCGACTTTGCGAGGGCAAAGACGGGCTACCGCCACAAGCTGAAGCCGAACGCCAAGATCGTGGCCCTCCTGCTTGACTCGCTCGCACATTTCTTCTCGCACTCGCCCGACCTCAACTTGACGTTGACGGCCGTTCTGGCGACACTCGCACTTTCGCCGTACCGCTCGCTCGATAGCTGGCTGCTGCCGGTTGTCAAAGCGGTAAAGTTGGAAGAGCCGTTTGCGAGCCCGCGCGCTAGGAGTGGCGCTGGCTCGCCGCGCAGCGATGACGGAGACGACCGGAGCGACGACTTTGAGGTCGACGAGCGGAGCCGACATGCCGCCTTGCTCTCACCGCATCCGTCGAGTCCCTTCCCCTCATCAGGCTCAGCACCTCCGTCTGCGACGCGAGCCGCGCTCGCCACGTCCGACTCGCTTCTCTCAATCCTCGATGCACTCGCCCAGTCCGTCGAGAAGTACCGCCGCGCCATCCCGCGCTTCGACGAGTTCCTCACTGAGCGACGGCAGGGCCTTTTCTTTGCCGACAATCTCGCCGACGCGCTCGAAGGCGACGAGCTCGGCTCGGCGCTCGACGAGAACGCGTTCGGCCCACCGCAGCAGCCGACTGCGCCTGCACCTGCTCAGCCCGCGCCGAAGCAAGCCCCGTCGAGCAGTTTCGGTCTCGGCAGCTTCTTCTCGCCGCGCAAGAGTGGACATAAGCGCTCGCCGTCCTCGCCAACGGCGTTTCAGACGCCGACCCGACCGGGCCAAGTCCGACGGCCGAGCCAGCTGCGCCGCTCCGCATCGGACGAGTCACTTGCGCCGCTGTCGCCTTCGCGGATAGTGCCGCCGACCACGGCACAAGGTCTTGCGCCGCCAGCCGCGGCACAGCAGCAGCAAGGCCCCGCCTCGCCGTTCGCGGCGCACTACCGCCAGACCGGCGCGATCACGGTGCAGCCCGTCGTCGTCGCTACTCCTGCGTCTATTGCTCGCAGTGCAGCGCGGGGAGCGAGTGACGCCGGTGAGGAGGATGAGGACGAGGACGAGCGGCCGCCCGACTCGCCGACGCGCCGCCTGTCGTTTGCGCCTGGTCGCTCGTCATCGCCGTCTGCGCGGTCGTCGGCGTCGTCTTCTGCGCTAAGCGATCGCCAGCGCGCGGGCTACGGCTCGTCATCGGGCAAGGCTCGTCCGCCGCCAGTCGTCTCGCTCTCGATGGTGCTCGACAACGTCATCGTCCTCGAGGAATTCGTCAAGGAGCTCGCTGCGATCGTGTACGTGCGGAGGGCGGTCGGGATCGACGCAGTGCAGTTTGTCGAATGAAGGAGGGAGCGGGAAGGTCTCGGATCTCGAGGTGGAACAGGAGGTGGGGCGGCGAAATTCTCATCGCATCGCAGGAAGCGTAGATTCCCCTTGGCAGTCTTGATACCCTCGCAAGCATGTCTATACCCTTCCTTGCAGCCTTGGCACGCGCCATGTAAGCGCACCGTCGATTGCGAAGTGGGGACGAAACCGGGGTGTATCGCTCGCTGCTTCTACATTTCGCGTCTACGGACACTCAGAACCTGCTACAGCGGTCTAGAGACCCGTATAGTCCACCAAGTGCTGCGCCCGAGTCTGCGCGAGCCCGCTGTCGCGTGCCGGCTCTCCCTCTCGTCGACCTCCCTCCGACCTCGCGTTTCGCGTGTGCACGCGGCGTGGAGGACCGCAGACGCGTCGACAGGCGATGGAAATGGTCCGCAAAGATGCGCTCGATCTCGCGTCGCTCCGCCAGAGGGGCTTGCTGTCGTCTTCAGGTGCGTCCCTCTGCAAAGAGGCGGTGTCAGGGTCCCTCTCGCGCTTCGCACACCGCAGCGTGGAACCTGCCGATGGGGCGCAAGCTCTCGAGGAATTGCCACGAGCAGATTCTCTCCCCGTGGCGCCTCGTTCGGACGTGTCGACACCTTCGGCCGCTCTCACTCTCCCGTCGCGTGTGTTGTGAATGACTGTTGACGCCTCCTCCGCGTGTCTTGCACGCTCCTTTGCCTGCTGCAGCTGCTTTGGACGGCACCGAGTCGAATGACGCGCTCAAAAACGCGTTGCCGCCGTCGCCACCCATGACAGACGCTTCGCCTGCGACCTCGACCTCGACGACGGGCAGTCCCGCGACGCATTCCGTCACGCAGATGGCCGCAGACACGCCGCCGCGCTCTCCTGACCGGCGCTCGAGCCACAGCACCTCGCCGCCCTCGTCCCCGATGTCGCCTCTTCCGCCGCTTCCGACCGAAGTCTTCGCCAACATCCTGCGCTACCTTCCCATCGAGCAAAACGCCCTTCTCATGCGCGTTTCCCGCGCATGGCGAACCCACATCGTCAACGACTGTCGCCTGTGGACGTCTTTGTGCACAACCCTGAATGTGGACGAGGACGACAAGGTCCGCCTCTTCTGCGAGCGCGCCGACGTCCGCAACGGCAAGCGCCCGCAAGGCGGCATCCGCGAGCTCCAGATCGTGCTGCAGTACATGGATACGGCACGCCAGCGCCACGATGACGTCGCGCCGCCCGACTTCGTCATGTCTCGCCTGCGGAGCACGCTGCAGGCAGTCGAAGCAGCATCGCTCGCGGCCAACGGCACTCGCTCGACGCTGCGCCGTCTGCGGCTGTACCTCTACCCCAACACCATGACGTCGGCTCTCGTACTCGATCTTCTGGGCAAGCAAAGTCTGCTCCCGCTCTATTCCAGTCTCGCCAGGTGGGCTCATCGGTCCCTCAAGCCTACCACTTAGACTGCGCTGACCTTTTACCACCAGCGTCTACATCCTTGTCAAACTGCCGCAGCTCGCGCTGCACGACACGTTCCTCCAGATGTGGCCGACCATTACTTCGTTCACCGTCGACTGCGGCTACGGCGCCGAGAAGCTGCGCAAGCTGTCGCTCAACTCGTGGCACTGGCACAACCCGGCGGTGGCGTCGCGCGATCGAATGGCCGCCCAGCAGGGCACGCTTGCAGGACTCGAAACGCTCACTCTGCGCAACGTGCACATCTCGGACGCTGTCTTCCCGTCCCTGCCGTCGCTCAAACGGCTCGTCTTGCAAGACGTCGTGTGGGAAGGACGCGGCCTGTACCTCCTCCTCCGCCTCGCGCGCCATACACTCGAACACATCGAGTGCCACGACCTGACGATTGTCGCAGCCGACGAGCCGCTTGAAGACTGGATGCGCTTCGCCGACGTCCACGACGATCATCTTCTCGATGGAGACGACTTGCGGCCGCTCGGCGACGACGACGGCTCGGTCGAGCCGAACCCAATCATCCTGCCACGGTTGCGGTCCCTTCAGCTCTTCGGCACGACGCCGCCCTTTTTCGCCTCGCTCGACTCGATCACCGAGGACCTCGACGAGGACGAGCCTTTGGCGACGCCTGTCGTGCACATGCCGGCCTTGGTCGACTGCGTCCTCGACGACACGAATGTCGACGGCGACCTCGCTGAAGAGGCCCTCGGCCCCCTAGCTACACTCGGCCAGCTCGCGCCGGACATCACAGCTCTGACCCTCACAAGCCTCATGGTGATGGATCAGGCTGTCATGTGCTGCCTGTCGGGCATGCACGCTCGCGTCACCAGCCTGAACCTGCGCGCTTCGAGCGTGACGGACCACCTCGTCGTACGCCTCCCGCACCTCGTCCCGAACCTCAAGGTCATCGACCTCGCGCTCTGTGACGAGGTGACGTGCCAGGGCGCCGCGCGCATGGTCGAGGTCATCCGCTCGTTGCACGACGACGGGCGCTACAAGGTCGAGCAAGTGTCGATCGACGAGCCGCCGCCCGACGACCCGGGCCAGATCGCGTACCGCTGGCTCGACTTCATCGGCGTCCTCGTACGTGACGAGAGCGACTTCGAGGGAGTCGGCCCGCTGTACCCGAACGCGCGCAAGAGGTGGATCAGGGAGGGCAAGCGCGACGTGCAGCACGAGTGGAAGGCCAAGGTCAAGGCGTACGACGAGCAGAAGGCGCGCGAGCGGGCAGCGCGCGAGGAGAACGAGGCGCAGATCCGGGCGCTGCAGGCCTCGCTCGCCGGCGGGAGCCGCAGCGGCGGCATGGGTGACGGCAGTACGGCAGGCAGCGCCGGTCTGCGCCAGGCCTTGCTCGTGCATGGCGCTTCTGGGACGCCTTCGCTGCCCAGCTTCCCCGCCGTGACTGCGCCAGCCGTCCTTCTGCCTCAGCAGCAACAGCGTTTCCAGCCATACACCGCCCATCAAATTTCGCCCGTCCAGCCCCTTCCCGCCATCCGACCCCAGGTACCGCAACCTCAGCGGCAAGAGCAGCTGCTGCGACACGGCGCGCATGAGCAGCAGCACGCCAGCTGGAGCCCATACGCGAATCTGCCCCAGCCGGTTGGCCCGCCCGTCCAGCAAGTCGCTGCACCGCCTCCGCGCTTTGAGCCGCCTCAACTGACTGCGCAGCAGTCGGACCAGCACCTCGCCGAACTGGAGGCCGACTACTCGTACCTCGACGACGACGACGGCGGCGCAGCGCGACTCGATCCGCGCTTCGTGCAGGCGCAGGAGGCCGAGCTCGCGCGCTTTATGGGGGCGCACGATGAGTCGCAGAAGACGCAGGCGGCCGAGCAAGAGCAGAAGCAGCAGGCGGAGGAGATCGACCGCGCGAGAGCTGCGGCAGCAGCATCGCTCGTCGCCGGGCTTAAGAAGCGCGAGCAGCAGACGGCGGCCGCTCCGACGCAGGCGGCCACGCACGCGGCAACGGCAGGACCTGAGACGAGCGACGCACCTCCGCCCGTCCCGCCGTCCCTTGGATTCGCCGACGATGTGGATTCGGACATTGAGGTCGGCGACACGAAAGACGGTGAAGCGTTCGTCTCGCTCGTCTAGTCGCCTCGCCTCTTCCCTGCCGTCCAGCCTCACGCCTGCTCGTGTGTCTCTTGTTCATGCTGTACACACCGCGCGCGCCCACCGTGATCTCTCTCCCGCCTTCTCCGCCTTCTTCCGTTCTCGTCGCGCTTTGCTCCCTGCAGGACTTGTACAGGCGACGGACGTGGTGTGTTGTGCAAAGCGTGCGTGAGGTTGAATTGTCTTCGTACTGAGCGGGGCCATAGGGCGGGCGAGAGAGACGCGAGCAGCAGACTTGGGAAGGTTGAGAAAGTTGCGCCGCCTCGGAGCACCCCGACAGCTCGCCGACGCCCACGTTACCCGAATAGAACCAACACTATTGCCGAGGCGCTCGTTCGAGCACGGCGAAGGGCCGAGATCAAGCGGCAGCCACGGTCGCCTCTTTGCTCCTCCTCGTCGCTTCCTCCCGCTCTCACTCGCTCTGCGTAGCTCGCTCGTACTCGCACTCTACTTTGCTCAAGAGCTTGGAGCCGTGCGTCCCGCTCTTTTCACTCGAAGAGCCCGACCGACCTCCGCGCTCGCTTCGTCGACTGCCACTCTTCCCTCGCCCAGCCGCGCGCCATGGACGAGCTCAGGTGCAACAGCCTGCGTTGCAGGAAGTCTTTGTCGCTCGAGGTACGTCCGAATTCATCCAATGTGCCTGTTCAGACCGTAGCGGGTGCGCGAGCGAGCATTCCGCTGACCCTGCACCCCTTGTCATCCGCAGGGAACGTGAGACTTCTCCTTCCACGCTCTCCCTGGCGTTTACTGACAGACCGCTCGCTCGTTGGCAACTTCGTTGCGACCAGCGCCGTCGTCACGACGTGGTGAGTCCGCTCTTATCCGATCTCGCTTCGTTTGCGCACACGCGTGGTACATGCACATACCGGCTGACCGGCCCATATGCAGCTCTCACATCTTCTGCGTCGACTGCGCCAATGCGCTCTTCTCCACGCCGCAGATCTGCCCGGCGTGTGAGACGTCGCTTCCCGATCTGTGTGTATCTTCGCGACTAAGCTTTCGGTTGCCGCATTGACCCTTCCTGCAACAGCGACGACGTCATGCAGATGACGCTCAACCCGCATGACTCGTACAAGACGTCAATCCTGTCAGGTCTTTCGCCGACCATCATCCTCGACATCGCCAGCCGTGCACTCAACTTTTACACTTACCAAGTACGTCGGCTCTTGCTCCTCTCAGCGACACACTCACTTTGTGAGTCGCGCGCAGGTCCAGCAGGAGGCGGCCTTCCAAGCGCTCATCACGAAGAATGCGCAAGAAGTGCGTGGCTCTTTCTGGCACATCTTGCACTTTTCAGCGTCAATTCCTCCCGCCCACTCTCCAGCGCATTGCCGTCCTCGAAGCACAATGCAACACCATCATGCGCGAAGCAACGGCCGAGATCAACCGTGCGTCAGACGGCTCTCGCTGCAGGAGACCGGATCTGACACCGCAGCGTTTGCAGTGCTGAAGGAGAGAGTTACCAGTTCGGGCCCTCTGCTCCTGATAACTCGACCCGTGTACTGAGTCGCTCGGTGAACAGGCGCCGAGAAGGACCTCGAGCTGGAGCGGCGCCGCGTGCACGAGCTGCAGGAGACGCACAAGGCCAATGCCAAGGCGTACACGAAGCTCAAGGTCCGCGTCTCACCTCTCCGAGTGCTCTCGTCTGACACCTTGGTGTTGACAGACACAGTACGACAAAGCAAAGCAGCGGGCTTTGCTCAACCCGTCAGACCCGTCAACCTTCCCAAACCCTGCTTTCGGCACGCACGGCGCGACCCCGGCTCAGACGCCAAACGCGACTCGCCAGGCGTTCGTGCCAGTACAGCACCACATCCAGCAGCACCGCCCATCGAGCGCCATGAGCAGCGCGTCGCGCTCGCGCGGAGGACAGGGCTGGAATCCACAGGCGCAGGCGCCCGGCGCGGTCCCGTTTGCGCACGCCGGACTTGCACAGGCGCAGCATCCACACGGTGCGCAGCAGCAGGGCAAGGGTCGCCGCCCGCTTGCCGGTGGAGGAGGCGTTCGCAACTCGCCTGCGCAGGGCAACGGCGTCGGGGCGCCGGCAGGCGGTGGCGGCTCGGCGAGGAAGGCGAATGCTGCACAGCCGTTCCCTGGTCACACTTTCGCTAGTATGAACGAGACGCCGAGCATGCCGGCCTTCCTGGGTCAGGCGTCGACGGTAATGGGCGGAGGCGGAGCTGCCACGGGAGGTGGCGGTCGTGGTGCGTGCTGACCTCTACCCGCTCGAGCCTTGCATTCATTCTATATGTACACAGGTGGCTTCCGTCCGGCGCACGCTGGGCCACGCGCGCACAGCGGTTGAGGCGTCGAGTCTATTCTCTCTCGTCCCTTCCGCGCAGCCTCGGCACTTCACGCCCTCCCGCCTGGCATGGTTCGCTTTTCATTTCTTGCTACTGCGCCTGTAGGCTCTTCCGTCGAGGTCTGCACCGCGAGCACTCTGCTTTCGTCTGTGACGCGAGAGCGGCGTTTCGAGCAAGTTCGCCGGCAGAGGGAAAGCGCGCGCAAGTTCCACGTGGTTCGGGAAGTGACGCGAAAAGCAAGGCTCAGGGGAGGCGCAATCAAGCGGAAGCGGCGTCGATCACTTCTCTTCGGCTACGTCTGCCCTCGCTCTCCTCGCTTTCCTCACCCTCTGCATCAGCCATGGATCCGAACAAGTTCACCGACAGCACCAGTGCTGCACTCCAGGCGGCCGTCGAGCTCGCCAAGCAGAATGCGCACACGGCCGTCTCGCCCGCTCACCTCGCGAGCGCACTGCTCCAGCCCACGACCAACGGCCAGACGGGGCAGTCGCAGCAGACGCTCTTCCATTCCATTCTCAACAAGGGTGCGTCTCACGCCCTCGTCTTCCCCTTGACGGCCCTCGCAGCCGAGTTGTCCCCCCACTTCCTCTCCCTTCCATCCCTTCTCCTCGCACAACCTCGCTCTAATCTGACGCGGTACCGATCACTGACGCTCATTTCGTCTGTGCAACAGCTGGCGTCCAGCCTGAACTGGTCTCTCGCGGACTCGCCAAGTTCATCGTCCGCCTCCCATCGCAAGAACCGCCTCCCGACGATGTCTCGTTCACGCCCGCTGCCGTCAAGGTGCTCAAGGAGGCCGAGAAGATCATGAAGGAGCAGGTGCGTCTGCCGCGCACATTCGGAAAGCGGAAGAAGAAGCTGACGGTCTCACCGCCCGCGCAGAACGACTCCTTCATCGCCCAAGACCACCTCATCCTCGCCTGCATTCAGGACGCCTCCGTCGCTAGCATCCTCAAGGACGCTGGCACGACTCCCGACGCTATTAAGAAGGCGGCGCAGCAGGTGCGCGGCGGTAAGAAGGTCGACAGCCGTGGGGCGGAGGAGGGCTTCGAGGCGCTCAAGAAGTACGCGGTCGACCTGACGGCGCAGGTACGTCTCCTCAAACCTCCTGGGAGATGCGCTGGGGAGATGAGGTGGGGAAGGAAGAAGCTGACTCTGATAACTTTCACAGGCTGAGGAAGGCCGCCTCGACCCTGTCATCGGCCGCGACGACGAGATCCGCCGCTGCATCCGCATCCTCTCTCGCCGCACCAAGAACAATCCCGTTCTCATCGGCGAGCCAGGTGTCGGAAAGACAGCAATTGCGGAGGGGTTGGCTCAGCGCATCGTCGACCGGGATGTTCCGCCCAACCTGCTTGGCCGCCTTTGGTCGTTGCAGCTTGGGGCTCTCATGGCCGGCGCCTCGTACAAAGGTGCGTCCCTGCGCTCATTCAGCGTTCCCGACTTTCCAGGGGCTTGTACTGACCTTTCCGCCCCGTCTTCCAGGACAATACGAGGAGCGTGTCAAGTCGGTCATCGACGAGTGTGAGAAGGCCGAGAACGGCGTCATCCTCTTCATCGACGAGGTCCACCTCCTCATGGCCGGCCAGGGCTCGTCCGGCGGTGGCATGGACGCCGCCAACCTCCTCAAGCCCGCCATGGCCCGCGGTCGCATTCGCGTGATCGCCGCAACGACGCTCAACGAGTACCGTCAGCACATCGAGAAGGACGCCGCTCTCGAGCGCCGCTTCCAGCAGGTCATCGTCAACGAGCCGTCCGTCCCTTCCACCATTTCGATCCTGCGCGGTATCAAGGAGAAGTACGAGGTGAGCCGGCTTTTCGCACATCTGCCCGTTACGCCTACTGACCACACCATTGCACGTCTGCAGGTTCACCACGCGGTCACCATTCTCGACTCGGCCCTCGTTTCCGCCGCGACCCTCGCCCACCGCTACCTCACCGGCCGCAAGCTTCCCGATGCCGCCATCGACTGTGTTGACGAGGCCTGCTCCGCCGTCCGCATTGCGCGCGAGTCGCAGCCCGAGGAGGTCGACCGACTCGAGCGCGCCAAGCTCCAGCTCGAGATCGAGCTTCACGCTCTCCAGGGCGAACTTGCGCGCGACAAGAAGGACGAAGTCGCGAAGGCCAAGATCGAGGAGGCCAAGCAGGCTATTGCGCGCATCGACGACGAGCTCAAGCCGATCAAGGCGCGCTTCGAGGCGGAGAAGGCCAAGTCGAACGAGCTCAACCAGGTCCGCAAGCGCATCGACGAGCTCACCGCCAAGGCCGCCGACGCCGAGCGCAGGTACGACCTCGCCACGGCCGCCGACTTGCGCCACTACGCCATTCCCGAGCTGCAGGCGAAGCTCGCGCGCCTCGAGGAGGACAAGAAGGCCGAGGAGCGCCAGATGCGCGCAGAAGGCGGCGAGGCACTCGCTGGCGACACGGTGACGGCCGAGGCCATCCAGGCCGTCGTCAGCCAGTGGTCGGGCATTCCCGTCTCGAACATGAAGGTGCGTTGCTCCTGCTTTCCCCTTCTTCTCGCTACGACACACATGCTGACTCTCGTTCACTGTGCAGCAAACCGAGAAGCAGAAGCTCCTCCGCATGGAGAAGACGCTCCGTAAGGAGGTTGTCGGTCAAGACGAGGCTGTCTCGGCTGTCGCCAACGCCATCCGCCTTAACCGCTCCGGCCTCGCCAACCAGGATCGCCCAATCGCCTCTTTCCTCTTCGTCGGTCCCAGCGGTACGGGCAAGACGCAGCTGGCCAAGGCGCTCGCCAAATTCCTCTTCGACTCGCCGGACGCTATGCTGCGTATCGACGGCTCCGAGTACTCGGAGAAGCACGCAATCTCGCGCCTGATCGGCAGCCCTCCCGGCTACGTCGGCCACGACGAGGGCGGGCAGCTCACCGAGTACGTCCGCCGCAAGCCTTACACGGTCGTCCTCGTCGACGAGATCGAGAAGGCGGCGCGCGAGTTCCACCAGCTCTTCCTCCAGGTGCTCGACGATGGCCGCCTGACCGACTCGCAGGGCCGCGTCGTCAACTTCAAGAACACCGTCATCATCATGACCTCCAACATCGGCTCGGCGTATCTCAACGAGCTCGGCGACGACGTTGAGACGGTGCCGCCCGAGACTCGCGAGCTCGTGCACGACGCGCTGCGGGCTCAGCTTCCCGTCGAGTTCGTCGGCCGTGTCGACAGCATCATCGTCTACAACCGCCTCAGCCGCAAGGACGTGCGGCACATTGTCGACATTCGCATCCACGAGGTCCAGCAGCGCCTCCGTCGCAACGGTCGCGACATCACGCTCCAGGTCTCGGACCCCGCGCTCGACTTCCTCGCTGCGACTGGCTACCACCCGACGTTCGGCGCGCGCCCGCTCAACCGCGCCATCCAGAACGAGCTCCTCAACCCGCTCTCGAAGCTCATCCTCAACGAGTCGGTGCGCGACGGCGAGGTCGCGCGTGTCGACTTCGACCCGAAGGCGAACCGGCTTGTCGTCTTCCCGAACCACGAGGCGACGGCGCCGATGGACGCCGACGACGACGACAGCGAGGACGACGACGAGGACATGGAGGACGGCGATGTGGGCGTCGAAGAGCTCGACTAGGGGCGAGGCCAAGTCTTGAATGGCGGTCGAGCGAAGACGGAGGCCTCCTCGAAGCGGGTGAGTGGTCGAAGGAGGAATGTGGCAGCGGTCGAGGGGGAGGCGCAGGAGTCGCCGTCGCCGCCAAAGAGGAGGAAGGCTTAGGCGAGCACGCATTCATCCCTTTTTCAGTGTAGATAGATTGTCCTCCCGTCGTCTTTCAGTAGTAATTCCTCAATCCTCTGTGCTGTTGGTCAATGAATCGAGTATACGGATGACCAGACATAGACTTCGTCCGAGAGAAGTGAGGCTCCCTCTGACTTCCGCTCATCCCACTCGAGCGCAATGCGGCTGCTGCTTCAATGTGTTGCTCTCTGTGTCGCGGCTCTCAATGTTGCAGCCCTGTGGCCGGCACCGCAGGAGCTGCAGCGCGGATCTGCCCCACTTCGTCTCGCCGAGTCCTTCGAAATCCGCCTTGCGAGCGGCAACACGGTGGAGCGCTTTAGCAATGACGCGAGTCGCGAAGTGAGACTGCCTATGAGATTGCGAGCTGAGCCAGACCCGCCTACAGCTCGACTTCGCGATCGAGCGGGCGACTCGGCACCTTGACAACGACCGCTTGCGCAGGCTTGTGGTCGATCGCGGAGAGTGTGGGCGGTCCGTTTGACTGTTGCTTCACGCTTAGAGGCCCGCTTATCGGCTTGGCCCGGTCGCAGCTCGGCCATCGAGTCTGCACCTCGCCTTGCTCACCTCGACCTCGCTCTGCTGAACGAGGAGGCGCTTCCATTGCTCGACGAGCCGAGCAGACCGCTCGACGAGCTCGACGAGTCATACACACTGCATGTCACCTCGCACTCGGCTCGCTTGGATGCCAATGCGACGGTCGGACTCCTCCGCGGCCTTGAAACGTTCACGCAGCTCGTCTACTTCCTACCCGCCGCGAGCAAGGAGCACGAGTCGCAGCGCTACATACAAGAAACACCACTACTTATTGCGGACCGGCCCGCCTTCCCGCACCGGTGAGTCTGCTTCGACAGATGCGTAAACGATCGCTGTAGCGGGACATCGTTTCATCAAAACAGTGCTCTCATGCTGGACACGTCGCGCAACTTTTACCCTGTCGCTTGTACGTAATCTGAAGCTGTGCCCCTACCGACGTGAAGCTCACGTTTGCCCGCTTCAGCGCTCCTGCACACCCTCGACGCCATGGCGATCGCCAAGCTCAACGTCTTCCACTGGCACATCGTCGATCAGCAGAGCTGGCCGCTCGCCAGTCCGACCTTCCCAGACTTGGCACAGCTCGGAGCCTACTCGCCAGAAGAAGTGTATGGGCCAGAGGATGTTGAGCTGGTGGTGCGCCGGGCGGCAAGCCTGGGTATCTCAGTCATGCTCGAGGTACAGAGTCTTATCTGCCTGCGGAGAAACGTTGCTGATAGTTCGCTTGTAGATTGACATGCCCGGTCACTTCGCCTCGGTCGCTCAAGCCTTTCCCGACTACGTCGCATGCCACGACAAGCGGCCGTGGTCTGACTACGCTGCCGAACCGCCTGCAGGTACGCCCTCTGTCAAGCATTCCTCCACTCAGCTGACCAAATTGCGCTGTGCAGGGCAACTCAAGCTCGGCAACCCTGACGTGCTTGCTTTCGCCGGGCGCGTCGTGAGGGAGGCTGCAAAGCTCTCGCCGGCCGCTCTGTTTAGCACTGGCGGGGACGAAGTGGTGCGCACAGATCGTCTGCACCACATTCAGGTAGATATCGACAAGGTCCGAGAAGATTGGGGCGGTCTGCGCGCGGGCCAGCGAGATGAGAGACGGCTCAAGTGCAATCTAAGGGTCTACAACCGGCGTACCTGCGCGCGGGCCAGCGAGATGAGAGACGGCTGAAGGACAGCCGCCTCCGCCCGCGCGCTCCTCCTCAAGTCCGACCTCCACCCACCTCACCGACTCCTCCGAGCTCCCACTCCAACACTCCTCCTCGAGGTGGACGTCGGTGAGGCCCATGACGCGCCCGAGGCGCTCGTGCTGAGGCGCGAGGAGCGCCTTCGTGAGCCCGTCCGCCGCCATGTCCGCAGTCGGGACCCAGCGAACTTCGAGTTCGCCGTTGGCCACTCGTTCGCGCGTGAAGTGGTGGTGGACCGCGATGTGCTTGGTGCGGTGGTGGGCAGACGGGTGGTGCGCGAGGACAATGGCGCTGCGGTTGTCGGCGAAGAGGACGGTCGGACCGGAGATGGGTATGTCCAGTTCGCCAAGGAGAGCGCGCATCCAGACGGCCTCGCGCGCGGCGGAAGAGAGAGCGATGTACTCCGCCTCAGTCGATGAAACCGAGACCGTCGCCTGGCGCTTGGACCGCCACGAGACAGCGCAGCCGGCGAGTGCGAACACCCAGCCCGAGACGGATCGGCGGGTGTCGGGATCCGCGGCATGGTCGGCATCCGAGAAGCCCGAGAGGACCGGCGAGCCGGCCGGCGAGTACTTGAGGCCGAGGCTCGCCGTCGACGAGAGATACCGCAAGACCCGCTTGAGAAGCACCCAGTGCCGCTGCGCCGGACGGGCAGCGAAGCGAGAGAGCGCTCCCACCGCAAAGCTGACGTCGGGCCGAGTTGAGATGGCGGCGTATAGGAGCGCTCCGAGCAGCTCGCGGTAGCGTCGGTCGCCTGGCGTGTCTTCGCCGTCGACGAATGGGCGCAAGTCCGCCTTGGCCGCCATTGGCGTCGAATACGTCCGGGGCTCGGCGTCAAAGCCGAAGCGCTCGAGGATCTTCTTGACGTAGTGTTTCTGGTCGAGCGTGATGGTGCCGTCGGCGCGCCTGCGGATCCTGACGCCGAGAAAGAGCGAGAGCGGCTCCTCGCGCACGGACTCATCGAGAGAGGCCGAGAGTTCGGCGATGATTCCGGCAAGATCGTCGTCGCCAATGACGAGGCCGTCGTCGACGTGGATGGGGATGATTGCGACCTTGCCGGCGCGACGCCGGATGAAGAGCGACGAGTCCGACTCGCACTGGTCGAAGCCGAGCCTCCGGAGCTTCTCGATGAACGTCTCGTTCCACAGCCTGCCCGCCTGGCGCAAGCCGTAGAGCGACTTGAGGAGCCGATGCGCGTGGTGCGGGCGCGACGGGTCCTCGAAGCCGGCGATCTGCTTGAGGTAGAGCTGCGGCTCGGGAGGGAGCTTGGCGTGCAGGAACGCCTCGGAGACGTCGAACTGCTTGACGTCCCACGAGCGGACCGCCGAGAGTGCGAGGACGGTGAGGACGGTCGAGAAGCGCACCGTCGACGAGAAGGTCTCGGCGAAATCCACGCCGGGACGCTGCAGGTCGCCGCGAGCGACGAGACGGGCCTTGTACTTGACCACGTTGCCGTGCTCGTCGCGCTTGACAAGCAGCACCCACTTGCTAGGGATGGCCCTTGCGCCGGGAGGAAGTTCGACGAGAGCTTGGTTGAACACACCTCTTGCCGAGAACGCCGCTAGCTCTGCGGCCATGGCGGCGCGCCAGAGCGGCTCCTCCTCGCCTGCGAGCGCCTGCTTGACCGTCGGCTGGTCGAGCTCTGGGGCGCGAGCAACGAAGCACCATTGGTCTTCGCAGCCCGGGTCGAACTCGCCGACAACTTCGACGCCTGGGTCGCCTTCGCCGAGTTCGAGGTCGAGCGCGGCTGCGGCAAGGAAGTAGGGCTTGTTACTCCTGGCCACGAGCGCCAGCGCCTCGCCTGCCGACCTTGCACCGGCGAGGGCGGCGAGCTCCTTCCCGCGCTCTTCTGGCGAGCCAGCGAGCGGGACGTAGTGCGACGGCGTGCTTCCGTCTCCTCGTGCTGAGCGGCGCGGGGATCGCTGCGGACGAGGCGGAGGGCCCGGCTTGTGCGACGACGACGGTGGCAAGCCTGCGGAGCGAGTGTTGGTTTCGTGCTGACTTGGCGTCGCGGCATGTTTTTGACTCGTAGCGGCCTCGGGAGTGCATACACTAGACGGAGGAGGACTTACTTGAAGCCTCGACTCCGTCTCCTTGACCTTGGGCAACTCGTTGCCGCTCGCCGGCGTCTCCTCCTGAGCCTCCTCCTCCTCGAGTGGCGACGAGAAGTCCCACTGTTCGAGAGCTTTGCGCTCGGCTTTGCGCCAAGGAGCCTCGGTCGTCGTGAGGAACACGTTCTCGAGGAAGCGCACCTGGACGGCCTCGAGGAACGTCTGAGTCGCCGGGTCGTAGAGCAGGTAGCCCTTGTCGAGGAAACCGACGAGCACGCAGCGGCGAGTACGAGGCGCGAGCTTGCCACCGCGGCGAGACGCGTCCAGGAGCGCATGCGCGATGCAGCCGAAGGGGCGAAGCTGGGCAAGCGACGGCTTTTCGCCGTAGAACCGCTCGTATGGCGTGAGCCCGTCGCTGTTGGCTGCGGTCGGGACGCGGTTGTGAATGAACACGGCGGCCTTGAGCGCGTAGGGCCAGAAGCTCCGCGGAAGCCCCGAGGCGATGAGCATGGTTCGGGCGAAGTCGAGGAGCGTGCGCCAGGAGCGCTCGACGACGCCGTTCTGCGTGTGCTCGTACGGGATCGTGTTCTCGGCGACGATGCCCTTGCGCTCGAAGAACTGGTCAAGCGTGAGAGAACGATACTCGGCGGCGCCGTCCCGGCGGAACCGTTTGACGCAAGAGTCGAGCTGGTTCTCGAGGCGCGTGATTGTTGACATGATAATCGACGGGACCTCGGTGCGCCTGAGCATCGTCTCGAGGAACACCATGCGCGACCAGTCGTCGACAATGCCGATGGCGTAGACCTCCTGCCTTTTTCCCATCGTCGGCGCCGGGCCCCATACGTCCGAGTGGAGGCGAGCGAGAGCGCTGGTCGCTCGATGCGTCGCCTGCCGAGCGACGGGGGCGCGGACAAGCTTGCCGGCGATGCAGGCCTCGCACGGGTCGAGAGAACCGTCCTTATTCCATGAGATACGATCTAGCAACCCTTGCTTCTCTGCCTCCTTCATCCGCGACGCGCCGAGATGGCCGAGGCGTTAGTGCCAATCGGACGCATCTGTAATGACGAGCGCGTCAGCGGACGAAGTCATCGGCGGAGAGGGAAGCCAGCGCACCTTCACGGGAATGCATCCGGAGCGCATGTCGAGCGAGAGGCGCGCGACGAGCATGTTGGCGGGGCCAGGTGAGCGAACCTCGAGAGCGCGATCGCGGGTCGAGATCGAGAAGCCGGCGGCGAGAAGCTGGAAGCCCGAGATGAGGTTGTGACCGAGCGAGGGGACGTAGTACACGCGCTCGAACTTGATTCAGACCTTCTTGCCGTCGACGTCGAACTCACCAACGAGCGCGCCAATGCCCTCCGCGGCGCCGCCACTGCCGAACGCACCCGCGACGCGGATCTTCTCGCTCGCCTCGAGCATGCGGTACTCGGTGAGAAGAGAGCGATCGCAGGTGAGGTGCACGCTCGCCCCGGTGTCGAAGAGGAAATCGCGCTTGACCTGCACCGGGAGAGCGACGGCAGCAGGAGACGGAATGACCGCCGCGTTGAGAGCGGTAGCCACCGGTGCGTCGCCCTCGGCGTCCGGCAACACGAGCGCGACGAATCCCCGTGCGCTGGTGGGGACGAACGGAACGTCGACTACGGCAACGGCGGCAAGCGGGTCCTCGGCATCGTAGCGATCGTCGGGTACGTCGTCCCACTCGACGCAGAGGGCGCCGACGGGGCCATCCGGGTAGGCAAAGAACGCCTGAGCGTCCCCGCCGGAGAAGTACGCATTCGGGGCGTTGCCGAAGTCGCTGACGCCGCAGTACTGTGCGGCGCGAATCTCCTCCCAGCCCTGGGAGACGAGCGCCGCCGCCTCCGGTTCGCGGAGGATGATCCCCTCCTGGCCGAGGAGTCGCGTCTTGTTCGCCGTCGCCACGGACGCGTCGACAGTGCAGTCCCGCGCATAGTGCTGCGAGCCGTCCGGGCTCCTGCCCCAGCATTTGTAGCATACGTCACGGGGCGCCTTGAAGCGATACGTGCCGTCTGCGCGGCGGAATGTGCCGTGCGGCCAGCGCTTCACGCCTGGAACGTCAATCGCTGACGAGTAGCGGAGCGTGGAAGCCGACGGCGTGCCGGGGTTGCGGCTGCGCTGCGCGACGGGGGTACGCGGGACGAACGGCGCTGAGACGGTGGGGACGCGTCCGGGTGTTGCGGGGGTGCGGGAAGAGGATCGAGGGGGAGGCCGGGGCGGGCGAGCGGGAGTCGAGCGCGCGGCAAACGCGACCTCGGACGACGCTGCGACGGAGCGATTGTTGACAAGCGCGAGTAGCTTCGAGAATAGCGTGTCAATCTCGAGGACGTCCGTGAGGATGGTGAACACGTCGTTCTTGAGCGTCGCGTCGAGGGTCATGACGAAGAAGTCCCTCGCGAGGTCGTCCGGGATGGCGGGTATGAGGTGATAACGATGCTTGTTGGCGATGCGCGCCGCCCGGACCTTGACGTTGATGCGAGAGACGATGTCCTTGAATGTCTCGTAGTGCAGGACGAAGTCGCCGCCCTCCTCGTACTTGAGCGAGACGAGGTCGAGGAAGTCCTTCGTGCGCTCCGACGTCGTGACGGCGCTCCCATACCTCTCCTCGAGGTAGCCCAGCACGGCGTGGCCAGGAATTCCGTCGATGATGGTGGCTCGCGCACCGAGAATCTCCTCGAAGAAGAGGTGAAGGCGGTCCGACGCCAGCTCGAACGCGTCGACGTCGTCTTCGTCGGCGGTAATCGGATCGGGCTCCGTGGCCTTGCCCTTGATCATGCGGTACATGTCCTTGTCGAGGGTCGACGACACGGCTTTGACGGCCTTGACCCATTCCGAGTAGTTGTTCGTGAGTCCCTCCGGCATGCGCGCCTTCATCATGCGTACAGCGTCGGTGATGCCGCCGTTTCCCCGGCCGCTGGAGGATCGCGTCGAGTCGAGATGCGGTGGCGCGTCGTGTGGGTCCATCGTGTCTACGTCGGGGGACAACGGGTTCGTGCGGGAGGGAGGCGATGCGCTGAGCGAGAAAGGTAGCTCGGGTTCGGTGAATGGCACGTCGTAGAACGCGTCGTAGTCGCTGCGGTCGTCGTCGGGGGGAGGCTCGTCGGGGACAGAGGTGTCGTCGCTCTCGCCAGTCGCGGCTGAGTAGTCTGTCGTGCGGGTAGCTACGCGGGCTTCGTGTCGGTGCTCGGGCGCAGAGCCGTCGGGCATGCGCCTGCGCTACGATGCGACGGGCGAGCGAGTTTTGCCGAGGATCGCCAGCAACGCTACCAAGAAGATTGGGGCGGTCTGCGCGCGGGCCAGCGAGATGAGAGACGGCTCAAGTGCAATCTAAGGGTCTACAACCGGCGTACCTGCGCGCGGGCCAGCGAGATGAGAGACGGCTGAAGGACAGCCGCCTCCGCCCGCGCGCTCCTCCTCAAGTCCGACCTCCACCCACCTCACCGACTCCTCCGAGCTCCCACTCCAACAGTCCGCTCGCAGAACACAGCTTGCTACCTCGAAGACCCGGAAACCGCCGCGGCCATGCTTGCCAACTCAACAACACTTGACTCGCTTCTGAGCACCTTTGTGCGCAGCCTGCATGATACTGTGCGCGAGGAAAGGAAGGTTCCGGTTGTCTGGGAGGAAATGATTCTGAAGCACAACCTTGGCCTTGAGAACGACACCATTGTTACCGTGTGGATCAGCTCGGTCTGCACCATCTGCTTGACATGCGTGGCTCACGGCACTGACAGACGCGTTGCAGCACAACGTGCGCGCCGTTGCAGACCAAGGCTACCGCCTGATCCATGCTGCGTGCGGTGTTACCATACGCGTTTTTTGGCTGAAGACTGAGGCTTCTCAATCATGCAGGAGCGACTACCTTTACCTTGACTGTGCGTCCTTCGTGTGAGCATTAGGCTCCGGTCTCCTCACATGCTCGCCTCGTTGCTTGCACGCAGGCGGCTCAGGTGCCTGGCTCGGCAAAGCGCCCAATGCGACATCCTGGTGCGAGTAAGTTTCTCCCCAGAACACATTCACTCGTCAAATTCTGACCTGTCGGTCGCACAGTCCCTTCAAGAGTTGGCAGAAGGTCAGTCCCGCCAAAATGCCGCCTTGCCTGCCCTGCTTATCGCCCAAATCCCGCACAGATCTACTCCTTTGACCCGTACAAGGGTCTTGAGCCAGATCGGCATGCCCAGGTGATTGGTGGAGAAGCTCTGCTCTGGAGCGAGCAGTCTGGACCGGAGAACTTTGAGCCGACAGTCTGGTAAGCTGAATATGCTCCTTTCCTTTATGGCGGTACTGACGCAGGCACGCTGCAGGCCTCGAGCAGCGGCTGCTGCCGAAGTGTTCTGGACGGGCGGATCACTGGCTTCTGGCAAGCGCAACCTTGCGGAGGCTTTGCCGCGACTGCATGACTGGCGGTGCGCTTTCCACCAGATGCTCTTGTCATACAGAAGGGTGGCTGACTCTCAAGCGCACATTCAGCTATCGAGCCGTCCAGCGGGGAGTTCGTGCCGTCCCCCTGCAGCCGCATTGGTGCGCTTTGCGGCCTGGGGCCTGCGATCTTGTGTAGACCTCGCCTGACCACCCGCCTCAATACGAGCTCTAAATGATGATCTTGGCGAAGTGCAAGAGACATCGTGATTGTTGTCTGTCTTTCAAGCACAGCACCAGGCTTCGATGCTTCATCACGTAATCCGCTCCTCGGGTGCCGGACAACCACCACGGACTCTCGGAACGCTGTTCTATTTGCTTGGTCACGGGAAGAGCATGAAGACGACGAGGACTAGGATGGCGGTCCCGAGGCAGCTGCCCGTTTCGTGGCCGGTTGAGGAAGGGGAGGGAGGTGCCGCTTGGGTTGTCGCTTTCTCGTACCCGTTGCCGAGTCGTTGTACTGAATCACCGTGCTCTTTCCAACACTGTCGCACGCAGGCCTGGAGAGTGGCGCAATGTGCTCGCGGTCGTCCTCGCAGCGGATGGCCTTCTCAACCTGGTGCACCGTGCTGTGGCCAAAGCGGCTGCTCGATGCCTCGTTCGAGTGTCTACACGATCATCAGAGGCTGAAGACTACTCGGCAGACGCTACTGAACGCCCCTCTCGCAAGTCCACTTCTCTCGGGGACAGGGGGCGATGGTGCGGGCAGAGTTCCACGTCGAACCTTCTCCGTGGCACTCTCTCGTCTCCGCCGAGCGAGCAGAGCGCAGCTTGAGCCCGACCAGGGCACGTACAGTCTCCGTCTCTCCGTACACACCCATCACCGCATGGACGCGCTCTCGCCCTCGCGCTCTTCGTCGAGGAAGCGCTCGTCGCCGTCTCCTCTTCCCGCTGCCGAGCACGTGGTGGACGTGGACGGGCTCGCTGAGGACGACCAGCCGCCCGCCAAGAAGAAGCGCGCACCCCGCAGCACGGCCGCAGAGAAGCACCAGCGCAAGGTGGCGCGGATGGAGCGGAATCGCGGTCCGTCGCTCTCTCTTCTCGGTCTGAGGCGTTCAATGCGAGGAAGGACTGACGGGGACGATGCACATAGTCGCCGCACAGGTCTCGCGCGACCGCAAGAAGCTGCAGACCGAGTTCCTCGAGGCCCGCGTCGCTGAACTCGAGGCGCAGCTCGCCGGAGGACCCGCGACCGCGTCGTCGACGAGCCCGAACACGCTCCCGCCGACGCCGGCGAGTCTTCCCACGCTCCCCGCGCTCCCCGCGCTTCCCGACCCGCGCACAGCGCAGCTCGAAGAGGAGAACGAGGCGCTCAAGACGCAGCTCGCGCTCGAGAAGCTGCAGTCGCAGTCGCTCCAGATTCGCCTGTCGGCGCTCGAGAGCAAGTTCAACCGCCTCGAGCAGCTCCTCGTGCAGGCGCAGTCGACGCCAGCGGCGAAGCAGCTAGAGCAGGACCAGGCGCACTTGATGCCGACGGCGACGACGATGGAAGTAGAGAACGGACCGGCAGAGACGGACAGCTCTCGCCTCGTAGCACGCGAGGTCGACCTTTCCCTGCAGCGGAAGCTGTCCCACCCGTCGTTCCTTCCCCTTCCTCCTTCGTCGACGACGTCGATTCGCTCCTCGGACTCCAACTCGACCTCGCTCCTGCCGCCGCGCCCGTCGCTGCACCAGATTCTCTCTTCTATCCGGATCTCAGCGCTCCCATTCTCGGCGACGACGTCGTTGCGCAGGCCTGGGCCGACTGGGCAACCCAGGTCGTCCTCGCTCCTCCGCCTTCGTTCGCCGCGCACGATCTCGCTCCGCCTGTCGAGGGCGAGTTCGACCTCTTTGAGTACCTGCGACAAGATGCGGCTGCTGCGGGCCCGGCGCCTGCAGCGGTCTGCTAGGCAGTGACACCTCTCTTCGGCCTTTTTCTTCGACCTCGCCCATCGTCATCATCGAATTGTGCGTCCCTGTCGCTCTCCTGCCCTTGCTCATACCGAGCGCTGACGTTCTCCCTCACTTCAGCAGCTCCACCTCCCTCTCCTTCTCCTCACCGTTTCTCCCTGCTCTACTTCGACAGCATCCACACCTCGCACACCCAAACCTACTTCTTTCCGCCTCGACTCTCCCGCTTCGCCCTTCACACGTGCCCCTCTGCTCAGCTTCTCCTCCTTGACTGCGAGTGAGACGACAGGGACGGCGGTGCTGGCTGGGTGATTCGGTCTGACGAGCTTGGCGGCGAGAACGGAGAATGAGGGCGCGCGATGCATGTGGCGTTTGACGAGGTCGGCGGTTCGAAATGGTGATGGCAGCATGCTGAGGACTGGTAGGGCGAACCGAGCGATGGCGACGGTCCCGGTTTGATTCGTTCTTTCCTCGGTTGTACCGCGCTTCCCTCCCACCCCGTCCCTGTAGCACTTCCTCCGTCTCTGTCGGAACGCAGACATTCATCAATTTGATACGAGAAGACAACGGATCCAGTTGCGACATCCATCGATAGACGGTGAGCGAGAGGTGATTGTGAACGAGTGGGAGAATCTGCAGCATAAAGGGAGGAAGAAGACGAAAGGAGCGACGGAATGAAATGCGAAAGGGCAGCGAGGGTTGTACAACAAGCAGTCAGACGGGGATGCGGCGCGCAGAGCGCATGCCGCTGTAGATCATTCTGCGTGAAGTGGCACGGTCAGCGCCCGGTCGAGCCCGGAAGCAGGCGCAAGACGTACTCGTACAGGTAACTGGCCAAGCCCTCGGGTGCGAAGCCGCCGTCGTGGCCAGTTCCGACGGCGAGTCCTTCCCAGCTGAGGTCGCTGGGGAACAGACCGCCGTCGAGGCCAACAACGGTGTGATGGTGCGTGACGGGGAGGAACCGGCTACCGCTCTGCACGACAGGGCAAGGTGAGGACCGGGTCCAGCCTGAGAAGAGAAGAAACGCACAACGACACCGACGAGGTAGATAGCTGCCGTGAAGCAGAAGAGGCTGAAACCGGGATTGACGAAGAGCGCAACGTAAGGTCGCGCTGGCTCGGGGAAGGCCTGGCGCGTGAAGGGCGTGAGGTTCAGTCGATATAGAAATGGAGACAGGTCTGAGCATACGTTCACGAAGTAGCTCGGAGCCTGCGCGACCGCGCCTGGCATGAGGCGAGTGCGCCAGCGCCCCGTCCTCCGCGACGAGGCATTGACGGCAGGCTTCCCGAATTCGCCGAGGATCCGGGCCATGGCTGCTTTCCCACCCGTCTTCTGGGATTCGACGGCCTGCTTGACGACGTCGAGGCTGACACCAAGACCCTTCGCCAAGTCCTCCTGCATTTGGCGCTCGGTGCGGACAGGCGGCTTGACCTCGATGACTTGCGGCTTGACGTCGGCCGCCTTGACGAGGTCGTCGTTTAAGGCCGAGATATCGGTCTGGACGTCAACTTCGCGCACTGGGACGGGCTCCGTCTGGATGTCGGCGTCCGATACGCTGACGGACGTCTCGACGTGCGTAATGATCGGTGTGGAAGCCGAACTCTTCTTGCCGCGCTTCTTCTGCACGTTCAAGAGTGAGCGCGTTGTCAACGTCGGAGGCGTCGGACACGACGTACGATGCGGCGGTGTGTAGTGACGATGATGTCGTCGACACCATCCTCGCCCTCCGTCTCCTCGCCTTCGCTCGAGTCACTCTGCTCAGCTGCGACCTGGCTTGCAATCTCGCGTCCAAGACTGCGGCTGAGCGAGTCGGCGAGCGACTTAGCGGGCGAGGCGATGCCGGCAGCAGGACCAGCATCGACGAAGCCAGACTTGCGGCCAACGGAGCGCATTTCCTCGATCTCAAAGCGGAGCTTGTCGATCGTCTCCTTCAGAAGCAGCTGTGCGCAATGACTGATGAGCTAGGCGCTCAACAGAAGACAGTGTCGCGACGCACATTCTCCTGCTTCTGGTCGTCAAGCGAATCTTGCGCACGGCGCGCCTCCGAGAGGTCCTGCTCGAGCTTGCTGATCGCTTGCTGAAGCAAGTCGCGGTCCCGCTCGAATTGCTGCACCTGCAGCGAGTGAGTCTGGATTGCCTCTTCGGCCGCACGATGCTCCTGCAAGGCAAGGCGAAGAGCGTCAGACAGGGAGATTGCAGAAAGGCGCAATGGACGCTCACTCTGCGGGTCTCGGCTACGAGAGCACGGAGGCGCTCCGCCTCGTCGCATGTCGAGGTGTAGCTGCGCTTCATGTTGTCGTAGGCCTCGCGGCTGCGCTCGAGACTCTTGGTGAGCTTGGCAATGTCGCCTTCGAGCGAGCTGATTTGCTGCAGATGCTCCCTCTCGACGTTGCGCAGCTCTTTCTCTTCGCGGCGCTTGACTTGCAGCTCGGACCGGGCCTGTGCGCCAAAATCAGTCGTGCCAAGGGAGGGTCTGAGGACTCCGACTTACCTCTTCAAGGCGACCTTCGAGATCCGAGACCTCCTCCTCGTACGTGCTCGCGGTTGCCTGGAATCGCGCCTCGGTTTCCTTGAGTTTGCGCGACAAGCTGCGGAGACGCACTCGTCAGCTTACGAGCGATTGATGAGGGATGTGCGACATACTCTTGGGCGTGTCGCAAAAGCTGCTGGAACTGCTCCGCATTCCCGCTGAAATCCCGCGAATGGCTTGCGGGACTGCCCGTCGCGATTATGGCGTCCAGCCCGCCCTCACCAAACAGGCTCGAGGGGCGGCTACTGCGTCCGCTCGACTGGCTCGAAGGGTCACGCCGCATTGCCGTCGAGGTGAAGAAGCGCTCGGGTGAGTCGGGCGTTGCCCCGGCAGTGCCGAAAAGAACCGTGCCGGCAGGGCGATCGGGAGACGCCGGAGGCGGCGTCGAAGATGCGTTCGGAAAGAAGGACGATGACGGACGGGACTCGTCTCGGATTGGTGAAAGAGGTGTCGAGAAGAAAGACGTTGTGTCGATGCTGGTCGGCGGGGAGCCGAACGTGAGCTCACCTGGTGTGCTCAACGACCGAGACAGGCTGCGTCCCGAGTCCGTTGAGCTCGCGAGCGAGATGTCGGTATTGGAGGAAGTGGAGCGAGACAGGCTTGCGCAGCGCGAGTCGCCCGATGGCGTCGGGCTGCGCATGCCTGTGGACGTCGGGCTCATCGGCTCTTCGCTGCAGGCACGTCGTGCGGCCTCCTCGCTCTGTCGTCGCTTGGCGCGCCCCGGAGCGACCGGCCGCGAGTGACGAAGCGACGAGTTGAGCTTTGTACTGTCGGCTGAGCCACCTTGCGAAGACGGTGGACGATTATCGGACGGGCGTTTGCGAGAGAGCGACGAGGAGGGCCGACTGCCTGGACCGTCTATGCTGCGGATACTCATCGACGATGTCGACCGCTGCATCGGGCCGCCGTCCTGCGGCAGTGTTGGCGTTGCGGGCTCGGAACCGGCGAGACTGCGGTTGAGCGGTGTCGCCATGTCGTACGAGCCCTCGCCTGCATCGTCCATCTCAAAGTCGAGCTCGGCATGGGCGCCCTCGTGGCTCAGTACGGGCGGCGAGCGTGGCGAAGGCGGGTCCGAAAGCTCGCATTCAGCTTCGAGTTCAGCGGCCTCGTGCCGGCTACCGCTCTTGGAGCTCGTTGAAGACCCGGCCTCGCTGCCGACTTCACTCGGCGGCGCAAGTGGCGCAGCATTCTCCTCCGGCATTGACGCCAGGCTGCTTGAGCTCGACGTGCGTGAGCGCAGCGGGCTCGTGAGGGCCTCGAGTCGTTGCTCGTCCTGCTGTGAAGGCTGCGGTTCGGGAAGGGTGGCCGACGTGACGAGTCCATCGACGATGTCCACTATCACGCCGGCTGGTGCAGCGGAGCGAACGCGATCGACGAGGGATTTGCGGTACTTTTGCCGGAAGGCTTGCTGAACCGCGAGGAAGCGAGGACGGTCCCAGTGGAGGCGGATGAGGCTACGCGGTGGAAATGTTGAGTCACCAAGAGTATGTGGAGCTCGAGCAGATGGAAGAGGCTCACCGCCATAACAGCTCCTCCCTTTTCCCGCCCTTCTCAGGTCCAACCGCCTTCTCAAGCGCCTTTGCGTCCCTCCACACTCCGGTCGGCTGTCCCTCTGCGACGTTCTTGGCATTCTCGACGGCGTGAAGAAACACACGCTGCAGCGTGCCCGCTGGGATACACTGCTTGATCGCTTTGGTGAGGGACGAGTGGCCGCCGGTCGACTTGCGGTACTCGACGACGAGAGCGTGCAGATGCGCCGGTGAGCGTGCGAGCAAGATTTTGGCACTGTTGCGAACACAGTGAGCGTCTGAGACGGTGAACGGGCCTCGAGCAGAACGTACGCGATCTCCGTGTTTCCGCCGCGCCGCAAGGCGACCTTGAGCTGATCGAGATCCTCCTTGAGCAGCTTCTCGCGCCTCTGCGTCATTGATGCGCCAGCCGTGTCCTCATCGCGTGGCACGTCCTCTTCCTCGTCGCCATCGCAGTCATCCCAGCGCGCCTGAAGCGCGACCTCCCACGCCTTGCGCAAACGAAGGTTGCTCGAGTAGGCGGAGAGCACGGCGACATCAAGCGAGCGAGTCGCTGTCGTGCCCGTGGCCGACGAGAGTGCGCGAGACGAGGAGCGGTGCGAATAGGCAGCGCGGAGAAGTGCGAGGGCGGAAGGCGGGCGGGCGATGAGAAGGTCGATAAGGAGAGTCTACAAAGGTGTGCATCAGCACTTTTCTCTTCGAGACGTGTGTCGCATGGCTACGCACGTCATTGATCGTTGTGCCCTCAAGAGCTTTCTGCAGAAGCCAGACGTCCCACGCGAGCGGGCCCATGAGCAGACCGCGCAGGGCGAAGTCGACTGCGGTTCAACCATATGTGAGTCTCATGTACGCAGCCATCAAGCACGGCCTGAGCGCGCCAGTGGGCTGAGCGAAGTTATCACGCACCAGTCCCTTTGAAGGCTTTCTCTGCTGTCACGATGTCGAGCAGGGTCCTGCCCTGCCCGAGACCTTGTGCAGAGCCCGACGCGTACGCGTGATCGAGTGCCTTGGCTTGTGCGTACGTCAGTGGCGTGAGCAGGGCGACGAGTTCTCGCTCGCGATTCTGCGAGAGAAGTGGGTCAGATGGCTTACGAGCTGCCGTACTGAAAACAAACGAGAGGTGATCTTACAGGGTTCTTGGTGGCCATGACGGCTCTGACCTTCCTCGCCAGCTCCTCTGCACTCCACCCCTCGCCCGTCGGCCCGTCGAGCCCGACGCCGAGATACGTCCCGCCCTGCTGCACGACCAGCGCCGACAGGTCCTCGAACGTCTTGCGCTTGCGCAGCGACTTGTGTGCAGCGCTTTGAGACGGCGACGAGGATGGCGACGAGCGCGAGAGAGTCGACATGAGCGAGCGGCGGCGGGCGGCGGGCGAGCCCTGCAGCGCCGAGACGGGTGCAGGGATGAGCGACGGCGCAGTCGAGATAGCCGAGA
Source organism: Rhodotorula paludigena (assembly GCA_036244875.1). Classification (NCBI taxonomy): domain Eukaryota; kingdom Fungi; phylum Basidiomycota; class Microbotryomycetes; order Sporidiobolales; family Sporidiobolaceae; genus Rhodotorula; species Rhodotorula paludigena. Next base: position 968,715 of record BQKY01000010.1, read on the forward strand.
GCGAGGACGAGGATGATGTCGTGCGGCGGTGTCGCGGGACGGGCGAGCCGTCTGCGCTGGGGTAGATGGGCGCATCGGCGCGAAGCATCTGCGTCTCTTGCTGAGTGCGCACCGCCTGAGGCGTGCCCACAGGGGTCGTCGAGCTCCCATGCGAGGTCACACCGAGGTTGACGAGGAGTTCGAGAACCTGCTCGACGCCGACGGGCTGGTCCTCCATTCCCTCGGGGAGCGCATCGACCATGCCCTGCAGCTGCTGCCGCTCCTCAACCGTGATGAGCTGGATGCTGCGCTTTCGCTCGAAGGCGAGGAGGAGCTCAGGGAGCAGTCGGAGAGGCGCGGTGCGTGCTGCACCTGGTGAGGCTGCGCCATGTGGAAGGGAGAGGAGCGGCGAGGTCGGGCGTGAAGTCGAGACGAGGTCGAAGAGGTCGCTGATCTGCTCGAGCAGCTCGGCTTGCGAGCGTCGGTGCTGTCGATGCAAGTGGGTCAATTCGCCGTCTTGCCTCGACGAGCAAGCGGTGCGAGCGGGAGTGTGCAGGTGGAGGGAGCGAAAGGTACCGGCGTAGTGGCTGCCGCTCGCGCGCTCTGTGTGAGATCGTCAAAGACTGCTCGTCAGCGTCCTGCAGCCCGTCTTACAGCTGCTGCGAGGTGCGCGAGGATGCCTCAACTTACCGACGAACGCGGAGTCGACGCCTGCAACAAAGGCCCCAAGGATTCCCAGGTTAGCCTGAGGTCCGTAATGCAATTATGCAAGAGCATGCGCACCATTCAGACGCGCCGAAAAGCCGCCAGGCGCCGGGGAATACTCGAGGTTGAGCCACGGCCTGATGAGGCGGTGAAGGGGCGATGATGCTTGCTAGAGGCGGACAGACAGTGTAGCAGCGATTAACGTAACCGAACGAGAAGGTAGAGTAGCGCGCACGCTCGTTCAGCGCAACGTGGAAAGCAGGGTGAGGCGACGAGGACAAAGAGGCGGTGCTCTCTCCTTTCAACTGGCACGCAACTCTCGACTCACGGAGCCTGTGCTAGCCGGGGTATACGAGTACAGATTGCAACGTGCGAGAGAGCGACGAGACACGATTGCGAAGTCTACGACCAGCCAACCTGCAGGACAACCCAACCGTCAGTCCAGCTCGAAGGATGCGAGAGCCGGAGCGGGTCGCACCTGCTGCACGTTCGCCTACCAGCCGGCCTCGCGCAGACGCTGCATCTCCTGCTCGACCAGCTCGCGCTCCTCGACGACGCGCTCCTCGCGGCTGCGAAGCACGTTGCGCTTCTTGCGCAGACCGGCGGGGCGGCGGAGCGCGACCTGCTCGCCGGGCTCGCGCGCGTCGACGTCGTTGCCGCCGGCCTTGGACACGGCGCGGAGGCGCTCGCGCTCGGCCTTGGACTTGTGCGCGCCGCGGTACCGCGAGCTCGAGACGCCGTACTTGTGGCCGTCGCCAATCTTGAGCATCTTGCGGTCGCGCATCTCCTCCATGCGGTCGCGCTCAAAGTGCTCGTTGAGCCACCCGCGCGTGCGCTCCTCGGGGTACCAGAACGGCTCTGTCATGGTCACGAGCACCTTCTTGTACGACTTGGTCCCGCCCGACCGCCCGTACCCGCCGCCGATCGGGTTGCGCTTGAGCGCCGAGAGGTAGTTGATCGTCCGGATGCTCGTCACGTGCAGGCCGTAGATGTTCTTGAGGTAGTTGGTGATGTCGGGCTTGGTGAGCTGAAGCGAGGTGCGGAAGGTGGCCGAGTAGGGATCGTCGCGGTGCTCGCCCGTGTTGCGCACGAGGCGCATAAAGACGCTCGGGAGGAAGATGCGCAGCTCGCCCGCGGTCGCATGCTCGTACTCGCCGAGAGCGCCGTCCGCCTTGAGCTCGGTAGGGGACGTCGCCTTGCGCACGCGGCGCGGTGTGCGACCCTGAGTGCGAGACGAGTGCTTCGAGTACCGGGATGCGGGCTTGGCTACGGCGCCGTCTGCGGACGTCGAGGGCGGCGACGGGACGACGACGAAGCGGTTCCCGGGGAGCGGGGCGGCCGTGTCGAGCGGAGTGTGCGTCGCGTGGGTCGCGAGGCAGCGCGCTGCTGGCCGTGCCCGAGCCGTGTGCGCTGCGGCTGCCCCTGCCTGGGCGAGCGCGCGCTGTGCGGTGCGGCGGATGGCCTGCATTGGATGAGGCGGAGGAAAAGGCGACAGCACGTGCAGGGGGTGCAGGCGCGGGCAGGGCGAGGTGGCTCGGTGCTCGCTGTGCGGCTCGTGCGTGTGCGCGGCTGCGTCTGCTGCTCGTGCGGCGAGTGCGCGGCCGTGTCGAGGTCGAGATTGCCCGGCGCTTTCCTCTTGCTCCTCGACTCCCGACCTCAGCTCACGACGAGCGCCGAGAATGGGTCGTGTGCGCTCTGCTGGATTACTTTCTTGCTTCCCGAGCGTTCCGGCCCTTGGCGCTGCCCCGGCCGCCCGCGCTCTCGCTCTTGTGCCTTCCCTGCTGTGTCTCGTCCCGCCGCGGTACTCCAGCCGGACAGACTGCACCGTTTGCTTTTGCGAGTCTGTTTCCTCAGTGACGAAGGGTCCAACCTCTCGATGCGTACTTGCGCACGCGGTCGCAGTTGCTATGCTCGCGCGAGTTTCGTCTCGACTCGCCGGCGCACCAGAGATGTTCCGGGGGCAAGGTGATCGTGCAATTCACAGGCTTTTCATGCTTGAATTGCTTCATTCGACTGCGAATCACCACGCAGACTCGAATTGCGAGGTCGTCTGGCCGCCGGCGCACGCCGACGCGAGACTGATCGCGTTCAAGTCGCTACGCAAGGCGTCTCTTTCAATCCCAACGCCTTCGGTCGACCTTCTCGTAGGTCTCAGCTTGCAATTGGGTGCCACCTCTGCGCGCGCACTCGCTGCAGCACGTCAGGGATCGCTAACGATGCCTCTCTTTCCCTCCGCCCGTCCTGAATTACGTCCTCCTACCGCTTACTGCGCCTTTCTCAAGCACGTGAATGGGTCCAAGAGGAGCTCGAGCGAGCCTTCTGTACCCTTGTGGCTGCGGCAGAGTCCGCCAATCTTTCGGCCCGTCTGGTGATTTTCAGTTGATTCGCCTGTGCGGCCCGTGAGCGAGATCACCAGCAAAAGCACCCATAGTGTGCCCGAGAGAACCGCGCAAGGGCACTGTCAGTGTCGTCGTGCACGTAGGCTATTCTTGCAATGCGTGTGTTTTTATCCATAGCGCGAGGGCCGGAGAGGGCGAGGCAGGCCCAGGCGGCGAGAGCGACTGTCGCCCTCACGCACCGCTCGCGCTCGCGCTGCGAGTGCACGAAGACGCAGGACACGGTGGTTGCGCTTTCCTGACACCCGCTTCCGCGCACCGTCGCTGCGCCAGGGCGTCCGTGCCCGGTCCGCGCCTGCAAGCGCCTGCAGACGCCTGCCCGTTCCGAAGGTTTGCTGTGCTTGCCCGCAGGCAGGACGAGCTTCCGAGGTCATCAGAGGGCTGCATCAAGGTGCGTCGGGCTCTCTGCGCTGCCCGCTCTTCGATCGACGCGCTGACCCGGGCTGCACGTTCACCTCGCACCGCCTCCTCCCGCAACCCGGCGCACGCGCATCCCGCTCTCACGATGCGCATCGGCTCTGCTTTCGCGTGGACAAATCAACTACAGCGCCGAAAAGCGCAGCTAGACGCCTCCCCGTCGCGCTGAGCCGTCATCATGCGTCGCCGACTCTCCCTTAACCGCCATCCGTCGACAGCGGCGCGGCTGCCAGAATTCCTCCAGCGCTCCGGCGTATGGGCAAAGATTTCGGCCTTCTCTTGTGTGTCTCGCGAAGAGCTGCGATTCGCGCCGAGGCCGCACCGCTCATCTCATGCTTGCTTGCAGCGCGGCACCTCAATTTCTATCGCGTTCACCTGCTCGTCTTCACCCTCGTCCCGCTCATCGTCTCGGCCATCTTCTGGGCATCCAATGGCCCGAGTGAAGAGAACCAGATTGCCTACATCGACGCGCTCTTCATGGTGACGAGTGCCATGACCGTGACCGGCCTCAACTCGGTCGAGTTCCAGCGCATTACGCTCTGGCAGCAGGTCATTCTCTTTGTGAGCAACTGCCCGCCCTCTGCGCAGGTCCGGCACGACGAGGCTGATAGGCTGTCTCGGCGCGCATCGCAGATCATGATGAGCATCGGCGCGCCGTCTTTCGTTTCCATCGTCGTCATCCTGATTCGCCGGTACGTTAGCATCTTGCTCGCTACACAAGCCACCTGCGGTCCTGACACTGCACGAATCGCTCAGGCAATTCTTCCGCAACAAGTTCGAGTACATGATCACCCACGACGGTGCGTCCTTTTCCCTTGTCCCCTCGATGCTAGTCCGTACCGACGTGCCATGACTTGTAGCGGCTGCGCGAAAGCGTATCAACGAGATTGGCGCAGAAGAGGTGATTTCCGCCGAAACAGCACCTTGAACGCTTGGATGACCTGAATCATTTTACGCAGGCCGCTCGCGCAGGCCGATCGTACCAAGCTTTCGATGATCAGCACCAGCCCGGGCCTAACCCGTGGCTGAGCGGCCTTCTTCGAGGCGGGACGCCCGTCACGCCACGTCCCTCGCCCGCGGCTTCGAAGTTCCCGACGCAGGACGACTCGGACCGCGAGAAGCGCAACGGTGCGCAGGGCAAGAAGAAGAAGAAGAAGCCCCAGAAGCTGCGCGCCGACATGATCAAGCGGGTCGACGTACCCGTCCGCATCAACGAGATGAGCGTCAGCGGCCGGCTGGGCGAAGGCCGTCGTGAGCCGACCGCCGAAGAGTCGCAGCCCGATACGCCTGTGCGCCAGCACACTCGCCAGGCGTCGGGCCAGAGCCGGCAAAGCGACGACATCATGCGCGGCGTGTCTGCCGCGCTCGAGAACCTTGCGGCCACGGAAGGGCAGGACGCGCCGCAGCGCTTCGCATCTGATCGTGCCTCCGAGGTCTTCGAAGACGACCACGATGCTGTCTCGGTTGTCCGGCACGAGGGTCAGCTCGCCAACTCGCCACAAGTTGCTACGCCGCAAGCGACGGAACCGTCCGGCGGGCCTTTAGGTCACACGCGCACGTGAGTTGCATGGTTGACAGCTCTCCGTTCGTCGCTGACAGTTGACTCGCCGATGCAGGATCCAAATCGACGACTCGTCGAGGCCGCCTGCACGCGCGTTCCGTGGGCGCCGGAGTAGCGAGTCGGCTGCAACTTCGCCTCATCGCGGGCCATCCTCCGGTCTTGGCCTGCCACGCATTCGCACCATGGGCGGTTCGTTCCCTCCATCTCATTGCCTATTTCGCGCACGCTGACCCTTCCTCGCAGATCATCGCACCTTGCAGGGCATCGTCGAGACCCCGTCCACCGTTGCAACGCCCACGTCGCCGACTACACCTACTCACAATGTTGACATGGGTCGGACGCGCACAATCGAGTTCCGCGAGGACGATCGGCCAGACCTGCGTCTTCGTCGCAACCGCACCCTCGCGCTCGACCCGGACTACCCCGTGCCGCGCCGCATGTCGCAGTCCAACCTGCGCGACGCCAGTGGTCGCACCATGACGCGTACGGCGACGATCGAGCAATCGGCAATGCACACGGGCTTCGGCGGGTTTCCCAATCCCCTCGTCGCCGTCGCCGACATCGCTCGCGCCAAGATTCCCGCCCTTCGACCCGAGCGCACGCTTCCCCGCACGACGACCATGCTCTCGCGTCACTCGCACACGGACGACGAGATTTCGGGCGGCATCCAGCATGCCGGAACGGGCGCCGTCAAGCCCGTCTCGTACATCTCGTTCGACGCCATCGTTGGTCGCAACAGCAAGTTTCACGGCCTTTCCGTCGCACAGCAGGAAGAGCTCGGCGGCGTCGAGTATCGCGCGCTCACAGTCCTCCTCCGTATCGTCCCGGCATACTGGCTCTTCATCCAGCTCATCGGCGTCCTGTGCATTGCGCCGTGGCTCACGCATTCGAGTCGGTGGCGGCCCATCATCGAAGATGAGTACGAGGTGGTCAACGCGACCTGGTTCTCGTTCTTCCAGGTTTGGTCGGCATTCAGCAACAACGGCATGAGGTGCGTCGACCCGTGACGCTCCAAGCTTCGGCGACCACACTAACTGGCTTTCTCTCACAGCACTGTCGACGCGTCCATGGTTCCCTTCCAGCAGGCGTACGGCCTCATCATCGTCATGGGCTTCCTCATCCTCGCCGGCAACACGGCCTTTCCCATCTTGTGCGTCGCCCTTGCGGTTGACCTCGCTCGCAGCTCGACTGACCCCACTTGTATCTTCGCAGCTTGCGTCTCGTCATGTGCGTCTGCTCAAAGTGTTGTCCTCGGGCGCCTGTTGACCTGAATCTCGCAGCTGGACGTTGTCGAAATGTGTCCCTCGTCGCTCTCGCCTCCGCGAAACGCTCCAGTTCCTCCTCGACCACCCCCGCCGCTGCTTCATTTATCTCTTCCCGTCGTAGTGCGTCGGATCACACGCCTACAATTTAGTCAAGGTCCTGAACGTTTCTTCTTGCAGCCAAACCTGGTTCCTTGTTTTCGTTCTCATTTGCCTGAAGTGCGTACCGACTTGACCAGGCTTATCACGGCGCTTGGCTGACCGTTTCTTGTCGCAGTGGTATCGATTGGGCCGCATTCTTGATCCTCGACATCGGCAATCCCATAATCGAGGCGATTCCACTCCACACAGTGAGCTCAAGCAGTGGCCGCCGTCTACGCTCTGGAGCTGATGATGGTATTCTCCGCAGCGTGTCATCGATGGTCTGCTCCAGAGTTTCGCGGTCCGGGCTGCCGGCTTCGCCATCGTTCCGCTCTCAAGGGTTGCACCCGCACTGCAGGTGCGTTCGCTTTCACTGCTTTTGGGCCGTTCTGCTCCGGTTGACGCATTTTCCTGGCCTTCAGTTGCTATATGTGATCATGATGTATATCGTAAGTCGCTTCTTTGCGGCACCGGCCAAAGTCGCGGCGCTGACATCTCAATCTTGCAGGCCGTCTACCCTATCGCACTCTCCATCCGTGCGACCAACGTGTACGAGGAGAAGTCAATGGGTGCGCTGCGGCCTCGAAGGCGCTCCGCAACTCGCACTAATGCCGTCGCTCGTCCAGGCGTCTACGACGAGGACTTTGACGACAACCCGGACGATGTTGAAGCGCAGTTCGCGCAGTCGCACTCGACCAAGCAATACATCAGCTACCACGCTCGCAAGCAGCTCGCCTTCGACTTGTGGTGGCTCGGTCTTGCCGTCTGGCTCATCTGCATTGTCGAACGCGGCCGTCTGGGTTCGACGGAGTGGCCGTGCGTCCTGCCTGACAAGCGCTACGCTCTCTCCGGACTTACTCAACTTACTTTCGTCGACAGTGAGGTCGAGATTTTCACCTTGATCTTCGAGATCACGTCGGCGTACGGCACGGTTGGTCTCAGCTTGGGCAACAACCGAGTGTGTTCTGCTTCGCTTTCCGCTCGCGGCTCTCGCAGCTGACATCGCGTGGGACAGAACAACACCTCGCTCTCGGGTGTGCTGTCGAAGTTGTCGAAGCTCATCGTCGTCATCGTTATGGTGCGCGGCCGGCACCGTGGACTGCCGATCGCTATCGACCGCGCCGTCCTCCTTCCGTCTGACCTTGCCAAGCACGGTGACGACACTGCAACGGTCATCTCGGCCGATCACGTCGCCACCGACCACTCGCTCAATAGGCGTCCGACGAGGCCAAGCTTCAGTAGTCACCCCGAGCGTTCCAACGGTCACGCCGCCGGCGGTCTTGAGACGATCGAGCCGCTCACGGACGAAGCAAGGGTCGAGCGTGCGCGCCAAGCTTCCATCCAGATCAACGAGGGCGAGAACGGCATTGCGCTGCAGCAGCTGCAGGACGACTCGTCGAAGGACCCGAGCAGCGAGTCGGGCGACGGCGCAACGAGCAGCTCGGACTCGCTCGCAAAGCAACAAGTGGCCGAGCCGCAGGTCGTTCCGCACGATCGCGACACGCCGGGCTGGCGATAGCATCGATGCAGGCGGCAGCCTAGAAGAGATGCCGCATCCGCTCCATGTAGAACTACCGCATCTTCGCGAGATTGAGTCTTTCGTTTGGCTTTTGGACGTGTTCTGCTGCATTCGAGAGTGTCTGCATTCCGACAGAGACGGAAGAAGTGCTACAGGGACGGGGTGGGAGGGAAGCGCGGTACAACCGGAGAGAAAGAATTAAACCGGAACCATCGCCATCGCTCGGTCCGCCATACCAGTCCTCAGCATGCTGCCAACACCATTTCGAACCGCCGACCTCGTCAAGCACCACACGCATCGCGCGCCCTCACTCCCCGTTCTCGTCGCCAAGCTCGTCAGACCGAATCACCAGCCAGCACCGCCGTCTCTGTCGTCTCACTCGCAGTCAAGGAGGAGAAGCTGAGCAGAGGGGCACTTGTGGAGGGCGAAGCGGGAGAGTCGAGGCGGAGAGAGGGAGGTTGGGGAAGCGAGGTGTGGATGCTGTCGACAGAGAGCGGGGAGAAGCGGTGAGGAGAGGGAGAGGGAGGTGGAGCTGCTGAAGCGAGGAAGAGTGTCAGCGCTCAGCAAAGAGGAGAGCTAGGAAGGATAGACGGACAACTCGATGAAGATGATGGGCCAGGTCGAAGAAATAGCCGAAGAGAGATCACTGCCTAGCAGACCGCTGCAGCCGCCGGGCCCGCAGCAGACGCATCTTGTCGCAGGTACTCGAAGAAGTCGAACTCGCCCTCGACAGGCGGAGCGAGATCGTGCGCGGCGAACGAAGGCGGGGCAGGCGCGAGGTCGACCTGGGTTGCCCAGTCGGCCCAGGCCTGCGCGACGACGTCGTCGCCGAGAATGGGAGCGCTGAGATCCGGATAGAAGAGAGGATCTGGTGCAGCGACGGGCGCGGCGGCAGGAGCGAGGTCAAGTTGGAGTCCGAGGAGCGAGTCGACGTCGTCAACGAAGGAGGAAGGGGAAGGAACGACGGGTGGGACAGCTTCCGCTGCAGGGAAAGGTCGACCTCGCGTGCTACGAGGCGAGAGCTGTCCGTCTCCGCCGTTCCGTTCTCTACTTCCATCGTCATCGCCGTCGGCATCAAGTGCGCCTGGTCCTGCTCTAGCTGCCGCGCCGCTGGCGTCGACTGCGCCTGCACGAGGAGCTGCTCGAGGCGGTTAAATTTGCTCTCGAGCGCCGACAGTCGGATCTGGAGCGACTGCGACTGCAACTTCTCGAGCGCGAGCTGCGTCTTGAGCGCCTCGTTTTCCTCTTCGAGCTGCGCTGTGCGCGTGTCGGGAAGCGCGGGAAGCACAGGGAGCGCCGGAAGGCTCGCGGGTGTCGGCGGGAGCGTGTTCGGGCTCGTCGACGACGCAGTCGCGGGTCCTCCGGCGAGCTGCGCCTCGAGTTCGGCGACGCGGGCCTCGAGGAACTCGGTCTGCAGCTTCTTGCGGTCGCGCGAGACCTGTGCGGCGACTATGTGCATCGTCCCCGTCAGTCCTTCCTCGCATTGAACGCCTCCGAGCGAGAAGAGAGAGCGACGGACCGCGATTCCGCTCCATCCGCGCCACCTTGCGCTGGTGCTTCTCTGCGGCCGTGCTGCGGGGTGCGCGCTTCTTCTTGGCGGGCGGCTGGTCGTCCTCAGCGAGCCCGTCCACGTCCACCACGTGCTCGGCAGCGGGAAGAGGAGACGGCGACGAGCGCTTCCTCGACGAAGAGCGCGAGGGCGAGAGCGCGTCCATGCGGTGATGGGTGTGTACGGAGAGACGGAGACTGTACGTGCCCTGGTCGGGCTCAAGCTGCGCTCTGCTCGCTCGGCGGAGACGAGAGAGTGCCACGGAGAAGGTTCGACGTGGAGCTCTGCCCGCACCATCGCCCCCTGTCCCCGAGAGAAGTGGACTTGCGAGAGGGGCGTTCAGTAGCGTCTGCCGAGTAGTCTTCAGCCTCTGATGATCGTGTAGACACTCGAACGAGGCATCGAGCAGCCGCTTTGGCCACAGCACGGTGCACCAGGTTGAGAAGGCCATCCGCTGCGAGGACGACCGCGAGCACATTGCGCCACTCTCCAGGCCTGCGTGCGACAGTGTTGGAAAGAGCACGGTGATTCAGTACAACGACTCGGCAACGGGTACGAGAAAGCGACAACCCAAGCGGCACCTCCAACCCCCTCCCTCGAATTGCTACGGAAAGGACGACAGCCGCGGACCGCCATCCTAGTCCTCGTCGAGCTTGTCCTGCTCGCTGCTAGGCGGGAGGACCATCTTGCGCTTGAACTTCCTCGGCGGAGGCGCGAGGTCTTCGTCGGTCGTCTCGAGGTCGGTAAGCGGCGAATCGTCGTCGCTTTCGTCCTTGGCGCGCTTCTTGCCCTTGCCGGTGCCGCCCGTCGACATCTTCTCGTTGAACCTGTGCGCGAGCGGAATATCGTCGTCCGACGACTCGCCGCTGCCCAGCTCGAGCACGCCGAGGTCCTTGACCGCCTTCGCTTTGCCCTTGCCCTTGTCCTTCTTCTTGCCCGCGACGAAAGTCGGAACTTTAGGAGGCGGACGCTTCGTGCCGCCGTACATGCTGGCCTTGCCCGTCACGGCCGACGTCGACGAGGCGGAGCCAATGCGCGGACTCTTCAGCGCCTTGAGGACGTCGACCTGAGCTTTGCCGGAAAGCTGCTTCGTCGACGTGCTCTGGCTCTTGCTCGACGAAGGCATCTTGGGCGGGCGGGACGAAGCACCCTTGGTCGACGCGTTCGAATCGTAGGTGAACATGCGCATCGCGGAGGAGCCGGACGACTTGCCAGTCGAGGTCGAAGTCGACGGAATCTTCCCCTGGACTGCCTTCGAGACGGTAATGACCCGATCTGCCGTGAGCTTGTCAGCGAGTGCCGCCGCGCAGCGGTTGGAGGCGCCCAGCGCACCGTACTGCTTCTCGTCAGGCCGCCCGCCGCTGTCGGAAGTCTTCGCCGTCGGCCTTGAGAGACCCTTGAGCGCCGGCGAAGTTGTGATCGCCTCCTTCAGGACACCGTGCGAGGGCGAGCTGACATTAGGCTCGGGCGTGTCGCGCGACTCGGATTCGTGCACGGTCGACGGCGATCCCGTGTCGGTCCCAGAGCCATTCTCGAGAAGCCTGTCAAAGCTGAGCAGCGCCTGCTTCGATTCGAGGGCCGGAGCGTGCTCTGGCGCGGCGGGCGAGCTGAGGTCGGAAACGGCCGAGGCTGCGCAAGAATGTTGTAAGCTGGAACAGTCCTTGCCTTGAAGGGCGAGAACGTACCCGTCGCAGCCGGAAGGCCGCTGAAAGCGTCCGCGGTGCCTCCGAGAGCGCCCTCGCGCTCGAGTTTCGCCTGAAGCGCCTTCTCGCGCTTGAGCTCCTGCTCGCGCTCGTAAGCGCGGCGCTCTCCACGCCCAAACTTGGACTTGCCCTTGTTGAGGGCGGTCTCTGGAGAAGAATGGGGGTCAAAGCAGGCCTGGGTGGCGGCAGGAGGAAAGTGTCCCACCCTTGCGAATCTCGGCTTCGCGCTGAGCACGCTTATTGTCGGCCTGTCGCTCCATGTCGAAGTCACGCTCCTTGAGCCTCTTGCCCTTTGCGAGCGACTCGTCGACCCAGTCAAGGTCGAGGAGCCAGACGCGCTGCGGGAAAGGGCGAGAGGGTGAGCGAGAGACGATACCGACTTTGAGCGGGAGGGAGGAAGCACACGTTGTAGTCCTCATCGTCCTCGGTGCGATTCGACTCGTTGGCCTTGAGCGTCTGGCGGATCGTGATGTCGGCGTTGGCCGTCCCCTGGCGCGACCTGCTCGACGAGGGGCGATGGCAGGCAGCGCCGTCAGCTCGCCGCGCGTCCACGAGGGCTGCCGCGGGACGAGTGCACGCACCAGAGCTGGGGCGAGCAGATCATGTGCGTCAGATTGACGTCGCCAATGCTGTCGGCGATGGTCCCTCCGGCGTCCTTGAGCTTGCGAGCGATCATGCCGCGCGTGTGGCCAGCGTGCGGGCCGTGCACGTAGAAAACGATGCCTTTGAACGGCTTGGCAGCCCTGGCGGGCGTCTCCGAGTCGCTCGAAGCCATGTGTGCGGCGGATGACGACGACGAAGGCGCGGAAGGTGCGCCGACGCGACTTGTCAACGCGGCGTCTGCTCGCCTCTCGCCTCCCGAGCCTGTCCACCAGGCTAGAGTTGGGACGAGCTACTCCGGGGCCATGCACGCGCGCCTCGACCCTCCCAGCGACAACGCCCTGCATCGCCTCGTCGCTTTGACCTCGTTTGCTGAAGTCACGCCCTGCATTTTGCTTCGTACCGCTGCGCAGGGTCCTCGTGAAGCCTCAAGCCGCTCGCTACTGCATCGAGACGGCACACAAAGGGATGCCACCCGCACTCATGCTGCTCTTGAACTCGTTCTCGAGTCGTCTCGTCTCACGCTTCCCACGCGTCTCCGGACTGCTATCGCTGGGCAATAGAGCCTATATTCGACTGTTCGCCTGCAGCTGCCCCTCGCAATGACTCGCACGAAGGCCGTCCGCCCGAAACCGGTCATCAGTCAGCCAAAAGACGGCACCTCCACCCTCGTCGGCACGCGCTTTCGGAACTCTTTTTGGCCACTTCCGCTCACTTGCTCCATCGCTGCGCTACTGGCACCGGTATACCCGGTGATTTGCTACGGCACAAGACCTCGCAACGCGCCGCCTATCCCACTCGCGCCCTCTCACGTCCCGTCGTATCTTCCGCAATCCTCACTCGGCCGACTTCACGCGATGAGCTCGTCTCGCGCGAGTTCGCGCACGAGCCGCAGCGACGCCACACGTATGGACGAGCAAGCGCAGCCCGACAAGCTTGCGGCGCGCGGGCGGGAGAGCGAGCCGGCACCGGCTCTGCAGGATGTTGAGAAGCGCGCCGGTGCGGAGGAAGGCGGCGATCTGAGCGCGTCGAGCCCGCCACTGCAAGAGAAGCCGCAGGAGGTGGAACGGGACGAGGACGGAGTTGCTGTGGAGGACGGCGTGCCCCTCATCCGGTTACGAGGGCAGGACGATCCCTTGAGGCGAGTCCTTCTTCGGCGGATCGAAATCCTGCGACCTCGAGCTGACCTCGCCCGCCTACTACAGTCCGTTGAACAGGTCTACACGGCAACGGTGGACTATCGTTTGCGTCGTCACGTCCGCATCCTTCTGCATTACGTGAGTGGCGCACCTACAGGTTCGCGCGGTGTCAGGAACGGGGACCTGTTCTTGACAGCACTTCTCATTGACTGTTCTCCTGCGCAGCTGCTGCTCATCCATGGTCGCGTTCACCTATCCCGGGGTTGAAGCCGAGTTCCACGTTTCGCAAGAAGTCGCGACGCTCGCCCTGTCCCTCTTTGTTCTTGGCATGGGCTTGTTCCCGTTGCTCGTTGGTCCGCTGTCAGAATGGTGCGCCGCTCGCAGTGGTGAAGGTCCGGTCAAGCCGCCGCGACTGAAATGCTTTTCTCGCAGGTACGGCCGTTCGCCCGTCTACTTCATCGGCTTCGCCCTCTACATCATCTTCAACTTCCTGGTCGCCTTTTCCAACAACATCGGCGCGCTGCTCGTCGGTCGCTTCTTGGCGGGTGCCGCCGGTTCGGCTTTCCTGTCGGTCGCAGGCGGTACGGTCGCCGACCTCTTTAGGCCGCACGAAGTAGGCGCGCCGATGGGCTTCTACACGGCCGGTCCATTCTTGGGTCCAGTCGCAGGCCCCATCATCTCTGGCTTCATCAACGAGCATCTCGATTGGCGATACACTTGGTATATCCTCATTGCGTACGTCGTCAAAGCACATGCCGGCGTCTCGAGCTGGCTGGCTCACTCAGATTCGCTCGCACAGATGGGCTGGCGCCGAATACGCTGCGCTGCTATTCTTCGTGCCAGAGACGTACCTCCCCGCCGTACTGAAGGCACGAGCGAAAAAGCTGCGCAAGGCGGGCAGAACGGATGTTCGCGCACCTATCGAGATTGACGACCGCAGCATCCCGCGCGTGCTCCTCACCAGCTGCTACAGGCCGTTTCGTGCGTCTGTCACACGCAACCATCAGCCGCGCGCGTCAGAGCTGACTCCAGCGGCGATACGCAGAAATCCTCGCGCTCGAACCGATGGCGCTCGTTCTGTGCACCTGGACCGCCATTCTCCTCGGCATCCTGTACATGTTCTTCTCCGCGTACGGCATCGTCTACCGCCAGTACGGCTTGTGCGTCACAGTCTCTGTCCCGCTGTCCCGCGGATTGCGCCATTGACCCTGCATTGTCCGCGCACCTCAGCTCGACGCAAATTGTCGGCCTCACCTACATCCCCCTCGGGCTGGGTGTCATCATTGGCGGGCTGTGCCATCCTATCTGGGCGCGCTACTACCGTCGCAAGACAGAGCAGCTCGGTCGCCGGCCGCCGCCTGAAGAGCACCTTCGCAAGGGGCTGTACGGCGTCATCCTGTGCCCGCTTTCGCTCTTCTGGTTTGCATTCACGACGTACCACCATGTGCATTGGATCGTCTCGCTTGTGCGTCATTCCGTCCGCCCAGACGGGGTTGTCCGGCTGACCTTGCGCGCATGACCGCAGATTGCGACCGTTCCCTTCGGCATCGGTATGCTGTGGAGCTTCCAAGCTGTTTTCCTCTACCTCGTCGATGCTTTCCGGCCCGTTGCTGCGAGCGCCATGGCGGCAAACTCGGCCATGCGGTCCTCTTTTGCGGCGGGTACGCCTGGCTGTCCCTGCTCAAGCGCGCACGATATTTGTACTGACTGCAGCGTCGACAACAGCTTTCCCGCTCTTCACGACGCAGATGTTCAACACGCTCGGCACGCAGTACGCCCTGATGTTGACGGCCTTCCTCTGCCTTGCCATGGTCCCGTTCCCGTTCCTCTTCTTCAAAGTCGGGCACAAGTATAGGCGAGGTAGCAAGTTTGCCAACTCGGAGTGAATAGACCCAATAGACTGCGGCGTGCTTGGGGCGTGTAATGCACTCTTGGTGTACGGCTACAATGACGGTTTCGTTCCGGAAACTACTTCCAACAGAGAGCTTTGCGCAGCGCAGAACACGCGGAACAAACAAAGCGCCCCTCTGACTGTGGCTGTACGGGTTCACCGAGCCTCTGAGCGAGCCGCTCCCTTTCTTCTTCTCCTCATCAGTTCTTCGCGCCCTCTCTTCTGTCTCGTCCGCACGTCATGAATGCGGCGGACGTCGAGTCGTTCCTGCGCCTAGCGCAGAGTACAGGCGTGCCTCAGGCGGAGATTGATCGCGTACGGCGTGATCCTGAGGCGCTGCGCGAGCTCGTCGAGATGATGAGCGACGCGAAGCAGTCGAGCGAACGCATCGCGATGAGCGCGCCGACGATGCCCGCCGGCGAGAAGGCCGATCACATGATCGCGCACGTCGAAGCTGCTCGTGCTGCATACCAACGCGAGAAGCATGCTCCGCTGCGCTTCCCGCCCGCTTCCAACCGCAGGGAAATCCTCGCCATGGCGGAACAGATGCGCTTTGCGAGCGGACAGCGCTTGAGCAGCGTCCACGGACAATACCAAGCCCTGTGGACGTTTACGGGACTCGACAAAAGCTCCTGTCTGAAGCCCGTTGAGGAGCTCGAGCCGAGTATGCCGACCCGTGTCCTTGTCTCGGACGGTTCTCTAGGTGCTGATGCCTTCTTTCGCAGTACGCTTCAAGGACATGCAGGCGACCAAGACGCACAAGGTCGGACAGGGCTCGCACAGCTGCTCTCCCGTCACTATGCGCTTCGTCCTGATCCTTTCTTCAACGCAGGGAAAGTACCTGCTTTGCCGCATCATCTCGGGTCCAAGTACGTGAAGTCTTACCCCGCGCAACACTGGCGGATTCCCATCTTTAATACGCTCTCCTTCCGTCAGCGTACATTCTCGGCATGACGGTCGTCGTCGAGGACCAGGACGGCCGAGCGTGCGTGTCTCGCATCCTCTCAGGATCAACGCACAGCACTGAGAAATGTGTGTGTGCTAAACGTGCAGAGAGCATGTCAGCCTGTACAACCTTGACTTGCCGGCTATCAGAACCGGCCAGGACCTCGACACGCTCTTTCCCCTCGGCGGCATCCTCCTCATCCGCGAGCCGACCTTTAAGCCGAACCAGAACGCCACGTCGTATCTCGTGCGGGTCGAATCCCCGACCGACTGGGAGCTCCTTCGGACCGACGCGCCCCTACTCAATGGCGTAACGTGGGCGACCAAGGCGCCCTACACGCCCATCCCACCCAAGCGTGACTACAAGGCGCTGGGGAACAAGTTTTTCGGCGAGAAGAAGAATCTTCTCGCTGTTCAGGCGTACACGGACGGTCTCGCACAGAAGGATGCAAGCGACGAAGTGCGCCTCGTCCTCTTCGCCAATCGCTGCCAGGCCAACCTGAACCTCCGCAACTGGGCGTCGGCGTATCATGACGCCTCGGCTGTCCTCGACTACATCGCCAACGATGTCTCGGCTGCTCCGACGGCTGCCATGAAGGCTATGTCTCGCCGTGCCACGGCACTCGAGGGAATGCGACTGCTCACACGCGCCCGCGAGGAGTACCATCGCACGACGATCATCATGGACAAAGCCGAAGCAGCCGAGCAGGGGCGCGACCGCGTCGATCGGATGTTGCGCGAGTCGAAGACGGGCGATTACGACTGGACGGCCATCGAGGGCTGGACGTACAAGGAGGACGGCTCGAACGGTCACGGGCCCATCGTCGGCGACTTCTTTGGTCCCATCGAGGTTGCCCCAATAGCTAGTCGAGGCGGTGGGCGAGGCGTCGTGGCCACGCGTGACATCCAGGCTGGCGAGCTTCTTCTGGGTGAGATGCCGATTCCTGTCCGTGCCGTCGCCACTCGCACTGACACGCCAATCTTACAGTGGAGAAAGCGTTCGCTGTCGGCCGTGGCTCGAAGACGCGCACTATCCTCAGCTTCAACTTCCGGACAAACACTGTCAGCGATCCCTCGAAGCTTGGGCTCATCACTGCCGTCGCCGCCAAGCTCAAGGATGACCCGGCACTCGGCGCGCGCTTGTACGCTCTTCACGGCGAGCCGAACTACCCGCCAACCGGCTCGATCGCCTTTCCGCCGCTTCAGGACCGACCGCTCGACACCCCGACTGCGCCAGTCTATGCCGATATCAATCGCATCGAGGAGATCGTATCGACCAACTCGTGCGTCGCTCTTGCAAAGTCGCGCTGACACAGCTGATTTCTATTTGTTGCGCAGCTTCGGCCTTGGCAAGACCGATTTCGATGACAAGACAGCCAAGATGATGGGCCTCGACGGGTCGGGTCTCTTCCTCGGCGCGTCAATGTTCAATCACTCGTGCGAGCCATCTGCGATGTGGCGCTGCTTCGGCGACGTGCAGGTCATCCGGGCGCGGGCACCGATCAAGGCTGGCGAGGAGATCTTCATCTCCTACGCCCCTGTCAACGTCCATCCCAAAGAGCGCACCGAAATGCTGAGCTCACACTTCGCCGACGGGTGCAAGTGCGCCTACTGCGAGACGGAGCGTACCGACTCGCCCAGCTCACGCAGACGGCGCGAGCAGCTCCTCCAGGACGGCTCGCTTTACTCACGGACGCGCAACTCGCTCGTTGGCAAGGTCTCGCCGTCGTACGCTGCGATCGAGCGCGAGACGCGCATCGTCAAGAGCACGGCGACCCAAATCGAGGAGACCTATTCGTCGAAGCGAGGTCCTTTCCGCCCGGAGCTCGTCGAGCCGTATCACGTCCTCGGCGAGCTGACGCCTCCGCGCGAGGCGAACGACTGGGACCTCAAGGCCCTCATTGCTGCGGGTGCCGTGATCGAGCAGTCGCCCGCCTCCATCGACGTTCTCGCAGCACCGGTCGCGGCGCGCGAGGAAGCCGTCATGATTGTGCTCAACATTGCCTCACGCCACGCGAGCCTCAAGCAGGACGACCTCGCGCGCAGGTGGATTCGCGCAGCGCAGCAGATGAGCCGCATTCAGCACGGCGACGACTTTGTCCGCTTCCGCGACCGGCACTCGGGCGACATCAAGCGCTTCAACCTCGACAAGCTAGTTGCCATGTGCAAGCCCTGATTACCGTTACTCGTGCCGATCACGGACCTTCTAGGTCATGTGTGTGGTGCTTGATGCAAGTCAAGGGACGCGTTAGTCGCTTACGTGCAAGCGATCTGCTGAACGTCTTCTCCGCTCATGTACAGAGCTGGTAGTCCGCGCAACGTGCTATGCGATTCAGATTCGACGTTTCACGGTATGTAACAGGAGCTAGTGCGATCGAGACGAGACGGCCGAGAGTCGGGGAGAGGCAAAGCTGAGAGAGGGCCGGGTGCCGAGGGACAGGATGGACATGCGAGTGGGAGAGAAATGCGAATGACGGGGCGAGGAGCGTTTACGAGTCTGCGAGGGGGGACAGAGTCAGCGAAACCGAGAGGAAAGAAGAGCTTCTCGGAGAGTGAAGAAGAGGTCAACGTACAGAGGTCGTCCTCGTCATCCTGCTGCCCGAACGCCGCACCGCCCGAGCCCGCACCCGCAGCTGCACCCGCGTCGCCCGCCGCCGCGGCGTCGCCGCCCTCGGGGAACTTGAACGTCGACCCGAACGAGCGGCTCTGCTGCAGGTTCTGCGCAAAGAGCTCGTACCGCCGGATGTCCTGGTCCGAGACACTCCTGCGCGCAAAGCGCATCGCCTCTTCGAAGTGGTCGATAGTAATCTCGGGCACGGGGTCCTCCTCATCCTCACCGTCGGCGGCGTCGGCGCCCGCCATGGCATCGTCCTCCTCGGCCTTGACGACGGCGTCCTCGCCGAGCTCGGCGATGCGCGTCTTGCGCTCGCGGTCGCGCTTCATGTCGGCCTCAATCGAGGCGCGGATGGCAAGCTTGGCTGCGCGCTGGCACACCTCGGTCAGGTCGGCGCCCGAGAAGCCATGCGTATTCTTGGCGATGAACTGCAGGTCGACGTTCTTAGCGACGGGCGAGCGTTACGTGAAGGTCCTTGTACTTGCCAAACAGCTTGTTGCCGACCACCTTGCAGTTGGTCAGATCGGCGGTCTGCGTCGCGAGCGATGGAGTAGCCCACTTGGCGGACTCGACGAGCGGCGTATCGGCGTGCAGGACTTCGTAG
The DNA here is from genome assembly GCA_036244875.1 of Rhodotorula paludigena. NCBI lineage: Eukaryota > Fungi > Basidiomycota > Microbotryomycetes > Sporidiobolales > Sporidiobolaceae > Rhodotorula > Rhodotorula paludigena. The sequence goes on from BQKY01000010.1 coordinate 987,740, forward strand.
TCAATTGTAGACTCAGGACAGACAAGGACAGAGGTGTCGTTCTGGTCTGCCTGGATTCCGGCTTGCGAATGATGAGGACGGCGCCGCGGGAACAGCATGGCGAGAGCGGGTCCCGTCTTGATCATCTTGTACGGGTGGTTGTGGGCGCCGACGTATTCGCTACAGGCGAGACGATCAGCTTGATGATCATGGGCAGGGTAGCAGGTCAGGCGGGGACTCAAGACGCACCAGCGACCGTTTAAGTCCTCCACGATGAAGTTGATGCCCACTACGATGACTGCGAGCAACGACCTAGGAGCCAGTAGCACTAAAGGGGCGCTGCATCCAGCAACAACGCACCCTGTGAGCCGACAAAGCGGCACAGCAGGTAGCAACCCTACGGAACAAGGGTCGTCAGGGCGGAAGGAAGATGCTCTACGAGCGCGACTCAACGACCGGTGCGTCTTGGTCTCCTGCATGTCTTGGGTCGGACTTCAAGGCAGAGTTACGCACAGCACAACGCTGTCTGAGCGTGCGAGGATCAGACGTACTCGGCTTGACCACGAGCGTGGACAGCGAACAAGGCGAGGACAACGCCATCTCGCCGCAGCACGGCAGCCCGTAGATGAGTTACAGCGGTCAGCGAGAGCTAGTGCATGACCGGAGCGAAGCAACAGATCCTCTCGAGAGCGAGAAAGCCTTGATCGCAGGGCGTTTCGGTCGGACCGCCGTTGACGAGAGTGCAGTTCAGTCATCGCTCGGGGGCGAGGTCAAAGCGCGTGCAGAGGTCTAGAAAGGCAGAAGCGCCTACACTCGACGTGTCTCGCCCGCCCGCACGGAACACGGGGTTGCCGCTCTCGTCCAACCCGCGAAGTCGCCCGCTCTCCGCAAGCTTTGCGTCTGGCCAACGTCTGGCAATGCGGGTCATTCAGCAGCCAACGCTGCCCCAGTGCTCAAACGAAAAAAAGCCCTCCTTTCTGGCAAGTCGCTCGGCCGTCGGCTTTCGCGCTTCGTCGTCTGCCCTCGCACCTTTGGGCGTCCTTCCTACGGTCATTCGCAACTCAGCCCGTTGGCTTCGTTCGCTGGCGGAATCGAAGAAGACGGCGCTGCAGCAGGAGCGAGCTCGGCAACGCTCAGATTTGCCGCGAGCTCGACAGTGCCTCGCTCTGTCCGCATTCCACCTTCCTTCAGCGCCTCACTCTCTCGTCCTTCGTTCGCCCAGCGCGCGACGTGCTATGCGATTCAGATTCGACGTTTCACGGTATGTAACAGGAGCTAGTGCGATCGAGACGAGACGGCCGAGAGTCGGGGAGAGGCAAAGCTGAGAGAGGGCCGGGTGCCGAGGGACAGGATGGACATGCGAGTGGGAGGAGAAATGCGAACGACGGGGCGAGGAGCGTTTACGAGTCTGCGAGGGGGGACAGAGTCAGCGAAACCGAGAGGAAAGAAGAGCTTCTCGGAGAGTGAAGAAGAGGTCAACGTACAGAGGTCGTCCTCGTCATCCTGCTGCCCGAACGCCGCACCGCCCGAGCCCGCACCCGCAGCTGCACCCGCGTCGCCCGCCGCCGCGGCGTCGCCGCCCTCGGGGAACTTGAACGTCGACCCGAACGAGCGGCTCTGCTGCAGGTTCTGCGCAAAGAGCTCGTACCGCCGGATGTCCTGGTCCGAGACACTCCTGCGCGCAAAGCGCATCGCCTCTTCGAAGTGGTCGATAGTAATCTCGGGCACGGGGTCCTCCTCATCCTCACCGTCGGCGGCGTCGGCGCCCGCCATGGCATCGTCCTCCTCGGCCTTGACGACGGCGTCCTCGCCGAGCTCGGCGATGCGCGCCTTGCGCTCGCGGTCGCGCTTCATGTCGGCCTCGATCGAGGCGCGGATGGCGAGCTTGGCCGCGCGCTGGCACACCTCGGTGAGGTCGGCGCCCGAGAAGCCGTGCGTGTTCTTGGCGATGAACTGCAGGTCGACATTCTTGGCGACGGGCGAGCGCTTGAGCGCCGCCTTGAGGATCGACACGCGCGACGCCTCGTCCGGGAGCGGGATGTAGATGAGCTGGTCGAGGCGGCCGGGGCGGAGGAGGGCCGGGTCGATCTGGTCGGGGCGGTTGGTCGCACCGATGACGAACACGTTCTTCTTGGCGTTCATGCCGTCCATCTCGGTCAGGATCTGGTTGAGCACACGGTCGCCCGCGCCGCCCGCGTCGCCGCCCGGGCCGCCGCCGCGCGCCTTGGCGATCGAGTCGAGCTCGTCAAAGAACATGACGACGGGCGCTGCCGCGCGCGCCTTGTCGAATACGTCGCGCACGTTGGCCTCGGACTCGCCGAACCACATGGTGAGGAGCTCGGGGCCCTTGATCGAGATAAAGTTGGCCTGGCACTCGTGCGCGATGGCCTTGGCGAGGAGCGTCTTGCCCGTACCGGGCGGGCCGTAGAACAGGACACCCTTGGACGGCGACATGCCGTACTTGAGGAACTTTTCCGGGTGCTCGACCGGGTACTGCACCGTCTCCTGGAGCTCGATCTTGACCTTGTCGAGGCCGCCGACGTCGTCCCAGGTGACGGTCGGGATCTCGACGACCGTCTCGCGGAGCGCCGAAGGGTTGGACGTGCCGAGCGCAAAGCGGAAGTTGTCCATCGTGACGCCGAGCGAGTCGAGCACCTCTGCGTCGATCGTGTCCTCGTCGAGGTCGATGAGGTCCATCTTTTCGCGGATCTGCTGCATCGCCGCCTCGGAGCAGAGCGACGCAATGTCGGCGCCGACGTAGCCGTGCGTGTCGGCCGCAATCTTCTCGAGGTCGACGTCGTCGCCGAGCTTCATGTTCTTGGTGTGGATGCGGAGCGTCTCGAGGCGGCCGGTCGCGTCGGGGATGCCGATGTCGACCTCGCGGTCGAAGCGGCCAAAGCGACGGAGAGCCGGGTCGATCGAGTTGGGGCGGTTGGTCGCGGCCATGACGACAATGTTGGAGCGCGCCTTCATGCCGTCCATGAGCGTGAGGAGCTGCGAGACGACACGACGCTCGACCTCACCGTTGGTCTGCAGAAGCGGGGGAACAGGCAAAGTGAGCGGGTCAAGTGAGTAGGGGGGAGGACAGGGAGGGCAGGGGCGCGCACCTTCTCGCGCTTTGGCGCGATCGAATCAATCTCATCAATGAAGATGATTGCGGGCGAGTTCTTCTCGGCCTCCTCGAACGCCTTGCGCAGGTTCGACTCGGACTCGCCGGCCATCTTGGACATGATTTCGGGCCCGTTGATGAGGAAGAAGAAGGCGCCCGTCTCGTTGGCGACGGCGCGGGCCATGAGCGTCTTGCCCGTGCCGGGCGGGCCGTACATGAGGATGCCGCGCGGGGGCTTGATGCCGATCGACTTGAAGAGCTGCGGGTGGCGGAGCGGGAGCTCGACGAGCTCGCGGATCTGGGCGAGCTGCTTGCGGCAGCCGCCAATGTCGTCGTAGCCGACGTCGGCGAGGTTGTTCTCCTCGTCCTCGCGCTTGACGGGCTCGCCCTCGGTGTGGATGACCGTGTCCTGCGCGACGATGCAGTACTCGGCCGGGTCGGTCTCGACGACCTTGAACTCGACGCTGCGGCTCGCGCCCTTGGCGAGGAACGTGTCGCCCTTGCGGACGGGGCGGTACGCCTCGAGGAAGTAGGGCTTGAGGAAGACGTTGAAGATGTCGCCCGTGAGGCCCTCGATCGAGTCGTCAAAGGGGAGGACGTGGATGCGCTTGCCGTACTTGATGTCGTGGCACGCGTGGACGGTCGCAATGTCGCCGAGCTTGACACGGAGGTTGTTGCGCGCGACTGCACGCGGGGCACGAGACATGGTGGGTCAGCAGCGCGTCGCAACCGGGTGGGTGCCGAGGCTGCGGGCGAGCACGCACCCTTGTTCAGCTGAATCTTGCCCTCGTCGACATCCTCGGACGAGAGCACGATGAGCACTGTGGGGAGGAGAGGAGCGCGTCAGCCGAGTCGACCTCGCCTAAGGGAGGGAGCGGGAGCGGGAGTGGGGGTGGGCCACGGCTCGGCGGGAGAAGGGCAGCTGACCGGTGTCCTTGCGCTTCTTGCCGCGCACGATGATGGTGTCGCCGCGGAAGAGCTGGAGCGTCTCCATGGTGGCGGGGTTGAGCTGCGCGACCGAGTTGTCGTCGCTCGAGCTCTCGTCGACGACGAGGCGGTTGGGGCTGTCATGCGCGTGCTCAGGTGCAGGTCAGCAGTGCCCGGCGGGGCGGGGGCGAGGCGTGGCGAGGGCGAGGCGATGACGAGGGGAGCGGGAGAGGGAGCGGGCGCACCTCTTCTTGGGGCGGAGGATGGCCGTGGCCGAGTCGTCGACCTTTTCGGCGCGCGAGGGGTCGTTGCTCATCTCTGCGGGTCTCTGCCTGGCGGGGGCGAGGGGGTGGGAGAGCGAGCCGAGGACGAGCGACGAGCGACTTGGGCGCGCGAAGCATCCATCCGGGCCGCGTCAACCCTCGCTTGCTCGCTCTTCCACGACACTCCAGACTGCCCATACTCGCTCAGACTGCGCTTCTACACACTCGCACCCTCCCCACTGACCCGCTCCCGCTCCTCCCGCTCCGCTGCGTCGTCTCACGAGCAACCAGCTTGCGATCCTCGACCAAGCCACGAGCGATACATACTGGATTGCGACAGAGCGAGCACGACATTCGAGACGGGACACACACAGAGAGACAGACAGAGGGGAAGACGCAGGGTGACGATCTACATACGAAAGGATGATGCAACAAAGGGAGATGCAACATGGACAGAGAGGTTGTCTGGCAACAACGGGAGAAGCAGCGCAGGAAGAGACAGAGGAACCGTGATTTGTGCGATGGATGCGAACCGAGAGACGCGTTTGCGCAACAGGCGGGAGGCGGGACGTCGGAAGGAATGAAGGCCGGGCGAGAGGGGAGACGGGCAGAGCGCCCGCGCGCGGTCAGGCGAGAGGCGCCGCCTCCTGGCTGCGCGGGCTGCGCGGCCGCGCGCGCGCCTGCACCTCGCGCACGAGCGCATAGTCCTCGAGCTCGCACGCGCCGGCGCAGAGCCGCCGCGTGAGCTCGTCGAGTTCCGAGCGGCTCACGGGCGGCGGCGGGGGTGCGACGGGCGCGGCCTGCCAGGTTGGCGCAACAGCGTGAGGCGGAGGGGGAGGAGCGAGGGCTGCGTCGTCGCCGAGGTCGAGCATGACCTCGATCTCGTCCTCCTCGTCGCCCAACTCGAGCCCGGTCGCGTCGCTCCCCTCGTCCGGCTGCGGCCGCGACGGATCCAGATGCACCTCCCTCCCCTGCTCCCACCTCCGCATGCGCTCGACGAACCCTGCCTCGTGCGCGAGCGTCGACTCGCGCAGGTGCTCAAACGCGACATGGTGCAGCCGCTCTGCCTCGCCGACGAGCGCGTCGGCGCACCGCGCGGGCGGCGCCGCACCGAGCTCGGCCGTCGAGCCGTCGCAGAGCATGGGCGAGCTGCACGACGAGACGCGGCGCAGGACGGGCGGCGCGGCGGGCGGGCGCGACGCGGCGGCAGCGGTCGTCGACGACGACGACGACGGCGAGAAGAGCGCCGAAGCAAAGTCGGGCGAGGTCGACGCCGAGGGGACCGAGTGCGGCGGGGACGAGTCGAGGCTCGAGAAGGACGAGTCGTCGAACGAGCCCTTGGACGACGACAGCGAGATGTGAGAGGGGAAGGCGGTCGACTCGGTCGAGGCGTTGCGGGCGCGGGCGGTGCGCGACGCGGCAAAGTCGACCGAGGGGAGGGCAAAATCGCTCGCCGAGGTGCAGAAGAGGGTGCCCGGCGACTGGCTAGGGAGAGCAAAGGTCGAGAAGGGAGCCGCACCGGTTGCGGGACGGGGAGGGGCGGGGGCAAAGGGCGAGGGGTGGGCCCAGAACGACGTGTCTGGCTCTTCCTGCGGGGGCGGAAAGAGGGCCTGCTGGGACTGCTTGAGCGGCGAGGCGAGCTTGGCGAGCAAGGGCGAGTCCCCACTCTGCAGGCCAAGGGTGCGGGTCAGCGGCGGGCACGGTGGCCTGCAAGGGCCCAGGGCGAGCGGGAGAGGGGCGCACAGTGGAGGTCCTCGTGCGCTTGGTGGCGCGGTACCTGCTCCACGGCGCGTGTGCGTGGTGGGGCGAGTCGGGCGACGAGGGCGAGGCGGACGAGTCGTCGAGGATGGCCGACAGCGACGACGAGCGGCGGCGGGTGCGGCACAGCGGTCTCGGGTGCACGGTGCTCATCTCGGCCGGCGCGGGTCCTGCCGAGTCGGAGCGGGGGAAGAGGAGCGGAGCGATGGCGTCGGCGGAGGGATGCGAGGCGGAGTCCGTGTCTCGTCGAGAGCAACTCGCTCTGGTGGATTGGGGCCAGCCGCACAAACACAGAGACGCACTCGTACAGCACTTGCACTTTGTCCCAGTCCCAGCGAGCCCCGTGTCGCTGACCCGCAGAGACCCGGCCATCCCCCGCTCGTCCCCGCCGCTTTCGTCTCGGTTCGACGCTCTTGCCGACACTCTTGCCGCGCCCGAGCACCGCTGCCAGCGCCAGGCCCTACGTACGCGCCTCCCTGCGACTCGCTCGACGCCACTGCTGCCAGTCGAGCATCGCCTCGCTTCCCTCGATCGCCTCGCTCGCTCGCTCCGCGGCTGCCGTCTCCCGCTCGCGGCTGCTGCATGGCGCGCGCAGCATGACCGCCGCCTTCGCCCAGACTGCACCTGCACCCGCTCCGCCGCCGAGCCAGCTCGAGCACCGCGCCGTCCTCCCTGCCGCCCTGCAGCCCCCCGTGCAAGCCGCGACAAGCCGCGCTCCCGCCGCCGCGCCGTCCTACATCCTCAACTGGACCCCAGACTCGCCGTGGCGGCACATCCCGCTCCCTCCAGCCAGCGCCTTCTTCGGTGCGCATCGTCTCTGCCTGCATGGAAGCACGGCGGGCTCACAATGTCCCTGTCGCGTGCCGCAGCCGGCGCACTCGCAGGTGCCGCTTCCCGCACAGTCGTCTCGCCTCTCGAGCGTCTCAAGATCATTCTTCAGGGTGCGCCCCTTCGGCGAGCTCCCCGGCGCTGCGAGCCGGCATCTCACGCTCCCGCTCACGCTTGACTCGTTCCGTGCATCGCAGTCCAGGGTTCGGCGGCACAGTACCAGGGAGTATGGCACGGGCTGAGAAAGATGTGGCGTGAAGAAGGGTTCCGGGGTGAGCGCTCTTTTCGTAACGTGCGCACAGTCGACCGCGGCTTGGGTATTGACCTGCTCGGACACGTCGACAGGGTACATGCGAGGGAACGGCATCAATGTCTTACGGATAGCGCCCTATTCTGCAGTACAGGTGCGTCCAATCCGGCTTATCGGCCCGCACTTTGTACGAGCTAACCACACCGTTGTGCAGTTCTCGTCGTACGAGCTGTTCAAGGGCACGCTGCAATCGCCTGACGGGTCGATCGACACGCCTAGACGGCTCCTGGCAGGCTCCTTGGCGGGAATTTGTAGTGTCGTGAGCACATATCGTGAGTCGGCGCTTTCGCTCGGGACGACCTTCTCAGCCTCCGACGGTCAAGGCACTGTCTGGGTTGTTTGCGTAGTCCGCGTTCGCTCACTCTCTCCTGCTGCAGCTCTCGACTTGGTGCGGTCACGGTTATCGGTCGAGTCGGCTTCGCTCGGGATGAAGGGCGGGCGAACAGACGGTCGGAGCTCCGGCATTGTCGGCATGACCCTGTGCGTGCCGTCTCTAGCCCCCTGCGTACTGGCACTGACCGTTGCGATGATTCAGACGAGTGATGCGAGAAGAAGGCGGCGTCAAGGCGCTCTACCGCGGTCTCGTACCCACGTCCGCCGGTCCGTTTCTCTCTCTCCCGCTCTCCCCGCCTTGTCACCTCGCTGACGCAGCTGCGCAAAAGGTGTCGCACCCTACGTCGCCTTCAACTTTGCCGCGTACGAGCTCCTCAAGCTGCAAATAACGAGCTGGGACCCGCACCACGAGCCGCCGGGGACGCTCGCCAAGCTCGTGTGCGGCGGCGTCGCGGGCGCGATCTCGCAGACGGTGCGTGCGGTGCTCGCAGGCTGCGCTTGGCAGCGCGGCGCTGTGGTGAGGATGAGCTGACAGGTTGCTGGCGGAATCGCAGCTCACGTACCCGGCCGATTTGCTGCGGAGGCGGATGCAGATGGTCGGGCTGAAAGACCAGGCGCTCGGCTACGAGTACACCGGCGCGTGGAACGGTGCGTCCCCGCTCTGTCTCGCCTTCCTCTCAATCGAGCAAGCGAGACTAATTCGCACTACCCGTGTTGCAGCTGTCGCGACCATCATTCGGAACGAGGGCCTGCGCGGGTTGTACAAAGGGTGCGTACTGCCCGTCCGGTGGATATGTTTGGCCCAACACGCGCCGCTGAGTCGGTTCATAGCGGGGCCTACCACCCGCACGCGAGGAGTAGTCCGCGCATGCTCACCGCACCTCGTTTTGCGCAGCATCTGGCCCAACCTGCTCAAGTGCGGTCCTGCCATGGCCACCTCCTTTGCGGTGCGTCTCTCCTTCCTTCTGCTTGGTGCTTGCCTGCGCATGACGGAAACTGACGCCTCGCCGAGGCTCTCATGCGCAGACCTACGAGGTCTCGAAGGACTTTATCGACGACTGGCAGCGCGAACACGAGCGTAAACACGAGCGTAACGACACTGCTGACTCTGGGAACCGCTGAAGAAACGGAGAGCTGCGGTGAGGGAGGAATCAAGGCTCTCCAGGATCCCGTTCTACTTATCTTGCGCGAGACACGGTTCTACTGTAGACTTAGATCCGGTAGCACTCTGTTCCACTGCACTCGTTGGTTCATGGCCCGCTTCCATGACCGTTCTCCTTTTGCTTTCTCGAGTGCTCGCTTCTTCCAACGTTTGGGCAGAGTGCGGGAGGCAAAGAAAACGCGTATAATGGCAAAAACAGTGATAGAGACAAAGGATAACTAGATGCACACGGGAGGGAATGGTCGGTTCAACCCCACCGCGCCTTCTTCTTCCCCTTCCGGTCGCCGTGCTCCCCGAGCAACTCCTCCGCTTCCTCCTTCCAAGCACCTTCGCGCTCGTCGAGGCGGGCTTCCTCCTCCTCCGTAGCTTCGAACGCTGCGCGCGCCGCTTCGAGCGCTGCGCGCGCCGCTTCGCGCTGGGCAGTCGAAGCGCGCCGCGAAGCGTCGAGCGCGCGCCCGGTCGAGAGGTGCCCTTCGAGGGCGTTCTCGGCGTTCCTCGCCGCGTCGCGCTCCTGGGGCGTCTCGGCCGTGATGATGCGGCGGTGGGCGACCTCGGCGGCGTCGCGCAACTGCTCGACGAGCTCCTTCTTGTCGCTCTCGAGGTTGGGCGCGCCTCCGGTCCCGAACGCCGCCCGGCTCGGCCCCGGGAGCGGCCTCTTGCGCCCGAGCGGGCTGTCCTGCCGGACGGACGAGCTGGACGGCGAGTTCGTGCCAGCGTGGCCCGGATGCGACCCGCGCACGCGCTCCGCCCCACCTGGCCCGGCTTTGCGAAGAAGACGGAGTCGGAGGCTCTCTTTCGACATGAGCTGGTGTCGCGAGTGTACCTACGAGTGCGACGGGAGCGAGTGCGCGGCCAAAGCGGGTCGCGTCCAGAACGCGTCGCAGCGCGTTGATCTGCCCCGATAGCCGCTCCCGGGGGCTGCAGCGAGAGCGTGCAGTACGGTACCACAAAGTACCTACGATCGCCCTGTTCCAGTAGGCGCTCTCCGCTGTGTGCCGCACGGCGCCACTGCGTTCGCTTCCCGGCAGTGGTTTCTGTCTCACGTCGTGGACGTGCAGAGAGCGACAGACGGGTTTTCTCGGCCCACCATTTCCCAGTGTTCCACCGCAATGCATCGAGTGCGCCAAGTTCGCTCGTCAGGAGAACATGCCGCGTGCGTTGCGCGACCGGTCTCGCAAGCCTGAGCGAAGTGGGGGACTTTCTTCTTCCCGTGGCAGCCTTGCTCGTTCGCTTGACGATCTTGCTGGGATTGAGCACCAGCACGGAACTCTCGTGCAGCGGTCGTGCTGCATTGTCGCCTGTCTCGCTTTCGCCTCTGCTCACTCCGATCCGACTGATCACGGCACCCGCCTGCGTCCAGCGCCCCCCGCCCGGAGCTAGCACAATGGAGACGGACGACGAGCTGCCTCCTCGACGGACGAGCACCCCGCTCGGGCGGCTCGACGACCAGCGCGCCGGGTCCGTCGCCTCTCCCCGCCCCCACCCCCTTCTCACGCTGACGGCTGCCCATCTCGCAGCTTCACCGCGCACGCCTCGACCTCTGCAAGCGCCCACGAACCCTACAGCTCCCCGCGGACGCGTCGTCCGAGCCCCAAATCCGCCGGCAGCGCCCTCCTGCCGTCGAAACCGCAGTCGCTCTCGCAGCGAGAGAGCTGGGAGCGCGTCCGGCGCGCGACGCTCGCCCCCGATGCGTTCGGGAGCGGGTTGGACGCCGGAGGTGCGCGGAGGAGGGCGAGCTTGAGGAGGATCGATGTGGGCGCCGCGAGGGCGGAGGAGGAAGGGCCGTTTGCGGATGCGTCCAGGTGGGACGGGGGAGGGTACAGCGTGCGTCGCTCCTGTGCCTTCTTGAGTTTGCCACGGTAACACCGTCGATGCAGGCCCGAAGCGAGACGTCGTCGCTCCCGCCTCTCACGCCAGAGATGGACTTTCGCCGCCGCGGTTCTGCTGTCTCGACGTCGTCCGCCTTCTCTTCCTCCCCTCAGTCGCACACCTACCCGCCGCTCCCGAACAGCCACCTAAGCTTCAAGCGCCACTCGGTCTCGTCCTTCGGCGCGTACACGATCAATACGATCGGCGATAAGAGCACGACATCTTCGTCGATGCCCTTGCTCCGGCGGCAGGGCACGCGCGAGAGCCACGAGTCGCGCCCGTCGAGCCCCACGCGGCGCAGGAGCGTCGGGCCAGGCAGGCGTCCCGGCTCGTCCGGCGGTGGGCCGGCCGCGGGTCCTTCGCGCGCGCACCTCGACTCGAGCGCGGCGAGCCTGTACTCTTTCTCCGAGACGTCGTCGCTGCACTCGTACTCACCGCGACCACGCCAGCGTGCGACCTCGACGGTGAGCAGCAGCGAGAGTGGCGAGGGTCTTCGAAGCGGGAGGAAGAGCTGGGCGAGGGAGATTGAGGCGACGGGCGCAACGGGGCAGGTGCAGCGGCGAGGGGTGCGGTGTTCTCGTCGCCTCCGGATCAATCACTACTGATGATGCGGTCGATGACAGAGCGCCGATTCTCGGCAGGATCGGTGGCCCAGCTTCGTCACACACTCGGTCATCCACCAACCCCTCGCTCGTCCTGTCGCCGCCTACCAGTCTACCCTTGCGCACTTTTCCTTCCCAGCCCCTTCTCGGACGCCGACCCAGGCTTCCCCTACGACACCGCTAAATCCGCTTGCACCGTTGCGGAAACGCCTCGCGCGCTCGCTCGCGAGCACCCTTGCCGGCCGACGTTTGCACACCGAGGTGCAGCTCTTACTCGAGCTCGTAGACGCCCTCGAGCACTGCATCACGAGCTTTGCGCCGTCGTCCGATTCGGGCTCGGCGGACCGCTCTTCCAGCGACGCCTCCATCGCGTCGGGCACGAGTCCAAGCGGTCTGGCCGGCGGACTGACGGCGTTCGCCGCCGTGTCCTCACCCTCGCTGCAGAGTGTCGACAAAAATCCGCTCTCGGCATCGACGACGTCGACGCGCTCGTCTAGCTCGACACACGCCGCCGGGCTCGCGACCTCGCAGTCGGCCAAGCTCGCGCTCGTCGACGAGGTGCGCCTCCTCACACACGAGTTGATCGAGCTCGTGCCCGACGCGCGGCACTGCCTCGTCGCCGGGCGGTACGGCCCGCTCGGCGGGAGCGGCGTCCCCGTGAGCGTGTCGGTGCGCGCGCTCCTCGCCTCGCTCGAGGGGCCCGGGGCGGCCGCCGCGGCAGACCCGGACTGGTGGCCGCGCCGGCTTGCAAGGGACTGCCGCGCGCTTCTCGAGGAGGCGGGCCTGCCGACGGGCCAGGGGACCGCGGCGCAGACGGTGTGGATGCTCGCGGCGCAGCTGAGCGAAAGGGAGGAGGGCTCGGAGGATGCAGGCGAGGACACGCCGCCGCCTTCTCTGACGGCAGGAGCACCAGGACCAGCAGGAGCAGGACTCGGCGCCGAGGCGCTGGACGCGCGAGGAGCTCAGGGGAGACCCTCGGCCGCGAGGAAGGAGGAGCTGCTCCAGCAGGGCAAGCAGCGGTGGGAGAAGTACCGCGAGCGGCAGAGCGCGCTCGAGCAGTACGCAGACAGTCCGCCGCTGTAGCCAACGCGGGACCCTGTGATCCACATTTGCCTCGGGAGAGGGTTGCGAAGTGGACTGGAAGAGGGAAGCGGGAGGAGGAGAGGGACGGAGGCAAGAGGGGCACGGCAGGGCAAGGGGAAGGCGGCCTGCCTTCGGCAAGGGCACGCGGAAGGAAGGCCTGGAATCAGGTGGTCGTGGATACCGAGCGCAAGGAACAGCCGACACGCGACGTGCGGAGCAGGCCGTTTGGGAGCGATCCGGGCGGGGCGGCGGCGGGCGAGTGCAGCGCCAACGATGACGGAGAAAAGTGGGGCGGGCCTTTCCGCTGTTCTTGTACTTCCCCTTCTCTGTGTACTGCCCAACAGTCCTACCCGCGATGCGCCGGCGCGGAGCCTTCCCGCCGCCTCGTGCACTGGTAGCTCTCGTTGCCGCCGTTCCGATCGGCCGCTGCACCGCCCCTCTGCGCGCGTCTGCTTGCCGGAAAGCGCTCCTGCCCGCCGAGTCCGAGTGCAGCGAGCATCTTGCAGCGTGGCCCTCGCCCTCGCTGGCCTGCCCCTCGCTGGGCTGCCTCCCCACCGCGACCCGCTCCGTCCGTGTCTCCAACGCGTGCACGAGAGCCGACGCTGCCCTTCGCGAGCGTAGCGCCTGCTCTACTGGGTCAGCAGATCCTCGTCTGTGCGTCTCGCTTCGCCTCCCGTCACTCGCGCTGACGAGGACCAGCGCGAGTTGACCCTCTCGTTGAACCAGCAGGCTTCGCGCAGAACGCGCCAAACGCGCTCGCCCGGGCTGCTAGAGGCTGGTACAGACCCTAGATGTACCCGGCGCAGCCTGGAATTCCGCAACAGCAGCAGCACTTCGATCCGGCTCAGTACCCCGCCGGCGCCTTCCCACAACAACCCGGCGCGGATCCTCCTCGCGCCCAACCGGGGTCCGCTTACGGCGCACAGGCCCCACAGCCCTACTCCGCCAGCGCGTACGTCCAACAGACCGTGCCGCGCGGCGCGCAACTTGACGCCGGTGGCCAGTCGACCGCCGCCATGTTTGGCACTCCGACGCAGCAGCAGGGCCAGCAGGGCTCGTGGCCCAGTGGAACGCAGCCATACGGTGCGCCGGGCATCTATCCGGGCGGCGCATACCCCGGCATGCAGCAGCAGCAGCAGCAACCTCCCTCGACATCCGCGCTCTTCCAGCAACACCTCGCGGCGCAACAGGCCGCTATGGGCTCGTCGCCGGCTCCGAACGCCTACCAAAACCTTGCACAACAGCAGCAGGCGCAGCAGCAGTACATGCAGAACCCGCCGCAGCCGTTCCAGCAGACTCCCGCCCGCCCTCCTCCTTCCAATCCTGCCTTCTCCACCCCATCGTACACTCCTGCTCCGCCTCAGTCCGCCGCGCCACAGCAGCAGCAGACGCCGTCCACATACCCGCAGCAGCAGCAGCAGCAGCAACAGCGTCCTCCGAACCAGACGATGTCGAACCAGGAGCTGCAGGCGGCACTGCGCGGCGTCCAGCTGCAGGGCATGACGCAGGAGCGCTTCCAGCAGCTCACACCGCTGCAGCAGGCCGCCCTGCGCGAGATGATGGCACGCTCGCGCGCACAGCAGCAGGCGCAGCTCGGGTTAGGCATGCCTGGCTCGCCCGCTGCAGCGGCTGCGACGGGTTCTCCTGCCCCGAGTGGGTCCGGGTCTGCAACACCGGCGCGTCCGCCTGTCGCCGTGTCGCAGGCGAACGGCGTGCCTGCGCCGCCCGCAGCGGCCCGCCCCGGTCAGCCTGGCGCGGCGCCGCAGATGAGCGGGCCCGGCCAGACGCAGCAGAATCCCATGTTCCTCAAGGCGCTCCTCGAGTTTCATGCCAAGAGGAACGTGCCCTTCGTTGGTCCGCCCGTCGTGGAGGGCCGGACGCTCGACCTCGCGAGGTTGTTTGCGGCGGTGTCGCAGGGTGGAGGGTTCCAGTCGGTTCGGCGCTCGCTCATTCCGTCTGCTGAAATGCCTCGCCTAACCCGGCTTTCTTTTCGCCCAGATCACGGCTTCGCGTCGATGGGGTCTTGTACTCACCGGTCTCGGTTTTGCGGCCCCCTCTGCCGATCAGCAGCCGGAGCAGCGCGTCCAGGCGATTCAGCAGGTTCGTGCCGGCCCCACTGGCCACTTCTCGACAGTCCTCGCTGATACGCGTACATTCTTGCAGGCTTACCAGCAGAGCCTGCTCCCGTTCGAGCAATACTGGACCCAGATGCAGCAGCTCAAGGCCGCGCAGGCGCAGAACCGCGCAGCAGGCTCGACGCCTTCTGCGATGGCGGTCAACGGACCTGCCGGGTCCCCTCCCGCTTCGGCATCAACCATCCCGCCCTCCACGGCAGGCTCGATGGGTCCGTCGACGCCGCAGCAGCAGCCTACGCGTCCGTCGACCGCGACCGCGACTCGCCCCGCCAGTCGCGCCGCTGCGACGCCGGCGCCGGCCATCGCGCCGTCTCCTGCAGCAATGCAGCCGGTGCAGACGATCGACTTGACGGGCAGTGCGCCGTCGCCCGCACTGGTGCGACCGGGTACGGCGGGGGCGGAGGACGTCAAGGGCAAGGGCAAGGCCGAAGAGCTGCTAAGTGCGGTCAAGCGTGAGCCTCCCGAAGCTTTGCGCTCGCTTCGCGCGGTACCTAACGGTCATGCCGCTCGCAGCTGAAGATGGCGCCTTCACTGCAACACCGCCCGTCCCTACTCTTCCCTCGCAGTCTCCCGCCCAGACCGCCGCCGATGTCAAGCCAACCGAACCCGCCGCTCCTCCGCGTCGAAAACGCCGCCGGATCGAGTATGCACCGCTCACGCGCCCCGTCGACACGCACGGCGGGTACGAGTTGCCGTACCTCGAAGCTGTCTTCCACCGTGTCGACAAGCTCCGACCGCGCCGGAACGTGCACGAGCTCGGGACGGTCGACGTGCACAGCCTCGTCATGAGCCTGCGCTGCCGCCTCGCGACCGAGGTGTCGTACGCGCTCAATGTGCTCGCGACGATCGCGATCGCGAGCCGCCGCGAGCAGGGCGCGTTCTCGCTCGTCGAGAACCCCGAGGTCGTTGAGGAGCTGCTCGACTTGCTCGAGGACACCGCCTTTGGCGTCGATGGCGAGGGCGACGTCGAGGACGAGCCAGCGTCGCAGCCGACCGCGAAGAAGGGGCCCGGAACGTCGGCGAGCAGGACGACGTCGACTGCAGCACCCACGACTTACCGCGAGCTGTTCGCGTTGGTCGAGCACGAGGCGAACGAGCTCGTTCCGCCGCGCGCTCCGTCTCCTCCGCCGGACCCGTCCGAGGAGGGCCTGACGTCTTCGCTGCGTCGCGCCGAGGTCATCGTTGCCGTCGTCAACCTCCTTCGCACCTTTGCGCTCGAGCCCGACTACATGCAGCTAGTGCGGAGCGAGCCTCGCATCGTCGAGCTGCTGATCCGGGTCGCGAGCCTGCCCCTCCGGCGCGACGACTATGCCTCGCCTGCGTCGCGATGGCCGGTGCGGGTCTCGGCTGCCGACTCGATGGTGCTGAAAAAGGCCGCGCTCGAGACGCTCTCGACATTCGGCACCTCGATCCACCTTGACCAGTACCCTCTTTCGTCGGCGCAGAAGGCGCTCGACCTCCTGCTCTTCTTCGTCCGCAACCCACACTCGCACCGCGAGCCGTTCTCGTTCGACCTGTCTGGCACGCCCGGCATGGCGGCGAGGCTGCCGCAGCTGCACGCAATGCCCGTCACGCCGACGACGGTCCCGGCGTACCTCGACCTCGGCCTCGCTGCGTTCGCGCGTGTCGGCCTCCTCGACGCGAACCGGTCGGTGATCGGGCGGTTGATCGATCCGGACGAGCTGCAGTCGCTGTTCCGCGCGCTGGTGCAGCTCCTCCCGCTCGCCGAGGCCGATTTCCAGCTCATCGCGTTCGACGTCGGCCTCGTGCACGTGCACAACCTCGCCATGACGCTGTACAACCTCGCGTTCCTCGCGCCGTCGAGCGTCAAGGCGCGCCTGCGGCCCGACGTCCAGGTCGTCAAGCCGCTGCTGCGGGTCGTCCGGCGCCTTGCGCTCCTCGCGCCGTCGCCGGACCCGCAGCTGTGCGCCGCGCTCGCCGAGCGCTGCATCGCGACGCTGCAGCTGCTCGACGACGGGCGGCGGCCGGCGCGCGGCGCGGCGGCGGCGCAGCAGGGGCCCAACGCCGAGCTGCCGTGGTGGGGTCTGTCGATGTCGGGCCTCGACGACGACGACGACGGCCACGTTGCCAGCTCGCCGCCGCCGTCGGCAACGGGAGACGAGGGCGACGAGCCTGGCGCCGGCGACGAGGAGGAGCACGAGCCCGTCGACGAGGGCACGCCTGTCCCTGCCGCCGAGGCCGCGACGAAGAGGAGCGCCGACCGGGCGCCGATCCTCGCGAGCGAGGCGCGCGCGCTGTTTGAGCAGGCGGCGCTTGGGCCTGCGACGGTGAGCCTGCCTGCGCTCGTGGCGCTCACGAACGCGTCGGACGGGCGGGGAGGGGTCAAGAAGCGGAAGAAGGCGGTGAATGCGACGGCGTGATGCGGCGGGCTGGTGCTCTCGGCGCGGAGGAGAGCGTGCCGCATGTAGGACTCGGCGGTGGATGACGTCCCGCGCCCTTGTTTCGCATTGTAGACGAGATCTCTGATTCGCGATAGGGCGGCGGCGAGAGGCAGGGCCTGATCGAGGCCTCTTCATTTCCGTCCCGCGTTGATCAAGGTGGGCGGGCGTCCGATGCGCGGGTGAGGGTGGGGCAGCACAGCGTGTCCCTGCCCGTGTCCGTCCCCTCTGCAACCAAAGTGTGCACACCTTGCTCCCGCGCGGACTTCCCCCTCGCCGCGCGCGACTCTTTGTCTTTGCCCGCAGCTCTTCGCTTCTGCCTGCACCGCCCCGCGCCTCTGCTTTGCTCGCTGCGCCGCTGCGTGCGCCCCCTCCGTGCGTTGACCCTGCACTGCACCGCGCTGCCGGCACCGGCGCGCCCTCGCTCGCCCCGTCCTGCCCCCGCCCCATTCCGGCAACCCCGCCCGCACGTCGCTTGCTCGCCCTGCACAGCGCTGGCGCAGGTCGGTCCACCTCACAGACACCGTTCCGAGCGTGTACAGTCTGACCCGCCCCTTCGCGCCGCGCAGCTCGACACCCGGCGGTCACTTCGCGAGATCCGCTAGACGCATCTGGGGCCTTGGTCGCGTCCGCGCAGCGCGTCTCTGGCGTGCGAGGCGAGATGCAGCTCGACACGAGCCCGAACAGAGCCTCGAGGGGCGCGCTCGACGCGTCGCTCGCGGGCGCAGCGCGGACTCCGCTCGCTCGTCCGCTCGACGGCGACGACGGCGCTCCTGCCCCTGGACAGCCCGAGCGGGCAGCGCAGACGGCGCGCAAGGGCCCGCCTAGACTTGTGCTCGGCGCTGCGCCCCACCGCGCCCCACCGCCGCTTGCGAGTGCGCCGCGAGAGGCCCGCCCTTCGCTTACCATCCAGCCCGCGTCGCCCGCAATGTCGCCCGCATCGCCGCTCTCGATGAGCCCGACCGAGCCCTTCCCTCCGCCAGTGCCCTCGACCTCGGCCGTGGCAGATGCACCCGCGTCGTACGCGCCCTCGTTCCAGCCGCCCCCCTCCCCCTTCGCAAACGGCGGCGGGCTCGCAGCTCGCCGCGCCGCAAAGCTCGGCAAGAAGCGCCTCTCGCTCGTCGTCCCGCCCAATCCGCACTCTTCGCTGCCGACCGCCGGGCCTGATGCGCCGTCTTCTTCGCTTCTCTCCCCTCTCACGCCGTCCTATCTCCGCCCCTCTGGCGCCAGTCTCGACCCCGAGACGCGCTCTCTCCCACCGTCGCCCGTCTCTCTGACGACCTTCATTGGCCCCGAAGGCTCCGAAGCGCCCGACCGCACCATCGGCCGCCTCATGCTCAAGCAGCAGGCCGACGAGATGCGCGAGCAGATGCGCGGCGGGCGGGGCATGCGCCGACGCACGTCCATCCCGCGGCTCAACCTCGTCAAGACGGGCGTCGCCGCTGCCCAGCCCGCCAACCTTGACGAGATGGCGGATGCGGCGGCCGCGGCCCATGCCCCGTCGAGCGGCGCGTCGGTCGTGCAGCTCTTGCGGGGCGACGCGGCCGAGCGAAGAGGAGTCGACGTGGCGGAGTCTGACGAAGGCCCGGTCGAGGAGTTTCCCTACGCGCTCGGCCCGCGCGAGATTCTTCCCGGCGTGTTCCTCGGCAGCGAGCAGAACGCCAAGGACGCGGCCGTCCTGCGCGAGTGGAAGATCGGGTTCGTGCTCAATGTCGCCAAGGAGGTCGACTGCCCCTGGCTGGGCGAGCTCGACCTCGATGAGGATGAGGAGGGCGAAGGCGCGTCGCAGGAGGTCACACCAGTCGAGGCACCTGGACGACCGGTCGCGCCGTCTCCGCCGCGACCAACCGCAGACCTGCCGCGGCGGACCACAACGCAGGTTGTGTCGGTTGCGTCCGCTGCCGCAACGCCTATACCCTCTCCCTCTGGTGTGACGCAGACGCCTCGCCCGCCCGTGCGCCCTCCCTTCATCCGCCCAACCGCTTCGACCCCGAATTTGCACGCCGTCTTCCAACCCCTTTCCATCAACGACGCCCCGCCCGTCCCTCCCCTCCCGACCGCCTTCCTCCCTTCGCCTCCAGACTCGGAGATGCAGCGAAGCCTGTCGTCGTCGCCACCTCAAGCGCGGCGGCCTGCTCCTCGCGCTCGCCCGCGGCGCTCCAAAGGGCCGGCGACGACTACGCGCTCGCGCGACGCGATCCGCTGTCCGCGCAACGCGCGCAGCGGGCGCCCCGCGCTCGAGTACCTGTGGCTCAAGTGGGGGCACGACGAAGCCGACCTCGTCGAGGCGCACAAGTTCCAGGCCGCGTTCGACTTTCTCGACGAGGCGCGCGAGCGCGGGGAGCGCGTGCTCGTGCATTGTCAGTGCGGCGTGAGCAGGAGCGCGACCGTCGTGATCGCGTACTGCATGCGCGAGGCGGCAAAGGCGCTCGAGGAAGGGCGGGACGCGGCAGAGCTGGCGGGATGCACGGGGATGCACGATACATGTGCGTTACTTGCGCCCTTTCAGACTCTTCTCTTTCGCCGGACTGACCGAGGCTTCCTCTCCGAATAGACTCGTTCGTCAAGGAAAAGAGCGAGTGGGTCGGGCCAAACCTCTCGCTCGTCTTCCAGCTGGTAGCGTACGAGCGGACGCTGCGAGGCGACAACCTCGCCGAAGACGTCGACGAGCCTCCGTATCCGCACCGTGCGACTCGGTCACCCGTCACCGTCAATTGCGCCGTCGACGATGACCTTCCGCCACCGACACCGGCGCATGGCTTCAGCCCGTTCGCATTCCCGCCAGCGCATCCGACCGTCAACCCACTGCCGAGCCCTCGCACGCCCGTCTCGTCCGAAGGCTCGATGGCCGAGTCGCAGCTCTCGACGCCCGACCTGCACGACCCGCTCATCTCGCCGACCTTCAGCGCGGGCACCAAGGCGTCCTCCGTGACGAGCACGCCGCTGTCCGCTGCGCGCCTCGGCCTCCCGGTGCACCCGGTCCGCATCGTCCGCCCGGGCGAGGACGCCGAGGACGAGCGGGACGGCGTGCTCAGTCGCGATCGGCACAGCTCGCTCGAGACGGTCATTTCGGCTTCCGATGCGCACGACCCGTCGAAGAATGGCAAGGGCGTCTTTGTCCTTCCAGTCCCGCCGCGGTCAGGCTACACGACCTCGTTCGTCGAAGAGGCCGTGTCGCCGACGATTGCGCTCTACCCGCCCGGCACGCAGTCGCTCGCGCCGCAGCAACAGCGCACGCAGCTGAACGGCTTTGTGCATCCGCCGCCTCTGCGCACCTCGTCGCTGCGCAAGCCTACCCTCTCTATCATCCCGACCTCGTCGGCCTCGGCCTCGCCTGTCCGCTCGACCCCCGCCACGCCGCTCCCGCCGCCGATCATCACGACGTCGCCGATCTCGCCCGCAAAGCGCCAGTCGCTCTCCATTGTCACGACGCCCATCTCGCCGGCGCTCTCGAATTCGAGTGCACTCAGGAGCAGCAGCCGCTCGTCGCACAGCAACAGCAGCAGCGGCGGCGATGCGAGTCCCGCCGTCGTCTTCTCGCCGCAGTCGGCCGTCTCGACCTCTACCGCCGCCAGCGGCTCGTCGTCGCTGAGCCGGACCAGCTCGGGGCGGCGGTTCGGCGCGGGCCAGACGCCGAGCGAGCGCAGGGCGAGCCATCGCCGCGTGTGCAGCGACACCATTCGCGTGCCGACGCCAGGGCTGCACATGAGCGCTGCGACGCCCCTCGGCACACCGACGGCGAGAGATGAGGGCGACTCGGGCGTCGGTGACATGCGAGAGGCAGGAGCGCTCTGAGCAAGAAGTGTTCCCCTTTCGCCCCTTTTTTCTCCACACTCCCTCATTGATGTTTACAAGCGGTTCACGTTATTTCTGCCCCCCATCATTGTATGCTGTCTGTTTCGTCTCATGTCTCGTTGTTCTTCCTCGTCTCACCGCTGCTGCCAGTCTCGCTGGACGAGACCGCGCAGCTGGCCGTCGCCCCTCTTAGCGTCTAGTAGTGCATTGCCATGGACGATCGCTCATCTCTATCAGGGTGTATGGCGGAATAATTCTGACGGGAGAGGCGGCGCTTGAACAGAAACGGCTAGTCGCTCCTGACTTTGACGACGATCTTGCCCGTCGCCCTGCTGGTCTCGAGGCGCTTGTACGCCTCCTCGACCTGCTCAAACGCAAACTCGCTGTCGATCGGCACTTGGAATCCCTCGTCGGCGACGGCGTGGCCAATCTCGCCGAGCCACGCCTTGTCGCTCTTGAGCATGATGCACGAGTACCTCGCACCGCGGCCATACCATCCGCGGACCATGCGCAGGAACATCCTCGGATGCCACCAGTACAGCATGCTGCCACCGAGCGCCGAGCGCTCCGTCTTGTCGCCCACGATGGTCGTGAACGAGCCGCCCTGGGGATAGTCGCGCGAGCGGGGAGAGAGGAGCGCGGCGGCGTGGTCGAGGACTTGGCGGCCGCCGACGCAATCGATGATGGTGACGTAGCCGGAGTCTGGCCGGAGAGCAAGCAGCCTCCCAACGACGTCCTCGGCGGTGTAGTCGACGACCTCGTCTGCGCCGAGTGACTTGACAAAGTCGGCGTTCTTGCCCGAGCAGGTCACGACAACCTTGGCATGCAGACGCTTCTTTGCGAGCTGAATGGCGTACTGACCGACTGCCGAGGACCCGCCGAGGACAACGACAGCAGGCTGGATGCGGTGCGAGGCAGGCGAGGTCGGGTTCTCCGACGCGGACCGCGGCAGGACAAAGTACGGCACGGATAGGCATGTCCGTGCCGTGAGGTAGACGAGCGGGACGGCGGCGGCTTGAGACCAGCTGAGGTGCGGCGGTTTGCGCACGACTGTCGCACGGGTCGTATCGATCACCGAGATCTCGCTGAGGACTCCGCCGTTGACGTCGGCGAGCTGATGGTGGGGAGATGTAACAGCAATGTCGAGGTGGCAGAGAAGCGAATGACGAGCAGGCGCAGGGGTTGAGAAGGTCAGGACCGCGCGGAAGCGAGAGTGGGAGGAGGAAATGAGCTCACCGGAGCCATCGACACGCCCATGACCTGCGCACCCATTTCGAGGTCTTTGACATCCTTTCCCTTTGCCAGAACCACTCCGGCAAAGTCGCACCCGATGCCTCGCGGATAGCTGAGGGCGGGCAGGCGGAAGATGGGCAAGTTGCAGAACTGGACGTCGACGGGATTGAGCGCGGCCGCGTGCACCTCTACGAGAATCTGGTGCGGCTGCAGGTGCGCAGGCGTCGGCGGGGTCTGCTGCTGCAGCGACAGCGTCGAGGGGAACGGCGGCGACGAGTGCGTCCACGCGCGGAAAGACGGCGCTGCGTCGGGCGAGGCCATTCCAGCAGCTTTGTGCGGTACTGCGAGCACCGAAAGCGTTCAAAGAAGAGAAAGCCAACCTTCACCGTCGTCACTCCTCTCCGTGGTCCGTCAGCGTCAGGTCGGGTCGGAAGTTGACAGCCGCGAGTCTGTGCGCGTGCCAGTCAGCTCGCCGAGCGCTCTCTCAGCTCGGCCATGATCCACGCAGGTCCGCCCGTGCCCTGCTGAGCGTGCGCGAGTTCCGGCTGACCTCGTCCGCTCGCTGAACTCGCCAGTGCTCATCTTCAACAACAGCGGCAAGCCGCGACTGTCCAAGTTCTACTCGGTGCGCTACGTCTGCACATGCCTGTACAAGCCCCGTCAGCTCACGAGCCAATGCCACCTCGCAGCCCTCGTCGCCCAAGACCCGCGCCGCCATCGTCCAGCGCATCTTCACGCTCGTCAGCGCGCGCGACGACACGCTGTGCAACTTTGTCGAGCTGCCCGCCGGCTTTGGCTTTGGCGACCACGGCGAGAAGGAGGACGTCGAGCAGGAGGACCTCCGCGTCATCTACCGCCATTACGCGACGCTCTACTTTGCCTTTGTCGTGGACCAGAGCGAGAGCGAGCTCGGCATCCTCGACCTGATCCAGGTGCGCGCAGCGACCGCGCCCCGTCGAGCGAGGCACAGACCCGGCTGACCTCTTCACTCGTTTGCGTTGCAGGTCTTTGTCGAGTCGCTCGACCGTTGCTTCGAGAACGTGTGCGAGCTCGACCTGATCTTCCACTTTGACGAAGTGCGCTCGCGAGGGCCGCCCTTGTCGACGACGGCAGCCGCTGACCCTTCCTCTCGACTCCCTCCCGCTCCTAGGTGCACACGCTCCTCTCGTGCCTCATCACGGGCGGTCTCGTCCTCGACACCTCGCTCGACTCGGTGCAGGCGACCTTCCGCGCGCAGCAGCAGGCCAAGAAGGCGAGCCAGAGCGCGGGCGGGTTCGGCGCGGGCCTGTCGGGCGCGGCGGGCGGGCTGCTTGGCGGGACAGAGTGGGACCGGCTACCAGGGTTTGGCGCGCTTGGGAGGCGAGGGCGATGAGTGCTGCAGGCGCGGATGTGCGTTCGGGGAAGTCAAGGTTCCAGTCTCGCCGTCGTCTTGTTGTCATCACTAGATCTCTCTCCACGCAACGCTCGCCGAGAACAGCTGGAGCGAACGACTGTGTACAACTGCGCGACACCCGTGAGCACTACTCGTGACTAAGGAAAGACTGCGACTCTGCAAAGAATGGGAGGAAGAAGCGTGTCTAGCCGGCGAACAGGCGAGGAGAAAGAGCGAAGGTAGGTAGAAGGAGAGAGGGAGGTGGGCTATCCATGGCTGGCACGGCGCGACTCGGCGGGCGGCTAGGGTATGAGGCGCAGGGGGGAGTGGTACAACGAGGGGGAGGAGAACAATCGCGGGCGAAGTGATGGATTGGGTGAAGCGAGAGCAAAAGGCGGTCAAACCCGCGCGCATAACCCGTCGTACAACACCGAGAGCGGAAAGAGAGAGAAAGTGCGAAAGGGAGGATGCGGGAGAGTGAGATGCCGTCGCAAGAAGCGGCGGGTCACTGCTTCTCCTGATAGTCCTCCGGCGCCATCTCGCTCAGTAGCCGGTCGACCTCCTCCTCGACCGCAACGCCTTCTACGCCATGGGCTTCGGCGTCCCAGGCGGCGACAGCGGGCTCGACCTCGTCCTCGACCTCGTCCGCGGCGCCTGCGGCTGCTGCGCCTCGTCCTCGCGCGGAAGCATCAGGGGCGTCGGCGGTGCGCTCGTCGACGGCCCCGTGCCCTGCCTCCTCCGCAGCTGCCGCAGCGGGTGGATCGCGCCGCCCGTCGACGCCGGGTGATGGTGATGGAACTGGTCCGCGCCCGGGACTCCGAGGAGAGACGGGCTCGCGAGGCTCGAGCCCGTGCTCTCGCCCTGCTCGAGGCGGTCCGCTTCGAGCGTCGACGAGCGCGACGGGCGCGTCGAGTGCGAGCGCGTACTGCGGGGGAGGGTGGGGTGAAGGCGCTCGGGCGAGGTCGTCCTCGTCGCCGCGCTTGCCTTCGACGACGATATCGACGCGAGGCGTCGTCCGCCCCGCTGTTGCTGCAGAGAGGGACGGTGCCCGTCGGGGATCGGGTCGGGCGAGAGCGGGAGAGGGCGCCCGCTGGGAGGATGCGGAGACGGAGGCGGGGTTTGCGAGCGGGAGGAGCGGCCCGTCCCCGCTGCTGCTGCTCGAGGAGGGGCCGAAAAGAAAGGGATTCGCGACGCCACCGCGAAAGACCGACGTCCCCCAGCTCCTCAGCGCGGAGTACGCGGGAGGATTGGGGGACGCAGGAGGGGGAGGTGAGGGCGAGGTGCGCTCGTCGGGAGCGCGTGAGGCAGCAGGCGCGGAAGAGAAGGGGCGGACAGCCTTGGGAGCCGGGATGGAGTGCAGCGGCGTGCCGTCGAACGCGCCGTCGTGCATCGAGCCGGGCGCATGCAAGATCGAGTTGTTGCTCGGGCTCGGCGGGCGCGAGAAATTGGGCACAGGCGAGTAGTGGTGCGTGCTGCCCGTCTCCTCGTTGACGAACGAGAGATTCGAGAAGTACTGCGACCAGCTGCCCTGCGAGTCGTCCCCTCCACGCGGGCCGGCTTCAGGCCGCTGCTCGCCCGACGGGTAGAGCCACACGGGCATGTAGAAGAGTCCGCCCGGGCCAGGCTTGGGGTCGCCAGCGCGGCGGAACCTCCCTCCGGCGGGAGTGCCGGGTCGCGAGCCATGCGGACTGCCTGGTCGGCTGCCGGGCGTGCCCGGCCGGGCAAATGGCAGGGCCTCGTACGGCAGCGCGATGGGCCCAATCGACCGCGGCGTTGCCTTGAAGCCGATGCGGCGGTTCCACACGAGGCGCACGACACCGAGCACGACGATGCCAAGACCGGCGTACATGAGCACCATGCCGAAGCGGCCGAGGAACGTAATGAAACCAGCGTCGTCACTGTGTGTGCTTTGTGTGAGCACGGGCTAGGGTGGACGCAGCAGGAAAATACGCACGCATGCCATGACGAGCCATAGAAATGGTCGAAATACGACTCCTCCATCTCCGACAGCGGCGCATTCTTGCCGTACCACCGCCTCGGGAGCACGCGCACCTGGCGCTCGACGCCCTCGTCGAGGTCCTTGGGCCACATGCCGTAGACGGCCGAGACAAACATGGGACCGGTAGAGAACATGACGGTCGGGTAGTTGGTGCCGTATGTGTGGTCGAACGTGATGAGGTTGTGGATGACGAGGTCCATGAAGGGATGCCCCTTCTCGGCGATCATGAGATCGTTGGAAACGCCGACCGGGATCGTCTGCGGGAGGATGACCTGGAAGTAGCGGAGCGGGTCGAGGTTCCGACGGCAGCCGATGTCGAGGTCCATGTAGATGCCGCCATAGTGGTGTAGGACGAAGTAGCGGATAGAGTCGGCGCGCTGGATCGGGTAGGTGTACGAGTCGAAGGTCGAGAGGAACCAGGGGTACTCTTCGGCGATAAACTGGCGTGACGCCGCGTCGGACCAGAGCTTGAACTCGCTGCAAGAGTGGTGGTGGTTAACGGCGGATGCCGACGCGCAGAGAGAGCACAGGGCACGCACTAGTCGGGATGCAGGTCCTGGCAGCCTTGCCGCACATCAGCCCAGCGCTTCGGCACAATGTCCGTCTTCCACGTCGCGTGGATGATCTTCGGAATGCGCTCGCGGAGCATGGGTGTCGGTGCCGCGTCGACGTCCGACGAGTTGGCAAACCACCCGCGCTCGTCGAGGCGGTTCATCAACTGCTCGACCGCATCGTCCCCACCGCCCGGCACGTCGTCGCCACTCTGCACCGCCGCAGGTTCACCATCGGCGCGTGCTCCGACGGGCGCGGCCTCGCCGGCCGTCGCGGAGGACGTTTCCCGATGGCCGACAATGACCTTCTGGTCCTTGCCGGCTTCGGGCGCGTCGCTCGCGCGGTCTGCGGCGGCGAGGCGCTCTGCGAGGCGCATTTCGGGCTCGGTGATGACATCGCGCGAGTCGATGCCAAAGTACTGGACGACGGTCGTGAGGACGACGACGGTGCCCGTGAGGACGAGAGCAATGAGGATCACCAGTATGGTGATGGCCTGTGGATGCACGTATGGGTCAGCAGGAGCTGAGCAAGACGACAAGTGCAAATGTGCGCACCTTTCGCAGGTTCATGGCGGGCGAGACGAGGCGAGAGCGCCTTGGTGGGGTCTCGTCGCGCTGTGCGGGCGGGAGCCAAGGCGCGCGGGCGAGAGGCGCGGCGGACGCTGGCTCGATGCGCTGGCGAGGGGAGGGACAGGCGAGCGAGCGAGTGCTGCCAGCTGGGCGCCGGTGCACGCGCGGCGAGGGCGGGCGGCGGAGCGGGCGGGCGGCGGAGGGGGTCGTGTCCGGCTCAGAGGCGGGAGCGCGGTCGAGAGAGACGGGGAGCGTGCGGGAGCCGCGTGCACAGCAAAGTGCAGCGGGCACAGCGGGCGCTAGAGCGGCGAGTGCGTGGGATGCGCCCAGACGGCGAGTACGCGCTGGGTTGCCCGGTGGAAACAAGGCGGCGGCTGCGAGCAGCACCTCGCTCTTCGCTCTTCGAGGGCCCCGACCCCGCACGCGCGCGCCGCAGCACGCCCATTTCATCCTCGCCGCCCCTCCGAAGCCCTTCGCCTCTTCCGATTCCCGCGTTTCCTGCCCCTCCTGCCAGAGGTGCAAGCTGTGTGTGCAGCCAGCGGGCAATTGCAGCGCCGCAGCCTCCCTCCCTCCCCAAACTTGCAGCCCTCGTCCTCTGGTTCGATCGCTTGATTCGCTTGCCCTGCTCGTCACCTCGTCTCGTGTTCATCCGTGTCTCGACCAGCTGCCGAAATGTCGCCTTGCTCGTCGTGCCTTCCCTCATCGCGCCTCGTCATGCAGAAGCAGCGGTGATCACGGTGACGACTCCTGTATTGCCATTTGATCACGGCGCCCGGCCTGGGCCAAGGGTTTACTGCAAGAGAGAATACTACTCGCACAAACGTAATGCGAGCCTGCAGCCGACCGACTGGCGGCGCGGATGACACGGAAGCCGCAGCCAAGAGAGGCCGGCCTTCCGCTCTCGGCGGCCCCTTGTCTTGCTCTCGCAGCCCCTGACATCCTCCTATCGGCTATCGCTTGCGTACCGACGCTTCGAGCGTGCTCGTGCCACGCACGAGAGAGCGGAAGAGTCAGGCGATGGACGACTCGACAGTCGCAAGAGCGCGGTAGACGGCAGACGGGCTCTCATTGGTAGCAAGCTCTTCCGCAGCCACCATACCGCACTGTAACCTTGCACCCCTTGTCTGACCTAGCGAGAGAACGACAAAACGATAGATTTTACTGCTTCTTGCGCTCCGCCGTGACCTTCGCGGGCGCTGCGGCGGGCGCAGGCTGCGCCACGGGCGTCTGCGCGTCCTTGAGCTGGTCGCGCAGGAGGGTCTCGTCCATGTACCACTCCGAGATCTGCACCGGCATTGCAACAACCTGCGCGTCAGCTGCGGAGCGCAGAATGGACGCCAACGATGCATAGGCGGGGAAAGCACGCACCTGCAGCACGACGATGCCGACGAGCAGGATCATCGCGAGCGTGTTGGCGGCGCACATGACCTGGACGTGCTCGACGCGCTGGCGCCAGTCCATCGGCGGGAGCGCCGCGAGCGCCTTTGCGTTGGCGCGCGCGCGGTCGCCCAGCGTGCCGCTGCTCCGGTCCGAGATCCACTTTTGCATGCGCGTGAAAAAGTCGTCGCCGGCAATGACGAGCGCCGATTTGTTGAACGGGTCCCTGCGGAGAACGGGGCGGAGTGAGCGCGAGCTTCGAACCGAGTCGGCGGGTCAAGTGGCGCACTTGGCGATGTGGCGCATCGAGGGGAGGGTGATGACAATGTAGAGCGACGTAGTGAGCATGAGCATGACTGCACGTGAGGGAGGCGTCAGCGAGAGTGGGCAAGAGGGGATGAGCGCAAGTTGACGGACTGAGGGAGGCGCCGGTAAAGTAGAACGCGGTCTCCGACTTGCGCGCCCACTTGGCGACGAGAGAGAGAAGCAGGACGAGCATCTGCAGGTCGCAACGCTGATCAGCATCATTGTGCAAGGAGGACCAACGCCATCCCGACGAGCGGGCGACTAAGGCCAGCGCCTCGTAGAACACAGCGCAACAGCGTACCACGATGTGCATGAACATCTTGACCGCCATGCCGCCGTTCCACCACGTCAGGTAGTAGTTCTCGACGGCCTCGATAGCGCCCTCGGACGGCAGGCCCTGGAGGCCATACAGGACAGTCGAGTCCCACAGCAAGCTGTAGCGCGACGAAGCGCGTCAGCTCGAGAGTACTGGCTGCACAGCCTGGGCGAACAACGGACCTCGTAAAGAGCGTGCCGAGGAGGAACGACGACGAGACGATTGCGGCGCTGATGAGGACAAGCGAGGTCAGGCCGTGCAAAGGAAGGGCTTGTACTGGGACGCACCTAGTCAAGAAGCCCATCTTGCACCTTCTCAGCCTGCGAAGAGCTTCAAAGAGGGCGAGCAGCGAGTGGGGGGAGAGCGAGACCTTGCGATTGCCCCTCTCCTCGCGGCAAACAACCTCGACAATGCTAATTGCGGCTAGACTGGGCTCGAGGACAATTTGCACAACACGGCACTGCTAGATACCTACAAGGGAGACAGACGCACGAATCAAAGCGAGTGGGGGGGTCAACAGATGCCAAACTTCCACTCTCCTCACCACACCTGCTCAAACCGGCTGTTGTACAGGTCGAGGCTCGTCGACCGACTCTGCTCTTCGACCCAGACTTCCGTCCATGTCGTGTTGCCGGGCGCGTCGTCTTCGACGAGCGCGGCGGACCAGTCTTTCGCCGGCTCGGGCGAGAGGAACGCGTCCATCTGGCGATACGACGCTGGCACATGCGGCTGCTCGAACGTCACCTCGTCCTTCTGCTGCTGCTGTTGACTGTACTCGTGCGGCGACAAGGACTCGGCGAGAACGTAGGCCGGGAGGCGCGCCTCACGCAGCGGGACGGGCGCGTGAAGCGGGACGGCGTCGCCGAGCGAGTGCACAACGGCCGCCTGTCCGGGCGGCAGCACAAACGACGAGGAGACCGAGTCGCCCGGCGACAACGCGGGCGTGTGCTGCTCGGACGGGCGCGCCTGCTGCAGGCCGTAAAGCGCACGGTGCGGCGCCGTCGCCGCAGCTGGGATGCTCAGCTGCTGCAGCGTCGGGACCTGCGGCGCCGAGCGCGACTGCGCAAAGGCCGGCCTCGGTCGGGCAAGCGGCTGCAGCGGCGGCTGCGGGAGGGCCTTCTGCACCGCGTGCGAGGCGTACATGCACGCGCAGTTCGCGTCGTGATGAGCGTCCACTTGCGCGGCGTACATGCTGTCCTCCATCGGCGGCGTGAGCGGGTACGTCGCCGTTGAGTAGCGCGTCTCCTGCGCATACGACGCAGCGGCGGGCGCGACCTGGAAGAAGTAGCCGTGGCCGGGCTCTTCGGCGGGCGTCTGCGCGGCGGGCGAGTGCGGGTACGCAGGGTCGAAGTACGATGTACGCCGCGGCGCGCTCCACGCGGGTGCCGTCAGGGGCTCGTGGACCGAAGTTGTGAGGCTGAGGCGCTCCGCGGCGTACGACAAGCCGCTTGGCGAGACGGCCGGATGTGAGGAAGTGGACGGCGGCGAGAGCCCCTCAACCTCGGGGTCGAAAGAGATGGTGCGGTTCCATCGGCGGCGTGTGCCGAGCCTCGGAGACGGCTCGTCGAGCTCGTCATTGTCCTTCTGCTCTTTGCGCAGCTTGGCGAGGCGCTTCTTCATCTTGACCTCGAGGTTCTCCTCGCTACGCGGTGTCGGCACCAGTCAGCCGGGAGTTTTCGCTAGACGAGTATCGTTTGAACGTACAGAGGGACGGGCTCATAACGACACGTGGGCTTGTGACCCTTGACGCACTGCGTGCAACTCGGCTGGGCTCCGTCGCACTGCGAAGTGGGGAGAGTCAGTCCCGAGCGAAGGGCTCTTCCGTGCGGAGCGAACGCACCCTGATCTTCCTGCGAGCCACAGAGTATGTCAGTGGGCTGTCGAGCCCTTTCAAAGTCGAGGAAAGCGGACGGACCTCTTGCGACAGGCGATGCAAGCCATGCCGACCCGCCTCGTCGCATCGCTGCGATGGTCCGAGTGCTCGCTATCGCCGAGAGAGCTCTTGTGCGACCGCTTGCGGCGCGGCGCCTTGCTCGGATAAGGGGCGTCGGCCATGGCGAGGGGAGCGAGAGCGGAGCGGAAGGACCGCGGTCGTTGAGGCCAAACCGAGGGACGAGGGCGCTCTGCTGCCACGGTACCGGGCAGAAAGCAAGTTATGAGTGTACGCAGGACTCTCGAGCAGCAACGAACAAGCAGGAGCGAGGCGCGAGAGGGAGAGGGCAGAGAAGCGCGAGGAACACCTTTCCGCTGCGCCTTCGATCGCCCTTCCACGCGAAAGGAGTTGCGACGAAGAGCTCTGGCGAACGAGACGCGCGTTGCTCCGCACCGTTTTGGCCTGTCTCGCCCGCTCGTGCGAAGGCACGTCGGAAACCCCACTCTCGCTTCTTTCGCTCGATCACGGCCTGGGCCTCGTCGTGACTCGTGAGTGCTCGAGGTGCCTCGTGCCCGCTCCGCAGCCGGCTTCGCAACTTGCCCTCTCTCCGTTCGCTCGAATTCACGCTCAACGCACTCTGCTCCTCGTCTGCCGACTCGCTCGTCTGAAGGCAGGTTGCTCGGGAACTGGACCAAGTGCTCCAACTGCGCCCGTTCTTCTCCGTCAGCACTCCGTCCCCTTTCGCACCAGCGTGATATTGACAGTTCCATGGTTATGTAGTTGCGACGAAGACGGCCCTGCCCCTGGCGGCGCGATTGCAGATCACGCTCATTCCTTTTCTTCCAGCTCCTTCTTTTGCGCTGCTGCTGCCCTGCGAGCGCACTTGGCCTCCCTGCAGATCTTCATGATTCATACTCTTGCCTGATTGGCGACGACCGAGCGCTCCGAGACTGGCTGAGTGCGGCCACCCGAGAGAACGCCTGTCGTTGCCCACGTCGAGCGAGATGCTTCCGAGCGCTCTCGGTCGCTCTATCGAGGTTGTTGCACGCACGCATGTCCCTCGCTCCGCCGACATTGCTCTTTGAGGCGGAGCAACCCCCGCGCTTCGGACACCGTTATCGCAAGTGCCAGTCTCCAGGAGAAGATCGCCGCAAAGGTTCCAGTCTCGTTCGGCAACCACTTCGAACTCCCACAGTCCCTGCAGCACCGCCTCGGGGACTAGAGAGGCACCTCCAGAGAAGTGGGACAACGGCGAAAGACCTGATCTTGCCCTCGCAGCTGATCGCCTGCACTGTGCTCTTCCTTGTCTGGGCAATCGCACGGCGGATCCAGAGTCGCGCCTCCCAAGCAGCCCCGCGCTCATACATGAAGAGACGAGAGAAGCGCGCGTGACTGCCGGAGCCAGGCCGTCGTGGAAACGTGCGCTGATCGCGACTCCGTGGAAACGGTCTGTCTCGCGACGCGGCTCTAATTCTCCTCTACGCCAGGGCGCACTCGTGTAAGCAGGAAAGCCCGAGATTCCTTGGTCGTGCTGCACCAGGTTCGAGCACGAACGAGCAGCGCAGCACCGGCGCAACGAGGCGGACGACAGAGGACGCAAGCGCGGCCCTTGCTGTACATTGCGCTGCGCCGTGTCGCAAATCCCAGACATCCACACAGCAAAACAGGAAACTCGAGATAGTCCAGAAACGCGACAAAGAAGGCGAACAATCCGATAAGACAGCGCGGCCAGCCCAGGAAAGACGAAAGAGGCGCTGCGGGACATTCGAGGAGTTTTCTGACTCCTCACTGCGACGAGACGCCACAACATCAGACGCTCGTCTCGCAAATCGTCTCGAAGAGAGACGTACCTGCGGGACCTCCTGCCGCCAGCAAGATGCGCCGCGCGCGCACATGTCACGGCGCCGTCTTTGGCCGCCCTTCGGCCGGCGACGACCTTCCCGCCGCGGCCGCAGCCGCAGCCGCAGCCGAGAGCACGAGCGATGCCGGGTCGATGCCCGTCACGAGGAGGTCGAAGAGCGGCGAGTGCGGCTCGTAGGCCGTCGGGGCTGGATGGGGCGTGGGTCCGGGCGAGTGCGTCGAAGCGGGAGGGGGCGCGGCAAGGGCGCGGAGGGTGAACGGATGTGCGTACGAGCTGCTGCTGCTGCTGCTGCTGGGCGAGGCGGAGGGGAACGAGTAGGACGGCTGGCTTGCCGAGGGAGGGGAGGGGCCCGGCGAGAACGAGAGCTGCGCGGGAATGACGATGGACGGGTACGACGGCCCGAGCGCGGGAGACGTCGGGGCGTCCTGCTGAACGAGGGACGCGGGCGGGGGCGGGAACGGGCGCGGCGCGATGGACGAGTGGCGCGAGTAGGCGCTCGCGGCGTCGCTGGAACCTCCCGAGCGGAACGACAGGTAGCCCGACGAGGAGGCGGCCATGCTCGAGGCGGACGAGTGAATCGGGTAGTCCAGGTAGTCAACGAAGGAAGACGAGAGGGACCCGCGCCTGTCGAACGACATCACGGAGGGCGAAGTGAGCGCGGAAGCGTCGCCGTCAGCGTCGATCTCCATCTTGCCCACGGCAGTGACGAGAGGGCCAGGCTCGTCGCGCGCCTCGTGATCATCCTCGGCCGTGTCATCCTCTGTCCCGCCGAGCTCGCGAA
The DNA here is from genome assembly GCA_036244875.1 of Rhodotorula paludigena. Classification (NCBI taxonomy): domain Eukaryota; kingdom Fungi; phylum Basidiomycota; class Microbotryomycetes; order Sporidiobolales; family Sporidiobolaceae; genus Rhodotorula; species Rhodotorula paludigena. The sequence goes on from BQKY01000010.1 coordinate 1,020,531, forward strand.
CGCGCAGCTTGAGGCGGTCGACGAGGCAATTGAGCCGGCGAATCTCGCGCTCCTTCTCCTCGAGTGTCGCTTCTTCCTCCGAGCGGCTGCGGTCAGAGGCGGTTCAGCATCAGAATGCTTCAACGTCCGCCAGATACGCGGGAGAGGACGCACGACGGCGCGTTTCCTGCCGCCCAGATGCACGGGATGCCTCTTGCCTTGCATTTGCTGCAATTCTTCGTGCGCGAGCAGCGCAGCTTGCGTGCGCGGCACTGCGAAAGAATCAAGGAGGGTCAGCTTGGCGTATTGGCGAGAGGGGAATCTGACGCGACGCACGCCCTCGCACGACACGGCCCGACTGGGCGCAAAGACGCCGACATCGCTCCTGCTCGACCTGCTCCCCGACGCACTCGACGCGCTCGACGCGACGGACGACCTGCGACCTGTCGACGGCGGGACCGGGACGGGGAAGGCGTTCCAGAGAGCCGAGGCGCGCGCGAGCGGGCCGCGAAAGGTGTTTGTGCGCTGCTCTGACGAGCTGGGCATCTTTGTCGCGACGGGGTGTAAAGATAAGGCGGCGAGGCGAGGCGCGACGAGGGCGAACAAGGGCGACGAACGAGCAAACAAGGCGAAAGAGGAGACAGAATCGAGAACAGCAATGTGCGAGTCCAGCGCCCCTGGCACTGTCCTTCCCGCTGAACCTCAGAGCAAAATGCACAAACCGAGAAGAAAAGAGCGAAGGACGGAAAGAAAGACGAGGGGCGGACGCGAAGGTGCTCGGAGGATTTGCACGCGCCGCCGAACAAGCTGGGGAAGGGTCGAGACAACGTTGGCGGGCCTGTGCGGCGCGCGGAACGTCCGTCTGGGGAAGACGGGTCACGGGAGCCGAGGCGGTCCTCGGAACATGGGAACGAGCCTCCGTTCGTCAGGAGAGGGGGTTCGAGCGGAACGAGGGTCTGGCGGCGATGCAAAAGCTAGCTACAAGTTCTGCACGAAAGAAGCGGGTCAGCTTGCGACTGTCGAGAAAGGGACCATGCACGCACGATTAGATAATTAGGGGAAGTTGCGAAGGCTATGCACAGAGAGTAGCGGCGGAGCGAGTCTATCGCTGCTCTTCATCCAGTCGCATCAGCGCTGGGGAGACATCCTCGGTTGTGCTGCGCCGCGCCGGATAGGCCGGCGGCCTATCGATAGCGCGCAGCGTATCGAGAGACTGCTCGGTGAAGTCGAGCGTGCCGAGGTTGAACGTCCCGGCACGGACGACGCCCGCCGGTCCGTCCGTGAGGGCAACGTCGTCGGCATCGAGGACCTTGTCACCCTCCGCGCGCACCTCTGCCGCGATGCGTTGCTTGCGCTGTCTTCGCCGGTACCACAGGAACGCGAAAAGGAGGGCGAGGGCGGCAAGAGCACCGAGAATGCCGCCGACAATTGCGCCGACATTCGTACTCGAGTCTTGCTGTGTATAGTCGGTTTTCCTGCAGAACAAGTGTTGAGCCACTCGAATTCATCGTGCGGTCAGATCGACTGACGCACGGGCAGGTTGTTACTTCTCCCGCCTGCACCACCCGGAACTGCGAGTAGGCAGATTTCCCAGTCCCGTCGGTGAGCGCAAAGGTCTGCGGGGCGTTCCGAGTCAGCGCGATTCAAGCAGGAGAGGCAGAAGAGACTGACGATGTTTGCGCCCTCGTTGAAGCTGTGTGAAGGAGGACAACGATGAGCGAGGTCTCGTGAGCGGAAGGCGAGGATGCGACGCACTCTACGCGCCACTCATAGACGCCCGCCCGACGCAGCAGCGGCAGCGACTCGAGCGATGTGCCGTTCGAGTCTCCAGTAGCAATTACGTCGAGCTGGTACGGCGGCTGGCCTTGACCCTGTCGAGCAAGGTGTGAGTGCGCGGAACGGAAGGCCAAGGGGAGCGCAGAGATCGGGCGCACGTAGACGAGGTAGGCCGACTCGCAGCAGGTGAGGGGCGGTGCGACGACGAAGGGGTCGTACACGGGCGCGCTCATGGCGGCTGCGGGAGGCGGTGCAGACGAAGATGAAGCGATCGAGGGAAGAGTGGAGGAGCGGCGAGGTGAGGTGGGGAGCCGCGACAGAGCGGGGCGAGGCAGCAGTGGTGCAAGCACGGCAGTCAGACGCAGCAAGCAGACACTCTCCGGTCCAGCACACTGCAACTCGCTCGGCGGCGAGAGCGAGAGCAGGAACGGGCAGAATGGCTTGCCGTGGTCCAACTCGCTGCACTTTGCCGACGACAGCTCGAGTGGCCCAGAGCAGCGCACAGGCAGGACCATGGTGAGCCCACTCGCACCGCCGACTCTCGCCTGCGCTCACCCGTCGCCCTCGCAGCTGCGCGACTCGTTCTTGTCGCGCACCTTCATCCGCCTCTGCATCGCCAGTCTCGATGCGGTCGCGCCCCTGAGCCTGCTCTGCGTCCTTGCAGCCGTCCTGTGCTACCCGGCGCCGCCGGCTGTCGTCTTCACCACCTCGCTCCCGCCCGACTCGGCCGCCGACTTGCTCCTCCGCTTCCGCACCCCCTTGCGCGCCCTCACCGCCTGGTGCGCAGCCGAGGTCGCCTGGTGGCTCCTCTCCAAAGCGTCCAAGCTCGCCCTCGACCGCCGCTGGTGGGGCCACCGCGCCGCGCGTGACGAGATCACCAGCGAAGAGCGATGGCGCCTGTGGAGGAGCATGGTCGAATCGACGCGGGACCCGTGGGACTGGATGGGCGGAGCCTTCCTCCCGCGCACAATAAATTCAGCACCGCGGGGCGCCGAAGACCCGGCCCTCAAGAAGGTCCGCATCGAGCAGGTCGGGCGGACCAACGTTGAAGAAGTACGGAACGGCCTTCTCTATCTCGCCTGCCTGCGCACCAGGCTCACCTGTGCTATCCTACAGTTCATCGCCCACTTCATGTTCAATGCGCGACTGCGTGACCTGCAACCCAAGTCGCTCGACCGCGCCGAACTGCACTCGATGATCCTCCTCCTCGAAGCGCAAATCACCCTCTCGCGCCCGGGGGCCCCGCCGTTCCACTTCCTCCGCGGCCGTTCGCCCCACCGTGTCTTCCAGCTCTCGGACGAACCCCTCAGCATCGGGCATCACCCGCTCGTCTTCTATGCTGCGATCGCGGGCATCTCGCAGATCAGCAACTTCGCCCTTTTCGCGGCTGGCTTCCGCTACTATGGCGCAACGACGTCTGTGCGTTCGGACTTGTCCGGCTTTGTTGACTGGCCACTGACCGCGGTTCTGACCCGGCCTTCGCAGTGGCCCTTCCCTCCCTTCTTCATGCGCTCGTCGCGCCGCTCGCTCGAGCGCCTCCTCGACCCGCTCGAAGCCTCGCGCATGGGCTCACCTCTCCTCGCGAGCCGCGTCGGGTACTGGATGAAGCCCGCGAGTGCGCGCGCGCAAGAGGACGACGCCAAGCCGCTCGTGTTTGCGCACGGCATCAGCGGCACGTTCGTCACCGTGCCGTTCCTCCTCGCGCTCGCGGCGACGACCGGACGCGCCGTCTTCCTCCCCGAGCTGCCGTACATCTCGCTTCGCCTCTCGCCGCCGTCGGCCATCCTCACCCGCTTGGAGTATGTCGCCGCCGTGCGCCGCATGCTGTGGGCGCACGGTTTCGGGCTCACGAGCCTCGAGGCGGACGAGGACGACGAGGACTACGACGAGAAGGTCGAAGACGAGGAGTGGCGGAGGGCAAAGGCCATCGTGGTCGCGCACAGCTTTGGGTCGGGCGCGGCGGCGTGGCTGTTGCGGGATGCGGTGCGTGCCGCCCTCCTTCTGCTCGCATTCTGGCCCTCACTGACGTTTGCTCTCTAGCCCGACATTGTCGCTGGCACGGTCCTGATCGACCCGATGTCGTTCCTCCTCTTTGGCTCCGACACGTCGCGCAACTTCTTCCGCTCAAAGTGCCGCACCGCGGGCGAGCGCTTCTTCGTCAGTCGCGTGTCGCGTAGCAGTCTTTTTTCGAGAACGTTAGGCTAACTCCGTGGTGATCTGCAGCGCTACTTCGCCGTCGAGCGCGGCATCAACCACTTCCTCTCGCGCCACCTCCGCTGGTCCGACTCGGTCCTCTTTGCCCCCTCTCCTCCTGCGCCCCTTCCCCCGCTCGTCGTCGACGCCCTTGTGCCCAAGTGCGCAAAGGAGCCGCTAGAGCCGCCGTTCGACGTGCCGTTCTACGCGCCTTGGGTGACACCGCTGCCACATGGCCCTGTCGTGCGCTCTCTTCCTCGTTATGCCGTGCTTGCCAACGGTACTGACGTCTTTCATGCCTACAGCCCTCGGTTGTCTTCCTCTCGGAGAACGACTGCATCCTCCCGGTCCGCAAGATGCGTGCCTACCTCGAAGCCGCGGGCTTTTCGACCGGCGCCGCACCTCCTGCTTCTGCGCCCGCGCCGCCAAGCGAGAACGGCAAGCTCATCGAGCACAAGGTGGAAGGCGCACAGGAGGAAGAGCCCGATGTCGAGGCGGCCAGCGAGAACGGCTCGCCCGCATCGTCTGCGCCGTCGTCTCCCTCGCCTTCTCGTGCGCCTTGTTCCGCGCTCGTGCCATCCACCACTTCTTCCACCCTCGCCGCCACCGCCTCGACAGCAACCTCGGGCTTCCCCTCGCTGCACATCATGCCCCGCTTCGAGCACGGCGCGATCCTCAGCCCCGCGCTCCTCGTCTTCTCGTCCGGGCGCGAGTGGGTGCGCCGCGTCGCGCGGGCGATAGACGAGATTGAAAAGGCTGCGGAGCGGTGGGAGCGGATGGAGGTTTGAGCGCACACGAGGGGTTGTACGATAGAGAGCTAGAGAGCCGCTTGGGGGTGTAGAGACTTGCATCAAAAACGGGCTGTAGAGAAGCCTTTCACACACTCTCTCGCATCAGCAAGGTGGGTGAGAGGACGCATAAGAAGACAACAAGTTGCATGACGAGAGAGATCGGGAGCAGCTCAGAACGAGTGCGACGGAAACGCGCCTTCGATGCCAAACTTGGGCACCTTGAGCACGGCGTCGCTCCCATACCCCTGCAGCGTAAAGATGTCCAAGCTCCCGTCAAAGTACGCCGCATACATCTTTGCGAGCGGGAGCCCGATCCCGGACCGGACCTGCGCGTCCATGAGCTCGCGCTCGTCGCCCGCGTCGCCCAGCCGCTGGTGCCGCGAGATCTGCTCCTCGACCGTGCCCGTCAGCTCGCCGACCGACCGCAGCGCCATGATGCCCGTCGCCGCGCCGCTCGGGTCGGCCGCCTCCTCGCCGGGCGAGCTCGCCGGCGGCGCTTCGAGCGCTGCGGCGGGCGAGGGCGCCGACGCAGCGAGGGCGGCGGCGGCGGCAGTCGCAGCCTGGTGCTGGTAGTGTCTCCGCATGTGGCTGAAGGAAAAGATGTCGAGGCGCTGCGCCGACAGCGGCGCCGCGAGCGTGTTGGTCGACAGGAGCGGGCTGAACGCGACGTCTGCCGGGTCGGGCGGGAGGCCGCCGTAGGGAGGGATGCCGCCGCCCTGGTCCGAGACGCGGATGACGAGATCTCGCGCGCTGTGCACGAGCGTGACGAGCGTCGGGTGGTCCTTTGCAGCTGCGCCGTGCGCCGACACAGTCGCGTACGCCGCATTCTTGATCAGCTCAAACAGCATGAACCTGCACACGGACATCGATCGTGAGCTAGCAAGTCAACCGTCGGAACGAAGAGCACGCACTCGAGGTGTTCCGAGATGTAGGCGAAGGTGTGATCGACGTCTCCCTCGAGCACGATGGGCACCTCTCCCGCAGGACCCCCAAGCGCCCTAATCAGCTCGGCGCATCGGCGCACCATGTCGGCCGCGTTGAGGCGCGTGTCGACGATCCCGACGTAGCGCTCCTCCTCGCCGTCGTCGGCCGCGCGCTGCTTGCCCTTGCCCTTGTCCTGCCGCTCGCGGAACTGCTGCGTGAGCGCAATGTGCTGCTCGGTGATGACGCGGCGGGAGATGCGCGAGCGGAGCATCCGCAGCATAATGCGGTCGAGGGCGGTGGCGGGGAGGTGGACGGGCGAGGTTTCGGAGACGCTGGACGGGCCGCAGAATCGTCAGCACTACTGCATCGTGTCAGTCAGAGGGTATCTACGTACCCGATGGCGAGTTCAGGGATGATGACTCGGTGCTTGTGCAGCGTGCTCGTCATGAACTGGCAGAATCGGTCGTTGCCGTCGAGGTCTGCGATGTGCGGGAACTTGCGGATCTCCTCGAAAGCCTCAAGGTAGAGATCGTACACGTGCTGCATTCGTGGATGCGACGCGACAGCGTACGGCAATTCCTGTGGATGCAGCAAGATGAGCGAATTAGAAGCGGGTACACATTAGCACCGGGCAAAGAGATCCTGCCGCCTTACCTGCAGGTCTCGCAGACGATGACTCAGGCGTGTCGGCAGCTCGGTGCGAAGCTGGAGACAGCAGCGAGTCAGCTACAGAACGACGGTCCCAAGCGCGAGGTGGGGGGACGCACAAAGTTGCCGCCCTTGATGAGCTTCTCGGCCTCCTCCTTCTCGCCCTTGTTGCGCCCGGCGTTGCCGAAGTTGATCATGTGCTTAAGACTGATGGGGGTCGACGATTTCTGGGCATACTGCTCGATGATGCGGTTGAGGAAGAAGGCCGGGACCTGCGACTTTCGCGGCATGGCCTGCATGATGGGCGGGAGGGTGCGCTGGAGAAGGCAAACACTCGTGTCAGCGCGCTAACGGCCAGAACAGCTACGCAGCGAGTACGCACGAGTTGATGAGGGCAATCGGGAGTCAAGGCGAGCGATGCGGGGAGCACAAGAGCGAGACGAGAGCGGGACGAGCTGCGGTTCCTCCAGTAGCTTGCTAGCCGGGTCCTGTGAGCAGTTCAGCTCTGTCCTGCCCGTTCAGCGCGAGTTGCAGCAGAGAGCGAGATTGGCAAGAGCGGAACCACGGCCGCCGCGACTCTGCCCTCGTCTGCACCGTTGCTCGCCGAGTGAGCAGCCGGGGTTGCGCTGCAGCAGCTCGTACACTCTGCTCGAAGCTTCCACAGCTGCTGCGCCGCCGGTCGCAGCTCTTGTCGTCGCTTTCCCGTCCTCATCGCTCGCTTCGCCTGATCAACCTCGCAACTCGCTCACAGCAGCTCGAGCCGGTGCGTGCAGAGCTCGCAGCGCTCGAGGCGACCTATCCACGAAGGCACAGTCCACAGGCCGTCCCTTTGCGCCGCCATGACCGGCTCGCCCTCGACCCTCCTCGCGCGCTGGCCCTCTGCCAACCCGCAGGCCGCCATCCCTGTCCTCGGCCGCGCCCTGACGACCTCGCGCCCGGGCCTCTCGACCGGCCGACGCGCAGTCCAGATCCGCCCGCTCCGCCTTCCCGCGAGCGAGGCGCACGGCAAGGAGGGGCGCAACATGTATGTTGCGCGCGCGCTCGACGGGCAGAGCGAGAAGGTCGAGGTCTTTGTCGAGAACCCGGCGGCCCCGCTCAGGAGCGCGGGCCAGGGGCGGGACAGGAAAGGGAAGGGCAAGGCCGTCGAGGGCGAGAAGGATGGCGACGACGACGACCTAATGATCGTTGAGGCGGACGAAACAGAGCAGGAGGAGGGCGGCGCGCTCGGCCCATCGAGGTGGACACACTGCTCTGTCGGCGTCCCTCCAGGAATGGCCGGCATGGCACCCGGAGGGCTGTACGACACGTTCATCCAGCGTGCGCTGTTCGCCCCGCCGCAGCCAGGAGGACAGCCCCCGCAGCGGGACCAGTCGTACTGGCAACCGCGTGCGCAGGCTGTTTCCATCGAGGGGTACTCGTTCATCGTCGGCGCACAGGCCGGCGCACAGTCGGCAGAATGGGAGGTCAAGGTGGGGAGCGTTGGATTGAAGGGCGGTACTGCGAGCGGGACCACCAAGGGCTGCATCATCGAAGTGCGCGCTCGTCCTGCTCCCTTTCTCCGGTCAGGAGGTTTCTGATCATGATGCGCCTCCCCAGGTCACCTACCTTCCCGTCCCTTACCTCCCCGCCAACTCGACTTTCGTCAAGGACTTTCTCCTCTCGCTCTTCCCGCCGCAAGCAGTGCGAAACGGCGAGATCGAGATTCTCGACCTCCCGGAGGAGCTCTTCATCGGCGCGGGACTGCTCGACCCGCCGGATGCGGACAAGGACGAGGAGGAGGGCGAGTGGGCGTGGCGGGACAAGCACACGACGTTTGCGTGCGTCGACTGCGGCGTCGTGATCGCGACCTTGTGCTGACTCAAGACTCGTTGCAGCTATGTGCACCAGTTCAAGAAGGAGGGATTGCTTTAGCGCTCGCGGTCGGAACCCTGTCGGTCGTCGATCCAGCGTGAAAGGACTCGAGCCGGACCCGCGTGTTGTTGTAGCAGTAGTAAAGCATACACAGACCTGCTCCGATCACGCGTTAAGGCAAGTGCGCGAGTGTGAGAGCTTCATCAGTTGGCGCAGCCCCTTTCGCTCTCGCCTCGTCGCCATGTCGCAGCAAGCGGCGTACTTGCTGCGCGAGTTCCTGCTCGCGACGCAGTGGAACACGTGGGACAACCACTATGGCTCGTTCACGCACCCGTCGCGGCAGCTGCTCGACTTTGCGATTCCGCCGGGGCTGCACTTTACGGCGGGCTCGCACCCGACGCCGAGCTTCTCGCCGGGCTTGACGCTCTCGTCGCTCGTGCCCGAGAGCGGAGCACACGTGCCCTACCCGCCCTCGACCGCGCCCGTCCTCGGGCCGCCCGCGACCCCGCTCCTCGCCGGCCAGCTCTCGTACCTGTTCAGCTCGGCGCCCATCGCCGCGACGAGCTCGAAACGCGCTGCAGAGGGTCTGGAACGCATACGCTTTAAGGACGTGGTGCAGAGCTTTCCGCTCGGGAGCGTGCCCGTCGCGCCGGAGCTCAGGGAGGATGCGCTGCCGACTTGGAAGGGAGGACTGCGCATAGATACGGCCGGTGAGTCCTTCTCTTCATGCACGCCGGTCTATTGGACTGATCAGGAAGCGGTCCCATGCAGACTACCTTCTCTACGGCCGGCTGTATGCCCCGTCCCCTCGACTCGATGCTCTCTACGTCCAGCGTCTCACGCCCACCCTGCAAGGACTCGTCTCTCTCGTCACCGTTCCCTCACCCGCTCCTCCGCCGACGCTGACTTGGGAGTCGACCGACCCGACGACCGGCCTTTCCGCCTCGTCGACCGCGACCGCCGCGGCGCCGGTCGCGACGAGCGGCCCGCTCTCGCGCCTGAGCGAGCTCGAGCTCAAGCTCCAGCAGGACACGGGGCGCTGGAGCGCCGAGTACAGCTACGCGGTCGGCGACGGCATGTGGGGGGTCAAGGGCCTGTGGAACTTTGGGCGCCGCGCCGGGTTCGGCGACCCGAACCCGGCCGCGACTGCGACCGAGCAGCGCGAGCGCGTCGTCGACGAGGAGGAGGACGAGATGCCCAACGGACTCAAGGGGCGCTGGTCCGCCGGGGGCGAGATCTACTTCTCGGCGCAGGAGCGCTCGGCGGGCGTCTCGACCGGCGTGCGCTTCGTCACGATCCCCGAGTCGGCCGGCGGGCCGCAGCAGGTCCCGACCTACATCACGGCGACGCTCAACCCGATCATGGGTCAGCTGTCAACCGCGTACGCCGTGCAGGTCGGGAGGGACGCGAGCCTCGCGAGCAGGTTCGACTTCAACATGTACTCGTACGACGCCGACTTGACCGTCGGGGGAGAGTGGTTCCATCGGCGGAACCCGGCGAAAGACAAGGCGCGGCTCACGGAGGCGGACGAGGAGGGCAGGCCGAGCGCGGCGACTTCTTTCGATGCATTTGGCCGAGGCGCAGACGACGAAGACATGAAGCGGCGGAGACGGAACAACGACGCCGAGGACGAGGTGCTGAGCGTGCTCAAAGTGCGAGCATCGACCAACACCGTGCGTCCTTTCGTCCTTTCCTCGCTCAGGCCTGCAGCGCTCACCTCGCCTCTCATGAGCAGGATGTTGCCCTTCTCTGGGAAGGCCGCCTCGGCGACTTCCTCGTCTCGGCAGGGCTCGTCGCCGATCTGCGGCGCGCGACGCAGAGCCGCGGTCGCATTAGCCCGATCCGCAGCGTCGGGCTCTCCGTCTCCTACTGGGCTTGAGGCTACGCAGGCTGAGCAGATACCCCTTTGTGTCGATACCCCTGATTCTCTTATTGCAATTCTAGACAGACTACTCGATTTCGCGCGACAGCACCTGCCGTGGCCGTCGCGTTCGTTTTTCGCTCAAAGCTTCTCATCCGCCTCGGGCCCGTCGATCACGGCCTTGATAAGAGGCTTGCCGTCCTGTCCGACGCCCTTGTGGTTCGCCTCGAACGCCTTGACCGCATCGCGGAAGGTGTAGCTGCGGCAAGAACACCCGTACAGGTCAGTTGCAAGAAGCGTGTGCAAGACAGACAAAGCCACGCACCGGTGCGAGATGAGTGCCTTGAGGTTGACGGCTCCGCGAGCGACAAGGTCCATCGACAGACGGTATGCTCCGGGACCGTAGCTGTGCAAGCAAAAGGGGTGAGCGAGACGGGCCGACCGTGCAGGCGCGCCGAACCGAGGCACCGGAAGCTGCCCTTGATGGTCAGCTCGTGTGTGACGACCGTCTGGTAGTCGAGAGTGATGTTGGGCTTGCCGTGGCCAACCTGCGTGCGTACTCATGAGTACGAAGCGCAATAAAGCGGAACCTGGAAGGGGAGCGAACCTGGACCATCGTACCGCCGTGCCCGAGCAAGTAGATTGCAGTCTGAATACAGACCTCGGCACTGCGTCGGTTCGAGGCGTCAGCTTCGCGCCAACTCTGTGAGCGAAAGAGACACACCCAGAACAATCGACAATCAGGTCCACCGCGTTCGGCCCACGCTCTTCGAACTCGAAGCGCTCGCGAATCTCTTTCGCGTTCCTGCGCGGATAGTCCTCGCGCGCCTCGCCCTCGTTCGGCTTTGAAGGAAGGTAGTAGTCGTGCACAAGGTTGTTCTCCTTGGCAAACTGAAGGCGTGGCTCCTGGATGTCTGGGAGTCTTTGAACGTTAGCAAGGCAGCTTGAATGCTTGCGAATAGTCTGACGCACCGACAATGACAACCTTCCGTGCACCGAGACCCTTTGCCACAGCCGCGGTGAGCAGGCCGACGGGACCGGCACCGAAAACCACAACATTCGCCGCAAGCTTCATCTGGCCAATCTTGTGCACAGCGTGCACTCCGACCGACATCGGCTCGAGCTGCGGAAGCAGACAGGCATGTCAGGAGGACTCGCGTGTTTGGGGCACAATGCGAAAGTGACTCACGAGAGCGCCTTCTTCCAGCGTCATGTTGTCAGGCAGCTTGTAGCACCTGGCTCAGAAACTCGGTGAGCTACTGCACGACCGTGAGAGAGCTCGAAAGGGTACGCACAGGTCCGCCGGCAACGTGTAGTAGTGCGCGAGTGTCCCGTCGAAGGGCGGCGTTGCGGCAAATTTCATCTCCGGGCAGCGCTACAGCAGCACAGAGTCAGTGCCTGTCAAGATCTCATCATTTAGACTGCAGGAGACGCGTACCTGGTAGTGTCCGGCCTTGCAGTCGGGGCACATGCGGCACGATTCGCCCGGTTCGAGCGCCACGCGGTCACCGGGCTTGATGTTCGTAACGTTGCGGCCGACTGTTCAAACCTTCGCATAAGCTGGTGAGGCCGGTGAGTCGGTGAAGATCTCGGAGCTCACCCTTGACAACGACCGCGGCCGTCTCGTGCCCGAGGACCATAGGCTGCTCGACGATGAAGTCGCCTACACGGCCTTCCTTGTAGTAGTGGACATCGGACCCGCAAAGCGTGACCTTTTTCGGCGCAACGATAGCACTTTGAAGAAGGAACGGCGGCGGCGGTAATTGTCGAGGTGGGCGGCAAGAAGGGAAGGAGCGAAGATAGCGGTGTTCAGCAGCGCTGCGTGAGTTGTACTAGCCCACCAACGGGTGCAAGCGCCTCGCCAGCCCCTCCGGTAGGAGACTCACTCGTTGTCGCTGCATTCTGTCGGCACCGGGCGGTCTTCGTAGCGAACATCGTCAATGCCATGCAGGACCTGTCGGGCATTTTGAGCGGCGGGTCAGTGTACCTCCAGGCCCGGCAGAGCCGGTGGTCCCCGCGCTGGAGCTGGAATGAGCGAAGACTGACGAAGGAGACGTTGCTGTCGCCGGTGGGGAGACGAACGTCGTCCGTGGCAGCAGAGAGACCGGAAGCGCTCATGCCTGTGATATAGCAGCTTGCAGAAGTGCAATTGTAGCGAGCAGAGCAGAAGGAGCGACGACAAAAGCTCGCCCACGCTTGAGCCCCACTCTCGACGTACCGGGTCGGCGACGCCGTCTCGCGCATTCCTCAGCCTGTGAGGGCACTCAGGTGGCGCGCAAGAAGTGGTACAGACTCGCACACCTCTCCGTGAGGCGAACAAAATATGCCGGCGACTGACGAAGCTCATTCGAGCTGCACGGTGCTTTACCATGGGGTCTGCAAAGCTGCCGCGACTAGCGAATGGGTTGTCTGCGACTGTTGACGATGCTAGGGGAGCGGCTAGACAGCTCTTTGAAGCACCCTGCCGTTGTGGCTTGCGCAAAGGCTCCTGCTTCCCTTCCGCGCGGCATCGGCTCGCAAGTATGCTATGCCGTCCCACTTGCGTCGATGGTGGCCGTACTGCCTTCCTTCAGCCAGCGAGTCGCACAAGTACCGCGACGGATTCAAGGGCTGGACAGCGATACGAGATGGTCCAGCGCCGTCGCCGATGACTGGAGGAGCGGTGTGTGAGAAAAGGCGAGCGGTTACGGCATGGAATGCGAGACGAAGGCTATGAACATGAGTGAGGTAGTAGCTACAGCACAGATGGACAGGTTGGGAGGAAGAAGCAAGCGAGACACAAAGCCGACTCCGGTTACGAGCCCTCGGTGGCGACCGTCTCCTCCTTTTTGCCGCGGCCGGTGAGCTTGCGGAGGCGGTCCTTGGCACCATCCTTCGCCCAGACGGCCGTACGGACCGAGCGGAACTGCAGTTTGCCGCGATGGCTGCGAGAGCAGGGACAGTTCAGTCGCAGGAAAGAGCAGGAATGCACGAGAAGGGGCGCACCGCGACTCGAGAGCCTTCTTGTGCGCGCGGTCGATCGCCTTCTGCTCGTCCTTGTCAATGACCCCGTCGTCGTTGGCGTGCGAGTTCTCCAGCGACTGCTTGGCCTGGCCCTCCTGCAGAAGTTGACGTGCTCGGTCAACAGTCGTGAGAGGAGAGCGAGAACATGAGGGCAGCACGTACAACGAGATCGTAGGCTTCGTACTCGTGACGAGCAGTCTGGGTGATGGCGTACCTGCGGTGGAACGGTCAGTACCCGAGCGGGCACGGAGGTGAGGCTCGAAAGACGCACTTTTCGTGGTCGGCATCAAGTCCAGAGTCAAGCACGATGGTGGTCGTGAGCCAGCCGACAATCTCGTAATCGTGGGTCTTCTGGGTCTGGTCGTTGATGTAGCACGCGCGGAGACCGCTCGACTTGGGCACGATAACCGGGATGCGGATCTCCTTCGGCTCGTCGTCGACGCACTCCGAGAGCCAGTATTCGGCGAACGCATCCATCTTGCTTCCGAGCGGGCCGATCTTGAGCGCCGAGCCGCCGTAGTCGAAGTAGATCGCCGACGAGTAGCGGTCATACGTCGGGAGGCGGATGTCCTCGTCAACGTCCCACTCGATGGCGCCGTCGCCCGTCCGGTTGGCCACACGCGCGGGCATCTTCTGCTTCGCCTCGCTCGTCGAGATGACCAGCTTCTTCTCGGCCCACTCGAAGCTCGCGCCCTCGACCGGTTCGACACGGATCGGCGCCGTAATGCAAACCGTGCCCGTTTCCCAGCCCGAGAGCTCCTTCGGGAGCGACAGCTTGACCGACTTGAACAGAACGGAAATGCTAGCCTTGCCGAAGCCGACACCGTCGCGGAGACTCCAGGTGCGCGTGACCTGCGAGAGAAGCGGTCAGCGAGGTGATTCTGAAGTGAGCCACAAGATCAATTTGCGCACCTGCGAGGAGTGGGCGAACACCTCCTGAAGCGGGAGGTTGATGACACCGAGAATGGGGTCATGCTCGCGAAGACGCGAGTCGCGAATGACGACCCTGAGCGAGGTCTTGGTGAAGTCGCGCACGAAGGTCTCGGTACCGGCCTCGAAGAAGGGCATCGTGCTGTACTGCTTGACGCGGGTCCTGCAAGGCGTAGCACCGAACGGTCAGTCTACAGGAACGCCGAAATGGTCGAGTGATGGCCAAGTCGTCGAAGGCGGGTATGCCCGTTCGAGCACCGGAGACGCTGTAGAAAACAGGTAGAAGAGCACCACGCACTTGTACAGGAGATCGTCGTTGACGACGATTTCGGCGTAGGCGGACGGGAGTGAGCCGTCCTGCTCCGAGGGCTCGTCGGTGTCCTGACCCGCCTGGCCTTCGCGGTTCTTGCCCTTGGCGCCACCGAGGTTCTGGCGCTCGAGGTTGTTGATGTGGTGGACGATGACCGAGAGGATGCCGGACGGGTACTGCGGGTCGGGCGGCGTGCGCGCGACGTCGGCTTCCTCGGGCGTGTCCTGCTTGTTCTCCTCGAGCTTGAGTTGCGGGTGGTCCTGGAGCTCCTTCGGGAGCGTGTGGTCAATGCCGGGCTTCTGCAAAGCGCTCGCATGTGTACGTGTCAGCAAGCGGTGCCACATGACGAGAACGAGCGGGAAGCCAGCGCACCTTCTTGAGCGCGGGGTTGAGCGAGCACTTCTCGTAGTAGGCAACCGACCAGGTGATGGTCCCAGACATCTCGTCGTGGTCCTCAAAGCCCATGAGCCCGTCGGTCCGGTGGTGCATCTCGTTCGGCTTGAGCATGAGATCGGTGATGGGCACCTGAACGCGACCGACGAGGTCGTCCGCAGTCAAGGCGTCCGAGTCCCACAGCTGGATCGAGAGCTTCTCGCCGGCGCGCACTTCGTCGTCCGAGACGAGGAGGAAGCACGTCTGCTCCCAGACGGGGTTGAGGTCTTCATGAACGATGCGGGTGCTGAAGAGCGGCTTTCCGAATTTCGAATAGGCAACAACGACGTATGGATCGCTCGAGCCGTTGTCGTCTTGAGCGGAGAGGCCCGTGGCGTGGTGGATCGTGATCATGAAGACGCCGAGAGCCTTCGTGTCGCGCTTGACGCCGTCACCGGACAGCATTTGGGCCTGCGAGGAGATCGGGCACGTCAGTCGGGATCTCGAAGAGGGGCCAAATGCCAGAGCGCAATCCCGCGCGTTTCGACCGCCCCAACAAAGCCGAGGCCCGGCCAAAAAGGTCGTAGCTCGCCGCTTGTGCGCCGCTTCAGTCCAGAGACTCGAACCTACAATGTTCATGGTCATAGACTTGGGAGCACACTGTGGAAGCGGAAGGCCAGGGATTAGTTGGTGCCAGCAGACTTCCGAAAGACGAAGCGGCATACGTAGATGGCGGTGCTGCGCGATTCCGCAAGCGGGTCAGTCGAGCTCACGAGCCACGTGAGCGAGACGGACTCACGCGGCGGCGATACTGCTCTGGACGAAGCCACTGATGAGCGGGAGGTCGAGGACGTTCGGGGCGACCCTCGAAAGCGGCACGGCAGACTGACACATGCCGAACGGTCAGTATCTGGTCATACTCGCTTCGTGAGTGTACGCACAGCCTCGATGGCCGGGACGCCCATGAGAGTGAAGGTGACGTTGCGGATGTACGGCATCTGCGCGACCATCTGGCAGCGGAGGCGGACGGTGCCGACGACACTCTCGACGGCGATCCAGATCGGGATGGGGAGGTGGAACAGGTCGTGCATGCCGAGGAAGAATTTCATGACGAGCGAGATGTTCTGCGACTGGAGCTTGTTCGTGCCCGGCGGAGCGAAGCTGTCGAGGCGAAGAAGGTTGGGTTACGCGGATCACGAGAGCAAGAAGCATTGCTACGCACTAGGCGAACGAAATCTCGTAGTTGACGTAGTCGCCCGTCTGGTCCTGTGTGGCGTCGTCCAAGGTGAGCAGTGTCCGATCCGGAAGGAACGGGCCTCGAGACGAACCTCCTCCTCGGGGTTCTGCTCCTTCATGACCTCGTCCTTCTTCTCCTCCTGGCTCTGCTCCTTCTTCTGCCTACGATTGGGGTCGAGGGCTTCCTCGCGGTCGCCCTGGTCGATCCACTCCTCGCGCGGGTACTCCTTCTCGGTCGGCTGGTCGGGGAGCGCGCGCATCGAGAGCACGCGGAAGGCGTTGCGACCGAGGTTGAAGTCCTCGATCTGGGGTGCAAAGCGAGCGTTAGCATAGCGCAAGAGACGTGAGGGCAGACAAACGGACCTTGACTGCGTCGACGAAGCTGCGGTATCACGTGAAAGTGGTCAGTCAGCTCGCCAAGCCCTTTTCTCCGCGCAGCACCTGCCACTCGATTTTTGGTACTCACCCAGGGAGCGAAGCCTGCATGACATCCTCTGCGAACAGCAAACCAGCGTCAGATGCACGGTCCAAGGCAAGCGAAGAGAGGCGACGCACCGATCATGTCGACGACCGATGTGAACAGCTCGGGGTTGATGAGCGGCCAGACGACCTTGATGAACGCGTTGAGCCACTCGGTCGACTGCAGGAAAGGCGTATCAGCTTCATCGCTCCGCGACCTTCTCGGAAGCAGACCCGGGTGAATTCGGGGACCCGGGGCAAGCGGGCATGCACGCGAGCCGCTGGTCACGGACGATAACGCAAGAGATGCGTGAGAGGAACGCTGACATACCTCGGGCGTTGGCGGCGAGTACTGCTCGCCGCGCTGCTTGTGCATCTCGAGGCGGATGCGCTCGAGCTCCTTCTCGATCTTGCGCACGACGAGGCCGTGAGCGAGGAAGACGCAGAGCGCGATCGCGCCGATGATCTGGGACCGGAAGACGAAGGCGGCCCAGCCGGCGCGCCAGGCGGTGAAGAACCAGATGACGCCGAGCGCGGCGATGATGGCGAGCGCATACGTGTTGACGGTCGCCGTGATGGCCTTGAGCGAGTTCTCCTCGACGGGAGGCGGGAAGGTGTGCAGATTGATGTTGGACGGCTCGGAGGGCTTGGGCGCAGTGTGGCGGATGGACGAGTCCTGGGACGGGAGGTTTAGCGCCGGGCCAGGCTTGTCAACCTTGGCCGGGTCGATGTGGTCCGGGTCGAACAGCTGCGGCTTCTGGAAGTCGGCAAGGTCGGCGTCGCGCACAATGACCTGGCGACCAGTGACGGGGTCAAAGACCTCGCGCTCGCCCTCGCGCTTGAAGTCCTTTGCGTTGGGCTGCGGGTTGGCGCGCGCCTTCTTCATCATCTCCTCCTTCTCAATCTGACCCTGCGACTTGGGCTCGTCCTCCTTGCCCTTCTTGCGACCAAAGCGGTGGCGCCCGCCTTCTCCACTGCCGCCATGAGCACCCTCACCCTGCTCGTCGGCGGCGGTGTCCTGCTGCTGCTCGGCTTGACGCGCCTGGAGGCGCTGCGCTTCAGCAGAGTGGTCGGTCGTCATGGCCTCCTGCTGCTTGAGGAAGCCCGAGATGGTCGGGATCTGCGTCGCGAGGCAAGTGGGTCAGCGACGACTAGCTGACCTGAGGCGGTCTGAGCAAGAGGCAGCCCCACCTTGTTCTTGCCGCTGCACACGTCGACGAAAGAGAGTCAGTGCACGTCACACGGACGCACGGGACGCCTGTCGGCGGTTGCGCCGCAGCAGGACGAGCATCGCCTCGTCGCTGTCGTCCCGCTTGACAATCCAGTGGAAGCGGGAAAGCGCACCTCCATCCTTCTCCCGCCATGTGCGTCGACGGGTGCTGCTCGTACGCGGACCTGTCGACCGAGGGCAGCTGCGGGCGACCCGCAGAGTCGGTGCTCATGATCGTTCCGCGAGGCTCGGGTGCGGCAGCAAAGGCAAGCGCGGGTCTCTGGGCTGGCTGTGGGGCTGTGCGCGAGGCTCTTTGCGACCCCTGCGAGCTGTGCACGAGGCGCTCAGAGCTGCCAGGAGCGCGAGAAGGAGCAAGCCTTCGGCAGTGACGCCGTCGACTCGTCTCTCCGCAGCGACGACACTTGTCCGATCGCTTTGCGACGGACACAACTCTCGCTCTGAGAGAGCTCCTGAGTGGGCGGTCTAGCGATCATACCGCTCCCTCGACCGGCAGCTGGACTGCCAGCCGTCTGCGACGACGACTCCCGCAGTCGCAAGGGGGAAGATTGTTGGTGGACGATCCGCTTGTCTCGGCCCCGCCGGCAGAATTCGAGGGTCTGCCTGTGGCTTTTCTCTTGCCACTGTAGGTACTGTGCTGCTCGTCGCACCCACCTCTCTGGCCCCACCGCCGTGAACGCGCAGAGAAGGACTGCTCCCGCGACCGCTTCCCCCCCCCTCCGGCTCCAGATGCTCCTGCTCCCGCTTTCGCCTCCCTACCTTCTCGACGCAGGTCCACGCAGCGGCTGAGGCTTCTGCGCGTGTGCATCTGTGCTAGAGTGCGCTCTCGCTGCTTCGCTCGAAGCCCTTGTCTGCCGCGATCACCACTCGACGTCCTGTCCTGCCTCGTTCGCACGGGCGACGAGCGTCTGTCCATGGGCCGTATGCACGGCCTCGGCGCGACCGTCGAGTCGCACACTCTCGCGAGCGGAGCGGGGTCTCCGTACGCCGCCGACCAACCCCTCTCGATCGCGCCGTCGTCCCTCTTCGACTCGCACCCTGGGTCGACGGCGGGCGACCCCTACTATCACTATCCGACGCCGGGGCCCTCCCGGAACGCTTTCGTCCTACCCTCGTCTGCGCCGCCGTTCCATGCCGAGCCGCGAGACCACAGGCCGTCACTCGGCGCGGCTGTCGAGAGCTCCCGCTGGTCCGCAAACGTCTCACATGTCTCGCAGCCTTTGCCCCACCTCCAACCCGCGCACATGACGGACTTCGCGTCACCTTCCTGCGGCGATCCCGAGTGCTATGCTCCTCCGCTGCCTGTGGCGTCGACGAGCGCAAGCTTCGGCACAGGCAAGAGCTCGACGCGGATCAGATTGGACCAGCACACGGCCAACGACGAGGTGTGTCTTTGTTGTGTACAGCAACCGCGCGAAGGCAGCCGCTGACAGCGACTCGGTCGGGCGGCTCTACACTCGAGGACACAGACTGCGTCGGCTTCCGTCAAGCCCTTCATCTCCAAGCTCTACCACATCCTCTCGCACCCGGACTTGTACCAGGACTGCGTCGTGTGGGACGGTAGCGGCGACTCGTTCATCATCAACAGCAACAAGCGCTTCACACAGGACGTTTTGCCCCAGGTGTTCGGCCACAGCAACACCGCTAGCTTCACTCGTGCGCACGCTCCTTGTCCTCGCTGACAGGACACGACTGACACAAACTTCAATGGGACAGGTCAACTCAACGTACGTCCCCGCAGTGTCCACTCTGCCGCTCGCCTGACTGGACTCTGTAACACAGGTCTACGGATTCCGCCGCATGTCGACCGCCGAGCTCATGTCTCGCATCAACGTCTCCTCGCCCGAGACGTACAGCGCGTGGCAGCATGCGCTCTTCACGCGCGACGACCGCTCGACGCTGCACCTGCTATGCCCGCGCCCGTCGCGCGCGCGCGTCCTCAAGAAGGCCGAGAAGGCCGAGAAGCAGGAGCGCGAGCGCGAGGACAAAGCGCAACGTACCCGCGCCGTGCAGCAGCAGGCGGCCAACGCGGCGGCGCAGGCTGTCGGCGTCGGTCCGGGCGTGCCGGCTCTCGCGGCGCCGCCAGTGCTGTACCCACCGGCGCTGCAGCCCGTCCCGGCACTAGCGGCGCGTCGTCCGTACGTCCCGTACGCCTACGCCCCGCCGCCGCAGCCATCTGAGGCCGATCGCTCGGAAACGTCAACTACGTCGTTCGAGTCGTCGATGCCTCTTTCGCCCGTCACGCCGCCCGCTCCGCCCTCGCTGGAGCTGCATTTCGGAGACGGCCGCATACAGCACAGCTTCTCGCACTCGAGTGTCAAAGGGCTGGGGCAGTACCGGTGGTGATGCGAATGCGGCTCGTGCACTGTTACGCTGTGCTTTCTTTCCGTGCGTTTGCCTGCGGCCGTCCTCCTCGTCTACGTTGCCTGACCCACCTCCGACGCCAGCAGGTACATACTTCTCGCATGTATCTACTCGTCGTTCTCTGCCACAATCCGACGTTTGCCTATCGCTCGCGGCGGCTTCGCTCTCGCAGCCACGACGCTGTCTGTTCACGCAAGGGCGGGCACGTGTCAAGCTGTCCGACGGCCGGCGCGTTTAAGCGCCCAGTGTTTGACCCGATGTCACCACCGGCCCCGTGACGGAAGCACATGTGTTGTGCTGCATTGGACATGCGCGCTTTTTGCCGCGTCAACGTGACGTGGTCCGCTTCCGGGACAGAGCAAGGCCACGCACGAAGGGCGATGCGATGCGAAAGGCGGGCCGATCAACCCCGTCGACGAAAACAACGACGGAAGGTGCACCGCTTCCGCAGGATCCGCAGGCACGCGAGCTTTCCACCGCGAATGGCGTACTCAGAGCAATCTGGAGCGCTTGCGCAGGCTGCAGTGACGAAGGAGACGACGTTCTTTGGCACCTTCTCTGGCGGAACAGGCACGAATATGGAACACGCCCACGTCGCGTGGCCAGGGCAAGCGGACTGACAGTCGAGTGACGTGCTGCGCAAGTGATCGAGCGGGGGCTAAAATGCGGAGAGAGCGCAGAGCGAAGGGGACCTCGCGAGACGCACTGGGGCGGGCTGGGGCGTTGAGGACGACGAGCAGCAGCATCTCCGCCTTCTGCTTCCGCGCAGTCGCTCTGCTCCTACTCGCTCGCTCGCTGCTCCCGTCGGGCTGTGCGCCCGTCATGTATTCTGGCGCGCACGGCCACGGCTGGTCGTCCTCGTCGTCGTCCGCTTCGCCCGCTCCGCCCGGCACTGCGGTAGCATGGGGCGGCGCTGAAGTCGGGCCCACAACGCCCGCCGCGGCAGAGGGCAGCGAGCACGGCCAGCCACAGCCTCTGCAGCCGCCCTACGAGGTCTACGCGCACAGCTACTACCCGCAAGAGGCGCACGCCGCATATCCCTACGCCGCTCCTCCTTCCTCATCGGCGCATTTCGCCACGGCCCACACGCTTCCGCCCGCGATACCGAGCGGAGCCGCCTTGGGATTCACGCCGCAACAATCGGCTGACAGTCAGCAGCAGCACATCCCGTCGCCGCATCTCCCAGTCTACCAGCACTCGTCCTACTCGCACGCCAACATCCCCTCTGCAGTCGAATCCGCTCGCTGGACCGGCGCCTCTTCCTCGTATGATGACCAGGCAGGCTCTCTTCGCTGGGACGCGGGCGCTGCAGGCCCGGGCACCCCGGCGTGGCTCGCCATCAACGATCAACGCCGGTGGTCGGTCGCAAGCAGCACCGACTCGTCAGCCAGCAACTCGCGCAGCCCTATCGTCGGAGGTTCGAGCGTGCTACCGTTTGACGCAGACGAACCTGCATCCCCACCTGTCGAGATCAAGGCGTTTGTGCAGAAGCTGTACAACATGCTTGCCGACCCGGATCACTATCAGGACGTCTTGCTGTGGAAGTGCGCCCCCTGCCGTTGACTCCTCGATTGGCATGCTTCGTACTGACACTTCAGTGCCCGACGCCACAGTCATGACGGCGACGCTTTCTTCGTCGCGCACAACGAGCGCTTCGTCAATGAGGTCCTGCCCAGCGCTTTCGGGCATTCCAACATCCACAGCTTTACTCGTACGTCGTCGTTCGACCTCTTCGCCTAGTGAGATGAGTGCTGACACCCTCGTATGATCATGAAACAGGCCAGCTTAATGTAAGTTTGGCCAGACTGGTTGACTTCGTCTGAGGGCATTGAGCTCACGTCGCTTCTTTACTAGGTCTATACTTTCCAGCGCATGAACGTCGCGCAATTGCGCTCTGCGCTCGACCTTCAAGGCGGAATCGCCGGCTCGTACAGTGGCTGGAGCCATCCGCATTTCCGGCGAGGCGACCCCTCGACGCTCTCGCTGCTCACACCGCGACCCAGCCGCGCGCGCCTGATGCGCAAGCTCGAGAAGCAGTATGGGAGTAGCGCGTCGGATAATAATAGCAGCAGCAGCAATTCGTCGAGCGCGGCGCGGAGCCCACGCACCGTCCCGACCGCGCAGCTGCTCGCCTCTCCGACGATGCCGCCGCCCCCGCTTCCAGCCATCCCCGCGCCATTCGCGTCCCCGCCTATTGCGCAACCGCATCCACACTTCACGACTGCATACGCTCCGCAACCGGCCTTCGCATCTGCACCTGCACTCACACCTGGACCTGCGCCCGCTAGCTACTGGCCCACTCCTGGCCCAATGGACCCGCCGCCTCGACCTCCTTAATCAATCTCCCCACTGCACATACCCGTTTGATCCCGTCGTCCTTCCGCCCCGGCGCGGCAGCGTTGGCCACGACCCTCCGACGGGCAGGTCCCTCGTTGTTGTTGACTTGACTCGCATGAAGCCCCTGCCGCTGTACCCACTACTACGCCTCGCTGCAACTGCATCCCTTGCTACTCGTTCTTGAACTCGCACGACTGTAAAATCTCGTCGCGACGACAGCCCGGACAAGTCCGTCCTTTCCCGTCCGAACGCGGGCAAGTCCACATGACCCAGTCCTGACCTCACGGTGAGCGAGAGGAACAGGTCGGCCAGGGCTGGGCGGACAAGCTAGCAAGGTGAGACAGCTTCCTCCTCAAAAATCGATCAAAGCAATCCTTCTCGATCAAGGAACGGAAGATGCCAACAACGTTTCCGAGTCGGGATGGTCTCTTTACAACACAAGTGTCGGAAATGCGCGATGTGCCGCGAGGGAAGGACAGAGGTCAGCTGTGCACCGGCAAACTGCGAAAGCACGAGGGAGATGCACATGGTCTACATGCGGGGCGCGCCGTCAAAGCCGCCCTGCTTCCACGTGAAACGGACCGCTGGCCTCGCCGCCGGTGAGGCGTCCTCGACTGCGTGAGCTGCAGACTCTGCAGCAGCAATTCCTGGACCTAGCGGCGCGGAGAAGAAGGGTGTCGGGACCGGCGGGACGGGCGGGATAGGCGGCGGCACCGCTGGCTGATGCTGCTGCTGCTCGGCGCGATTCCTCGACGCCGAGACGCTCCTCCTCGCGGGTGTTCTCGCTGGCGAGCCCAGCGGTGTCGACCCCTCGTCAAGACCGGCATAGTTGTGCCGCACCTTGCGCTCGCGAAGCTGCCGCGACCCTGCTGATCCGCTCGCCGCCTCGACCGCCGGCACAGAGCTGGGCGCAGTCCTGGCTGCTGCTGGGAGGGGCGCAGCCGACTCTTCGATGTGCGCAAAGACCTCGACTGCGCGGACAAGCCACGGCTCGGCGCTCGAGTCGGTGCCGACGAGGCTGTGGGCGCGCAGGGCGCCGCCCGCCGCGCCGCCGCGACGAGCCTTGGTCGAAGCGGGCGCGCACGCCTTCTCGAGCTTCTTGAGGTGCGCCTCGGCCCACCAGGCGTGCTCTTCCGCCTGATCCGCCGTCGCCTCGCTGCCGGCAGGCGGAGCGACGAACCCGCTCAGGAAGGCGCCCGTCGCGCTTGCCAGTGCGCGGTCCGAGTATCCGCCCTCGAGCACGGCGAGCGTGCGGTCGGCGCAGAAGCGCGCAGAGAAGGCGACGGCGTCGTGGGCGAAGCGGCGGTAGAAGGAAGTTGGGACGTTGCGTGCGTGGCGCGACATGCCGGCTGACTCGTGCTCCGAGGCGTCGAACCCTGCAGGAACAATCAGACCAAGCTCAATGAATCGAGGCAGACAGACGCACCGGCCGAGACAATCAAGAGAGTCTTGTCCGCCGCCTCGATCCCTCCCGGCGCCCTCCTGCAGAACTCCTCCGCACTTCCGAGCAACCCGTCGCGGTACTTTGGGTACAGCTCGCGGTAGAACTCGTCCTCCGTAGACCAGGGTTCAAGGTGCACGTTCGAGATCCACTGGCCGTGCCCGCCAGCGAGGTTGAGCGACGCGGCTTGGACGAGAGCAGGGTCGCCGTCTTCGCAAGCTGCGAACGGCCGCCATGTCAGCTCGACAGATGCGAGAGAATGGTAGCGACAAGCGCAGCGCACGATAGGACCAGATGTCGTGCAGCGACCCATACATGACCTGCAGCGGCGCCGGGAGCTCTGGCACTCCCTGGCCGCCCACCTTCTTCGGCGATCCGGCAGCAGCGGCGGCGGCGCCCTTGCGTGGTGAGGCGGACGGCGTGCGGCTCGCGCGGGCGGCGAGGACGCGCTGCGCTTCGGCGTTGATCTGCCAGACGATCTCTTGTGTGCCGTTGCCGTGATGCTGCGAGCGTAGCGAGGTGAGCTTGAGGAGGGATGCGATACGCAAGTGGACACCCACGAGGTCGATGTCGAGGATGATGACGCGGTTGATGCCGTGCTTGGCGTAGGCTGCGAGAGCGAGACGAGTCAGCGATGGCAAGAATGAGTCGGTCCGCGCAAGTCACCGTGAGCGGCTGCGACGGCGACGTTGTTGACGAAGCAGAAGCCCTGGGGATTTGCTTCGCCACAGTGCTGCAAGAAGTGTCGGCTCAGCGGATGTGCCGGGCGAGGCGCAGCTGGACGGAAGAGCGCACATGCCCCGGCGGCCTGATGGCGACGAAAGCGCGCCTGTAACCCTCCTCGCCGCTCCCGACGATCCGATCTACACCCTCGCAGACGGCTCCCATCGCGCCAAAGATGGCCTGCTCGCTCTCCTCGCACAGGTAGAGGTCGCCCTGCGGGAGGTGCGACGGGATCTCGGAGAAGGGGTGGTTCAGAATCGCGGTCGAGGAGCGGCGGCAAAGGTCCTGCAGCTGGGCGGGCCAGGGAAGCGAGCGAGAGTGCTTCGATGGCGAGGAGGGCCGCGAAGCTGTGCGGGTCTGGCGGGACGGGCTGGTCGAGGGACCGGGGGCGTCGGGAGGGGGCGACGGCGAGGAAGTCGTCGTCCAGCCGTCGTCTTCGTCCTCGTCATGTGATCTGTTTGGCTTTGAGTGAACGAGCCTGAGGGCAGCATCGTCGAGCGCAATGAGGGCGCTTGAGTCGAGAATGTCGAACGGTCCACCGAGGACCTCCCTCGCCCGGCCCTTCCCCTTGACGTCGCGCTTCTCGCCACCCGACAAGCTCAGCCCCTGGAGCAAGTCGTCGAGCTCGTCTGCCGCTTCGTGCTCGACCTTGGTCGGCGGAACCCACCGCTGTCCGCTGCTAGCTCCGTTCCGCGCCTCGAGCCTCGCCCAGACCGCCGCCACACCCGTCTTGACTGCGCGCAGGCGCTCGGGCCGCTCGACGATAGTTCCAATGTCCGAGTTGCGGATGTAGCGGTGCTTGGCGCAGGCGGGCTGGAAGACGACGGCCGTGCGAGGAGGCTTTGGAGAGAGAGCGGCAGCGGGCTTGGTGTCGAGCGCCGCATCGAGGGCGTCGAGAGACGTAGCGCTCAGTTGCTCACTCGCTGGCAGCGATGGTCCAGGCTGTGCAAGAGGCGGTGGCGGAGGGTGTGGAACGTTGTTGAGCGAGAGCGAGAGGAGCGACTCTGCGAGTGCGAGGTCGCTCGGCTGTGCAGGTGCGGCTGGAGCGTTGCCCTGCTCTGCCTGGTCGAGCCTGTCCATCCCTGCAAGCTGCGGCGGGCGAGAGGCGGCGAGATGACGGCGAGCAAGCGGAAGTGGAGCAACG
The DNA here is from genome assembly GCA_036244875.1 of Rhodotorula paludigena. Taxonomy (NCBI): domain Eukaryota; kingdom Fungi; phylum Basidiomycota; class Microbotryomycetes; order Sporidiobolales; family Sporidiobolaceae; genus Rhodotorula; species Rhodotorula paludigena. Next base: position 1,046,101 of record BQKY01000010.1, read on the forward strand.
TCCCTCGAACCTCGACCACACGCTTGCACCTCGCTAGAGAGGCTGTGTGAGCATCTGCAGGGCATGCTAGAGCCTGCACACGCCCGCTCGCTGTACCGCAGCTTCTGGCGGGGCATCGCGCGCCTTCCCTGCCTTCATCGCTCCAAGCTGGCAAACCTCCGCCGCCTGCTCCGACAACAGGCCAGGGACGCCTGCACAGCTCCTGAGGGCGAGGAGAAGACTGTCAAGGAGACCTGTGCGCGCGATTGCCGTTCTCAGGGCGTCCGGCGCTCACCACTCCCTGCTCCCGCAGTCGACCGCACCCTCTCGATGCTCGCCGCTTCTCCGCGCCTCGTCAAGAACCTCGCTTCGCTGCACTACCACCACGCCCCGACGCATATCCGCGGCACGCCCAACACGACGCGCCTCGCGCACCTCCCGCGCCCGATCGTCTGGGACCCAAAGGACCCGGGCGCGGCGCAGCGCGCGTGGGACAAGCGCGCGAAGGACCGCGAGCGCGACCCGGCGTGGCGCATCGCCGAGAACGTCGACGAGGGGCTGCGGAGGCTGGTCAGGGATGCTGAAGGCGCAGCGGGCGGGGTACTCTTCGGGAGGAACCCGCAGGTGGGAGGAGGACGGGCCGCTTGAGCAGGCTTCCACAAGCCCTGATGTGGCTGTTGCCGCGAGTCCGGGTGCTTCATTGCTTGCTTTCGAAGCCGCTTTGATCCCGCCGCGCCTGCCCCACGATCCGCCGCCGAGGCTGTGAAACCGGCGTTCAAGGTGAGTTCCGGGTCGGTTGATCCCCTTGCAACTTCCCGCCCCGGCTCATTTCCTTCTTTGTACAGCCGTATCCTCTGTCTCCGTCGCAGCGCGCGACAGCCTGCTGCTGGACCGCGATGGCGCGGTAGGAACTGTCCCGGATCGCGGTTCTGTGCGCAAGGCATCTGGACGAGAGGACTCGACTCCGCCCAGCACCCGTAGAACCTCGCTCATCGCAATGTAGAGCAAGTCGTTGAGCACGCTGCACGCTCAGAGCTGCGCCGGGTGCTGCGGGCGAGATTGACCTTTTGCCCGCCGCCGATAGCAACTTCGCTTCGGCTCCGCACTGAGCGCTCTCCGGCCGTCTCTCCCCGCTCTGCGCCGCGTGAGCCTGCTTGCGACGCTCTGCAGGGCTCTGCACGCCAGCGCACTGCACCCAGCCGTTGCCCGGCTGCGTGCGCTCGTCCAAGCTCCGTCTGTGCCGGGTTTGCCCAGGTTGAGCGAGCGCGGCCACCCTCGCGCCCGCGCTGCATGCCGCCAGCCGCCGCCCGCGATGCCACCCACGCCGAAGGTCAGCACGCGCTGGGCATAGCACCGGGCCCCGCCCCGAGGCCGGTCGGGTCAAGCGCTCCGCTCGCGAGGAGCGTCTCCGGCGGGCACATTGCAGGACCGGGCGCAGGGGGCTTTGCGGGCGCGGGGACCGCAGGAGCAGCGAGAGCAGGGCACGCACGGCAGCACAGCGCAGGGTCCGTCAGCGCAGCCGCCGCCGGCCCGCAGCCCGTCCTCCTCCGCCCGCCGCTCATGCGCCCTTCAGCGTCCGCTACCTCGCCGCCAGCTGCTTCGTTTCCCGGCGGTCAGCACTGGTCCGGCCCGGCTCAAGTGCCGCAGGGCGCCGCGCCGTCCGTCGGTTCCTCGGGACGGCGCAAGTCCTCCGGCGCGCACCACTTGCCGAAACAACAGCCACAACAGCCGCCGCAGCCGCCCCAGTTGGACGAGGCCGACCCGCGCTCGTGGTCCGTCGCCAGCATGCGCATCCGCAGCGACTTCTTCATCAAGCTGCTCAAGGACCTGTCGCAGAAGGGCGCGTTCCGTGCGTCTCTCGCTCACCTCGCCTCGCATTCGCCCTCGCTGACCTGTCGCTTCGTCGCCTGCAGAGATCGAGCTCGAGCTGCAGATGACCGAGACGATGCCACGACTGCAGCGCGTCGGACTGCCCGTCACGCCCGAGACGCTCGCGCAGTACGCGCCCGACATGGTGGTTCTCCCCGGCTGCGCACCCAAGCACTACCTGCAGGCTTTCGACCTGTGGCGCAACTGGACCTACCGGCTCGACGTGACGACCTTCCCGATCTGCGGCTCGCTTGTCGTCTCGTTCCTCCTCGACTGCGTACCCGAGGCCGACCGGCGCCGCACCGTCGAGCTTCTCGAGCTGTATCGCCGCTCGACCATCATAGGGTTCTTGCCGAACCCGCACCGTCCAAGAGCGGCGTTCAAAGTGCCGAAAATGAGCGCGACCGACTGGACCAGCTGGGACTCGTACGTCTCGCAGGCGCAGTGGGGGCTGTGGGAATGGAGGGCGGTACATGAGGCCTGCATGCCTCAATCCTCACCTCAGGTTCCACCTCCGTGCGTGCCTTGGTGTGCTCGTGACCCTCTGATGCTCACTACTCACGTTGCTCGATCCGCAGGATCCCTCTGCGAGCGCCGCCTCCCGTCTCGATGCAGCAGGCTCCGCCCGTGTACTATCCCCCCGCCGTCCCTGCCCCTCACACTGTCCCGCCTACACGCGAGTACCCGCAGCCGCAACAGCATTTCTCACCCGTCGCCAGTTCGTCCAGAGCAGCGCCGTCAGTCCCGCATCAGCACGCATCCGTACACACGCCTTCGCCCACGACTGCTGTCTCCCGCCCTCCCGCTCCTCGTCCCTCTCTCCCAGCCTCGGCGTCGAATCCGTCTCTCGCTATAGCCCCTGGCACCACCTCGCCAACAATCGCTCCTCGTCCCTCCAGCGCGTCCGCCTCCGCCTCCGCCGCCGCCGCGCCTCCTCCCGCCGTGCCGTCTGAACGAGCGCTCGGCAAGCGCCGCGCACACGACGAGCCCGCGTCAAGTGGCCTCGCAACCGCGCAGACGCTCGAGCAGCAGCGCCGGGAGGCTGACTTCGCCGCCGCGCAGCGCGCCGCAGCTGCTGCTACCGAGACGAACGCGCGCGCGGCTGCGGCGGTCGCTTCGGCGCAGGTCCCCAGCGGCGATGCCGTGTTCCAGCAGCAGTTGCAGCGGCTAGGAGCAAAGGCAGCGCCTGTCGCGCCCGTTGCTGTCCAGCCGGCGCCTGCGCAGCGACAGCAGCCAGCACCGGTAGCGATCGCGCCCCAGCCTACCGCCGCCGTTCCCGTGCACCCGAAGCCGTCACAGCGCCCGTCGAAGCGTCCGCGAAAATCGGCGCACTTGTCGGAGGCCGCGCGCCTCGCTCTCGCCGAGCAGCGCGAAGACACCGACTTCTGGCACGCGGCGGCTGGGATCGACGCCGCGCTCGCGAAGTTGGCCGCTGCGCAGGTGGAGCATGCGCAGCGCGTCCCGCCCGTCGACTCGCCGCTGCATGCGGTGTGGAAGGAGCGCCTCGAGGCGTCGCGAGCGAGTCCGTGGGTCAACGGGCAAGCTCCCCCGCCTTCGACGGCAGCCGACGAAGCGCCGCTCAAGCCAACCTCGCCATACGGCGACTTTGTGCCGAGCTGCGTCCCGGTCGACTTTGCGCGCGCGCCCGAGCTGCTTCGCGACCCCGTTACGCGCGACCCGCTCGACGTCCTCCGCCCCTTCCCCGGCTACCCTCCTCCGCCCTACATCGGCCGCACGACTGCCGTGCCCTGCCCGCCGACCGAGGCCGAGGCGGCGCACCCGCCCGTGCAGCTCACGCCCGCGCCCTTCCTCCCCTACCCCGACGCGCTGCGCCCGCTCACCGACGCGACGCGCGCAAAGACGTTCACCTTTGCCGCCGAGCTCGTGCAGCATGTCGACAAGAAGATTCCGCGCGGTGCTGACGGTGCGGAGGGCGCGCTGCCCGCCGGCGACGCGCTCGAGCGCGCGCGCAAGGACGCGCTCGTCAAGCTGCTGCGCGACAGCTTCCTCGCGGGCAAGATGACGGCGCTGCCGGAGGTGGCCGAGCCGGAGCAGGCGCAGAAGTCGAGGAGGCTCGTGTCCAAGTTCAAGCGCAGGGAGCGCAAGCGGGCGAAGAAGGCGAAGAAGGCCGAGAAGGCGGCGGCAGCGGCGGCTGGCAAGGCTATGGCCGAGGAGAAGGAGGACGTGCTCGACTTGGTTGACTCTGAGGAGGATCCCGCGCGTGGGGCGGCCGAGAAGGACGAGCAGGCGATGCAGGTTGACGAGCCCGCGGTTGATGAGGCGGACGAGGCTGTTTTGTCGGAAAAGGCCAAGGTGAGCATTGACTTCTTTTTCACCGCTTTGAAGCTGCTGACGAAGAGGGTCTCACAGGTACCCGCCGCTCCCTTGCCTTCCGATGCCTCTCCTGCTCCCGCGAACACCGTTCCGGGTCGACCTGCCGACCCTTCGGTTCCTTCTCCCTCGCCGGCGACTACCGCACCCGCTGCCCTCCCTTCCACCGACGCCTCCGCCGCTCCATCGCAGGCGCCCGCTGCGTCGACGCCCGCATTACCAGCAAAGGCAGCAACGCATCCGCCTCGCCCCTCGCTCGCAGCGAGCAGTGCGGCATCCGCTCCAGCAGTCCCCAGTGCTCGCCCTCGCGCCAAGTCGAACACGATGCACCGCCGCCCGTCCGTCAGCGGGCCCAACGTGCACCCTCTCGCCCAGATTTACGCGAGTCAGCCCGAAGCGCTGCGGCACCTCATGCGCGGCAAGGCGGCCGACATTCGCGGGATCCCGAGCGACGCTCGCGCGAACGCCCTCGCGGCTGTCACGGCGCAGCTGAGCCCGGCCACGCGCACGGTGGGGCTCAGGACACCGCGTCTTTCGCATGCCGGCTCGCCCATGCTCAACTCGCCGCCGCTCGTCCCGCTGCCCGAACACAAAGCGGTCGGTGGCGATGTCGACATGCTCGACCTCGGCAAGTCGCGAGGAGGTACGGCGGAGCCTGCACTGCCGACGGGTGTCACGGCGCTCGGCGTCACGCTCGAGTCTCCTGCAGAGACGTCTGCGGCTCCCCAACCAGCTGCTGCAGCGCCGGGCGACAAGCCCGCTCGCGCCTCTCCCGTCGAGTCGCGGGACCCGTCTACGACCTTCGATAACAACGTCCCGCCGTCCGCCGTCATCGCTTCGTCGACCTCGTCTCCCGCCACCGAGCGACCCGCTTCAAGCGTAGCGTCTGCTCTCGCCTCGACCCTCTCGACCGTGTCTCACAGCGTTGGTGGCGCTGTCGCTGCCGTCGCACGCGCCGTCCGCCCCGCCAGTGTCGACCGCGCCCGGTCGGCTTCCGCTCGTCCGTCAATCACGCCGAGCGCCTCTCCCGCGCCTAGCGCTCCGGCTGCGCCATCCGCAGCCGGGCCTTCCGTCGAGGCGAGCACGCCGCTCGCGATGAAGGCGGCGCGGCGTCCGCGGCACTGCAAGCGCTGCGGGCGGAACGATTGCCCCGGGCGCGGCAAGCGCGAGCTGTGCGTGCATGCGGACGAGCTGTCCTCCCGCGCGTCGGTCGTCTCGACGGTCGAGTCGGTCGCGGCGGGCGGGGACAAGGGCAAGGGGCGCGCGGAGTCGGACGACGAGGACGAGCCTGTCGCCGTTCCCGCCAAGCGAGGCCGGTTCGAGCCTGCATCTGGCACGCACCTTCGCCCGCATCCGCTGCGCAACATCCCGCACCACTGGCTCGCGGCGAGCATGCCGTACAGGCCATTCGACCCGCGCCCCACGGGCCCGAAGCGGCAGAAGGCTTCTTGACCGCGCCTTTCACCTCGCTTTAGCCTCCCACCTCCTCTTCCTTCTTCCAGTTCTTGCCGTCTCACATTGCCGTACAGCAGTCCTTCTGTGTTGTGTTGTCTAGTCCTTCCCGCCCTCTTCTCCTTTCCGTCGCATGCAGTCTCAGGGTTGAAGCTTGGGTCGTTTCGCGCAATTCATCGTGGAATCGCAATCACGCGCCTGCATACGCTTGCGGCTCTAGCAGAGAGCAACAGGGCGAGAGAATCAGGCAAGGCGTTTCAAGCGACTCGTTCCGCGTCCCTCCTCGTGCTTCTTCCGTTCCCGTCCATCCTCAGGCCCGCTAGGCCTCCTCGCCGCCCTCGCCCTGCTGCTCCTTGGCCTTGGCCTCGTGGTAGCGACGAATCTGCTCCTCGGGCGTGTACGGCGAGCAAGCGAATCTGCCGTCCGACGTGCACGCCGCCGCGATTAGCATCCCGGAGCCGTACGTGAGCGGATTGATGACCGGATAGATGGCGGGACCGGGGTGCTCTGTCCGACGCGCATGAGAGGTGAGTTGAGCGCAAGGCCAGCCGGAACAGACGGTGCGGGGGGGGGAGCGAGAAAGGAGAAGCGCGGAACGCACCGTCCTCCGAGGAAGGGCAGCTCGATTGGGCGTTGTCCTCGCCGGACTGGTCGTCGTGCTCCTTGCTGCCAAGCTGATTTTCTGGGTCCCCCGAGCAAGCGCGGGTGAGAGACGGCGAGCGGGGCTGGGAGGGAGCGATTTCGCCTGGCTCACTGAGACCACCAGCGGGCTGCTGGACCTGCTCGAACGGGTTGCTCGTGGTCGTCGACTCGCTGGACATGTCTGTTTAAGCTCTGCTAAAAGCGAGGGAGGGGACGGGTGGGGTGGAGGAGAGAAAGGAGCGACGGAGCGAACTTGGGAAGGTCGACGTCGACGACTCGCCGCACAGTGCGCAAGCCCGGACGCACAGACGGGATGCTCAAAGCAGCTGCAGTAAGCAATCAGGCGGCGGACTGAAGCAGCAGCATGTTCCCGAGAGAACCGAGCTCCCGCGCCTCCCCAGCTTACTTGACCTGCGCAGATCTTGCAGCTCTGACAGCGCTACATGACGGCGCACGAGATGACCACCTCCCTCGGTCTCGGAGGATCTCGCCGCCCGGCCGGAGGCGCAGCCGGCGGTTCCGAGCCCGCGTCCCCTGCTCCTGCTCCTGCGTCTCCCGCTCCTCCGCCCTCAGACGAGTCCGGCCCGCGCGGTCTAGGCGGCGGCGGCGGGAACAGTGTCGGCGGGAGTGGCGGCTGTGTCCCCCCAAACCCGACATCGTCCCCTCGCTCGCGCTCCTCCCTGCGCTTCCTGCGCTCCTCGAGCTGGCCCCTCACGCTCCCGAGACTGTCGCGCAGCCGGTCGTACAGCCGGAACGCGCTCCCGTCCGTGAGGCGCGTCTGCACCGTGTCGAGCATCTGCGTCGTCGTGCCGTCGGTCCACACCTGCGGGAGGCGCGCGAGGTTGCGCAGCCCGGGAGAGTAGATGCGGACGAGGTGCGCGTGCAGGCGCTGGAGAGTCGAGGAGTAGGCGTCCGAAAGCGAGATGAGTCGTTCAGAGCTGCACGTACAGAGAAGTGCTCAGCAAGACGTGCGCAAGCGATGCGAGCGGCAAGGCAGGAGGCGTCTCGACGTACCTCTCTTCTTCGAGCCCCATGGCCCGCCTGATCATGGCCTCCTCGCGTTTGCCCGGCAAGAGACGCTCTGCCGCCTTCTTCTCGCACCGTTCCTCGATGCGCCGTATCGTGTCCCACGCGCCGACGTGCTCGTCGCGGGGCGCGACCAACCGCTGCACCTCGCCGAGCGAGACGGACCCGTCCGGCCGCACCTTGATCGCCTTTTCGCGCGCCGCGCCCTCCTCGGGCTGGTTCGCCTTGTTCTTCTCCTCTTTGACTTCGGCGCTCGCGCCGCTCATCTCGAGCATGTGCCGCGCGACATTGTCCCTCCCCGTCGCGACGTAGAAGTACCTCCCCTCGAGCCACGGCCAGTGGTACTCGGGCACGCCCTCGGGCGGCACGCGCGCCTTGCGGTGGTGCGCCGCTGCCTCGGCCGCGGGCGAGGCGGGCGGTGCGTCGCGCGCGAGGAAGGCGGTCGGGTGGCCCGGGACGGGGACGAGGTCCGAGAGGGCGTTGCGCATGTTGATGTAGCAGTACATCTTGACGGTTGGTTCGCGACCGAGGGCTCTGTGTGGTATGCAGAGGGTCAGTCTCGACATTCAGCGCGATTGCGAGGTTCGCATCGGGGGGGGAGCGCAGCGACTGGGTGGATCCGAAGCGCGAGTCAAGCTGCGAGACGCACCGGCGGGCGTTGGTCTGCCTCGACGAGGTCCAGCAGCGCTCGTCGATGCGCTCCGAGGTCGTCGGCGGGCGCACGGGGGCAGCCGGGCGGGGGTGGATGTGCGGGTGGAGGGGAGCGGTGGCGCGGAGGAGCGTGTGGATGTCGGGCGGGGACGGGAGCGGCTGCGGGGGCATCGGCGGGAGCTCGCTCGGCGCAGCGTGGCCCGCGGGCTGCGGCGGGGCGGGAGCAGCGGGCGGATGAGCGAGAGGAGGAGGAGACGGCGGAGGAGGGGCAGCGGGGGCAGCCTGGCCCTCGCTTGCCGGGGCAGCGTGTTCCCTCGGCTGCACTGCGCTCATCTCGGCTGCTTCAACGGGCAACGAGCGACGAGAGAAGCCAAGAGACGAGGCGACTCCGCGGTTGCCGTCTCGCCAAGTCGCTCCATCGCTGCACACGGCTCGAGAGAGCTCGAGTCTGCTCGTACTGCTTACTGCTAGCTCCAGCTTGTGCCTCTCCCGCTCGCACGGCTTCTCGCGGCCATGTCGTTCGTGTGCGTCGCTCCCCCTCTTCCTCGTCGCCAGGTCGCTCAACTCACCCGCGCACGCCCCGCAGCGTGACAGAGCCCATCCCAGAGGGCGTCGTCGTCCTCCACACGTCCCTCGGCGACATCCTCATCGAGCTCTGGAGGCGAGAGTGCCCAAAGGCCGTCCGCAAGTCCGTCCGACTCCCTCCCTCTGCTCCTCCCAGACCCCCGGCTGACGCTGCTACTCGCTCGACAGCTTTGTCCAGCTCTGCTTGGAAGGTGCGTGACGGTTGCGTACTCGGCAACAGCAACGGACGCTGACTGCTCGGCTCCTCAGGTCACTACGATGGCGTCCCGTTTCACCGCGTCATGCCCAACTTTATCGCCCAAACGGGCGGAGACGACGACTGCATCTACGACGAAGGCAGCTTCCCCATCGAGACGAACCAGGTCCGCCGTCCCTGCCACTCCCGCCACGATTCTCGCTCACCTGATGTTCCTCCTACAGCGTCTCAAGTTCAACCGGCGAGGTCTCGTTGCCATGGCCAGCGATCCTGACACCAAGTCCAACATGTCCCAGTGCGTCTTCTACGCTCGCCTGGGCCGCTACTCTTGCTCACGCGCGAAAGTGTAGGTTCTTCTTCACCCTCGAAGCGACGCCCGAGCTGCAGAACAAGCACACCCTCTTTGGCCGCATCGCCGGCGACAGCATCTTCAACCTCCTCAAGCTGCAAGAGGTCGAGCTCGAGCCGGGCACGGACCGCCCGCTGTACCCGCCCGTGATCAAGCGCGCAGAGGTGCGCGTCGACCCGTTCGAGGACGGGCCCGACCCGATCCGCCCGCGCATCACGGCCGACGAGCGCAGGGAGCAGGAGAGGGCTAAGAAGGAGATGAAGGCGGAGCGCGCCAAGGAGCGTCAGCAGGGCAAGCGCAAGGGGACCAAGTGAGTTGCGCCCGTCTCGGACGCTTGCTCGGCATGCAGGGGAGCTGCTCGCTGTCTTGTCCCTGCATGTTGCGTATGCACTCTGTCGCGCAGACCTGACAGCATCCTCCCGCAGGAACAAAGCTCTCCTCTCCTTCGGTGCAGACGCCGACGATGCCGAAGACGCCTCAGCCTCTCTACCCAAGACCAAATTCAAGTCGGCGCACGACGCGCTGCAGGACTCGCGCCTCAGCTCGCGCGTCATCGACGACCGCGGTGTCTCGGCGCAGCTGCCGCCCGAGCTGATGGGAGGCGGACTCGCGGCGGGCGCGCGCGAGGACAAGGGGAAGAAGCGCGCGGCGGACGAGGCGCCGAGGGACGAGGTGCGTCGCGCTCGCTTGCGTCTTTCGGCTCGCCAGAGCTGCAGGGCTCACGAGCTGATGAGTAGTGCCTGCGCCTGTGCAGAAGCGCCCGCGCGCAGAGCCGACCGTCTCGCGGCTCGACGAGGCGCGCAAGCTCAAGGAGAAGGCGCCCAAGAGCGAAGCGTGCGCTGCAGTCTCTCTCGTGCCCTGCTCGCTGATGGAGCAGAACTCACACTCAGACACCTCGCAGTGAGCGCCGGCGCGAGGAGATTGCCAAGCTCGAAGCCGAGCTCAAGGGCGGCAACCAGCGCGCGGGCTCGTCCGAGCCCGCGTCCAAGAAGCCCAAGCGCAGCGGCCCGTCGCTCCTGCAGCTCGAGCGCGAGAAGTACAGCGCCGGAGGCAAGGCGTCGCGGGGTGGCAAGCGGCGCGCGGGCGACGACGACGATGTGATGAGCGCGCTCGAGGGGTTCAGGAGCAAGCTGTTCCAGGCGGCGAAGAGTGCGCCGAAGGAGGATGAAGCAGAGGAGGAGGTGAAGGAGAAGGAAAGGGAGGAGAGGGAGAGGCTGCACGGGATCGACCTCAACGACGACGAGCTCGAGGAGGACGTGCGTCCTCTCTCTGACCTCGTCAAACTTCCTTTCGTTGAACATCTGCTGACTGCTTGCGCACTTGCAGACCGAAGGCTGGATGACCCACTCGCTCAAGTTCCGCAAGGACGCAACACTCGACCAGCGTGAGCTCTCCCTCCCTTCCCGTTCTTCCCCTGCTTCATTGTCTGATCTCGCCCTTGCGCGCTCGATACAGACTCGATCGACGAGTACGCCGTCGTCGACCCGCTCGCCAAGAACTCGCTCACGCTCGACGAGATGCGCGGCAAAGACCAGGCGCAGCGGCGCCGCTACCCGGGCGAGCCGGACCGCGACCGCGGCGAGGGCTCGAGTCGCGGCGGCGGGAGGGACGACCGACGAGGCGGAGGAGGCGGCAGGGAAAGGTACGAGGGAGGGAGCGGGAGGTACGGCGGCGGCGGTGGCGGCGGGTACGGCAGCGGCGGTGGCGGCGGGTACGGCAGGGACGGCCGCGACAGCCGGAGTGGCGATCGTGGAAGCGGGTACGGTCAGAGGGAGGACAGGCCCGAGGTGCGCGGGGACTGGAAGAAGGACCGCATGTCCACCTCTGAGCTCGCATAAGGTGCATGTGCACAACCGCAATGGCATATCTATTGCTCACGAACAGGCAGTCCGAAGTGGTCTCTTTGCGAGAGGTACTACCGCCGCTTCGACATGGCAAACTCGTTCACCCTGTTCAGCACCGCTCGCGAGGGGTTGACCGTCGGGAAGGCCTCGAGCACCCACTGCAGCCGCGTTCGGATGCGATCCTTCGAGACTGGAAATGCGAGCATGTCAGTGTCGCCTTTGGAAAGTTAGGCCTCGTCGATCCTCACCGACTGGAGGCGGCGCGGCACTGTCGAGCAGCTGGCCATCTTCGTCGTACAGGCGAGCTTGAAACGCGGAGAGTTGCAACTCAGGTCAGTCGTGTCAGGTATGATGGCCACAGCGATGAGCTCACCGAGGAGGATCAGGGCGACGGCAACGCCCAAGTCGTTCGCCTCGCTCTGCGCCTCGCCCGCCAAGACCGACACGCACACCTTGCTACCCTGGCGCAGCTTGTCCGTCGCAAGCTCGAGCGCGGGCTCGAGGTATGCGGGCGAGAAGAACGAGTTGTAGCCGGCTTTGCCGGGCTTGGCACTGAGCGACGTCGGCAAAGGGTTGGAGTCGGTGGGAGGAGGGGCCTTTGAGGCGCCGACGTTGATGAGGGTCGTGTCGTCCGCTGCCGAGTCTGCTGATGAGGCGGCGAACCGCAGATACAGGTTTGTCGAGCGGATCTGGGTGGACGAGGGCGTCGAGGAGGAAGCGGGATCGGCGATGTTGAGCGCAGCAAGCGAAGAGGTCGCAAGGATCTGTTCGATGACGCCGTCTATCTCCTCGCGAGACGCGCCGAGGATCTCGTCGGCGTGCTGCCAGAATACAGGAGGTGTCAGGCCCTTCGACCAGGCCTCGTGGCTGCAAGCGGGAGGATTAGCTTCTGAGCAGTTGCCGACGGAGGCGGTAACGCTCACTCGTCTCCGCTGCCCTGCACGTAGGTGAATCCGAGGGCGCGCTCCAGCCCATCCGCCTCCTCGGCGAGTTTGCTTGCGCTCGCGCAGATGACCGCATAACAGGTGGGAAACGACGACGCCGGACTGGGGGTGAGCGTGGATGCGGGAGAGACGAAGAAGGGCCGCAGCGGTCGGTCAAGCGCTTTCAGTGCCGAGAGGTCGTATGCCGAGGACTGCAAGGAGCAGCGTGAGCAAATCAACTGGTGAAGCGGCAGGGCGAGCAGGACGCACTGCTAGATCCTGCGCCCACACCTCAATCTTCTCCTCGATCTGAGCGTGCTCAGACCGACCGACAGCCTGCGGCGAGGTGTACAAGCACCCTTGTCGCTGCCACTCCTCGGCAGTCACGCTCGAGTTGTCCGGTGCCGGCGGGAGAAGCAGGACCCGGGCGCGGTTCAGTGTGGCGCACCACAGTGGAATTGTCTTGGAGAGAGCGTCGGGAAAGCGCTGGAACGCAAAGACGGTCAGTATCGCGAAGGTGGCGGAGCGCGAAGGATGCAGCCGTACCTTGCCGCGGCGCGTAGAATCCACGAAGACGATGCTGACGGGACAGCGAGGTCAGTTGCTAGTCGCTAAGTACTGACTCCTACGCATTGTGCTCAACGCACCCTTGACGATGCTTGATAAGGGGAAGGAGTGCAAGATTGGCGCCTGCAAGAGCAGGCCGTCAGCAACAGAGCTGTGTGGCGCAGAGGGAAGTGCTCACGTCGCAGATTGAAGTTGTGCTCGTTGGCGTGGCCGTCCGTCGATCTGTGCGTATGCGATGTCAGTGACAGGCAGAAAATGAATTCTAGGGAACGAGAAAGACGCGCTTGAAGTAGGCATGTGCCTTTTCATCTGACGGCTTGACGTACCAGGCGCCCGCCCGTTGATTAGCTGCAGGGGGAAACGTGAGTTGGGACTTTTGACTTGCGCAGAACAGGCGGGGCTTACCGACGACGGGGAAGTCGGGATAAGCCTGCGCGACTTCGTCGTGGATGAAAGCGGCATCGTGCGCAATCGAATGCAGGCGGTTGTAGCTATGCTTCAAAGGGTGAGTCTGAGAGTCTACGCCGGTTCGAACGCGATACGCACGTGTCGCGAAGTTGACCTCGAATCGCTCCGCGGTCTGCCTGTAGAGAGTCTACAGCCCGCGGGAAGACCAGCTGCGAAGGCGCGACCGAGTCCATGGCAGTAGTCCTTGGTGGCACGGTAGCAGCTCACGGCGCAAGAAGCGACGACGAGCGACAGAACAGGCAGAGAGCAAGTTGGAAGAGCGATGAGAATTGCGGCGGGACAGACTGAGCTCAAGACAGCACGTGAAGACTTGTCCTCTTCTGCGGGATCTGAAGAGTCCGGTTTCGGGCTGTCACGCCCAGCAGAAAATGCACAGAGCGGGAGAGTCGAGCGCTTGTCCTGAGACGACGACGAGGCGGTGCACCAGATGAGCGCGGCTCTCAACCGAGGAATTGGAGCCCGTGGTCCCCGCGGTCTCCCCAGACTCTAGAAAGGCTCGTACCGGCGTCGCGCCTCTCTGTGCGCGAGTCTGCGGTCGCCGTGCTGCGGTCGGGCTGATCCTCGCCGCGCTGCTTCAACTCCGTCGTCATCCTCGCACTCACCTCGCCCCGCGCAGGAGCGGGCACAGAGCACGAGCACATGGGCGCAGTCGACGGCGAGGACTACGTCCAGTCGGAGCGCACCAAGATCAAGTGCGTCGCCTGCTCGCGTCGCCGCTGCCTCTCCCCACCTCTGCCTCCCCGCGTCCCGATCCGCGCCCAGCACGCATCGCAAGGCCCGCAGGGTGCTTTCCACGCGCACAAGACAGCGCTGACAGGCTGCACACGCGCGCGCAGGTTCGTCCCGTTTGTCGTGCCCAAACACCGCCGCTTGCAGACCTTCTCGGTGTTCCTCTGGACAACGGCGCTCCCGCTGTCGCTGGGCTTCTTCTTCGTCCTTTGGTGAGTTGAAATTGACCTCTCGAGGCCTTGCGCGAGGCATGGCCGCTGACGCGCACTTCCACAGCTCGTTTCCGCTTCTCTGGCCTGTCCTCCTCGGCTATCTCACCTGGGTCTTCTTCATCGACCAAGCACCCACACATGGCGGCCGACCACAGGGCTGGCTCAGGAGGTGTCGCGTATGGGTGTGGTTCGCCCAGTACTACCCCGTCAGGTGCGTCCCCGCCGTGATGTCGCATCTGGAACAACACGGAACGTAGCTGATGTCCCCGCCCGCCCTATTCGGCGGACCCGCAGCCTGATCAAGGTGAGCGACCCGGCTGCATTAGGCGCGGCTAGCGGAACTCGCCGCGATTGCTGGTGGTCCAGCGGTCCAACTGAATTCTGACTCCCTGCTTTTCGGTCGCAGACGGCCGACCTGCCGCCCGACCGCAAGTACATCTTCGGCTATCACCCACACGGCGTCATCGGCATGGGCGCGATCGCCAACTTCGGCACGGAGGCGACTGGCTTTTCCCGGCAGTTCCCCGGTCTTCGCCCTCATCTTCTTACGCTGGCCAACAACTTCAATCTGCCGTTGTACCGGGAGCTGCTGCTCGGTCTTGGCATCGCCTCCGTCTCTATGAAGTCTTGCCAGAACATCCTGCGGCAAGGTAAGCGGTCTTCGTCCCTCGCATTGCTCCCCATCTGACCGGGTCTTCTGGTTTCGCAGGCCCTGGCTCTTCTATCACCATCGTGGTGGGCGGTGCAGCTGAGAGCTTAAGCGCTCACCCGGGTACCGCCGACCTCACGCTCAAGCGGCGAAAGGGCTTCATCAAGCTCGCGATTCGGCAGGGCGCCGATCTCGTTCCTGTTTTCTCTTTCGGCGAGAATGACGTGCGTAGCACTAGGCTGAACAGTACAGCTTCAGAGAAGTCGGTCTGACCGCTCGCGACCTCGCAGATCTTCGGCCAGCTCTCGAATGCGCGCGGCACGCGTTTGTATAAGTTGCAAAAGCGGTTCCAAGCCGTCTTCGGTTTCACCCTTCGTGCGTCCCTACCTCGGCCCCAGAGAATGTCACCGATCTTGACGCTCAGCCTCTCACGACTCGCAGCCATCTTCTTCGGTCGCGGCTTGTTCAACTGTGCGCTTACAGCATCCGTGCCCTCTCCTTCAAGTTGATGTGCTCCCCCGAATCTCAGATCTCATTCCTTCTCACTCTGGCGCAGACAATGTTGGCCTCATGCCTTACCGTCACCCGATCGTTTCCGTCGGTACGCCGGCTTCCTCCTCTTCCGGCGACGTCGTTCTGGCTTCTCTCAAAGCTTGCGCTGATCCCGCTCGAATCGGCAGTTGGCCGGCCGATATCCGTCAAGCAGAAGGATCATCCGACGTCCGCAGACCTCGACGAGGTGCAAGGGCGATACATCGAGGAGCTCAAGCGGTGCGCCGCTCAGAGGACCTCCCACTCTGTCCGAGACTGACGCTTGCTTTTCTGCAGGATCTGGGAAGACTACAAGGAGGTGTACGCAAAGAGCCGGACCAAGGAGCTCACCATCATCGCCTAAATCGCATCGTCTTTTTCCGTCTGTGCATGGTTGTACCGCCTTTCCATCCGTCCCCGTCGTGCCCTGTTCCCATCACGTGCCTCAACGCTCGCTGTACTTGTGCCCCCCTACATCAGACGTTCCGCCGTCTTCGTTATCCTTGCGCATGTCGATAATCTCTCTCGCGGCCCCCCTCTTCCGCTCGCAACATGAAACACACACCTTCGCATCGCCGTCCGAGCGGCATGAGTAAAGTCTCGAGAGCAGGAAGAGACAGTCGCTTATCGTGATGAATCTGGTGCGACAGCTCTGACTCGTTGACACCTCGTGGTTTCCTCGACCTTGACCCACGGCTGTTGATACCCGAAACTGCTTCTCTCTTCACGCTGGACGGTTTGCTCAATCTCGGCAGCTCTGCTTCGAGTTTGTTCTGTGTCTCTGGGATCATGGCTGCGTCTCCCGTCCGTTTCGTGCGCTTCCGGCCTGACGAGGCGATCGACGTGGAGGAGCTCCGGCGGCAACGCGTGGTGCGTCTAGGGGTCCGCGAGATCGCTCGACGCTCCGTCATTGATCCGTTTGGTCTCTGCCGATGTGCCACAGCTCTGCGGGTGGGGCGAGGAAAAGGTCGAATTCTGGCGGGACCAGGTTCGACGAGGAGTCAAGGTGCGGGCTGCCGGCGGCTGCATCTTCTGATATACGACTGACACGGAGTATGCGCCGTGCAGAACCTCTACTGGGTCTTCCCGTCCGCAGCGAACGAGCCCTTGCCTTGGTTCGGCTTCGAGCCCTGCAACTTTGACACCGCGCGCTCCGGCCCGCCGCCGCCCGATCTGTCGTTCCAGCCGCTTGGGCACGTCAGCCTCGACTGGGAGGACTCGGACAACGACGAGTCGCTGTGCGACCGCGAGGCGGGCAAGGTGACGCTCGCGACGTTCTTCCTACTGCTCAGCCAGCAGGGGAAGGGGTATGGATCGTGCGTTCCTTCTCTCAGCGCATCGGATACGTCTTCCATGGATAGGATTTCTGCCTCGACGTGCATCCGGTCCGGATTAACGATAGTCCCGCTCTGGGCACTGCTTCGCCTCTGAGCGAGAATCTCAAATGACGCGAACATTTCCACCGCAGAACTGTCATGAAGGAGATGGAGGAGATGGCAAAGCGCGACCTGTCCGCCACGTCCATCACGCTTAACACGGTCGACGGCGAGTTTGCCGTCCAGCCCTGGTGGTGGGAGCGGCAGGGCGTGCCGTACTCGCCGACCCGCCGCGTCAACGAAAAGTGGTACGAGCGGCTCGGCTACGTGGCATACAAGCGGGGCATACCGCGCTACCCGGGAAAGACGGTGTCGGGCGAGGACATCCTTCTAGAGGCCGTGGTGCGTTCTTGTCAAATTTCTTGTCCTTCCAACTTCCTCGGTTCATGGGCCCGATTGCTTGCTGACGCTCCGGACTGTCTCGTTTCCCAGTTCATGGAAAAGAAAGTATAGGGGCGGATTGTCCCAGACAACCGACTGCAATACACGCGTCGAAAGATTCCCGACTCCGGCTCCTGCTTCTTTTTTCGCTCTTCGCGCCATCCGCTGCGCTGAGTCAGTGCATCGGTCACTGCAGGAGCCGCGCTTGTGATCAAGAATTTTGTCACGCTGGCCTGCACTTCACTCTGCATCGTCTCTTCCCGGCACACTACTGCTTGCAGCTGGCCTGATCAGCTCTGCCCCTGTGCTCAAGACTTGTCCGCCTTCGATACTGCTCCTGATGCTTGACTTTGATCTGCAGCTGCAGCGGCCAATTTGTGCAATCGTTTGACGCTACGAGCAGGCATGACGGGTGCGGTGGACGAAACAAAGGCCGCCATGCGAGTGAGGGTACGATGCAAGCGTCGGAGTGAGCGCAGGAATGTGACTATCCGGTCAGTCCCCTACGAGACGAGCGCTCGTGCGAGGTACGCGCGTTGACGGAAGGCCTTGCTGACAGAAAAAAGGAAGAAAAGAGGCCCGCCGAAAAAGGCTCTCCCTAGCTGCGGACCAAGCGCGTCCACTCACGGACAGACTTGTTCCACTTGCACGAAGCCTACCGAGCTTGGAAGTGTGTTTGGCCACAAAAGTCGACCTGCATCGCCGGCTCCACCTTGGGCTTGAGGCAAAAGGGAGCGTACCGAGCCGGATGTCTACGTCTCTGGAGCAAAAGGAGAAGACCGTTTCCACGACGACGAGGTAGCCGCACCGCTTTGGCGTGCGGGCGGCCTTCCTCGTTTGACCGTCGGGCCGCGCGTGCCAACCCTTCCAATGGGTGCCATCCATTGCTTTGCAGCGTATCGAAGGTTGTGTGTTAGGGTGTACGGGCATGTACAAGCTTGAATCGGCACCGAAGAAAGCGGGCAACCCAATTTCGAGCCTTGTTCGTTGCCTAGGTTCGCCTCGTCAGCTTGAGAAGGTTGTTGAGGAGGGCGACGGCCGTGCTACCCTCTCGCCGGACTCAAGACCTGCTCACAGGATACACAAAACTAGTATGAGCGCTGCAGGGCGAGTGCCAGTCTTGCAAAGCAGGCGGTCCCAGCTTCGCGGTTCCGACCGAGGCTCGCGGACTGATGAGGAGTACGGTCACGCGGTCGTTTTGTCCCTTTTCCTCCCAC
Source organism: Rhodotorula paludigena (assembly GCA_036244875.1). NCBI lineage: Eukaryota > Fungi > Basidiomycota > Microbotryomycetes > Sporidiobolales > Sporidiobolaceae > Rhodotorula > Rhodotorula paludigena. The sequence continues at coordinate 1,064,078 of BQKY01000010.1, forward strand.
CGCCTTGCGATCACGAACCGCTGAGTAGTTGATTCACAGCCTTGCGTGCTCGGAAGCGGCCACCACTGGAGTGCCCGCCCCCCTCGTCACTTGCTCGCGACTCGCTTCATTCATCGTCTGCTTGTTTTGCTGGCTCATCTGTGCGCCTCACAAGAGAATGTTGCCAGAGAGCATGCTACTGGATGGGATTGCGCTCAGTGCATTTCCCAGCGCGAGCGCTTCAGAAGATCTCCGCCCAATTGCGCGCGAAAAAACAAAGATATTGGCAGTCTCCTGACGCTCAAGGTAGCCGCCGCCGTGAGGCATTGCGGGTGGCGAGTCCGCGCGGCCTGCCCTGAGGACCTCGCCAGGCAGCTCGTGCCAAATCTCCAACAGGTGCCAAGCTGTTGCACTGCAAAGTGTGGTCGGGGGGAGAGAGGTGGCCAGAGAGTGGCTGACTCGCACCCAGTTGAGCCTAGCGACAGAAGCAGCGGGCACTGCATTCTGGAGCGATAGGAGTGTGAAACTGCTGTGGCGACTTGAGAAGGCCGACGAGGGGAGAGGGTGAAGCACTGCGTTTCTGCCATGCTCTGGGCAAGCTTGCACAGGTCCACAGGTCACTATGAGTGCGATTAAGCGGGTGCGTGCGTCCGAACGAGCAGGCGGTCCTAGCTTCACGGTTCTGACCGGGGCTCGCGAATTGATGAGGAGCTCGTCGTCGCGTCGCCTCACTTCTCCCTCTTCCTCCTTCTTCTCACATCTGTCTTGGTCTGACCACCGTCTCCTCGTTATCCATCCTCCGACCCGTCCCAAGAAGCCCTCGATAAGGCCGGTCCTTGCGCAAGCGCGAGTGTACTTCCTTCGCTTCGAGCGGAGAGTCTCTCACTGAGTCTTTTCTTCGCCCTGCGCAGCATGGCCGCCACAAGATCCACTCGACCCAAGTCGCCTCGCATTCGGCAGCGCATAGTGGCGCGCCGCCGCCAAGCAGCGCTGCGTCAAGCTCGCATCGACTTCTGGTGCGTGCCAACCGCCTTGCAGGTCCGCTCGCTCTTTTGCCCTGTTCTCTGAGTCGCATTCGTCCTGCTCGACGAGCAGGAACGCCGAAATTGTGCGTGCCGTAGCTGCAGTGCCGGCCATGGCGCTTGCCAGCCTGTGTCTTCGACTACGCAGCCACGACTTCGCCACTTGGAGCGAGCGCCTCGCCGGAGCATGCGAGCGCGTCCCGCTGGCTTTTGAACCGACAGTGTTGAGCCGATGGCTTGTGAGCATTCCTCGTGAAATTGACCGCACGAGCATGCCATTGATTGTTCCTGTCTTGGTGCTACTTGACCTGCGCGACAGGGCATTTACGTTTGCGTTCGCGTCGGGTGGTCGTGCCTGCACCAGATCAAGAGGCAGATCGTCGTCGAACTCGCAGGAATGTTTTAACCAGGTCGGGCGCTGAATGACTCGCTTTCGTTGCTCGTGGCAAGGCCGCAAACGCAGGAGACTGAACTCGAGAGACTTGCAATCCATTCCAGGCTCTATACACGTGTACTGACGACCGAGAGACGCGGGATACGAAAGAACTGAAAGACGTGATGACGACGGGAGAGTTAGACGACATGTGTATGGAGGAAAGTCCGTTCTTGGCACGACACGACGTCGAAAAGCTGGTCTTGGGGTGAGGCGGGCGTCTAGGCGAGGCTTGCTCGCGCCTTACGCGAGCATCTTGACGAGGACGTGGTTGATGCGGCCGTCCTTGATGGCCTCGTAGATGCGCGAGACGTTGCTCCCGATCGTCTCCTGCTGCACGCCGACAAACACGTCGCCGCGGCGCGCCTGCACGCCGAGCTCCTCGCGCACGAACGAGTACAGGACGCGCGTGCGCGGCGAGAGGTACGCGTGCGCCGGCGCCTGCGAAGACGGCGTCTGCCAGAAGCGGTTGCGCACCTCGCGCGTGAGCGAGATGGCCTTCTCGGCCGAGGCAACCTTCCACGCGTTGACGGCGGTGAGGGTGACGTTGGCAGAGGGCGAGGACGAGAGGAGCTCGACGACGGTGCCGGTCGCGTACGAGAAGGCGTCGTGCCAGCGCGGCTCGAGGTCGTACGTCGTCGTCTGCTCGAGACGCTTGTTGAGCGCCTTCTTGACCTCGAGCGCGAGTGCGTTGACGTCGAGGCCAGTGCCGAGGTGCTGCTGGAGGAGAGTCGGGAGAAGCGGGTCGAACTGCTTCTTGAAGTCGAGCTCCATCGCGCGGAGGTCGACGGCCTGGAGCGTGCAGTAAAGGTGCGAGGCGAGGAGCTGCGGAGAATCGCCGGGTCAGTAGCTTTCACGTTGGGGACTCGTTGCGACGAGAACGCACGAGAGAGAGGACGTCGTTGGCCTCGGCAGTGCGACGCGCAGAGATGAGAGCGAGCGAGTTGACGGCCTGGTTGCCCATCTCTGCGGGCTGGACGAAGGTAGTGACCGGGTTGGCAAGGTGGCCGAGCTGTTGTGAGGAGTGAAGGTCAGCTCGTGCGCATTCAAGGAAACGAGCGGAGGGGAGGACGCCGACAACTCACCTCGGAAGCGTAGGCAGCGATGTGAATGTCCAAGCCCTTGCCGTGGTAGTTGAGCGACGGGTCCTCGGCAGCGAGGCACGAAGGCAGGCCGCGGTTCATGGCGGCGTTGAGCAACTCGGTGCACTGAGTGAAGTTCAGCTTGCCAATGAGGGCGAGTGCGAGCCTGTAACAGAGAAAAGCTCAGCACATGTTCGGAGCCTGAGAGGAGCGAGAGACGCACCTGGTCTTCTCCATCGAGATCGAGACAGCCGACGCCTGGAAGTTGCCGCCGTGCGCGGTCTGCTTGTTCTCGACGTCGAGGAGCGGGTTGTCGGTCGTCGTGTTGTTCTCGAGCGAGAGAGTCGAGTAGGCGTGCATCATGTCTTCCACGAGCGGGCCGAGGAACTGTATGCGCAACACGTCAGTCTCGACGCGCCGGTCGGACGGAGGGAAGGGGAGAGAGAGGGGACGAACCTGAGGCGACGTGCGGAGCGGGTAGCGGTCCTGGCGAAGGATGCCCTCGTCGTCCTTGACCTTGACCTCCTCCTCATGCTCGACGGCGAACGACGAGCCGGAAAGAAGCGTGCGGATGTTGCGCGCGACCTCGACCTGGCCGGGGTGCGGGCGGCAGACGTCGTGGATGAACGGCGCGAACGAGCCCTGCTGGCCGACCATCGCCTCGACCGTAAGAGCCGTAAGAGCCTGCGAGAGGAGCGAGAGCATGTGCGAGTCGTGCAGAGTGAGGGTTGCCATCGAGGCGGAGACGGCTGTTCCGTTGACGAGTCCGAGACCCTCCTTCGGGCCGAGGACTGAGATCGCATCGAAAGGGTGCAGTCAGCAAACCGGGAGGTTCTCGAACAGCTCACTGCTGTCAGGATCCGCGACGTACCGACTGCCTCGAGACCAAAGAGCGAGATCGCCTCGCGCGCAAACATGATCTTCTCGGTTCCCTCGTGCAAGACGTGGACCTTGACGTCGGGGTGACCGGTGATGGCGCCGGCGATGTACGAAAGCGGGCTGAGGTCGCCCGACGCCGAGATGGAGCCGCGGAGGGGGACGATGGGCGTGATGCGGTGGTTCAAGAAGTTGGTGAGCGCCTCGAGGACGACGAGGCGGACGGCCGAGTGGCCACGCGTGAGCGAGTTGACGCGGATGACCATGGCGCCGCGGACGACCTCGAGCGGAAGCGTGTTCTCGAGGCCGCGTCCGACGCTGAAGGACGAGACGGACGTCGGCGTCACGCCGCAGAGCTGGTGCTCGATGAGCGCCTTCTGGAGGCTGACTGCATCCTCAGTCCTCGTGTCGGCCGAGCCACCGAAACCCTGCAAGACAGCGGCAGCCGTCCAAGCGAGCGTCAGCGTTTCCGCGCTGCGGCATCCCGAGATCTGCGCCTCTTCTCTCGCAACGCACCGTGGTGACTCCGTAGACCGAGTTCTGGAGCTGAGCTTTGAGGAAGTCGACGCTCTTGTCGACGCGCGCGCGGATCTCGTCGTCGTTCTGGACGCGGACCCTGCGCCCCTTGCGGGCGGCGCCGACAACGTCACGGACGGTGAGGCTGTACCCGCTCAGCTCGACGACGTCGTCGGTGGGGTCGCTGAGGAGCTCCTGCACGATCTCGAGCTGCGACTGGTGCGCGGCGTGGCCATCGAGGCCGGGCGTGCGGCGGAGAGCCGAAGTGGGGCCCGCCGCCGACTTGGTCGGAGCGGCGTGCGAGCCGTTGGTAAAGCCGTTGGCGAGCGTGGTGGCGAGCGAGTCCAAGGAAGGGGCCATCGCGAGTGCTAGTGACGACTAAGAGTGAAGCAGGAGCAAGAAAGAGAGGGAGGCGAGCGATTCCCTCAAGGTCAGCCGGAGACACGCACGGCAAGCCGCGAAAGGTCCCGCAACTCGTCCGGCTCAACCTGCCGTCGGCAGCGGAGACTGGTCGTGCAGCCTGACGTCGGCTTGCCGCAGGACCTCGCGCTCCCTTCCCTCGAGATCTCACGTGAGGCACATCCTCGTCTGCGCCAACCTGTCTTTTTACACGTCACAACAACGGACCAGAGCGAGTCAGACACGGGGTACTGCGTAAAGCCTAGGGGAACACAGACTGGCGAGAGAGCAAGGAGAGAGAAGAACGAAAGACAGAAGAGCGTCTATGGCAACGCGAGATGAGCGCACACATCTCCGCGCAGGGGATATCAACAGAACGATACAGCGCAGATGAGAGAGAGGGAGATCACTGGACATCGCGGCGATTCTGTTGCGGACGAGGGCGAAGAGAGTCAGTGCAAAGGACAGGAGACGCCGTGCAGGACCAGGCGAGAAAGACGCACCGGAGCCGCCTCGAGTTCGCCCACGACGCCGACCAGGCAGCTGACGTCGTCGACCTTTCCACCGGCGTAGTGGATGCCCTCCTCCATCGCGCGCTGCTGGAACGGGCTCGCGACCGCGCGCTGGTCCTCGTACACGCTCTTGGCGCGGAAGCACAGCGCCTCGGACACGGCCTGCGGCGAGAACCGCCGCAGCGAGAACCGGGGCGCGGCCGCTGCGCCCGCTCCCGGCTGCTGCCCGTTCGACGAGGGCGAGAGGCGCGCCGATGCGGACGGGTTCGTCCCGACAAAGCGGAGGACCTCCTCGAGGAGGTCGTCCGAGAAGACGTTGTCGACGAGGCCGTCGCTCGCAAGGATGACTATGTCGTCGCGGCGGACCTTGATCGTCGCCTTTTGCGCGTCCTTGGCCGGCGTGTCCTTGGCGTTCGTGCCCGCCTGGAACGGGTAGTTGAACCGGTGCTGCTGCTCCTCGGACCGGTAGATGTACTCGTCGCCGCGGATAACGCAGCAGCTGCAGTCGCCGAGGTTGGCTAGCCGCAGCTCGTCGTTGCGCAGGATGGCGAGCATGGCGGTCGACGAGCCGATCGTGCCCTGCGCGAGTTGGCGAGGGTGAGCTCCCGATGGGTGGACGCGGCCAGTCGCGAACAACGCACCTCGTCTTTGCACTCTGTGAGCGTCTTTTCGTAGGCACGCTGCATCACGTCGACCGGGTCGACCTCGTAGTATTGGAGGAAGAGCTCGTCGTCGACATTCTCGTACCGCGCCAGTTCCGCCGAGCAGTCTGCAGCGAACACACGGTACAACGTGATCAGTGTTCAACCTCAATGCGAGAGAGAGAGGCGGCGAGGATAGACTCACGGTGCATGAACTTGCGCGCCCACCGCGCCGAGTTGGCTCCCGCGTGCCCAGACCAACCGCCGACACCGTCCGCGACTCCAAGCGAGTCGGCGCGAAGAAAGTACTGTACAAAGCCAAGAGACACAGGAGTCAGCGTTTTGCCCAAAAGTGTGATGGTCAGACAGCCTTGCGACATGAGCCGGCAACGCACCGAGTCCTCGCCGACGCCGACACTAAGGTAGTGCTCGGCCTCGGTCTGCTCCGGCGAGATGATCGCCTTTTGCTTGCCCTTGCCTGCAGGCGGCGGCGAGCGGTAGCGATCCGGTTTCGGAATGCCGTACGCGCCGTTGCGGAAGACGAGGTTGCTTCGGCGGGCGATGTTGAGCGCCGAGCCGAAGAACGAGGGGAGGGCGTGCGGAGGGAGCTGCGATGGTAGAGAATGCGAAAAGAGGGAGGCGGGCGGGGCGGAAGACGAGGTTGGAGGGGCCGACTGGGAGGTCGAGGTCGACGCGAGGGAGGAAGAGGCGGCGGACGGGTCGAGCGCGAGCGACGGGCCATGCCCCGACTGCCCCGGTGCTGGGCCGACCAGGAGCGGGCCGTCGGTCGCGGGCGTCGTCAGCGAGGTGTGGTGCTTTGGCTGAAACGCGGGTCCTTCCGCAGCCGATGATGCGGGCGGGGAAGGGGGTGCGCCCGTACCCGGTGGCAGGTCGATGCCGCCGCTCGCGGGCGAGATGGCCTGCTGGTGGTGGGTGGGGCACGAGCTGTGGAACTGCCGGGCGGTCGACGAGGCGTCAAAGTAGCCTGCGAGGCTCCGGCTCGAGGCGGTGCTGGACGGGATCAAGCCGGACGCCGCGGCGCGCGACGGCCTTGTCGCCACGCCGGCGGTCGAGACGGAAGCACTGCGGCGGACTGAGCCTGTCGCTGCATCGCTCGAGGCAGGAGAGGGTGGGGACGGGCGGCTGGGACGAGTGCCGGACAGGGACGACGAGGGGACCTTGCGCTGGCGGACGACGATGAAGGCGGGCTGGGCCTGACCCTGGGCGTCGACGCGGCGTGCGCCGTGCGGGCGTGCGACTGCCCTGACCGAGTAGGTCGAGGTGGACGCGCTGCTCGACGCCGAGAGGGCGCGCGAGAGCGAGGCGAGCGGGATGGTCGAGGGGAGGAGCGCCTTGGGGGACTTGCTCATCGTGGCCTGCACAGAGCAGTGCAGAGCTCACACGGCCGCACGTGCCCCTCGCGGCGGTAGTAAGCGCGCTGAAGAGGTGTTGAGCGCGATGGGGAGGCGTGCAAGGCGAGTCGCGGTCCGCCGCGCGTGCGGGTGGGACAAGCGTGCAGGTGGGTAGCTGGTAGTGCACAGACTCGCTCTGGCGCAGTCTGCACTCGGCTCGAGCGGATGCAGCGCGATGCGAGCGCTGAAGGAGCGCGATCGCACGAGCCGAGCTTCTCCTCGTCGCTTTCACCGGCTGCAATTCGAGCGCTGCCAGTCGATGTACGACTGTATCGTAGGATCTGTGCGCCACTGTGCGACCCGCTGGCTGCCGTGTGAAAGCAACTTTCGGGGAGGCGGTGCAGCTCTCATCGCCGCCTTTGCTCGCTACTCGCGCTTGCAAGCTAAGAGTGGCTGCCTGAGCCTTTCCAGAGTCGAACTACCACCCTCTGCCCAGCACTGCGCTTCCGGCGGCGTTCCCCACTTCGCTCATCTCGCACGCTCTCCGGCACGCTCCTCTCGCACGCACACTCCATCGAGCCCCGAGAGAGATGGTCGCAACGCCTCGAGTGGCGTCTCCTGCGCCCACCAGCCGCCCCTCAAGCGCAGCGGACGAGCGCACTCCACTCCTTCCTCCCTCGCCGACATCGCGCAACCCCCGCCGAGCGCGCACCGAACCGCCAGCCGGCGTCGACGAGGCTCTCGACTCGGACTTTGAGACCGCGAGCAGGCTCCAGGGCAGAGCGGGCAGTGCCAAGGGCGAGCAAGGGAGGGACAGCCCGCAGAACAGGGCAGAGACGGGTGCGTCCTATAGTCCAGTGTTGTTGGCCGGGCCTCGATTGCCGCACGAGCAAATGCACGAGGTTACACTACTGTATACGTGAACCGAGGCGGGCCTTCGAAGCCTCGTGCACGCTCTACTGAGCCAGCGAAGAACGAAGAACAGCGCTGAACGCTCCTCACTCTCTTGATCTCGCAGCTCTCGCCTCGCTACCAGGTCGACTATCGCGCGCTGCTTCGGTCGCTCGTAAGCGCGAGCGCGAGGAGCGCGAACGGACGCAGTGGCAGGATCTGTCGATCCGCGCGCGATACTACATTCCTGTTGTGCGTCTTCATGCTTCTTCTCGTTGGCGGCGACGGCGAGACTCATGACATTCTCGGCGCCTCTCCAGCTGCAATGGCTGCCGCACTACACACTAAAGACGTTCGTGCGAGACGTCACGGCGGCACTTACGGTATGAGGCTTCTCGGTTCCGCCTACGGCGCAAGCCCTGCTCATGATGTCCGTGTCCTCAGCTCACGAGCATGCTTGTTCCACAAGCGATGGCGTATGCTACCGCGCTCGTCCACACCGACCCCGTACACGGACTCTTCGCCGCATCCGTCCCCGCGATGCTCTACAGCGTGCTCGGGACGTGCCGCCAGCTCTCAGTCGGGCCCGAAGCCGCCCTATCGCTTCTCACGGGCGAGGTCATTGCCAAGTTCCTCGAGGACGAGCAAAAGCACGCGGACGAGCCGCTGAGCGACTTGCACAAGGCCAAGATCATCGCCATCATTACAACGATCATCACTTTCGAGAGCGGTCTCGTTACCTTCCTGTGAGCCGCCTCTCCAACCTACTGCGCTCGGACGCTTTGCTCACTCCTGCTCTGTGTTTGCAGCCTCGGCTTTTTCCGCCTGGGCTTTCTCGACGCCGTCCTCTCCCGTGTACGTTCCCCGACGACCTTGCCTGACCTGCTTCGCTCACCGTGGCACCTCCGCAGGCCCTCCTCCGCGGTTTCCTTACAGCTGTCGGCATCACCATCTTCGTGACGCAGCTTGTGCCCATCTTCGGCATCGAAGCAGGTCTCACCAAGGAGTACGGCGCGTCCTCGACGGTGCTGCAAAAGCTCTCGTACCTCCTCGGGCACTTCAAGGACGCCCACTTCCTCACCCTCGTCGTCAGTGGCGCCGCGCTCTCCGTCCTCGTCGGCATGCGCGTCGCCAAGAAGGTGCTCGCCAAGCGCAAAGCTGGGTTCCGGTGGATTCGCTTCGTCCCGGAGGTCCTGCTTGTTGTGCTCGCATCCACTCGTGCGTATCGACGATGACTTCGAGCCGTCAGCTGTATGCTCATGATCGCCACGCAGTCCTCTCTCACATCTTCCGCTGGCGGGACAATGGCCTCCAGGTCCTCGGGAAAGTCTCGCCGGGCAATGTCAAGGTCCGCGTCCCCTTCGTTGGCTGGGGCGCCTACAATGCCTACGCGACCAAGTGCTTCGGGACGTCCGTCGTCATCGCCGTCCTGGGCTTCCTCGACTCGATCGTAGCGGCCAAGGACATGGCATCGAAGCACGACTACCCCGTCTCGCCGAACCGCGAGCTGTGCGCGCTCGGCTTCGCGAACCTCGCCAACTCGTTCTGCACGGGCTCGCTGCAGGGCTACGGCTCGATCACGCGCTCTCGCCTCGCCGCCGCGACGGGCGCGACGACGCAGATGGCGTCGCTCCTGACGGGCACCTTCATCCTCCTCGTCACATACTTCCTCCTCGGCTGGCTCGTCGACTTGCCCAAGTGCATCCTTGCCGTCATCGTCTGCGTCGTCGTCTTTTCTATCCTCGAGGAGGCGCCCGAGGACGTGCGCTTCTTTTGGAAGATGCGCGCGTGGGTCGACGGCGGCCTCATGCTCCTCACCTTTGTCCTCAGTCTCTTCGTCAGCGTCGAGGTGCGTGCGAGGACCTGTGGCCCCGATCCAGGAGGCGAAGGCTCACTCTCGCCGGTTTCCGCAGGTCGGAATCATCGTCTCGGTCGCGCTCTCGCTCGTGCTCTGCGTCAAGCAGTCAACCATGATGCGGATCAAGATTCTTGGCCGAGTGCCTGGCACGCAGGCGTTCGAGCCGCTCGACGACGACACGGGTGACGACGGCCTCTTTGCGAGTCTCGGCGAAGAGGTCCCGGGCGTCCTCATCGTCCGCATCCGCGACGTCGCCCTCACCTTTGCCAACACGGGCGCGATGAAGGAGCGCCTGCGGCGACTCGAGCGGTACGGACACGGGCGGCACCACCCGAGCGAGGAGCCGCGCCGCGCAGAGGCGAGCGTCGTCATCTTCCACCTCGCCGACGTCGCCGAGGTCGACGCGTCGGCACTGCAGATCATGCGCGAGCTCGTAGAGTCGTACACGGCGCGCAGTGTCCTCGTGCGTTCCCCCGCCTGGTTCCACCTCTGTTCCCTCGACTCGAGCGCTGATCCTGAGTGCTGTGCGCAGATCTACTGGACTCAGTGCGCGCCGACAGTCGTCTCGCGTCTTCGTCAAGCAGGCGTCATCGAGGCTTCCGGCGGCGGTTCGTGCCCGTTCCCTGCATTCCTCGTGGTGTACCGACGACTGACCTGCCCCCGATCAATCCCGCAGAGTCGCACATCCAACCTTCGGTCGCACAGGCGCTCATCGAGCTGCAGGATGGCATGTTGCACTTGAGTGGCGAAGGGTCGTCTGTAGTCTAGTCTGACGGGAGAGCTGGCACGGCGCATGGTTCATTGCTTCGCTGATAGAGGGTTCTGGCGTCCTAGCCTGTACGAACCTACGGTCCATGGCGGCTCGCCGTTCGCTGCGATGACGTGACAACGCATTACAGATTCTGCAGAGCAGCTGGGAGAGACGACCGTGCTGACACCATCCCGCGGAAGCACCGCCTCTTCCACCTTGTCTCCGTCCTCGACATGGCATCTGCAGCCGCATCCTCGGACGTCCACGCTGTCAACACTGGGCCTTCTCTCGAATCCGAGCAAGGCGGGGTGCTCAAGCGCTGCAAAGCGCGGCTGCTCTCGCTTGCGCACTTTTCGACGTGGGGCTTCTCGGGCGTCGTGATTCAGGAGACGGCGGGCATGACCTCGCCTGGGTGGCGAGACCTGTCTGCACTCCCGTATCAGAACGTTACCTCGTCCGGAGACTCGCTTCACTGGAGCGGGATCCCCTGCGCCGTCGTCGGCTTCTCGGAGCGAGTCGAATCGAGCCACCTCGTTGCAGATGCGAGCGGACGCGGCAAGGCCGACGTAGGCCCTGCTCTTCGGGCGGTGCCTGCATAGCGTGCTGACCGTCATGCACCCGCAGATCGATTTGTTGATTGCGTGCAAGGTCGTTCCCGACTTCGCGCGGCACGAGCTTCCGTCGAACCGCATCCTGCGTGCGTTGCGCCTTGACCCGATGCAGCACCAATCCGAACTAGCTGACGTCTCTTCTCGCGTTCCAGTCAGCCACTCGCTCCACGTCGACTTCGACCACCATGACGTGCATTTGGTACCTCAACACGACGCGCTGGACGCTCGTCTCGCAGCCGAGGCCGCCTACCAGCAACTGCGCACCTCGCAAAGAACAAGCGACGAGCCTCCGCCGGCAAAGAAGGCGCGCCCCTCATCCAACAGCTCTTCTCTCCCCGCCCGCCCCGACTTCTCTCTTTTCTACCTCGCTCTCGAAAGTTGTCCCGCCGTCGCTTCCTTCGTCCCGACAACGCATTTCCTCCCCCGCGTGATGACGTACATCGACATTGACCGTTCGGACAGCCCGGTCGGGTACGGCGTGGTCCGCACGGAGCAAGACATCGAAGCGCACAACGCAGCTGGTCGAGCCCTTCTTCCGCCACTTGTCTTCCCTGCTTCGACCAACCTCTTGATCTACTCGGCAAAAGACCGTGCCGATCAATCACCTCCTGCGCCACCTGCCGTGGTGGCAGATTCGGAGGTACGCTCGCCCTCTCTCCGGCCTTTCCGCGCGTCCACGGCCAACGCTCCACATCACGCTGCAGGCTATCGGTTCAAAGATCAAGACACTTCTCCGTTACTGGTTCCTTACGGACGAGACGCCTCTCGAGGACATCTCGAACCTGCTCGTGCGCACGCTCGAGCAGATCGACCCGTCGTCGCCCTACGCCAAGTACGCTGAGCCCGGCGGTATTCGCTCCCTTGGCGATTTTGCCTCTTTTCCCCTCCCTTCCCTGCCCGCAATCGCTCGCAATTCATGCGGCAAACGTCCGCCTGCCGACGCCGTCTCGCATGACCTTTCGCTCCTTCCCATTCTCGCGGAACAAGCGCCAGTGCCAACACCGGCGGTAAAGGTGCAGAGCTGGCTGAAAGGACCTTGCAGCTTCGACTTTGAGTCAGGTGAGCAGCAGAGTCGGCCAAGGGCAGGTGACGGGGTTGCGTAGAACCCGAGCGGTCGCTGCCGTGGACGTGAAATTTTACGACTGTCTGGTCAATGCAACAGGAGAGCGTCTGACTTCAGTCGTTGCCCTGCAGACAGATGCGGGCCGGGACAGGAAACAAGCACTCGTCGGGCGCCCGTGCCCGCAGTCCTTGGCCGGAAGCATGGTTTCGGACTCGTTGACGGAACGGCCGTCTCCGCCTCGATGCCGAACCACACTCTGCACAACTCACACATACTCTCGCTCCTCTCCCAGGCCCTTACGGCTCTCACGGTTGAGGCGATGGTGGGTCAGCAGGGCTCGTTCGCGCCGTTCATCCACGACGTCTGCCGCCCGCACCCCGGCCAGGTCGAGGTCGCGCGCAACATCCGCACCCTCCTTTCCGGCTCGTCGTTCGCCGTCGAGCATGAGGAGGAGGTCAAGGTCAAGGACGACGAGGGCATTCTCCGCCAGGACCGGTATCCGCTCCGCACGTCGCCCAAGGTTCGCGCCACTCTCCCCTTCCCTCCGTCCGATCAGAGCGTCGAGATTGACGTTGTGCGGACCCACTTCCTCGGCTCGCTCGTGGAAGACATGATGCACGCCGATTCGACTTTGTCGCTCGAGAACAATACGACGACCCTCGATGTCGAGAACAAGCCAATTAGAGGACGTGAAAGCCGCATAGCCGCAGACCGCAGCGTTGTGAGCGTCAAGGCATGACATAGATTCACATGAGGCTGGCGCGGCCGCCTACTTCGTCACTCGCCTCGCCCGACGGGAGGCCTCCAGCACTGCGACCCGACACAAACTCCGTATAGCTGCGCATGCAAGACGTCGTCAGCCGTAGCTCAATTTGTCCATGAGAGACGCGGACGCACATGCGCCGCAGACGGGCGAGTTCTTCTGCTGGGACGGATGGCCGAGTCGTCTGCAGCGACTTTTGCAGGTGGGCGTCATCGACGTAGGTCTGCGGCTCGGGTGCGTCAGCTTGATATTCGCGCAGGAGGAAGAGCTGGAAAGCGTACGGTTGCGCGCTTGGCAGGTGTCGCGGAGCCGGCTTGTGCGGACCCCTTCTTGCTCTTGCTCAGGTTGGCCTCCTTGAGCGAGGCGACAATGAGCTCGAGCTGTACGACGAACGTCCACAATTTGATCAGCGACTGCCTCGTGCGACGAGCGGTAAGCGAAGTCGGAAAGAAGATCCAACATACCCGCTTGTTGACGGTCGCCTGCTCCGCCCTCGACAGCACTTTCCCCTCCTTGCCCTCTTTGCCGCCAATCGCTACATACCGCACCTCGTCGTCTTCCGCACCAGTGCCGGACGCAGCTCCGTCCACCTTGCCCTCCTCGTCGACCTTGGAGGCGATGGTCGCATGCACGGCATCGAGGTGCGCGTTGTAGACGAGCGCCTGCAGGTCGGCGCCCGAGTAGCCAGCGGTCTGCGCTGCGAACGTCGAGAGCGAGACCGAGGACGAGAGGTGGATCTTGCGTGCGGCGGATTGCATGATCTGCGGAGCGAGCGAGTCAGGCTGGGTCCGCGAGACAGGAAGGAAAGGCGGCCAGCGCACCTCGAGGCGGTCCTGTTCGTTCGGCATGTCGCACAGGATCGACTTGTCGAGACGGCCGGGACGAAGGAGCGCCGGGTCGATCAGGTCGGGACGGCTGTAGCGGCAAGGAGTGAGCGAGTGTGCAGAAGGGAGGGCAAGCGAGCACGCACCTGGTCGCGGCGAGGACGTAGACGCCGTCGAGGCCTTCGGCACCGTCCATCTGCGTCAGCATCTGGTTGACGACGCGGTCCGTCACGCCCGTCGAGTCGTGCCCGCTGCGCACCCACAGAACGCCCGTCAGCCGCGCAGCAACGTCAAGCCACCCGAGCAGCAGGTTCAAGGATCAAGGAGCGCACCGCTTGGGTGCGATCGAGTCAAACTCGTCAAAGAACAGCACGCAGGGCTTTGCCGCCTGGGCGCGCTCAAACAGGTCGCGCACGCTCTTCTCCGACGCGCCAATGTACTTGTTGAGGATCTCGGGGCCCTTGACGCTGATAAAGTTGAGGCCGCACTCTTTCGCGACGGCCGAGGCGAGCAACGTCTTGCCGCAGCCCGGGTAGCCGTACAGGAGGAGACTGCGTGCGAGACACTCACCACCATCAGCTACTGCTGCCAGCAAGCAGGAGCACGAGTGACTGTAAGGCGAGCAAAATCGCCACGCACCCGGAGCGCAGGCGGAGCGGGCAGCTCGCAAAGATGGCGCCATACTTGGTCGGCCACTCGAGCGTCTCGCGGAGCGTCTTTCGCGCGTCGTGCAGGCCGCCAATGTCGGCCCACGCGACGTCGCTCTTCTGCAGCTTCACGTCGCGCAGCGAGAGCGGGACGAAGCCCTGCTGCGCGGCGTGGAAGTCGTCGGCGGTGAGGACGAGGCCGTCTGAGGTGGCGGCGGCGGACGAGGACGAGGGGAGCGAGCGGATTGCCGCTTGCTGTACGGCTCGGTCGACGAGGTCTCGCAGATCAGCGGGGAGGTAGCCCTCGGTGATGGCGGCGATCGAGGCGCAGTTGAGCTGAGGAGCCGTCAAGTCCGACGTGGCCGTCTTAGCTTGCACGAGGACATTGATGATCTGCACGCCCGCCTCACGCGTCAGCTAGGACCTGAAAGCAATCTTCGACCGTACGCACGTCTCGTCGCGCCGTCTTATCCGGTCCTCGCAGCGAAACCGTCTCGCCAAGCAGGTGCGTCGACTGGAGCAGCGGGTGCAAGCTCGTTGAGCCCTGCGCAGTCGCGACGAGCACGATGGGGCGGGAAGCTAGCGCAGCTGAGGCAAGTGAGAGGAACGTATTGGCGAGGTGTACAGTCGGGAACGAGTCGGCATGCTGTGTTCACAAGAAGCTGCTGGCATCAGCTCGCTGCCAGGCCCTGGTGCAGCCTGGTGCAGCCAGCGTCGCAATGAGCCTTGTGCGCACCTCGACTTCTGCGCCAATCATCCTGTCGAGGTTGTCGAGCACGAGCACGCTCGGCGCGTGCCACCCAGCCTCGTCGAGCCAGTCCTTGATCCGCCCCTTGAGCGTCGGCAGACGCGCATCGGCATGCTGGGCGCAGTCGACGTAGACGGTATCTGTGACGCCAAGCGAAAGTTTCATCCCGTCAGCATCGCAAACACGGCACGAAGGGGAGCGGATGCAAAGCGACAGCGAAGACGCACGGCTCAGCACGCGCGCATCCGCGCCCATACGCCGCGCCGCCTCCTTGACGAGCGCCGTCTTTCCCGCGCCGCTCGCGCCCGTGACGAGCACGCCGGGGATCGCACCCGCGCTGCTGGCGGCCGAGCGGGCGCAGAGCGTCCGCGCCGAGAGCGAGTGCACGATGTGCGAGGTGAGGGCTGTCAAAGGGCGGTCGATGCCGGCGAGGGTCTCGAATTGGGGCGAGGAGGCGGAAGGAGCGCCGTTTGTGATGGGGGATAGGGCAGAGGAAGAGTCGCCGTTGGCAAGGTGCGATCGGGAAGAAGGCGGCGGGAGCTTCTGATGCAGAGAGGGGCGGGAACTGCGAAAGAGCGCGTGAGCGATTGCGAATGGGACTCTTGCTTTCTCTGCGACAGGAGGAGGAGAAACGCACGTCGAGGTAGGCGAGCCGACAGTCGGCGAAGTCGCCTGTTCGCGCTCGCGCTCCTTGTCCTTCGCCGCCGCCGCGCGCGCCTTCCTCGCCTGCGAAGTGAGCGGCGCGCCGAGCCTGTACGTTTGACATCAGCGAGCCTTCTCAAATCTGAAGAGCCCCCACTTCGCTCGTCGCCGCTGGACGCACCTGAGCAGCTCGAACGCCCCGTCCCGCCTCCCCAGCCCCTCAGTTCCCTTCTTCCCCGCACCTCCACCCGCGCTCGACGGGCCAAAGAGCTCGTCCCGCACGCGCTCGCCGACCCACGCATGGCCCAGCGGGACTCGCTCGCTCGCGACGACCGCAACCTCGACGACTTCGAGCGCCTTGTCCGGCGTTCCCACAGCAGCTGCAGCTGCAGGAGGAGCAGAGGGAGGCGGAGCGAACGGAGCGGGCTGCACGTCCCCCGCTCCGGGTCCAGCGCCTTGTGCCGCGCCGCCCGCCGCCTCGTCCGCGCCGGTGCGCTCCTTCGGCCGCGCAAAGTGTGACACGGTGATCTTGCCAGCGAGGAACGCGCGTACGAGCGCGCGGGCGAGCGCAGGGTGCACGACGAGCGCGTCGGGCGGCGGCGAGGGTGCTGCTGCGGAGGGGTCGGAGAGAGGGGAGGGGTGTGAGGTGGGAAGGAGGCGGAGGAGCTTGCGGCGGAGGAGCTCCCACTCGGCGGTTGCTGCGCTGGACGCAGGAGCGGGTGCAGAAGAGGGACCGGAGAGGTCGTGCGTTTTCGAGGAGGAGGGGGCGGAAGAGGGGAGGTGTCGGGATTTGGGCGCGACGATGAGCTCGGTGGTCGAGGTCAGGAGAACAGCGGTGGATGCAGACGGAGTAGTCGAGTCTGCGCCAGGGGTGACGAGGGTGAGCGAGGTCCCTGGGGAAGAAGGAGTGGACGGGGCGCACCGACGACGAAGCGGATGAGGGACGAGCCAACCCAGCACCCGACCGTCATGCCCTCCTTGACAGCGCGAACCTGGTTGAGCAGGTACATCTCGACAAACTCGGCATTTGCCTCCTGCGGGAGTGCAAGCGGATCAGCGGGACTGTGAGTGGAATTGCGGGAAAGGAAGGCCGCACGAGGATCTCCCAGTCGTCTGCGCTCGAGGGGGTGACGTTGACGGTGGTGGCTACTGGCAGGTCACGCAGCAATTCAATCGAGACCTGCAATGCGCGCAGAGAGAGAGAAGAGGTCAGGCTGGATCCCCCACATGGCCCACGCGGAAGCAGGGCCGGCAAGAGGTCGACTCGCCGTCACGCCCTCTGTGAGCGCCGGGTGGAGGAGCTGGGCAAACTGGGGGTCGATCTCGATGCGGTCGAGTGTCTGGGGCTGGGCATGGCGCGGCTGCGAGACGGCGACGGGGGCCGGGCTGGCGGGGAGACCGGTCCACCCGAGGCAGAGCTGGACGGGGGGCGCGTCGCGGTGCGCGTCTGGGCGGAAGGTGAGCTGGACTGCGACCGACTGGGGTGCCTGCGGGCGGGCGCGCGGGAGCGAGGGCGAGTGAGTGCGGCTCGCCGGAAGCACGAGAAGCCGGAGACGAGAGGGAGCAACGCACGACGGCGCGCTGCGAGAGGGGCGCGTGGAGCGAGAGCGGGAGGTTGCACAGGCAGCTGCGCAGCGGGGCCAGGTGCACCGTCGCTGTCCGCCCCATTGCGTGCGACCAGGCGAGTGGAGTGCAGGCTGCAAGTGGGAGCGACTCCGACGAGGCAAGGCGCGGCTACCGACTCGGTACTCGTCTGGTCCACGCAGACGTGCACTCGGTACACGCGCACGGCTACACGCTACTAGACTCTACGCTACTCTCACTCGAGCCGACTTGTCTCGCTCGGACCCTCACTCGCTCTCGGACCCCGTCCAGTCCCCCCGAGTCTCCTGTCGGCAATGTCGACGACGCGGCGCCGCAGCGGGTCGCTCGAGCTCGACTACGGCGACGACGACCTCGCCATGCCCGCAGACGGCGTCCTCGCGGGCTCGCACTTTGGCGCCTCTCTTCCCCCTCCTCCTCCTCCTCCTCCCGCTCAGACCGCACCTTCCCCCTCGCCTGCTCCTGCCCGCGTGAGCTCCTCCTCGCGCCCTCTCACGCATGCAGCCACCCGCAACTCACGCGCACCCGCACGCAGTCGTCGCTCCCGCCCGCACCGCACGGCCTCCCCGCCAACCCGCTCACGGGCATCCGGCCCCCCGTCGCAGCAGCAGCAGCAGCATCCAGCGCCAGCCCAGCCCCGTCCTCGTCCAGCATGCACGCGGGCGCCAGCCTCCCTCACCACCACCAGCAGCAACAGGGCGGGCCGCGCATGTCGGCCGTGTATGTGGGGGACTTGCACTGGGTCCGCACCTCGTTCCCCAGGCGCTCACGATCACAAGCTCGAGCAAGTGACCCGCATGCACACAGTGGACGAGCGACGCCGACATTGCGGCGCTCGCGCAGCTCGCCGGCATCGACGTTGAGATGCGCGACATCTCGTTCAGCGAGCACAAGGTCAACGGCAAAAGCAAGGGGTGCGGTCCCGCGCTCTCACACCGCTTCCTGATGCGAGCTGACGGTGCTCGTGGGCGTGCAGCGTCTGCTGGGTCGACTGCGGCACGCCCGAAAAGGCGCAGCTGCTCAAGGCCTACATCGACAACAAGTGTGTCTCTCGCTCGCTCGCCTCTGGAGTCCACACCATCGCTGACACCTTCCTGATGCTCGTAGCGAGTACCAGATGAAGAAGATGAACGCCGTCCTGACTTACGGCGGGCACCCTGCGCCCTTCCGCACTCTCCCGAAAGGTGCCCCTTCCCTCCTTTCCCTCATGTTACCCTCTCCACACGCTGACTCTCCCGCCCTCGTCCTCCCGCGCATCGCAGAGCCCTCCCGCGCGCAGAACCTCCCGCCCGCCTCTCGCCACTCGAACCTGCCCGCGCACGCGCGCCCTCCCCCCTCGAGCACGACCGCGTACCTCAACCCGCACCCGGGCCAGAACCGCCGCGACCACCCGACGCAGCCGGGCCACCTCGGGCCGGGCGGCGGGGCGGGCGGGATGGGCGGCGCAGGGATGGGGATGGGGATGGGGATGGGCGCGATGGGAGGAATGGGAGGTGGCGCGAGCGGGATGGCGCAGCCCATGCATGCGGGCGCCCCGCCGCGCAAGGGCCTACAGCAGCAGCAGCACCAGCAGCCGCAGCCGCAGCAGCCTCAGCAGGGCGCCTTCAACCCTGCTTTCGGCGGCGGCGGCGGCGCGATGGGCATGGGCGGCATGGGCGGCGGGGCGTTCAACCCTGCGTTTGGCGGCATGGGCGGCCCGGGCGGCATGCCCGGGTTCGACCTGAGCGCGTTTGGCGGGCTCGGCGCCATGGGCGGGTTCGGGATGGGCGGCGCGGGCGGCATGCCTGGGTTCGACATGAGCGCCATGGGCCTCGGCGGGATGGGCGCGTTCGGCATGCCCGGCATGGGCGGCATGGGCATGTTTGGCGGCGGTGGTGGCGGGATGGGCGGCGGGATGGGAGGTGGGATGGGCGCGGGAGGAGGAGGGGATGGGTTCGAGGGCGGCGCGAAAAAGCGCAGCAGGACTGACGGTTGAGGCGCGCTTTCCCCTCGCACTCGACGTGTGTACCGCTTTGTCTCGTTGTCTTGATGGTTCTGTGCAGTGTCACCTCGCCTTGACGTGCCTGTCTCTTCTGTCTCCATCGTGTTGTTGTCTTCCATCCGCCGCTTCGTCGCCTCGTCTTTGCTTCCTTTCTCGTCTCGCTCGTTGTCTTTCGCTCGCGCCGCACCGTGGCACATAGACGCACAAACCCGGCTGCGATACACGTACACGCCTAGACACATGCGTGCGCATCTTCAGACATCCGCAACGCCGTTGGGCCACTCGACGCGCTCGTCGAGCCCGTTGTGCAGCGAGACCTGCACGGCGAGGACGAGCAGGCCCAAAAACGCCGTCGACACCCACACGAGCGTGAAGCCGCCGCCGAGGTGCGCGGTCCAGCTCGGGTCGACGTACTCGTGCGGCAGGCCGCGCGAGAGGGCGCCGTGGCGGTACGCGGCGGCAAAGTCGCTCGCGTAGCGCGCGAGCTGGAGGAGGTACCCGACGCCGATCGTGAGGGTGAAGAGGAACGCGAGGCACGCGAGGAGGCCGACGAGCGCGAACAGGCGCGAGGCGTAGTAGCGCATGAAGCGCACGGCGACGGGCGGGACGAGCCGCGTGCGCGGGAAGTAGGCGAGCGTCCACAAAGGGAGGTAGACGAGGAGCGAGGCGACGAGGAAGAGGAACGAGGTGAGGAAGATCGAGGGCGTCTGGCGCGAGTACATGGGGAGCTGGAGCGCCGAGAAGCCGAGGAGGTGGGGCGAGATGGTCGTCAACGACGGCAAGAAGTCGTTGTTCATCTCGTAGGGCGTGCATCTCGTCTTTGTCGACCCGGCGGCGACAGCGCACGAGTCTGCGTGGTCAAGAGTCAGTGGACGCGAGCAGTAGCGGGGTTGGCGGGAGAACGTACTGAGGATGTGGTAGTCTAGCCTCCCCGTGCCGTTCCCTTCGACGACGCTCAGGAACGCCCACTTGCTGCTCGTCGAGAACAGCGCGCCTGCAAGCGTTGCTAGGGCGACGGCGAAGAGGACGAGCGGCACGGTTGCCCAGAGGACCGTCTCTGCCTCGCTCCAGCCGAATCGTCTCCGTTTGTGAACAACCGGTTCATCGGCGCTGGGGGACGAGCTACTTCGCTTGCTCCCCGGGAAGGTGTCGAGGAAGGCGTCCTTCTGACTGAACGGAGTAGGCGAGGCAGGAGTCGAGGAGAGGGTGGCGAGCTGAATGGTGGCAGGCGAGCCAGGCGGATCCATCGTCGTCGTCTAGCCGGTGTGGCA
This sequence comes from Rhodotorula paludigena, assembly GCA_036244875.1. Lineage (NCBI taxonomy): Eukaryota > Fungi > Basidiomycota > Microbotryomycetes > Sporidiobolales > Sporidiobolaceae > Rhodotorula > Rhodotorula paludigena. Next base: position 1,084,542 of record BQKY01000010.1, read on the forward strand.
GTCTCAGCGGCAGGCTCTGGGCTCTTGTGCGGAGTGGAGCCGGGAGCAGCCCGGCGAGGTTCCCGGGAGCGAGCGAGAGCAGCGAAGCAGGTGCGGCAGGGCAGGGGAAGGGTAGCAACAGAACAGCTCGGACAGCGGCGGCCAGGCTGCCACACGTCGAACAAAGAGCCCGCGGGACGCTCAAAGGTCTTTTGTCCCGGAGCGAGGAGAACAAAGGGAGGTGCGCTCGATCACGTCCGGGCAGGTTGGGCCTTCCACGCCTGGAAGGAGTGTGATTGTCGAGAAGCACTGCATGCGCAATCCACCGGCAAAAGGGGACCGGCTTGCCACGTCGAGGGCAACCTTCTCTTCGAGCGCTGATGAGGATCTTGTTCGCTCCCTCACACCCGCTGATCTCCTGGCCGAGCCCTACAGATGCTGCGATACTCTGCTGTGCAGTCTTGAGCCCCTAATTGCTCTTTACAGGCTTCGCCGAGCGCTTGAGCCTCCGCCCACCCGACCTTTGTCCCGGAGGACACGGGCTGGCCAAAGCTGCGCAGCGGTGCGTACGGCGCTGGACAAGGACGTGAGGTCCGTGCTCTGCTGTGTCCTGCTCGCTAGCTATCGCTGGGCTGCCGCTGGTCAACTTCCGCTTCCCACTCCTTCGTCCCCCTACCCGACGTCGCTGGCCGACACTTTCATCTCTCGCTTTCTCAGTATGAACCACCTGTACCACTCTCTCGCGCCCTTGATCCTCTTTGCCGCTTTCCTCGTCTCCCTCCTCGCCTTCCTCGCACCGACCAACATCCTCCACGACCGCGTGTCGCTCCTCGAAGTCAAGACAAATGCCACCCGCAGTTCCTCGTCGAAGCGCTGGCTCGTACACGAGCCTCCTGCGCTCCCGCACAACAAGATGGTGAAGCGCGCCAAGTCGTCGGGTGCCGCGCAAGTAACGACGGTGCCCGTCACCGTCTCGATCGGACCACTTGGTACGGCCTTACCGCGCTATGGCTCGTACCGTCCCTGATCCTTGCTCTATAGGTGCCTGCTACACCAACCTCACGACGAGTGACCAGTCGTGCACGAAACCCTCACTCACGCCGATTTTCGTCGACGTCTACGACAACGTCCGCCTTCCTGACAAGATCGCAGACGCCCTGCCCGACTACTTTCCGCTCGTCCCCACCGGCATCCTCATCTCGCTCGGCCTCATGGGTCTGCAGCTCGCCGCCGTCCTCGCTTCGAGCGTGTCGATGCACGCGTCAAAGAAGCTCGCCTTCCTGAACAAGAAGCAGCCGACGCTGCGCAAGGCGGCCATGTTCATGGGCCTCGTTAGCCTCGTCGTCGGAGTTGTGGCGGTGGCGGCGCTTCGCGTGCAGCTGGGCAACGCGGCCGACAAGGTAGGTGAGAACGCCAAGTTGGGAAGCGGATTCGACCGTACGTCTTCTTCTGCCTCCTGATGGCGCCGGGGTTGACTCGCTTCTTCTTGCAGAGTTATTTGCCGGGCTGGCACTGCAGGCGGTTGCTGTAGCCTTGCTCGTGTCGGAGGCCATCACCTCGAAATAGGATCCGCCGCTCGACCCCCGTCGCACAGACCCTCTCTCGCGCCTCGCACAGACCCTCGCTCTCCTGTCGTGCACGTCCTCAAAGTTCCATCTCCGCACTGGTCTCCTGCCCTGCGTTCCTGAGACGGGGCCAACGGTCGCAGGGGCACCGCCCGTCCAGGAGGGGGGTCCTCGTCGTCCCCCGCTTGTGCTGCTTCTGCTTCCCGTGCGACAGGATGGGCACGCGTATCGAGCGGCCGTGCTCACCAGCCTTCGCTACGCACGCGCCGGAGACGAGTGCGCTGCGACGGGCTGCGTCGCCTTTGCTTCCTCTTCGTCCTTCGTCGCTCGCTTCGATCCGCCCCATCCCGACGCCTGCAATGTCGAGACTACGCCCGCCGTCCGTGCAGCTCGCTGGCACGTCGCGTCCGTCGTCGATCCGCTCGCCCTCGCCCGCTCGCAGCCCCTCGTCGTCTCCCTCTCCGGCTCCGCTCCCGCTCTCATCCCGCCGCTCTGCTTCTCCCCTGCGCCCAGCGAGCCCGCAGCCGTCGTCCGGGGTGTATCGCAACCCGTACCACCGCCTCTCGTCGTCGCCGCCTGCAGTCCGCCCGCCTTCTCCCGCGCCTGCCCCACTACGTCGTCCGCGTTCACCGTCGCCAACCCTCACTCGCGCAATCCCGCCCGCGCTAGAAGTGCACGGAGACTCACTCGCGGGTGTCTTCAGTCTCGTCGGAAGCCGCGCGATCGTGCACAAGTACAAGGGCGCATCGGCTCGGGTGCGTCTCGGCCAAGTCCCGCTTACTTGTGCCGGCTCACATTCCGCTCGTTGGGTCGCTCTTTTGTCGTGCTGCAGGGACTCAACAATTCGCACTCAACACTGCAAGTTGCGCCGAAGGTGCTCAAGAACCTCGAGGCGACTCGTTCGCCTGCCGTCCTTCTCGTATTTGGCACGGTTGACCTCGCCATCAACTACTTGTGGTACGTTGTGCGCTCACTGACGCTCGACTCGCTCACTGACATCGGGCGCACGACTGCAGGCAACTCAAGGCAAAAGGATCGTCCGCTTCCGGCCAACGCGAGTGGGCGGACAAGGTCTTCGCCGACTACACCGCATTCCTTGCTCAAGCCGGCTCGCTCGCCAAACGGCGCGGCATCCAAGTCTATGTCGCAGGTGCCCTTCCGCCTGTTGTCGAGGATCGCTGTACGTGATTTCTGCCGCGTGCGTGAGGAACGATCCTAGGATCTGACGCAGAAATGGCGCTTGACAGCCCTCGAAGCCATGAGTAAGAAGTATCTCGAGGTAAGCTCTCCACGTCTCGCGCACGAAATCGCTCTGACCCAACAAGGTCTGCAGAGGGACGCTGTTGGCCCCCTTCCGTCTCTCCCGCGCAACACGCACCCGCACGACCTCGCGACTCGCGCACTCATGGTCAAGCGGTACAACCTCATGCTCGGCGCCTTCTGTGCACGGCATGCCAACCTCTCTTTCGTCGACATCTCCAAGGACCTCGTCGACCCGCTCGACGCGAAGCGCGTGGCCGCGCACTTCCGCGACACGGAGGATCCCACCAACTGCCAGTGCGTACTCGATTTTTGCTGCGTTCTCGGCCCACGCTGACGACGAGGCGTTGCAGCCTCGTTTGGGAGACTACGCTCCCGTACTGGCTCCGCGCCCTCCCGCCTCTCGCCTCCCTCTCGTCCTCCTTCTCGCACCCGCAGCAGCTCGAGCGCCTCGAGCGCAGCCGCGCCGCCTACGCGCTTGAGAAGCGCGAGCGCGTGCGGAACGGGAGCTTTGGTTCGCTGGCGGCGTCGGCTCGGCCTACGGTGAACGGCGGAGCGAGGTGGAGCGTCGCGCTATCGTGAGCGCCGGCGGAGGAGCAGTCGAAAATGGCGTGGGCAGCGCTCTGCCCCGCTCTCAAAAATGTAGCTTATACCACGGTGGCTCTCCTCTCCCTTCTCTGGTCACTCGGTCGTCCCCGCTTTGTCGTCGTTATCTGTACTCGTCGTCAGCTCGTCGCTCGTTACCTGCAGTCTCAAGCGGCATGCTCTCTTTCTCGACCTTCCGGCGATACAGCATACCGTAGTGAGAGAGAAGAGCGATGCTGTTTACAAGGGAAGAACTGCAGGGTACGGCTTGCGGATCGAGTGGCTGATCAGTGCTTGTGGCCGAGGCCGGTCTGCGGCGCCTGCATGTTGCTCGCCAGCTCGTTCTTCTGCGGGCTCGCAAAGAGCAAAAGGACTCAGTGACGGCACGAGGACGTGGAAGCGCGAGGAGGGCAAGGAGGGGTCGAAACGCACGCCCTTGCCAGAGGAGCCTGCAGATTGCCAGTAAAGGTCAGCACTGACGTTCCGCGCCGTTCAAGCACCGGGCACGTACTGTACATGTAGAGGGCGCCAGCACCGACCAGACCAAGCTGTTTCACGTGCGAGGCATCGTGTCAGTCTCCCTGAACGTACGGTCACAGCGTGTCGCTCGAGGCGACCGAGGCGCATTGTCGCCTTCGCGTGAAATGAACGAGAGCGATACTCACGGTCGCCGGCCACGCCCAGACAGGGCCGATCTCCTTGCCTGCTTCGCGACGGTGGTGCCATGCGGTCGGCTTGACGCCGCCGGGCATCGTAGGCTTGGCGGTCGACGTGTCCTGTGCGTAGAAGCCTGTGGGTGCGGCGCAGATTGTCAGCGGGAGATGGGAGAGGGCCGCGATGCGTAGACGACGCAGTGAGAGTTGGGCGGGGCTTGCGACGCACGCTTGGTCATCGAGCGCGAGGCGGTGCGGGCAGCGGTGCGAGTTGCGGTCAACATGATGGTGTTTGTAGCTGTGCTGAGGGGAAGCAGGAAGCAAGAGGCGAGAGCGGAGGAAGCGAAACTCGATTGTGGGGCGCAATGCCGCGTCGATCCCAACGTCACAGGGCCATCGAACTGGTAAATGCGGCGAATGGCGCGGAGCATGTTCTTGACCGATCTGAAGAAGCTGTGGGGCACAGGTTCCGCCGATTTTGCGTGATGGGCGAGGAAGATCAGCGGCGACGCGGAAGCGCTTGAACCTTCGCAACTCAGACTCGGCATCTCGCTCTCCTCCCCAACTCGCGCCACTAGGAGCCGGTGGAAATCACTTCTTGACAGAGCTATGCACAGAAAGGTATGTACAGAAGAATAGAAAGATACAGCATGGGGCTCACTTGCCCGAGTCGTGGCCGTCCGAGTTGACCGCCTCCTTCAGCGCCTTGTCGTCAATCACGCCGTGACGGTGCTGGATCTGCGAGCATGCAGAGGAAGCCGTGAGCACAGGAACCGTGCAACAATAAACAAGTCGACAGAGCCTGGTGTAGGCCGCCGGGCTTGAAGCAAGAGGAGCTTCGCGGGAACGCACCGAGTCCTCCGTGATCACTGCCGTATGAGACAAAGCGCGTCAGACAGCTCTTCATGCTTTTGGCTGGAGAGCGATACGCACAGTTCTTTCCGAGGAAGCCGAGGGCGACCACGACAATCTGAGGCGCGAGGAAGCGAGTTAGCGGTGCGGAATCAGGCATGACCAACGACGTCTGCCACTCACGGTGCCGATGAAGGCCATCAGCGGCGTCACCTCAAGGCCGATCATCTTGCGGGCGAAGAAGGGCGTGGGCTCGGGAGGGGTCTTGGGCATGACGGTCTGGTGCGAGGTCGAGGTCGTGCCGACGCCGTGGCCCTCGGACGTGTTGGGCCGCGAGGTGTCGGCATAAGTGCGGTAGACTGTTGAGTACAGAGGTCAGCGTGCGCTCAGCTGGCCTCAGAGTTGGTCAGGAAGACGTACGGAGCGGGAGACGAGGCGGTGCAGCCGAGAGCGAAGGCGCGACGCGAGCAGGGCGCAAGGTCGCGGCGCGAAGACCTGGTGCGAAACGGGAAAGCATTTGTGCGAGTGTCTAGCTTGTTCGTAGCAGCAAGGAGGGAAGAGGCGGAGCGCGAGGTTCAGCCTCGTCCCCGAACCTGGTGACGCCGGACAGCCGCGCCGACTCGACCTCGCCGGAGTCCTTGTGCTTGGGTTTTAGAGTGTAACAAAACGTACACAGTCTCTGTGTCTTCTGACCGAAAATCCCCTGTGAGAAGCGGACTCACTCTTGTCTCCGTGGCGGTTGCCCTCTCTCCCCCTCCTGCTCGTCCGACCCGGCTCGCACCGGCTGTACGCGCCTAGAGCCTCGCTGAGCTCGCCTCCAGTCCCAGACGACACGCAGTGAGCGCGACCAGCATGTCCAACGCGTTCAGCTTCCCGTCCAAGGCCGGAGCAGCACGAGGACGCGGAGGGCGCGGCTCGCACGGCGCAGGAGGGCGCGCCAACCCGTACAGCGTGCGTGCACTCTCTCTGAAGACACGCAGAGGCGCGCCGCTGACCCGCTGACCCCCTCCGCATCGCTCGTCAACAGCGCCCTGCTCCCGCTGCATCTGGTGCGGCCGACGGCAAGTGGACGCACGACCTGTTCGGCGAGAAGAGCGACCTGTACAACCCGACACTCAACGTCTCGCACGTCCGGCAAAAGCTCCACCTCCCTGCCGCAGAGGCGTCGCCCTCGCTCCGTCCCTTTGGTGCCGCAACCCCCGCCGCCCAGCCGCTCCTCCGCGCAGCAGGTCTCGCGAGCGCCCCGGCTGCCGCACCTGCAGCCCCTGCCCTCGGAATCAAGGGGCAGGGTGCAGCGGCGCACCAGCGCGAGGCGGCGCGGCAGGCCAACCTCGCGCGGATCGCGCAGCAGAAGGAGCGTGAGGAGCGCGCGGCCCTCCTTCGCGAGCGCAAGGTGCTCGAGCAGAAGCGTCAGGCGCAGATCCAGATCTCGAAGGAGGAGGAGCTCGGCTTTGTCGTGCAGGTCGAGGGCCTGGTGAACGGTACGAGTGCGGAGGACGTGCAGGTGCGCTTGCTGGTTTGTCTACCTTTGCCGAGCACGACTGACCGGACATGCGACGCCCTCCTCCAGACTGCATTCGGCGCCTATGGCGAGATCCGATACTGCTACATCATCGACGAGACCGCCGCGGACCTGCAGGCTCGCCTCACTTTCACTCGTCACGCCGATGCATCCGACGCTTGCGCAAAGCTCGAGTGCGTGACCCGCTCCTACTCGAACGTGCTCATGCTGACCTATACCCCATCCATAGTGGCGCCGTGGCGGACGGCCGTCCCCTCTCGGTCAAGCAAGTCTCCCGCACGCCCATGCCAGCGCCGCTTCCTCCCCTGCCCAAAGCCGCCACGATCCCGACTGGCCCCGCCTCTCGCGCACCCGCCGACGCGCCTACTGCCCCGCGCTCACAGCGACGAGGCGCCGCTGCGCCGGCTGCTGCGCCTGCACCTGCACCCGCCGCGCCGAGCAGGATGTACGCCGACCAGATCGAGGCCGCGCAACAGCAAGCCGCGTCCTCGTCGGCCATGGACGTCGACATGGCCGCGCCGGCCGCGGCCGGTCCGCGCGGGCGCGGCGCGGCGCGCGCGCACGGAGGCGCAGCGGCGCCTGCTGCCGCGGCGCCTGCGAACCCGCTCATGGCGCGACTGGGCGTGCCGACTGGGCCGCGGAATGGTGCGACGCAGCCGAGGGGCCAGGGCGCGGCGAGGCAGCAGCAACAGCAGCAGCCACAGGGACTGGCGGCGCGGTTGGGAGGGGTTCCGGGTAAGCAACAGCAGGGCGGGAAGGGCGGGAAGGGCGGTGGAGCAAGGGGAGCGGCGTCGCAGGGCAACTCACTGCTTGCGAGGCTCACTTAGGTGCTTTTTCGCGCTCTGGGCGGGCAATGGAAGGTCCTTTATCGTGATTGTGCGTGCGAAGTGCCCTCGGAGTGGCTGGGAGAGACGACGGCCTTCTCAAGCTGCGAGCTAGAGCTCGTCGCAGGGTTCCTGGCGATCTGGCGCGTGCCGTTCTGGCTTTGACCAGTCAGCGGGCGTTCTGGCCAGTCTGCGATGCCTGAAGGGCTCGTTCTCGAGGCGATGAGGTCGACGCTCGCTGGGTCCGCTGACCCTCTCCCGCTCTTTCTCCACCTCCTTGCTCTCCCTCTACCTCTCTGCAAACCCGCTCAAATGCTCTCCAGGCTCACCTACAACGCTGCTCGCTTCGCTCCTGCCGTCCGCCCGGCCGTCCTCGCTCCGTCGTCGACCCTCCTCGCTTTCCGTCCGCCCACCATCCTCGCTCCGTCGTCGACGCTCGTCGCTTTCCGTCCGCCAGCCGTCCTTGCTCCGTCGTGGACGGTCCTCGCAGTCCGTCCGCTCCACTCGCTCGCGAGCGACAAGGACGGCTCGGCGCACCAGCCCGCCGCGGTCAAGTCCGCCTCGATTGCGCCAACGGGCACGCGGCAGTACGCGAGCGGCGCGCCGCCTGCGCCTAACCCTAACCGCCTGCACGCCGACACGTCTGGGGCCAAATCTACAACATTTTGGTGGCCGTCGAGCGACACGGCCTGGCGCGACCGCAAGACGGGCTTCAAGGAGATCAGCTACGTCTACACGTGGCCCACGGTGGTGCGTCTGCATATTCGCGCTCCTTTGCCTCGGCCAGCTCGCGCTGCTTTGCCTCGGCCAGCTCGAGCGCGCTGAACGGTACGCTATGCAGGTCTGCGTCCTCGGAGCCATCACCGCCTACTACTACGGTACGTCTCCTCCCTAAGTTGTGCGTTTTGGGCATCAGGGTTTATTGATCTGCCGTGCGCAGTGATTTCCGGCAAAGCGGTGGGTTGATCTTTCCGCCAGCTTTCGTCTTTCTCGCTCTCTTGCGCTCTCGCTCTCTCGCGCGCTGACAGTGAGTGACGTCCTTCTTCGTCCACTGAAACGCAGAACGTCGAGCTCGACAGCAACCTCAAGGCGCCCCCCTCGCCGTACAGGGAGCACCACCGTCGCGTCTGACTTGCGCAAAGCGTCCACTTCCCTCTTCCCTCGGGTCACGTCCAAGTCTCTCTCGGCCGCCGCTTGGTTCCTGTGCATACTCATCTTCGCCAACTGTACATACTGCGTGCAACGACTCGTCAGTGCTTCCTCTTGCAGCGAATCACAGGGAAAGTTGGCGTCTGTTCGACCTTGCCTCCGACAGTTCGACGCCGCTACGCTCTCATCTCGAACTCCATCCGAAGTCCCCTGCGATGTCGTACTCGGCCCGCAAGGCCTCTCGACACTTGCTCGACACTGTCGCTGGCGATGCCGGGCGAGGTCGCCACCGCCGCGGCACCCCTAAGCGGTTCTTACCGCAACCGAGGCTACTTCCTCCGACGAACTGCCTCTACGGGCTGTCGACCGCGTTCCAGAGCCTTCAGAAAGCAGGTGCAGGTCAGCGAGGGGCGAGGAAGATCCTCGAGGGTCGGTCGGAAACCGAACGTACGAAGACCGCCCCGTCCTTCTCGACACCGCCGGCCTTCTCTGCCGCAATGCTAAAAGGCGGCAGTGCTTGCTGTTCTTTTCGTTCCACATCAAGCCCTTCCTACACTACACCCTGTGCGCTCTGCAGACCCTCCCGCCAGCGAAATCACCTTGCTGACCCTGCTTCCGCGCGCAGCTCTGCCATGTTCGCACCTGCCCTCCGTCAGCTGGCGACGCGCCGCCTCCAGACCACTGCGCTTCCCGTCGCCCGACGCCACGCTTCGACCGTGACTCCTCATGCCCACGCAACGCCACACTACTCGACCAAGGTATGTCTAGTTTGCTTGCGGCTTCGCGCGTGCAGTGGCCTGACCCACCAAGCACGCTCATAGGAATGGCTCCAACGCTTTGTCCCGGTCGAGTCGTACCCACTCATCGCCTTTGTCGTCTGCATGTCGTCTTTCGGCATCTGTGCGTCTTCGATTTCGTTGCGTCGTGCCCGCGTCAAACTGACTCTCTTCACGCAGACAACGCTGCCATTGCGTTCAACCCTCCCGAAGGCGAGCTGCGACTCGCGCCGAATCGCTACAGGCGCTCCACTCAGCCCGAGCCGTGGGAGGACCCGAAGGCTCTCGCGGGCAAGTGGTAGAGCTGTAGAGTGGCAGTTGTCTAGTTTGTGGTTCCCGTTGTCTTATGTGTACAGCATGCATTGCGTTCGTTCCTTTCAACTCCCGCTTGCTGCAGCATGAGAGAGCGGAAACAACAGGTTGCGGTCTTTGCGAGATGCGAGCGTGTCTAGTCTAACTTATCGCCTAGTCTGGTCCCTCGTGTCTACCACCCGGCTATCCGGCTGGGCGTTCCCTCTCCACCTCGTCTACCCTCTGACCGAGCTGCATCAGCCCCTGCCGCATCGCCTCTGCAATCTCGCTCCGCATCCGCCCCACCTCGTCCGGCTCATCCTCCAGGTCCTGCCCAACCGGCCGCTCGTAGGTTGCTGGCCGCCACGGCGTCGGGTATTTGGCGCGGTATGCGGCAAGCAGTGGCTCGACGGCGGCGTTCATCGGCTCGCCGTAGAGGATCGTGACGTCCTTTCCCGTGCGAGGGAGGTAGTTGGGCCAGACGCGCGGCTCGTCCATCACCTGCTCAAAGCCTGAGAGAAGCGTCTCGTCAGCTGTGAAGCGGACGTTAGGTGGGAGGGGCTTACCCTTGATCCAAACGGGCACGATGAGCGGCACTCGCTCGCATTCCATCAGCATGCGGCTAATCCCCCACTTGAATCGTCGCAGCTCGTGCAGCTCCTCCTGCTTGATTCGCCCTTCGGGAAAAATGTGGACCTATGTGTCAAAGTGGATGAGCTGCCGTGTCCGAAAGAGCGGAGATGGGCAGACGAGGGGGAGGGTGCGCACCCAGTTGCCTTCGTCGAGCAGCCGTGCCGAGTCGTCGATCGCCTTCTGGTAGATGCCCTTGCCGCGGTGCGTCTCTATGATCTGCCCCTTCGTGAAGAACCAGCGATCGAATTTGCCCTGCGCGACGAAGGATCAGCATCCTCTGCTCGTTGCGGCAGCTCGAGATGAGCCTGCGAGAGCGGCGGCAACGCACGTTGAACATGATGTCGCTCGCGCCGAGGGTCCATCGGAGGGTCTTGGAGTTGAGGAAGTTGCGCAAGGGCAGCGAACCCCACATGAACGGCTCGTCGACGCTGTCCGAGCAAGACGAAGAGGTCAGCTCGGCAGCGGTCCCTCCGGCTCTAGCTGGCAGACGAACACCGAGATGTGGTTGGCGACTGTTCAAAAGCTCCAGTCAGCTTCCTGCAGGCCCACCGGAAGGCAGAGAAGGCGCGCACCGGTGAGCACTCCGCGATCCGACTTGAGGCGCTGCAAGAACGCCGGCAACCCATCGACGCGGACGTTCCGGCACCCAGCCTTCAGAAAGAGCTTGGAAAAGGCCCCGACAGCGAACGGCACTGACCCCATCGGGCTGCGCGGAGCGAAGGCAACGAGCTGCCTCGGCGAAAGGAGAACGGTCAATTTCGGGGAAGAGTGTTCGGCTCTTGCGCGAATGCTTCCCGTGCAGCACTAGACTTAGGCACTGGTAGCAGGTGAGACGAGCAGGACCAGAAATGGATATTGCGAGGGCGGAATATGCACAACAACGAAAGGACAGGACGAGGCGACGGCTTGAGACGAGCTTCTACAGCTACATGCTCCATGACTTGACGAGAGGACGACGGGGTGACCGGAATGCGAGAGGATTGCAAGGGATGCGAAATAAATGCGAGAGATTGGTGAGGGAAGAGGACAGGCGCAGATAGTTGGCTGTCAGGTGCAAAATGGTCAGCAGGCTTGTCGTGAGCCGACAGCAGTAGTCGCAACAGACCTTGTAGGCGTCACTGTGGCGCGCTTGCGAGCGAAGACGGGGAAGGAGCGGACCCGGCGGAGGCGACGACGTCTGGGTGGGTCGCGAGCGAGCTCTGCTTTGGCGCGGCGGCTGTGAGAGGACAAGATCTGTGACTTGCACGGCTAAGTCAGTAGAAGCAACAGGCAGAGGTAGAGAAGGGTAGACACACGATTCTTGCAGCGGCGTCAAGGGGGCGAGACTTGACGACCGGCGGGGGTACGGCCAGCAGTCGCGTCCCTGGTGCGCGGCGGCGGACATGTCGAACAGGCGAGGAACAGCAAAGAACAAGGACGAGCGCGGAGGCATCGAGCCGCGACGCAGCGCAAACAGAACCGTCGGTCCAAGAGCGAGAGGAGAGGAAACCGAAGGAGCCAAAAGACCGGCAAAGCAGCCGGGAAGGGGGATCGTCGCTCGCGAAGACTCGAGAGCGTGCCGCGCCGGCACGCATGCACAAGGACACTAGCCTCGGGGAACGAGCGGGGGTCGGAGGTCGCGTCACGCCGAACTGCGACGCGAGAGATGCGCGAGGTCGGGTCTGCGTGGAGCAGACGACGCGGCGCACGGCCGACCGCGGATCGCAGCGTCGTCGGTTCGTCGACGGAGGAGGCTCGAGCGTACAAGTTGACACGGAGGCGTTGTTGGGACATAAAGCGAGATGCGAAGGTCGAGCGTAGAGCCGCGGCTCGCCGTGCTGCGACACGCGAGGTCTGCCGTCAGCCGAAGCGCTCGCGTTCAATTGAGACACGGAGTTCACGCACGCGAAACGGCGTCGGCCGAGGTTCGGGCGCAGGAAAACCCACTCCCTCGACGGCCTCGGCTTGCTGACCTCCCCTCGGCCACCTGCAATTCGATTCGATAGGATTACAAGCTGCGAGGGGAGAGTGGGTCGGGGATAAGAAACTATTGAGCACAATGAGGGGGGACGGGGGCTTGATGAATGTGGGATGGACGACGAAGAAACCGATGCAGAAAGAACGAGGAAAAATGGACCCAGAAAAACGCTACCCCCCTCCGTCGCCTCCCTCCTTCTCCCTTGCAGCACTCCTTCTTCCGCAGCAAAACGGCATCTATGTTGTAGTGAGGCACAGAGGAATCGACGGCTCAGGCGACCGTGACCTTGGCGACCTGCTCCGTGACGACCTCGACCTGCGGGACGTCGCGGTTCTCCATGTGGAGGTGCGCCTTGGGGTGCGGCGGCTCGTAGTTGGCCTGGCGCTTGATCTGCTCCGGGAGGACGCCTGCGGCCGCGGCGATGAAGCCGAGGAAGGCGGGCGAGGGGTTGAGCGGGCGCGTGCAGAACTCGGGGTGCGCCTGGAGACCGACAAAGTACGGGTGGCCTGCGATGCTCGTACGTCAGCGAAATCGCCTGACCATGAGAGGGAGAGGTCGATACGCACCCTGGAGCTCGGCAACCTGCATACGCTCGCCGCGCTCATCGCGACCGACAAACGCGAGACCGGCCTTCTCGACCTGCTGCACGTACGCCGGGTTGACCTCGTAGCGGTGGCGGTGGCGCTCCCAGATGACGTCGGCGTTGGCGTAGAGCTGGCGCACGACCGACCACTCCGTGTTGGGCTGGAAGACGGTCGGCCGCAGACCGAGGCGCATCGTGCCGCCGAGGTGCGTCTTCGAGATCTCGGGCATGAAGATGACGACGGGATGGGGGGTCGACTCGAGTAGCTCGGCCGAGTGCGCATCTGCGAGGTGAGCGTGAGCAACGACTCGTGTAGGATGAAGGAACGAGCGGACGCACCCTTGAGCCCGAGGACGTTCCGGCAGAACTCGATGACGGCGATCTGGAAACCAAGACAGATGCCGAGGTACGGCACCTTCTTCTCACGCGCCCACTTGGCCGCCGCAATCATGCCCTCCGTGCCGCGAAGACCGAAACCACCGGGAACGAGGATACCGCTGGGGAGGTTTGACAGTCAGCATGCGTCGCTTTGACAGCCTGTCTTCTTCAAGAAGACGAGCAAAGGTGCAACGCGCTGACTCACTTGGCCGTGCACACCGCCTGCCACGCTGCGTGGAACTCCTTGGGCCGGTCGTGCTGCGCCTCGAGCTCGAGGTCGGAGGCCTCGACCCAGGTGATCTGCAGCTTGCGCCCGCACTGCATCGCCGCGTGCTCGAGCGACTTGATGACGGACGTGTACGAGTCTTGCAGCGAGGTGTACTTGCCGACGAGGCAAATGGAGACCTTGTCGAAAAGGCGGTCGTAGCTGAGTAGACGGGCAGCGTCAGCACGTGGCTCCTGTCGCGCAGCAGATGCGAAGTACTCACGAGATGGTAAGGTCCTTCCACATGGTCAGGAGCTTGTTGCCGCGAGCCTGGCGACTCTCGGCGATGCGAACATCGTCGAGCTTCAAGCGGTTGCGGAGGAAGCCGATGAGGCCCTGGTCCTTGAGGAGGAGCGGAACGTGGTAGAGGGAGGAGACGTCGTGGACGGCGAGGACCTGCTCGTTGGCGACGTGGCAGAACATGGAGATCTTCGAAGTGACGGAGAGAGGGAGGGCGTGAGGGCAGCGGCAGGCAATCTGGAAGAGACGCTGCATCAGTGCGTGCTGAATGAAGCCGCTTGCAGAACACGCACGAGATCGGGGACGAGACCCAGGCCGCGGAGGTCGCGGATGGACGCCTGAGTGGGCTTCGTCTTGAGCTCGCCGTTGATGGACGGGACGAGCGAGACGTGGAGGAGGGCGAAATTGTCCTTGCCGACGCGGAACTGGAACTGGCGCATCGCCTCGACGAAAGGTGCCGACTCGATGTCGCCGACCGTGCCACCGAGCTGCAGGAAAGACCGTCAGCATCTGGCGTCGTCTTGGAGTGCAGCCGCCCAGACGCACCTCGATGATGCAGACCTCGGGCGCCTCGCCCGACTCGTCCACGGGGACCTGCGCGACCCGCTCGACCCAGTCCTGGATGGCGTCCGTCACGTGCGGGATGACCTGTACCGTCTTGCCGAGGTAGTCGCCCCTCCGCTGCGTTCCGTGTGTCAGCCTACAGACCGAAGGGAGCGGAAAGCAGGTCGAAGACGCACCTCCTTATCGATGACCTCGCGGTAGATCTTGCCGGTCGTGATGTTGTTGTCGCGGCCGAGGGTCACGTTGAGGTAGCGCTCGTAGTTGCCCAAGTCCAAGTCAGCCTCACCGCCGTCGTCGAGGACAAAGACCTCGCCTGTGGGAGCGCGACGTCGCGTGAGCTGTGCGGCGCAGGGCAGAGTCACGAGCGGGTTCGGCGCGACGCACCGTGCTCGGTGGGCGACATGGTGCCGGCGTCGATGTTCATGTACGGGTCGATCTTGATGGCCGTGACATTGTACCCGAGCGTCTTGAGCAAGAGGCCGGTCGACGAGGCTGTGTGCGGAGTAAGGTGAGCTCGCGGGGAGGAGGTGAAGCGCGACGAGGGACGCGGGCGAGCTCACCGATGACGCCCTTGCCAATGCCCGAGATGACACCGCCCGACACGAGGATGTACTTCATCGCTGGAGCGCGAGACGAGGAGCGACTTGGTGTCGAGGAGCGAGGACGAGCACCCGGACGGCGAGAGCGCGCAGCGGCAGGCGGGCAAGCGGGGGGACCCTGAGGTGCTCGGGCAAGAGCTAGGCACAAGCACGCAGCTGGCTCTGGCAGGCAAGCGGGCACGGGCGAGGATCGACCGCTCCCTCTCGGCTCGCACGCTCAAGTCCCAGCTCGGCTCGACGCGCCCAGCAGCCGACGCGTCGCGTCTCTCTCGCAGCCCCAGCGACACACACACGTGCATGGAATACAACAGGGCACCCGTTGCAACAACATGTCGAAAGGAGAAGCACGCCGCCGCCGCGAGACCTCGCTGCCGTCACGCCTCGACCACCGCTCCGCGCCGGCTCTTGCCCTCGTTCCGCGCCTGCGCGTCCACGAGCTGCCCGCTCGTCGTCGCCGGCGGCGCAGCCGGCGTCTTGCTCGGGCGCCGGAAGCACAGGAACTGGAGCGCCGTCGCGCGGCGCGATGCGACGAGCGTGCGCTTGAGCCCCTCGAGCTCTTGCTGCAGCTCTTGCGCAGAGCTGTTCGGCCGCCGGTAGTACGACTGCGAGATCGTCTTGTAGATCGACTGCAGCGTCTGGTCGGCGAGCTGCGAGACGTGCTGCGACAGCGTTTGGTGCATGAACTCGATCTCGAGCGTGGCCTGCGTGCGGAGGGCGGTCAGTCACGGAGATGACAAGCGGCAGGCGACTATGCTTCAGGCGAAGCCATTCGCCACAGGAGTCGATGAGCGACTGACCTGGAGCATACCGCCCATCCCGAACCGCTCGACCTTGCTGAACGCCTCGAGCGCGACCTGCGCAAGCTCCTCAACGAGGCTGCCGAGCGTGCGCGCGACGAGCGGCTTGGCCGTCGCCGAGACCTGCGCGTGCACGAGCACGAGCGAGAGGAGCGCGTCGTAGATGAACGGGTGGACCTCTGCGGATTCAGGGTTTTAGCGTTGTTCACGCTGCTGCAATCGACAACTTCCGCGCAGATCTGAAGGCAGTCTGCGAAGTAGATGCTGCAGAACGACCGACGCACCCGTAGGCTTGTCAGCCTCGTACCAGTTGACCGTCCCGCCAAGCACGCCCTTCCGAATGATCTTGGCAACTTCGGCACTCTTGCGCTTGACATAGTCGTCGAACAGGATCTTGTCGAGCTGGTCCGTGACGTCCATGAGCATCTGCGTGTCGGACTGCATGTGGACCTTGAACGCCGTCGAGAACTGGTGGATCAGCCGCGGGATCGACGTCTCGCGCAGGTGCGTCAGGTTCGACACCGTCAGCAGGATGCGGATGTCCTGCGAGCGGCGGAACAAGACCCTCCAGTCAGTCTAGCAGTATATAGGCGGAAGGGTGACAAGAGACGCACGACGTTGCGGATGTCGACCTCCTTCGGCCGGCCGGTGTTGGCGACGCCCTCGACGCCCAGCCCGCGCTTCTTCGTCCCGCTCGGACTCGTAAAGATCGTCTCGGGGTCGGAAAACGCGACGTGCACGAGCCCGTCGAGGAACGCGTACAAGCCGTCGAGGAACGCGCTCTGCGCCTTGCGCTGGAAGTCGCCGGGGATGTCGACGTCTTTGCGACTGCGCGCAGCGGCAGATGTCGCGCTCGACGAGGACGACGCGCCGAGGAGGGCGTTGGCGTGCTCTTCGGACCCGCCCGCGACGCGGTACGCCGAGATGGCCATGAAGCGCTGGAACGCCGAGATCTGCCGCAGAAAGGCCGTGATGGCCGAGTCGTCCGGGTCTTGTCGCCACGTCTCGAGGCGGTAAAACACCTTCGCGTCTGTTAGAAAGCATCGTGAGAAGGGCACGTTACTGGAAGCATGGACGCCACCGTACCTCGCACCCAGCCCGAGCAGATGGCCTCCTCGAAGCGCCACCGCGTGCTCGCAACAAGCTCCTTGAGCGTCTGCGTCGCCTCTCCCGCGAGTTCGAGCGCGCCGAGCTCGCTGACGCACTCCATCAGCTCGTTGAGCACGCGCAGCAGCCAGTGGCAGTTGGTCGTCGCGTTCGACACGGGCGGGACAAAATCGGGCATGGGCGGCGTCGCGTTCAGGTCGTCGGGGTTGTTGCTGCGGTTCTGCGGCGGCGACGACGACGTCGTCGAAGATAGGGTGAAGAATTGCGAGAGGAGCGAGACGTAGAGCGTGACGATGTCCTGGGTCATGACGCGGCACTGCGTTGGCGAACGACGAGATGCGGAAGAGGCAGACACGGCGGAGGGGTTCTTCTGCGGAAGAATCCGCGTGAGTACACTCATCCAACTCCTGAAGGACCCGGCCTGGTTCCGCTTAGCGAGCGATGCGCGAGTCCGGTTTCGTCTCCGATCAGCAAAGCGTGCCTTTTGGTATTTCCCTTCCATGTACCCCTTGGCGACCTTCCAGAAGCTTGGAAGCGTCTGCATGATGACCTCGTCGAGGTTGCGGACCAGGTCGAAGATGAGGCGCCAGACCTCGACGCCGGCAGCGTTCTCTGCGCGAGCGGGGCACCATATACAGCAGTCAGCTATTCGCCACAACGGCAACGCACAGAACTGTACAGAAAGAGAGACCCCGCACACACCTCGCATCCGCTCGCCGTCGAGGCTCTCCAAGCTCGCGACGCCCGCGCCGAGGTCCGCCGCCTGCTTGCGGTCGTTGTCCTCGGCCTCGCCATACTGGTCCATGGCGACGCGGATGCGGCTCATGCTCGCCTCGGCCGACGTGCGCAGGAGCTGCAGGATGTGCCGGTGCTGCGTGTCGAAGAAGATCCACGCGGGGTCGTCGGACGGGTCGAGCTCGAGGAGGATCCTGCGGGGGAGGTAGAAGGTCTGTGAGTAAGGCCCGCGCTGGCGGTCAACGAAGGAGAAGAGACGCACTCGATCGTCTTCTCGACCTCGTCCAGCCCTCGCTTCGTGTCCCTCAACCGCTTCCCGAGCGTTGCCCTCAAGTCGCCAATGATCTTCTCGACCTGGCCCCACACCTTGTCGTAGATGCGCTTCTGCTGCTGTTGCTGCTGCGGCGTCGTCGGGACGGGCAGGCCGAGGAGCTGCGCAGGGCGAGAGGCGAGGATGTATCGGCCTTTCTTATACGCCTGCAGCGCGACCTCGTAGCGACCCTATAGACGGCAGCTCGTCAGATGCGTAAAGGGTCGCGGTAAGCGACGGCGCACCTCTTCGACCGCCTCGCCGAGGATCGTTGGCAGATTGAAGAAGAACTTGCTGCGCTCGAACACGCCGAGAGTACTCTTCAGCCGTTCTGCCTTCGTGCGAGCATCGACAATGGGCTGAAATATAGTTTCGGCACGAGAGGATGCGGCTGTAGATAGTGGAGTCAGCCCAGAAGCGAAGGCTGAGGCAGGGCTAGACGCACATTTGAGCGTTTCTCGCATCGTCTGCACGCCGTAATCGTTGCCGGCTGCGAGAGGCCCGCCATCCTTCATCTCCTCGAAAACAGCTGAAGGCAACGCAGGGTCAGTGGTCTGACTGTTCAAGCGTTCGAGCTTGCACGCACTCTCAGTCGCCGCCTTGACCGCCACGAAGCGGTCCCACTCGGCTTCAACGAGCAGCTTGAGCGCTCCTGATCGCTTCTCGAGCGCCTCCTTGAGCTTCTCTCGGCCTGTGAAGAGCGAGTGAGCGAGGGTCTGTGCAGCTTTGACGGCCGGGGAGAGGCGACGGACCGACGTTCAAGTCGCTGAAGGTTGCATTCGGGTGCACTGTCGAGAGGAACACCTTGGGGTCGAACGACTTGGAGTGTAGCAGTACGGCCGAGCCTGCGAATCGCAATAGTCAGTCCTGCAATGGCATCTGAACGCGGACGCAAGGCCGCGACAGGCGGCTTCGACAGGCTAAGAAGCCGACTTACGCAGCTCGCTCGGTAGGTCCGGATTGTTCCTTAGCGCGCGTGAGAGAACGTCAGTTGCGTCAGGCAAGACTTTGCGAGAGAGGGAGGACGGGCGCACGCGAGAGTGCCTCCGCGTATCAAGCCCAGCGGGTCCGCCTCGTCCCCCTTTGGTGCGCCGGCGACTTTCGCAGTTCCCGTCGCGCCCGTGCCTCCCTCGGGTTTGGGCGAGCCAAAGAGGCCCGGGTCGGCGGTGTCGCCCTCCTCCCAGTGAGTCTGCGCAGCGAGTGGGGGTCAGCCTGCAAGAGGGTCGCACGCGTGTTGCGGATGCGACGCACGGGCGAGAGGGTCGAGAGGCCGTAAAGCTGGAGCACTGCGTGGTCCTCACAGTCAGTACGCGCGTGAGTCGAGAGTGCGAGCTCGCGAAATGCCGCGAGCGAAGAGGCGACGCACTGGCCTCGTCGTCGGCCTCCCAGAGGTCGGGGCGCGGGCTGGGCGGGTCTGAGCGCGCGTTCGAGTCGCTGTGCGCGCTGCCCTGCCTGCGCATGGCCTGGCGCGGGTCGGCGCGCGCATCCGAGTGGGGAGGAGGGCCGCCTCCTCGCGGGTCAAAGTCGCGCGGTTCCTGCGGGGCGGGGCCGCGAGGGTACGCTCTGCCCTGCATGCTCGCACACAGCGTCACCCGCTGCCCGTTCAGAGGCGACGGCGAGCGGTCGAGACGAGCCCGAACCCGCGATCGCCTCGACCAACTTGCAGCTTCCTCCTCTTCGTTCCACGCTCGTGCTGAAGCTACTGCGCTTCCGAAAGGACGCTACCGGAATGGCAGGCATCCGCAGGAGGAACGTCCCGCCGCCCGCGCTCGACGACGAGCACGATGCCGACGTCGCCGCGTCCAACAAGCGCCAGATCCCGCTCTTCAAGCGCTCGAGCGGACAGGCGGGCACCGCAGCCGACGAGGCAAAGTCAGTGCACTTGTCTCGGTCCAGTCGGCCGCGCAAATTGACGCCGTTTCGCGCTTGCTGCAGGGCCGTTCTCGACGAGGCGACAGGCAGAGTCTCGCTCGACCTCCCGCGCACGCCCTACCACGAGCTCGACCTCAGCGACACGTTTCTCACCGCCCTCCACGACGCCCCCTTCGAGCCGAAAAAGGGCTGGGGCAAGAAGCGTCGCCTCTGGTTCGTCTTTGGCGGCCTGCTCGGGCTCTTTGCTGGGTCCGTACACGCGCCCTGCGCTTTCCCTTGCCCTGCTGAGGGTGAACACGTGCGATGGAGAGCGAGGCATTGAATGAAGACGTGCGCAGATGGCTGTTCACCGAAGGCGACCCGCTGTCTTCGCTCGCCAACCTCGACCTCGACTCGTTCACCTCGTGGGACCTCCAGTCCATCCTGTCCGACATGCCCTCTCTCACCGCCCTCAACGTCTCGGAGCTCATCGCGCCCGGCCGCGACTGGCTCAACAGCCGCGCGAACCACTTTGAAGTCGGGCGCGACGCAAAGGCGCGCGGGCTGGTAAAGAAGCACGCCGTCATCCTCGTGCCGGGCATCATCTCGAGCGGGCTCGAGTCGTGGAGCACGCAGCCCGACGCGGCCGCTTTCTTTCGCTCGCGCATCTGGGCCGGCACGTCCATGCTGCGCGCCATGATCAAGAGCAAGGACGCGTGGACAAAGGCGATGGCGCTCGATCCCTTCACCGGGCTCGACCCGGACGGGTACAAGGTCCGAGCTGCGCAGGGGCTCGATGCTGCGAGCGCATTCATTCCGGGCTACTGTGCGTTCCCTTCCGCCTCCGCAGCGTTACGGAGATGCCCGTTCTCACAAGCGCCTTGCCTCTTCTCCAGGGATCTGGCAGAAGGTCATTGAGAATCTCGCCGTGCTCAACTACGACCACGACGACCTGTCTCTCGCAGCTTACGACTGGCGTCTCTCGTGCGCTGTCTTCCTCTGCGCTCATTCCGCCACATTTCGCTGACTCGCGCTCCTACCGCAGATTCTACAACCTCGAGGTCCGCGACCACTATTTCTCGCGCCTCAAGATGCAGATCGAGTTCAACTTGAAGGTCAACGGAAAGAAGACGGTCCTCGTCAGCCACAGTATGGGCTCGTCGCTGCTCCTCGTACGTTCAATTTTTCTACTCTCGGCTGTATTACAGCAATACTGACGCGGAACACCGTGCAGTGGTTCCTCAAGTACGCATCACTATTTCCTCTGCCGGGACTCCCATGTTCAGCCCTGACCTTCTCAATCGTCCAGGTGGGTCGAGGCGCCCGAGTTCGGCAACGGCGGCGACGACTGGGTCGAGCGGCACATCTCGGACTGGGTCAACGTCGCGGGCACGATGTTGGTGAGTCACGAATCTGCGTTTCGCCTCTGCCCTCTCTGACGACCCTAGCGTCGCCCCGTCCGCAGGGTGTTCCGAAAGCCATGTCTGCGCTCCTCTCGGGCGAGATGCGCGACACGGTCGAGATCAACCAAGCAGCCGTGTACCTCCTCGAGCGGTTCTTCAGCCGCTCGGAGCGCGCAAAGCTCTTCCGCACGTGGGCCGGCGCCGCGAGTATGGTCCTCAAGGGCGGCAACGACGTGTGGGGCGACGAAAGCGGCGCACCGGACGACATGAACAACTCGACGCTCACGGGTGGCAAGATCTAGTGCGTCGAATCCTTCCGCTCGCATTCGCATGTCCACTGCGCATCACTGACAACCGGGTCGGCTGTTCAGCTACTTCCGCCCCGAGGAGCAGGCGAATACCTCGTCTGTGACGACAGACACCATCCATCCAAACTTGACGCTGAACGATGCAACGAGCTTCATCCTCGAAAAGGTGTCGCCAGCGTACCAGAGCATGCTCGCCAGCAACTTCTCCGTGCGTCTCCGCCTCTCGCTCTCCTTTCATAATGATCCAGACTGACTCGTGGTGCCACAGTACGGCTTTGAGCGCTCGGAGGAGCAGCTCATCAAGAACAACGCCGACCACTCGAAGTGGAGCAACCCGCTCGAGGTGCAGCTGCCCAAGGCGCCCTCGATGCGCATCTACTGCCTGTACGGCACGGGCAAGGAGACCGAGCGCGCCTACTTCTACCAGCAGGGCGGGTACGAGCACGACGAGTCGCCGACGGTCGACTTTGCCGCGCCGGGCGCGGCAGCAGGCGAGCAGGCGCCCGTTTGCCTCGAGCCCAACTGCACCGACTCGACGCCGCGCGCGCCGCTCGACCTCCCGCTGCAGCGCCGCGTGTGGATCGACGGGAGCGTCACGCTCGACGAGAAGAGCGTGCCCAAGGTCAGGAGCGGAGTCGTGTTTGGCGATGGCGACGGGACGGTCAGCTTGCTGAGCCTGGGCGCCATGTGCGTCGAGGGATGGCAGGTGCGCCTTTTGCTCATCGGCGTATTCCACACAAGCGCTGGAGACTCACAGTGGCTCGCTCGCAGCGCCCGCTGTACAATCCGGCCGGGATCAAGGTCGTCACGCACGAGCTGCTGCACTCGCCGCTCGCGTTTGACCCGCGCGGCGGTCCGACCACAGCCGATCATGTCGACATTCTCGGCGCGTGAGTCTGCCCACGCCAGCCTGATGCGCATAACAGGTTGCTGAGCAACTCGAACCCGCAGGTCCGAGTTGAACGACGCCATCCTCGAGGTCGTGGCCGGCCAGGGCCACAACGTCGAGGAGCAGTATCACTCGCAGATCCGCGACATTGCGCGCAAGATCAAGTGGGACGGCCCGTCGCAGCCCGCCGTGCCCTATTAGACCCTTCGCCCTAGTCGCGCCTCTTGTCGTGTCTATAGACTTTCCCGCTTCCATTGCTGTGCTCTGTTGTCATAGGATCCTCCTGGTGGTAGATAGGGTGCAAATGAGCGCGTGTTCTGCAGGATCGTTGCGTGAGAAGAAAGAAGGCAGAAGAGCTGTTCGTTCCGACGACAGCGATCTCGTCTGAGAAGCTTGATCGGCGAGGCGCGTTCCGATCACTGCGCCCTCGACGCTGTCAGCACGCAGGATGGAAGCGGAACAATGGCGGCGGGGGAACGCCCGCGCGCCCTTCCGCGCCAGGAAGGCGGGGCGCTGGCCTCGCCCCCTCCCGTCCGAGGCTCGCTTGCGTCGAGCGCGAGTGCGCAAGCGGAAACTTGGGCGCGCTCTTGCGCCCTGACGCTGCGGCCTCACTCACGCTCGCTTTGTCTCGCCGCGCGGCTGGCTGTGGGAAGCGTGTTTCATTCGGACCCTTCGTCGCTGGTCGGCGTCGTCGCGCCTCGCGCCCCGCTGCTTCTGCTGCGTGCGCTTGCTCTGTGCGCACGAGGCGCCCACCCTGCGCGATGAGCCGCGCGCCCACGCCCACATGGGCAGAAGGCGTCGGCGTGACCGTCTCCGCGCTATCCGTGATCGGAGGCGCAGGCATCGCTGTCGGCTGGTGGTTCGCGCCGCAGCGGTCGCACCTGCGGCAGAAGCTCGTCCTGGGTCTCGGCGTGACCGACTTTGTCCAGGCGGTGACCACCCTGTGCGTCTTCTCGGGCCGGATCCTGCTTCTCCCCGGCTGACCTCGCATCTGCGCAGCATTGGAGCCGCACTCGACGCCGCCGGCCAACCCTACGAGACAAACTCGCCCAGTTGCACTGCTAGCGGATTCGTCTGTGCGTGGGAGCCTCGCCGGGACGAGCTGAGCCGGGCTAACGCGGACCTTCTCGCAGACCAAACCTGCGTCCTGACGAATGCCTGCTGGACCCTCGTTATCGCCATTGTCACCTACACGACTCTCGTCTACCCTTTCTCCCGATTCACCGCCCTACTCGAGACCCGCGCCGCCTTCCCCGTCATTGCCGCGCTCGTCGTCTTCATCGGCATCACGCCGTCGATCCCCGTCACCATCCTCTACGACATGACAAATGCGACTGGGCTGTGCTGGCTCAAACCGGGCACACGATCCGCCGACTTGATGCTGTTCGTCCCGCGAGCGGCAACGCTGTCGGTCGTCGTCATCCTCTACGTCCGGCTCTTCTGGTTCTTTCGCCGCCGAGACATCAACATCGATACGGTGACGGATCCGGACGAGCAGGAGACCGAAATCGCCGGCGGTAAGCGCCTTTCGCTGGCGAGTCTGTCTACCCGCCTGTCGCCGTGGCATCGCCGGTCGAGCGACACGCTGCACCACCCTCCTCCGCACAATCCGCGCTCGTCCTCGCTGGCTCCTATACCCGGCTCTCCCGTCACCTTCTCGCAGCCTTTCGACCCTGCCGCATCCAGAGGATCAAAGGTGGATCCGAAACAGTCGACCATCCCGCCTCCCGCGCCCGATCCCCGCACCGTGTCCCGCGATCACTCGACGACCGTCTTTGAGCCGACCAAGTCGACCATGCCGGCTGGGGTCGCGCCTTTGACTTCGTTTCCCGACTCGCGCCAGCACTCCGTCTCTGTCTCGTTTACGGGCGTCGAGCCTCCGCGATCAAACAGCACGGCGTCGTCGATCGACCCGGCGCAGTCGCACCCTTCACCGCATCCTCCGCCAACGAGCCCCGCTTCGGGCCGCTCGAAGCGCTTCTCGAGCGTTGGGTGGCCCGGGCGGCTGAGCTTTACGGCGACGGGCGAGCGGAAACGCAAGCGGCCGCTGACGCCGCGGCAGATCTCGAAGCGCCTGTCGCTCCTCATGGCCGTGTACCCGGTCGCGTACTCGTGCCTCGTCGCCGTGTCGATTGCGCGGCTGATCAAGCAGCTATCGACCGGCGAGGCGGCGGCGCCGGGGCTCGCGTGGACGAGCCGGTTCCTGATCACGTCGCAAGGGGCGATAGACGGGTTGCTCTTCGTTGTTGTACAAAGTTCGTTCAAGCGGTGGATGAAGCGGGAGCAGGGGTGAAGAAGGAGGCGGTCGGGAGATTGCTGTCGATTGCTGTCTCTCCCCTCACACTCGTTGTAGCACATAGCACGCTCATTGTGTAGCGCTAGACACAGCATTGCTTACGACTACACTGCTTGTGAGTATCGCGGGACCGGAAATCAAGCGAACGCGGAAGTTCAAGGTTGACCTTGGCCTCGACACATTCGCTCGCCCTCGCCGCGCGCCATGGACCCGTTCGAGGTGCGTGCGGCCCGGGCTGACTTCTCGCAAGCTACTGACTACGTTCCTGCCCTGCCTGCCCAGGTGCGCGTCCAGTTTGTGACGCTGGCTTCGCGCCTCGGGTCGTCGGTCGCGAGCATCTCCAAGGTTGCCGCGTTTGCGCTCAAGCACGCGGCCAAGTGCGCCGACGACATCTGGGACTGCTACCTCGACGAAGTCGCCGCCGCCAACCTCAACAGCCGCGTCAACCTCCTCTACCTCCTCGACGCCCTCCTCGACAAGGAGGGGCCCAGGGCAGCGCACAATGCCCCGACGAGCACAAAGGGCGTGCACACCAGCTACCGCGAGCTCGTAGAGCGCGACCTCGCGAATGTCGTCCGGCTCGTGGTCCCGGACTCGAGGGAGGGCGTCCTCAACTGGATGGCGACCAGCCAGGTCCGTACAGCCAATTGCGCTCTACCTACTGCACCTCATTCAGCTCACGCTGCTCCCCTGCAGGTCCTCCGTTCCTGGAAGACCCGCCGCCTCCTCGACGCCGACATCCTCGACCAGGTCTCGACAGAGCTGGAGGACCGCAAGGCCGCGTGCGTTCTCTTTCCTTGCATATGCCCTCCGCCAGGGTAGTCCTTACACATGCGTTTGCCCCAGACTGCACGCCGACTCTTCCGACTCGTCCACCTTCGCCAACTTCTCCCGCAATGACATTCTGCGTCGGATAGAGGACGACCGCGAACGAGTTCGTTTAAATAACGACTCGACTTTACTACATACAGCTGACCTGTCGCCCCCGCAGCACAAGCGCCTGAAAGAGCGCCTCTGGGTTCTCCCCGTCCCCTCCACCCTCTTCAGCCTCCCGCTCGCCGCCTCCCTCCCAGCCTCGTCCTCAGCCTCGCAAAAACCGTCGCCCATCTCCCCCGCTTCCCCGTTCGACCCGTCCTCGCGTCCAAACTCGGCAGCACACCACCGCCGACCCTCGACCGCGAACGGCGGCACCGGAGCGGCGGACAAGCCCGCAACTGCCGCAGCGCCCGCCTCGCGCGGACCCGAGCTGGCGCTCGAGATCGAGTTCGAGCAGCTGTGGGAGGCGAGCGCGGACGAGCGGCGCGCGGCGCTCGGGCCCGAGGCGGACGCGGCGGGCGAGACAGACCCGGCGAGGCCGTGGAAGCGGCCGAGAGTATGGGCGCTCGACGAGCAGGACAGGGAGGACATGCGGAGCGAGCGAAGACGGTGCTTCGACATGGACGAGCCGGCAGCGGTGGCGTGAGCGGAAAGCGTCGGCGTTCGCTCGCATTTTTTGACGAATCCCCACTTGTCTGTTGTGAACACTACTGCATGCATGCTATGCGCGACACTACATTGATGACACGAAGGGTACAACACCACGAGAGATCTATGAATGCGACATGCTAGCGCCTCTTCTGTCCTCCTGCTTACTCGGCGCGCCTCCGCTTCGCTCCGACGCCGAAGCGTTCCTTCTTCTCGGCGAATGCCGCCACCCTGTTGGCAAAGCGTAATCAGCAACTGCTGCGGGACCGTCGGAGACCGTTGGAGAAGAAGAGAAGAGGCGACGCACTTGCGCTTCTTCTGCGCCTTCTTGAGCTCCTGCCGCTTGGCCTTGCGCTTGGCCTCCTCGACCGGGTCGTTGATGGCCTGGAGCGCGAGGTCGCGCTTGCGCGCATTGCGCTTCTCGGCCGCGCGCTGCCGGATCTGGTTGTGCACTTGCGCGTACGCCGTCGTGCCAATCTTGGACTGCAGCAGCTCCTGCACCTCGTGCGCGAGCGTCTGAAGCTCAGCTGTTGCGGGACAGGGTCAGCTGAAGCGACAACAAGAAGAATCCGAGGACCGAGACGCACCCATTTGCGGATCCTGCGCGTTCGGGTCCTCCGAGATGCGGAAGATGGGAACCGCCATCTGGATGAGGAAGTGCTGCAGGGTGGCGGCATCGAGGAAGCTGATGACGGCCGCAAACCAGCGCAGGATCGAGGCGGGCTGGCGCGACCATTGGCCCTGCAAGAGAAGTGACTGTCAGTACGAGCCACGTCATATTTGCAAGAGAAGGAGCGCACCGCCGCGGTGTCGTGCATGCTCGGGCGGAGCATGTGCGCCTGGCGCGCCTGGTACGACAGGCGGGTGAAGAGCCACTTGAGCGGGTCGGCCTTGCGCTGCTGCTCGCTCGCCTCGGCGCCCTCGTCCTCATCGTCGCCGTCTGTCTCGGCCGAAACAGTGCGCGGAACGCGGGCCGCGAAGCACTTGGCGGCGAAGAAAAGGTTCTTGACGACCTGCATCGCAAGCGCCTCGTCGAGCTGCTGACTCTTGAGTTGGAGACACGCCTTCTGCGCCGCATCGAGGAGGTTCGCCGTCGCGAGCGGGTGGCGCTCGGGCAGGTCGTTGATCGGGACGGCAGACGCGCTCGCGGCGTACAAGCTGCCTAGGAGGCGCGCCGAAGCGGTGCGGACCCAGAGGTGCGGGTAAAGGAGATGGCCGCGGACCGCCTTCCACAGCGGGTGATGCGCTTTGTTGTCGGGCGAGACGGCGTCGGGGAATGCCTTGTGGACGTGCGAAAGGGCTTGAACCGCTTGGTACGGGAGCTGCCAGTCGACCTGAAGGTCCAACGCATCGTCGCCCTCCTCCTCGGCCCGCTCGAGCTTTTCCTCCGAGTCGACGAGGACGTCGAGGATGACATCGACGACCGCGGGCGCCGACGTCTTCCCGTCTTCGCCGAGCGCGTCGATCGCCACGCCGAGGAGCTGCACGGCCGTGCGCGCGAGCTGGGGCTGCGCACGCTTGCCCGCCCACGAGTGCAGCATGGTGAGGAGCGTGTCGCGGGTCTCCTTCTCAACGCGAGTGAAGAGCGTCTTGACGAGCTCGCCCGCCATCTCACGGCAGCGGGTCGAGTCGTCGTTGGCGATGACCATGACGAGGCCGACGAAGAACAGGTCGGCTGACTCCTGGATGAGCTGCGTCGAGAACTTGCTGAGAATGGCTGAGACGAGCTCGAGCACCGAGAGGCGGCCGCTCTCGTAGGTGTACGAGAGGTTCTTGGCGAGAAAGGCGAGCGACTCCTTCAAGCGGCCACGGCCCTGCGGGTAGTCGAGGAGGAACTGCAGGTAGATGGCGCGGCACACCTCGCGGACGTTGCTCGACTGATTGGTGACGAGCATCTCGGCGACCTTGTTCATGAGATCGTAGATCTCGGGCGCCACGAGCTTGCGCGCCATGACCGCGCGGAGGACCTGGAAGAGCGTCGCCTGGCGATCGGCTTCCTCGAGGTCGGGGCCGATGAGCTGACACGACAGAGTGATCAGCAAGAGAAGGCGAGTCAAGCGATGGAATCGAGCATACCTCAAGCAGCGAGGTGAGCTGCTTTTCGGACAAGTTCGCCGTCCGGCAATCGCGGATAACGGTGGCCAGCGTGCGAAGGGCGGACTGCGCGAGCTCTGACTCGGTGCTGCCGGCGCGCTCGACGACCGTCATCATCTGCTTGACGAGGACGGGCGCAGCCTTCTCGGTGCTCGAGAGCGGACAGCGGATCAGGCTGGCCGTCGCGCGCATGCTCCGAGCGAGCACGACAGGGTCGTCCGAGTAGAGCGAGTTGCCGACGAGGCTAACGAGCGGTTCGAGGCGCGAAAGAACGTCCGGCGAGTCGAGGTCGAAGACGGACTTGCGGAAAGCCGAGTTGAAAAGCTCGAGACCGAATGAGACGAAGCGGTACGCGTTCTTGGCGTAGTAGTCGCGCGACTCCTCTTGCTGCCGCTCGAGCTGGACGTGGTAGTCCGGAGCGGCCTTCTTGTGCTGGCGCACGGTCTTGGCGACGCGCAAGAAGGCGGCGTTCTGGCTGATGAGGTCATGGCAGAGATCGAGCGTACCGACGGCGTCCAGCTGCGCGTTGGCCGTGAGCCCGGTCGCGAGCGCCTTGAAGACGTCTTCCACGTCGCGCAGCGTCTTGGCCGCGTCTGTCGTGCCGAGGATGCCTCGCAGCGGCGCGAGCAGGGCAGAGATCTTCGACGGCGAGATGACTCGGGCAAGAATCTGGAACGAGTCGAGCGATTTGGACGACCGGACCTCGCGGAACTTCGTCTTCGCGCGGAACTCCTGCGACATGCGGTCCTTCGCCGGGTTGCCGAAGATGTCGTCGTCGAGGACGGGCACGACCTGGTCGAGCGCGTCGTCAAAGTCGACGCCTTCTGGCGCTTCGGCGAGCCGGACGAGCAGTGCGTGCACGGTGAAAGCGAGGACGTGCAACTGCGGCCCGCGAGCGAGAGCCGTACGAAGCTCCTTGACCGTGCGCTTGAGCATCTCGCCGTTCGTCGCGGAGACGATGTTGGCCAGCGTGACGCGGATGAGATCGCGGACGTGCTGATCGCGCGAGCGAAGGGCCTGGGCAAGGGCCATGAGCAGCGCCGTCTCCTGCACCTGCTTGGCGTCGCCCGGGATGTGCTGAATGACGGCGGCGATACCCTCGGCAACCGGAATGCGAATCTCCTGGTCGGCCTCGTCGCGGCGCTCGAGGTACTGAAGGAGCTGCGGGACGAGGCGGCCGATGGTCGACTCGAGCGGCTGCGCCTCCTGCTCGAGGTCGAAGTGGAAGCTCTTGAGGACGCTGACGAGCGTGCGCACGCACGCCTTCTGTGCCGCGCCCGTCTCCTTGGCAAGCTTCAGGTAGTGGTGTGCGAGCTTCGAGTAGGCGGACCAGGCGAGATGCTTGGCGAGGCGTCCGAAGCACTGCACCGTCTCATTGACGAGGTCCGGGTCCTTCTTCTCGTCCGTGCCGACAACGAAGTGGTCGAGCAGCGGGAGGAAGAGGTCGGCGATGGCTTTGCTCGTGATTGCGCCCGACTCGACGGCATCGGCGAGACGGCGGAGAGCGCGGGTGCGGCGATGGTGCTGAATGTGGAGAATGTTGTTGAAGAAGTTGGCTTCTTGATCGCCGCCGACGAGTAGGACCTTGAGCTGCTCCAGTTCCGGCACACCCTCGACGCGCTCGACGGCGTGCCCGAGAACGGCGAGGACCTCGGAGCGCACGAGCTCGAGCTTCGAGCGCATGACGTTCCGAATGCCCGGCAGGAAGATCCGCGTCAAGATTGTCCGAAGAGCCGTGTTGTCGCTCGGTCCGGCGACCTCGAGGAAACGCCGCATCGTGTAGCTCGCATTGCTGCGGATGGACAGCTCCTCAGCGTCCTGGATGAAGAAGAGCACGTTGTTGATGACGACGATCCAGTCGGCCGGGCGGAGCGTGCGGTACAAGACCTCGTTCAGGCGCGAGAAGGCCCCTAGCCGGCGGTCGAAGTCGGGCTCCTCCGAACGCTTGACCGAGAACGAGTTGAGCTCTTCGGTGAGCTGAGCGACCGGTGCGTACGTGTCGTCGATTGAGGCGACCGAGTTGAACGCCGCGACGAGCTGGAGGCGAGCGTTGCGACTCTTCGCGCTGGAGAAAAGCGCAGAGATAACCTCGCAGCAACGCTCGTAGAGCGGTGACGACGGCTCCGGTCGCGCAAGCGGGTACAGCGCCGTGACGATCTTGAGCAGATCCGTCTTGACCTTCTCCGGCACCGTCTTGTTCGTCTTGCGGAGGAGTGGCGTCGCGAGAGTGAGGAAATTGGTCGCTTGCTCCTGCGAGTGGACGTACGGCGCCAGAGAGCACAGCAGCGAGATCTGGCGCTGCGCAACCTCGCCCTTCGCATCAAGCGTCGACGACGTGACGGCGATGAGGCCCCCGAGCTGGACGAGAAGGACGTCGACACCGGGCTTGATGACGACGCGCCCAATCTCGCTCTCCTCGCCACCATCTTCCGCCGCGAACTCGACGATGCTGCCGACGAGGTCGAATACGCGGAGGATGACGGTCGGCTTGACGTTGCGGACCGTCAGCACGCCATACAGCGAGGGAAGCAGCGACGGGTCGAAGTCGACGAGGAAGGTGACGAGGTCGCGGCGCTTGCTCCAGGTGACGAAAAGCTCGAGGAGCGCTGAAGGCGCCTGCGCATTCTCCGTGGCGAGCGTAGGTAGGCGCGGCGAGATGAAGGAAGGAAAAGAGGCGGCGACGAAAGGACGGTAGTCGAAGTCGACCTCGAGGCGGAAGAAGTCGGCGAAGCGCTTGAGCGCCGTCTGGCGAATGTGCCGCAGCGGCGCCAGCTGAGTCTCGCCTTCCGCAATCTCGTCCTCGTCGCCCGCGTCCTCGTCCTCGTCCTCGTCCACAGCTGCCTCGTCCTCGGCCTTTGCGCCCTCGCGCTCGAGGCCCTTCTGCGCGAAGTGCAGCAGATTGAGCACGGCGCCGAGAAGGTCGGGCCAGCGACCGACGATGTCTTTGCCGAGATGCTTGGTGACATCTGCGAGGAGACCGAGGAAACCGAGTTGGCGCTTGCCGGGCACGTTGGGCGGTGCATCGGCGAAGCGGAACGGCTCTCCGGGCGGCGTGACGAGGAGCTTGCGCAATGGGCCGAGAAGGAGGTCGACGAGGGTGTTGAGCTCGTCGGGCGAGCACGTGCGAAGCGCCCCGAGGATGGCCGCACGGCGGCCAGCGCGACCTTGTCCGCTGCTCGCGCTTGCGCGTCCGAGGCGGGACGTCATGATGCCGTACGAGATGCGGATGAAGAGCGGCACGACGTCGGCGCGGTGATCCGGGTCGAGACCGCCTGCATCCGTCGACGACACGAACTGGAGGAGCTCGTCGCGCAGCTTGGTCGACTCGAGCAGGTTCTTGAGCCGGTCCGCGTTGGCCGTGACAGCCGGGATCTTCCAGCGGAGGATGCAGTCGAGCGCGAGCTTCTGGATGTCGGCGTCGGGGAAGGCGAGGAGCGTGCGGAACTGGCTGTCGAGGTCTGCCGCGCGGTAGAGCGCCTTGGGGTTGCTGAACTTGGCGAAGAGGGCCAGCCAGGCGAGCAGGCGCGCCTTGCGCTCCTTTGACGTTTCGTCCGCGTGGAAGTAGGCCGGCGCCTCGTCCGCCTTGTCCGGGATCACGTCGTCGCGCTGGAAGCAGCCGAGGAAGACCTCGACGAAATCGCGACTGTGTCGCTGCGCAAGGTCGGGAATCTGGCAGAACAGCGACAGCAGCTGCGCCTCGTAACTGTGAATGACGAGGCGCTCGGGCGCGACCTGGACCTGTGATTCGTAGCAGCATGAGCCGGTGACCCCACTGAGTAGAGAGGGGAGGGCGACGCACCGATACGAGGCCTGCTTCACGCGCCTGGACCGCCTCCAATCCGCCCTGGAAGCGCGCCTCCTCCTTGCGCACGCGCGTTCTGCGATCCTCGAGATGCCAATCGCGCAGCGCCTGCTCCTCGAAGACGAGTTCCTCCTCGCCAGCCGCCGCAGCACCGGTGAGGTCGGCCCACTCGGGCTTGCGCGCGACGTACAGGTCCGATCCGCGCGTTGCAGCGGAGAGGAGTTGCCGCGAGCAGGTGGCCCAGACGGCGTCGGGGAAGCGGAACGAGAGGAGCGCGAGAGCCGCTGTCGCTTCAGGCCAGATGGGCTTGAAGTTGACCTTGAGCATGGCTGCGATTCGTGTAATGCATGAGTACCGGGACAACGGATGCGCTCAGGAAAGACCTACCCGTCAGATAGCGCACGACGATGTCGAGCGCAGGCTTGACGTCTTCCTTCAGGCCTTCCTTGCCCAGCTGGGCGTTGGCGACGATGCCGAGCTTGCGGACCTTCATGCTCTTCTCGCGCGCGCCCTGCACCGTAAGTGGCAGGTCCTCGACCTCGATGCACATGGCCACGAGCTCGGCGGCGACCGGTGCCTCGGTGGGCGGGAAGAGCGTCTGAGCGATCTCGAGGGATGCGCGCCGAAGCTGCGCATCCTCTGAGAGGAGGTTCGGCAGGATGGCGTCGTAAAGCGAGGACTGGCCCTCGACCGAGCGATCCGCCGCGAGGCGGGCGAGCGAGAGGAGCGAGATGCCGTGCATGACCTGACGATGCCAGGCGAAGTTGGCGACCATGAGGTCGGAGGCATCGACGAGGCCACTGACGGCCGCAGGTGCCTTCTTGAGCGACGAGGCGATCGAGGAGACAGCGACGAGGGTCGATCCAAGCACCTGCGCCGGGCTGGCTGCGGACGAGAGATACGCGACGCGAGCCTCGTTTCCGGAAGTTTTGGCGAGGGTGGTGGCGAGCGAGACCAAGCGCGAGACGAGGGCCTCCTTGCGCGTCGGGAGGAAAGGCGCGATGTGCAGCACGTCGAGCAGCTCATAGGTGTCCGCCTCGTCGACCTCGCTGTCGGCCTGGTAGGCCGTCTGCCACCGCTCAGCGATCGTCTCGACAAGCGCGCCAACGCTCTTCTCCCAAGCTGCGACCGCCGCGCCGCCCTTCGCAACGATCACCTTGAGCCTCCCGGACTCGGCAAGGCGCGCCAGGAGAGCGAGGCTGTTCTCGCGCTTCGTCGCGACCGCAGCCGCCTCGTCGAACGCCGACTCGCCCGTAGCCTTGCCCTTTCCGTTCGTCGCGGGACTCGCGAGTTCACGGGCCGTCGCGCTGAGGATCTGCGCACCGAGCGCCGTATCCCAGAGGTTCCACTCGAGGCCGTCGAGCGTGCTCGCCAGTGCGCAGCCGGCGGCGTAGACGGCATCCGATGCGGACGCGGCGAGATGCGCCTCGATCACCGCGCGGACTGGGGAGGAGAGGACGTCGGAGAGGACCGAGAGCGGCAGGAGCGTAACGAGGTAGTTGACGAGGGCGTGCAGGAAGGGGGAAGGCGGCGACTGAGCGAGAAGGCTCGACAGCGGCGTGAGGCAGGCGAAGAGGCGGGGCTTCAACGATGCCGGCAGCTTCGCACCCTCTTTGAAGCCGAGCATCGACGTGCACGCCTGGAGCGCGACGACGAGACGAGCCCATGCGGGATCGGAAGGCGACTTCAGCTCTGCCTCGAGCGCCTTGACCGCAGCCTCCCCGACGGGCTCGAGCGAGTCGACCTTCTCGGCGTGTCCGATGAGAGCGACGAGCGAGTGCGAGATAACCTCGCGCGGAAGTGACAAGTCGTCGAGCGAGGGGAGGGCGAGTACGGCGGAAAAGAGGGAGCGGAGGAGGGAAGGGGTGCGCGAGTGGAAGAAGTGGTTGGCAGCCTGCAGATCCACGACTCGCCGCGTCAGTCTGACGAACGACAGTCAGAGGAATCCGAGGAACGAGTACGTACGCTGCAGCTCTCGGTGACCACCGAGGTCACGCCCTCTGCGAAGATGTTCGAGCTGCCCTCCTCCTGACCCCTCCCCTTGCCCTTGCCCTTCCTCCGGCCCTTGGCGCTCTTCCCTCCGTTCGCACGCATACCGCCGTCGACCGCCTCGACGGCGGCCACGTCCTCGACGATCCTCCGCATAAGGTCGTCAAGCGAGCCAGCGGTCTCCGCCTCGCCAGACGAAGCCGGCTTGGCCTTGCGCACGAGGTACGCGAACGCGTTGCCGAGCAAGCGGCGTGTCTGCGGCGTTGTGCGGAACGATGCCGGGAGGGTCGTGTGGAGCTTTGGGCCGGCAGCAGCCGCTGCGAGCGGCTGCGCCGAGGTTGATGCCACGGGCGCTTCCTCGCCGTCATCCTCGCCGTCGGACGACTCTGCGTCGGATGCATCGCCTGCGTTGGGGGCGGGGGCGGGCTCGTCCAACTCCATCGCCTGCGCCGACTCGGCAGCGTCCTCGGCGCGTGCAGGCGCACCGAGACCCCGCCTGACAACCTCCCACACGTCGGTCAGACCACCTTTGCGCTCCTCAACAGTATCCTTACCCTCGGCGACGAGGATGTCGCGCGCGAGGTCGCGGAAGAGCGCGCCGAGAACGTCGTAGGTGCGCTGGAGGATGCGGGGATTGGCGATGTGAAAGGGCGAAGGGGCGGTCAGGCGGATGAGGGCCGTAAGTAGGAGAGGGAGGTGCGGAAGCAGGAGGTGCGACAGATCGGTGATGAGAGGGGGGAGGAGACTGAGTGAGGTTTCCTCAGGTCAGCACAGGTTGCGGCAAGCATTTGAAGGGAACGCACTCCAAGATCGATTCTCCGCAGAGCTCAACCTCCTTCGCGCCGCTTGAGAGGACCTCGCAGATGGCCTCGACGAGCTCGCGTCGGTAGTGCACGACGAGCGGGAGACTGCGACTCCACGGCTCGACGCGGCGCGAGAAGCGAGTGAACGGCAGACTCAGGTTAATGAGCTGTGTCTGCTGCAATGCGTGGCCAAAGAGCGTGTGCATGTCGTCCTCCTGCGCCTCGTCCTCGCCCTCGAGCATGTCGCGGCGCTCGCGGACGGCATCGAGGTCGACCTTCATCTTTGCGAGGCGCTCGGTCTGTGCGACGAAGCGGAAGTTGTTGCCCTTGACGAGCGGCTTCTCTGCACGCTTGGCGAGGCGCTCTGCGACGGAGAGGCTCGCGGTCGAGCGGACCTTCTTCGAGGGCTTTGGCGAGCTCGACGAGGCGGCCGAGTGGCGCAGGGAACGTAGGGTCCCGCCAGGCGAGCTGCCGGCAGCAGCTGCGCCCTTGTGAGCTGCGCCGTGCTTGCCCTTGCCCATGGTGGCGGAGTGCGGGCGGAGCTGGCGAGCCGAAGGAGGGGGAGACGGTGTCGAGTGGTGAGAACGAGCTGCTGAAGGGAGGGCGCTGGTCTCCGTGCACTGTGCTAGCCTAGAGCGACCTCGCTTGCTATGCTCCTCGACTGCAGCGGGTGCGTTGGGCAAGTTGCGGCGAGTGATGAGCTTGAGCTTCATCGTCGGCGAAGACTCGAAGTCTCACACACAAACTCGCACCGGCTTTGTTGTGGCGGCCTGAGCCGTCCTTGCACTGTATACGAGTGCCATAGCGGGTGCACTCGAGCCTCCAAATGCTGGCGCGAGATAGCCGGCAGTGCCGCCTCTTATCGGCCTTCGGCTCCTCCTTCTCTGACTACAACCCGCTGAGCCAAGCATCACCTCTTGCAACGTCCACAGCTGAATGCGACGCGCCGCTGCACCGGTCGCCCGCCTCTGCCGCTCGGAGACCCCGCTTGCTCGCTCCTCGCTGCCCCACCTCAGCCTCCTTCGGCACCCTCAGCTCCCACCACCTGCCACACGAACGCTACACATGAGCGCACAAACACAAGACTCGTCGAGCAAGACTCCGCCGCCTATCGGCAACTTGCTAGCGAAGGCTCCGTACGACGAGGGCCGGGAGGTCGCGCTCAAGTGGGCCCGGGACAATGGGTACAGCGACGATGGCTTAGTCGAGTTGCCCGTGCAATGGGGCGAGATGGGTGCGCGCCTGCTCTCTCGGCGAACCTGCACGTGCACTCTGAGCTGACTACACTCGCTCGCTCCAGACGCGAACGGTCATGTCAAGTACGCTTCACATCGCTGCGTACTGCGGCTGCGGTCCTGACGTATTCGGCTCGCTCAGCAACGCAGTCTATTTCCGCTGGCTTGAGACCGGTCGCTTGCAATGGCTTTGGGGGATGGGCGAACGACTGGGACCAGACGTTGCGAAGGACCTGCGCGGCGCGGGCAAGGGCAAAGGGCCGATCTTGGCGCGCATCAACTTCGACTACTGGGTGCGTCGCAAAGGGACGAGCGCACAAAGCGGACCTGTCTGCCCTGAGCCGAAGTCAGGAACCTTACCATTCGCGAGTGGACGCAGAAACCGACGTTCTACCCGGACAACATCCTGGTCGCGCACAAAGTCACGCAGCTCTCAGACAAGAAGAACGTCCTGCAGGCCGAGATCTACAGCTACGCGTGCGTCACGCATGGTTTGCTCAGTCGGTTGAGAAGGCTCGGGGAGAAAGGCTTTTTCCTGACCAGGCAGATGCTCCTGCGCGCCCGCAGACAGCAGGCGGTTGTCGGCAAGTCCGACGCGATTGTCGTCTCGTACGACTACGACGCCGGTAAGAGCTGCGCGTGGCCCACGCCGATGCTCGAACTGCTTGTTGAGCGCGGAGCAGAGCGCATCGAATCAAAGCCCAAGACTAAGCTGTAGAAAACCAAGCTTATATGCAGGCTGAACCGCCCATCTGTACGCTGCAATGCTTCATCTCGAGGACCAGCCACGGAAGCGTGACCTTGCGCGTGACGAGAGGTGGAGGGAGGCGGGAAGAACGGCATCGTTGCCTCCCGCCATTCGGCTAACCACAAGCGCATTTGATCCGCTCTTCTCTACGACTAAACGAAGCGAAATCCGCGAAAGAAGCAGGCTGAGCCGAAGCCGACCTTGCCGGCTTGTTCCTCTCCGCTTCTCTCCTTCATCCTCCGCTGTCGCAGAGCCCCTCCGTCCTTGCTGCCCCGGTGTGGCCGCGTACTGCTTCTGAAGAGCGAGCCTGAGCTGCTCTCGCTGTCCTGCGATGCCGTCCTCAACTATGGAGCTCCCACCGGGTCCCCCACTCGGTAACGCCCAGCACCACGACATCTACCTATCTGGACGCGAGGCAGCGCTGCAGTACGCCGCCGACAACGGCTTTGACGTCGACTGCTGCGTCGAGCTGCCGGTGCAATGGGGCGACATGGGTGCGCCGCTCGCCATCCCCCTCCCTTTCGCGCGGGCAGCACTGACGGCAAGAGAGCACGAGCAGACTCGATGCGCCACGTCAACAACGCGCGGTACCTCCGCTTCCTCGAGACGGGGCGGATGGTACACATGCGCGCGTGCACGGCCGACATCCGCAACGACGAGGTGAAGAAGGCGCTCAACGGCGGGACTGAGGGCGTCGGGTTCATCTTTGGCGAGGTCAAGTACCGCTACCTGGTGCGTTATCGTCCCTCGCCAGCGAAGACGGGCGGCGGAGTCGGCGCTGACCAGGCGTGGACGTGCAGCGACCTGTCGTCTATCCCGACAACATCCTCGTCATGCACAAGACTGTCTCGGTCTCCCGCCGCAAGATGATCATCCAGGGCGTCATCTACTCGTACGCGTACGTCCACCTTCGCTGCTTGCTCTGCAAGATCGAACTGCTGACGCGCATTTTTCTTGCGCGAGGACAGGCAGCAGGCGGCTGCGGGCGTCTGTGACGGGATCATGGTCGCATACGACTACGACGCGCAGCGCAGCGCGGAGTGGCCGAGTGAGCTGGTCGAGGCGATGAAGGCGCGCGGGGCAGCGTTTGACGAAAGCGCAGGAAAGGAAACGGCGAAGCTGTAATGTCGAGCGTGTTGTAACACGATCACCCACTGTTGAACATGCAAAATTCCAGGTATCTCTTGATTCTTGGCCCGAGCAGGAGTCGGCCGGACGGATGTCAAGATGGATGTTCGTTGCGAAAAGAATGTACAACAGCCATCTGCGAGCACGACAGGCGATCAGCTCGGTCGGGAGCACACGCCGATCTGAAACACGCACTCGATCTATGTCCTGAATGCTCCCAGCTGCTCCTCCCCTCTCCGCGCATATGTCCGCTTCGGGTCCATCACCCTTTTCTCCCATCCTGGCCGCTCCTTGACCGGTCCAAAGCGACTGTGCAGGAGGAGAATGAACGAAGAACAGGACCGTCAATACTCAGTCGCGCATGCAAGAAGCAAGGGTAGCGTGATGCACCTGGGCGGCCACAAGATCCAGTCGACGCGGCTCTCGACCAGTCCGAGCGGGATCGGCCCAAACGTGTTCGAGTCGCGCGTGTGGTACCGCTCGTCGCCCTCGATCCAGCAGTGCCCCTGCGGGATGCGCACGGACGACTCGTGATAGGGCGGGAGTGTGCGGACGATGCTGCCCGGCAGTGCGACTAGTCGCTTGATGAGGAGGGTTCCAGGGTTGACGGGAGATCTTGAGACGATGCGATCCGATGCAGGTCATGTGTTGTGTTAGGTTTGGGAGGAGTTCGGGGTGATCATAGTCGTGGGTCAAGGAACCAGCCCTTCTGATCGAGCGGAAGACGGACGAAGCAACGCACTTGACTGCGACGACGTCTCCTGGCTGGAAGCCGCTGCGATCGCCATGTGCAGCGGCAAGTGCTGCATATCGGTTGAGCAGGACGATGTCCTTGACCATGTGCGAGGTATCCGGGTTGAGAGTGGGCTGAAAAGCAGCGAGGGTTCCGACGCGCGTAAGCGAGTTGTCACGGGTTACAACGGCCGTGGCCATGACTGCCTGTCAGGAAGCGCACCTGCATGGACCTGTGGGCAGCAAGATAGTCAGCTCGGGATTGAACATTTCGGAGCGGGAGAGGGCAAGAGGCGGTAGGTTCCATCGGGACGACTACTGCGCATGCCAGGCTCACCTTCCCGAGACAGTCGCTATAGAGTAGACATGGTCGTTGACGAAGAGAGCGATTGCGCCCCAGCCCAGGACCTTGAGGGTCCGCCGGACCACGAGTCGCGAGGACGCTGCCAGGATGAGGAGCAGAGGCGGGGAAAGCAAGGAGCGAGTCTGTGCCGGGTTCAGGCCAGTCCAGAGAGTCTAGAGAGCGATCCTGGCGATGCAGAGCGGTCGATCGAGCGAGAGCACGGCGTGGTCGAGGCTGACAACCAGAGCAACCCCCGGCTCGGACTCGACCACCTCCACCTGCACCCACCGTTGCGAGATGGCTGGTGCGTAGACTGACCGTGCAGGGTACAGATGCAGGTAGGCGACCCCGGCTGACCGCCCTGCCCGGTTGCGCAGACGTCGAGATGAAGGGAACCGACGCCCCGAAGCGGTTCGAGGTCAAGAAGGTGCGTGGGCTCGCTTGCGCAGCTGCAGAGCTCTAGCTGACTGGACTGGACTCACCCAGTGGAACGCTGTCGCGCTCTGGGCGTGGGTGCGTCCGCCTTCTCCTCATCGCCCTCACCGCCACGACCTCCGGTGCGCGGTCCGTAGACTGTTCTTGACGCTGCTGCTTGTGCGCAGGACATTGTCGTCGACAACTGCGCCATCTGCAGGAACCACGTGCGTCTCTTCGCCCTCTTTGCGCCTCCAACGTCCCGAGTGGAGCTCGTCTCACCAGCCGAAGCTGACCTCTCCGGTCACCCGCAGATCATGGATCTCTGTGCGCTTCCGCTGCTGTTGCGGTGCTGCTTGCAAGGCGGCGGACTAACAGGCGCATTCTACAGGCATCGAGTGCCAGGCGAACCAGGGCAGTGCGGCGAACGACGAGTGCACGGTGGCTGTGCGTCGTCTGCTTCTTTCGCCTGCGAGATGAGCGGTGTGCTGACTACGCTCGTGCGGCACAGTGGGGGCAATGCAACGCAAGTCTCCGTTTCAGACCTCTTCGGACCTGCTGCACCTCCACCTTCCGCCTCTTCTCGCTGCAGCCCAGTTCGACAACTCGATTCTCAGCTGTCACAGGGCTAACGTCTCCTCTCTCTTCGGGCCGCCACAGCACGCCTTCCACTTCCACTGCATCAACCGATGGCTCAAGACGCGCCAGGTTTGCCCGCTCGACAACCGGTGCGCTCCCCTCCCTCACTTGCCTTTCTCGCTTCAGTTGCCAGACATGGCGCTGACGGCCCTGTTGTGCACTCCGCAGTGAGTGGGAGCTCCAGAAGTACGGCAGGTAGACGCTCTCCCCGTTGCCTCTCCGTCGTGCTCGCATTCGTCTCGTCTCCTCCCTTTCGCCGTTCCCGCCTCTTCCCTTCGTCGTGTTTACATACGCTGTCTTCTCTCTTTTCTGCTCCCTTCGGTACCCCCGCATGATTCCGTCCTCGTACCATTACCTCGCGTCTCCTTCGTGCACTCGCAACGCAGCGCGCTAGTCTCGCGCATGAACCAGCCGTTGTCCCCGCGTCGACAGAGCATTCGTTCGAAGCCGTGAGCACATTGTATGCGCTATTGTGTGCCTCTCCGGGGTTCCGGCGTCATCAGGTGGGGAAAACCGCAGCGATTCATTCCCCTCCGCCGCGCACCTCCATCGTCCACACGACCGGCACGTCCGTCTCTACCGTCACGTCCTCCTGTATCAGGTGATTCGACGTCGATACTGCTGTTGCGAGCGAGGTAGGGTACATGTCTGCCCGCACACGCAAGGTCAACAAGCGGTCTCGAGTCGGACAAGGGGGCGCAGAAAGCGCACAGTCTGTCGGGCCGAGGTTCCATTCCAGCCCTGTGGTGGTCACGTACGCTTCGGACGCGCCGAGGGGGAGGATGCCGCAGGTCTTGCCGAACGCTGCGAGGTCAATCTTGAGGTAGTGCTTGCCCTGCAAAAGCGGCCGTGTCAGTGGGAACGTGATTGCAGATCAATTTGCCTGGACACATGGCTTGATGTTGGATTTTTTTTTTTCGCAGTTCGGCTTACCTTGGCCAGTAGGACCGCCGCGCTCTCCCTCCCAATTGCCCAGACGCGCTCCCTCCCTTCCTTCTCCGCGAGCAGCGTCAACGCATGCAGCGTGTGGATTGTCTGGTCGAGTCGCCCGCTCAGCCCACCGACGATCACGAGCTGGTACTGGCCACCAGGCATCGGTTGAGACGCTGCTTCGAGGCGAGAGAGGCGCGCGACGTTCTTGCCGAGATCGGTCGAGAACTCGTCCGGGTCGCGCTCGACGCGGACGCCCTGAGAGGCAGTTGGCAAGGAGTAAAGTCAGCTCTCGACGATGATGGAAGCCTGCCGCAAGAGTCCAGCGAGGCCGCACCTTGTCCTCGTAGTACCGCCTCACATCGTCCCGCAGCGAGTCGAGGTCGCCCAAAACGAGGTCCGGCAGCCAGCTGTCCTCGTTCGCATCAAGCTCTGCGTCCCAGCCCTCCTCGGCGCGGTCCTTGCCCTTGACGAAACGGTCATACAGGCGGTTCGCTCCGCCGTCGGCGCAGAAGCGCACGCTCGCTGCATGTTGCGGGCGGTCGTACGCGTCAGCGGCGGTTCTTGTCAGTGTGAAGTCACAGGCGGGGCGCACCGGCTGCCCACAGGCGGCGAAAGATGGGTTGCAGCGGGAGTGGGGAGTTGAGGATGAGGAGGGCGTTGCGCTGCTCGCCGCTTGCGGGCGGTGCAAGCAGCGTAGTCGTGTCCCAGTGGTGCTCTGCAACCGTGCCCATACTTGCAAGTAGGGCGGCAGTCAGGGCTAGAGGGGGTGCAAGCGAGGGCCAGCGACCGCCGGACCTTCCGGCGGGTGTCGATCACTCCTCGTGCTTGCAGACGGTGCTTCCGCGCTCTCGAGTTCTCCGTGGGAGCAAGCGGGCGAGAAGCTGTCGATGAGTTCGGCCTGGCGATCTTTTGGGTGACCCCGCTCCGATGTAGAGCCACGCGCTGCTCGGCATCGCTGATGAGGGCTGCAAGCGGAGGACTGCGGTACGGCGCTGAGATGAGCGCGTCAAGAGCGTGCGCGTCGACATCGCTTGCGCAAGGCGATCGGCCGGTGCCCGGGGCCAGATTGTCGGATCTTGCCCGCTCCTGCTTCTCCCCTTCCTCCTCCTCATCGCGCCGCTCGTAAGCTCTGCAGACCATGGCAGCAGCTGCGAGAGACTTCCTTGCCAGCGACTCTAGCTCGCCAGCCCCTTCCCTGAGCTCGCCGCGGCGCAGGAGGGCCAGCGACGGGTTGACCTTCTCGCTCTCGGCTCTCTCGCAATCGCTCGTCTCCTCGAGCAGTTCAGACGAGTCGGCGCCGCCCAGCTCCCTCTTCTCTTCCACCTCGGCGTCCCCGACTTCGTCCCTCGCGTCCTCGCCCTCGCTCGACCCGAAACGTTCCTCCTCCTTCGCCTTTCCGCCGCACCTCCACCTCGATGCCCCCGCTCACGCCGCGATCGGGGCCGAGACTGCGCTCAGCAAGCCGTCTTCCACCGACCTGGCGCACTACGCGAGCACCGTCATCCGCAACGAGGCGTACGCCCTCCTCGCGCTCGCCGCGCGGCTCGCACCGGCAGCTCGCCCGCTCCTCGACGAGGACGGCGTGTACCGCGAGCAGTACGAGGGCGACGGCTCGTCGACCTCGAGCATCGAGGATGTCCCTGCCGGACTCGACTTGCTCGACGATCCGCAGCCCGGTGGGCGCGACAGGCGCGGCAGTGATGTCGTGCCGGACGAGAGCAGGACCAATGTCGCGTTCCGCCAGGTCGTCGAGCTCGTACAGTCAATGCCGGCTCATGGCAAGATCCTCGTGACGGGTGTCGGCAAGAGCGGCATCGTCGG
Organism: Rhodotorula paludigena; assembly: GCA_036244875.1. NCBI lineage: Eukaryota > Fungi > Basidiomycota > Microbotryomycetes > Sporidiobolales > Sporidiobolaceae > Rhodotorula > Rhodotorula paludigena. The sequence goes on from BQKY01000010.1 coordinate 1,127,058, forward strand.
CCGCAAAATGGTCGCCACGTTCTGCTCACTCGGTTAGTCTCCGCGGTCCCACTAGATCGCGCTAGACGGAGCTGACATGTCGTGGTGTGCAGGCATTCAGTCTGTCTTCCTCCACCCGCTCGAGGCGCTGCACGGCGACCTCGGCGTCGTCTGCTCGTGCACCCCTTCCTCTCCCTGCGACACCGTCCTCATGATCTCGCATTCCGGCGCGACCGCCGAGCTCATGCGCCTTCTCCCCATCATTCGCCCGCGCGTACGCTCCCTCGTCGCCGTCACGCGCGACCCAGACTCGGTCCTCGCGCGCGCATGTCACGGCTGGCTCGATGCCGGAACGGGCGTGTACCCGGCGGGATTGCCCAAGGGCACGACGGACGAGGCCGACTCTGCGCTCCCTGCTCCGACCAACAGCGTCGTCTCGGCGCTCGCGATCGGCGACGCGCTCGCGCTCACGCTCAGCCGGCTCAGGGTTGGGTGGGATGCGGATGGAAAGGCTCGCAGGCAGGACTTCTTCTACTGCCATCCGGGCGGGCAGCTCGGCATCCAGGTGCGTCTGACTCCGGAAAGACACACATTCACTCCTACTGACACCTCTTCTACCTTGCAGCTCGGCCGTGAAGGGCGCGGCATCGAAGTCTCGCCCACCTCGCCCATCGCTGTTCCACCGCCCGCACCTATCCCTGCGCCCGCCGCCTAGTTTGGTCGCTCATGATACACCGCCATCCTTATCATACCCGCCTACAGTCCGCAGGTCGGACTAGCTCCGCTTAGATCTGCGTCCCCTATGTTACACTCTGGTCGTTTCTACCTCGTTGTTCTTTCGTACTTCTCTCGCTTTTTGCTGTCGTCTGTCTCTCCGTTTCGTACTATCGTAGTTGTTTATGTTCGAGTCTGTGCATCTTATCGGACCCCCTGGTGTCGTCGAGCAGTCGCCTTTCGCTCTTCAGCTCGTTTCCGCGCATGCCACGGGTCATCTTTTCCCGCTTCCTCGCTAGCTGCTGACTGTGTTTCACCGTGGCCTCGTCGCGCTCGACTCTGGTGCCCGCTTGTGCCACGCTTTGGTGCCACGCTTTGACCTCCTTTGCGCCGTCTTCCCCACCGTCTGTGACTTCCCGATCGCCGCTTCTCTTCCTCCACCTCGTCCCGCCCTTCGACGCGCCTTCCTCTGTCAGGCGATATGGACACGGCGGAGAAGTCGCTGCGCCACACGACGCGCGAGAAGATCAAGCCGCGCGCCGATAAAGCTCTGTACGTCCTGTTCCCCACCTCTTCGCCTGCTCACCCTCAACCGAGGCCCCTGTGCGCTGACTCTCGCTCCCGTGCAGTCTGATCAACGCTGGACGCCTGCACGGACGCCGCGAGAACCGCGAAATCGACGAGCTCAACGCGACCGTCGAGCAGCTGGAGGCGCAGCTCAAGGACGCGCGCGCCGACGCCGCCAGCGCGCTCGCCAACTCGTCCGGAAAGAACGAGAACAAGTCGCTCAAGAGCATGCAGAAGGAGATCGAGGCGAGGGACAAGAAGGTGCGTTCGGCGCTCTGATGGACGACGACGCTGCATCGGAGGTGTCTTGCTGCACCCCGGACTCCCGTCTCTCGGAGGTGTCTTGCTGCATCCCAGACTCCCGTCTCGATGAGGCACCGCGTTGACAGTGTCCCCTCCGACAGATCCGGCGCCTCGAAGACGAGCGCGACGCCGCCGTATCGGCCCGCGACGCCCTCACCTCGAAGCTCGCGGCGGTCGAAGCGAATCTCTCGTCCGACGCGCGCCTCGTCGAGCTCAACCGCGAGCTGCGCCAGACGCGCGACCGCGCTTCGCAGCTCCAGGGCAAGCTGCAGGTCGTCACGGAGGAGAGCGAGGCGTACCAGACTCGGTTGAGGCAGATCGAGGACGGCGCCGAGACGAGCGCCGAGGGGGCGATGAACCGACAGAAGAAGGAGTACACCGACAAGGTCGTCAAGCTCGAAGACAAGGTGCAGAGGCTCGAGGCGGTACGTTTCGCTTGATGGCCTTGCTGCTCGCGGTCTCGCCTGACGCTGCTGGCTACGCTCGCAGGACAAGGTCAACCTCGCCGGCCAGGTCAAGACGGCGAAACTGCGCCAGGTGCGCCCTCGTCCTGTCGGCGCTCGGAAATCGCTAATGAGTCGTGCGCTCGCAGGACCAGCTCGAGGAGCTCAAGGCGGCGTACGAGCGCGACAACGAGCGCATGTCGAAGGATGCGCAAGACGCTGAAGCGCTCTCTCGCCAGGCTGAGAAATCTCTCGCTGATGCCCGTGCTCTGTCGGCTGCGCACGAGGGTGGTTGCTCGGCCGACGAGAAGAATCGGTACGCCTTCTTCCTCTTCTCGCTGCGAGGTGCTCGCGACATTTCGCTTGAGTGCGACACCGTTGCACTCGGATATGACTGACATCACGCCTCTGCAGCCTCACCGAGAAGATTGCCTCGCTCGAATCGCTCTGCTCGAGTCTCGAAAAGTCGGCGACCAGCGAGTCATGTGTTGACGCGGCTTCCGCGTGAGTCGTCATGCTTCGACCACTATCACTACACCTGCAAGGCTGAATGTTTTTCTCCGCAGCGCCAAGGTGCGCCGCTATCACGACCTGCTGCTCAACCTGCGCCTCAGCGAGGACGACGTCTCGACGCTTCTGACCGAAGGCGCAGACTGGCCGCCCGTCCGCGCCGAGATGCGCACAGCGTCTCTCATCGACCTTCTATGGCTCTTGACGGACCAGCAAGACGAGCGCGAGGACGAGCAGCGCATCCTCGAAGCCAAGCTCGCGCGCGCCGAGTCCGAAGCTGCGCGCCAGAAGAAGCGTGCCGATGCGGCCATCGCGGCGGGTCACCGTGCCGCACAGGGGGACACGAGCGAGGCGGGGAGGCTGGGCGAGCAAAGGCAGGAGATGGAAGAGGAGCGCAACAGGCTCAAGCGCGAGGTGGAGCAGGCGGCGGCCGATCGCGCGCGCGACAAGGAGACGATCGTGCAGCTCGAATCCCGCATCTCGGCATTCGAAGCGAACGGTGCGTCCTCGGATTAAGCAGCCTCGAACGCAGCGGAGATGCGAGACTGCGACTGACTCGTTTACCTCACCTCAACAGCTTCCCGTCAAGACGGCTCACCCTCTCGCGCCTCGTCCAATGCTGCCGCTCCTACCACCACCTCCGGCTACTCTCAAGCTGTCGTCGACCGGCTCACCAAGACCATTGTCGACCTGAACGAGCAGCTTGGGGCTGCCCGTGAAGAGAACAGTTCGTCCAGGCTCTGCGGGGGGTCCTTTGCGATCCTGCAATGGGCGCGCATCTGCTGTTCATTTCCTGAGCTGACGTATGGCCTGTCCCTGACAGCCACTCTCCTGCTCAAGCTTGCCGGAGTGGACGATTGAGCGCAAGGAGGAGGCGCTTTCGCGGCAGCGTGACGTCGAAGGGCTGGACGCTTTGAGTGTGCAAGTTGTACTTGCTCGGCATCTGTTGTGTGCATTCGCAGTGTAAACTGTGTCCTCTGCTGGCGCACCAGGATGCAGACGCGGAAGCGAATGTTTGCACTCCAGCCCCAACTCGACACCTTCGTCTACGTTTTGGGATTTGACTCTACTGACTCGACATCGCGAATTCGGGCGATCCAGCGGGCGAGTATCCGTTCCGCTGTCGGTGTGGAACCGTCGCGCTCGACCCGCCTTCGACCTTCGCAAGTGGGGCCGAGTCCCGCCTTGCTCTTCGCCACCACGCTGCATCGCCTGACAGACTTGCTGCGCGCGTTGTGCAGGCAGACCTCGCTCTCATGGTGGGCGGTCCAGCACCTACCGGTAGGCGCGAGCCAGAGGCCCGGGATGCTCTGGACAAGACCCGGTCCGTCGTCCTTCCACAGGCCTGCTCGAGGCGCGTAAGGCCCTGGCTTGCTCACTGACGGTGCTTACAAACCTCGCACAGCTTGCTCAACGCTGGACGGCTCATGTCGAGGCGGGACCAGCGCGAGATGGACGCCCTGAGGGAGACGATCCAACGACTCGAACAGCAACTCGAGCTTGCGCGCGACGAGAGCGCAGTGGCTGCGGCAATGCGCATCGAAGGAGCCGGTGCGGCAGTCAAGACGCTGCAGCGCGAGGTCAAGCGGCTGCAAGGACAGGTCCGCCGTTCGGTTGCTCGCAGAAATCGCGAGACTGAGCAGCTCGTTGCGTCGGCAGCTCGACACGGTCAGCTCGACCACTGCAAGTCTTCCCTGCACGCAGGACGAGCCGCTGCCCGAGACGCCAACTTCGCCGACCGAAGCCGCGGCGCGCACAACTGACTTCAGGCGCCAGATCTCGGCACTCAAGGGCCAGCTCGACGCCGCGACCAAGCACGAGTCGGCGCTCGAGGGCAAAATCAAGGCCCTTGAGGCAAAGGGAAGTCGGCACTGTGACACGTGCAGCGAGCTGAGAAAGGACGTCGAACGGCTCAAGGCGGAACCTCTTCGCGACGTGCGCTTCCTCCCCTTCGCGTCTTTCCGGCTCATGCTGATACTTCTTCGACTTCTGACAGGAAAACACGAAGCTCTCGGCGCAGCTGAAGCTTGCCAAGCAGACGCAGGTGAGTTCGGTCCGCTCGTGCAGCATGCAATTGGCATTTAGCTCTCCACGAATGCAGAAGATCGCCCTCGACGACAAGCAGCGCGAGATTATTCAGCTCGAGGAGCGCCTCCACCAGGCTCTGAAGCGCGTCGAGACGGTGGAGAGCGACCTGCGCCAGGCGAGCAAGACGGCCCACGGCGCCAAAGCCGCCATCAAGAAGGCGAAGTCGTTCGAGGTCGAGCGCCAAGCCGCCTGTGATAAGCTTGAAGCTGAGCGGCATGGGTGGCAGGAGGAGCGGCGCAAGATGGTCGTCGAGCTTGAGGAGAAGCAGGGCGAGATCACGCAGCTCAAGGACAAGAACGGCAGGCTCGAAGGCGCCGCGGAGCAGAGGTGCGCTATTCGCTCGTTCGCTTCAGGAGGCTCGCTCACGCGTCATTGCAGGCTCACGCACATCAACAAGCTGAAGCGCAAGCTCGCCGAGCCCGGCGAGACTTCAGAAGTGCCGCCCAGCCCACTCGAGCACGAGTCTCCCGGCTTCGGAGGTAGCTCCGCGGCCAACCTCGGCGCTCATGCCGCTAAGGAGCGGGCAGGCTCAGAGCAGGAGAAGGGCTTCTTTCGTCTCTTCGTCTCGGTCCTCGCCTGCTTGGCAACGCTTTACTTCTTCGCCGAGACGATCCTCAACCTCGCATCAACGCTCGTGATTGTCGCTGCCGACAAGTTGACGTCGCTCATGAGGGCCATCTCCCCCAAGCCGCAGGCGACAACGACGAACCGCGAAGAGTTCGAGCCCCTCGTCGTGTGAGAGCGTCCTTCCTCCCTACGCCGTTCTTCTTTTGACACCTTTATCTTGCAGGGTGGACGCGAACCGCTACCAGGATCTCCTGCTCAACTTGCGCTTGAGCGAAGAAGACGTGACGATGCTGCTTGCCGAAGGGAACGGGTGGCCACCAATTCGCGCGGAGCTGTCCGACTCGTCCATCATTGACCTCCTCTGGCTTCTCTCGGACAAGCAAGTCGAGCGCGAGGACGAGCGGCGCACACTTACCGACAGGCTCGGACATGCCGAGGCGGAGCAGAAGCGCCTGACGAGCGAAGTCGAGCAGGCGGCGAGCGATCGCGCGCACGACATGGAGGTCATCGCCCAGCTCGAGTCGCATCTCGACGCACACAAGATGAGCGGTGAGTTATTCAGGTCGGACTTCGAATCGAGCGTATCGACGCGTAGACGACGAGCGAGCTGAGGCTGACAACTCGTTCGTTCTGGCTTCCGCAGCTGCTCACAGCACTCGCTCGCCTTCTCGCGCCTCCTCCGACCGCGCGACGCTCAGATCCCGCTCCGCCTGCTCGGAGAGTGCCTTCGAGCGTCTGAGTGCGACGATGGTTGACCTGAACGAGCAGCTCACGTCGGCACGGGAGGAGAACAGTACGTGTCCTTCCATGCTTCGGAGCCTACACGAGGCACCTTCGAACTGCAAGAGGTCCTGAGATGCTTCCGTGTCGGCCGCAGGGACTCTTTTGCTCAAGCTTGCCGGCGTCGAGGGCGAGTGAGCGGGACGGCGACAGTTCGCATCGACTCTCCAACGAACGCAGTGCCATTTCCCCTCTCTTTGCTCTCTCCGCCTCAACTGTCAAAGTCTAGCTGCGGTCGTTCTCTCGCATCCCGCTAGCAACGGCACGTTCGAGCCGTGAGAGAATTGCAAAGGGCTGTTCCTGCGACATTCCCGCTTCGGTCTTGACGACGAGCTATTACAAAAGGTCCGAATGTACCATGAACGTGCGCTTGTCCTGTCTTTGCAAAGATTGACACCGCCTCGTGCGCTCGACCCGCCTTGGACCTTCGCAAGTGGGGCCGACTCGCTCCTGTCCCTCTCCCTTGACCTCGCTCGCTCGAGCGGGCGCAGGCTGTGGTGCAGGGTACTGACTACTGCCATGCCGGCCACACCAGCGCCCACAGGGAGGCGCGAGTCCGAGGCTCGCGACACGCTCGACAAGGGCCGGTGCGTCTCCTCGCCCTTCTCCCGATCGCGCACGCGGAGCAGCTCGACGGTGCTCGTGGATGAGTCTGAGTTGCGGTCTCGGCGCACTGCAGCCTGCTCAACGCAGGTCGCCTGATGGATCGCCGCGACAAGCGCGAGATCGAAGCGCTCAAGCAGACGATCGAGGACCTCAAGCGCCAGCTCGAGGGTTCGCGCAACAAGAGCGAGGTTGCCGTCGCCATGAGCCTCGAAGGATCCGGTCCAGCGATCAAGGCGCTCCAGCGCGAGGTGCGCGACTTGCAGGACCAGGTGCTCTTCTCCCTCTTTCCTGGTCATTGCTATCCTCGCGCTTATGCGTATTGCACAAGGTGGTCACTCTCACGCGTGAGCGCAACACGGCCGTTTCGGAGCGCGACGCGATGGCCTCGAAGCGCTCAACCTCAACAAACGGCGACAGTTGCGCATCGGACGACCAGAAGCGCCAGCTTGCCACGCTCAAGACGCAACTCGATGACGCTTTGAAGGCCACGTCGGCGCTCCAGCGCAAGGTTGACGCGCTCGAGACGAAAGGCAGCAGTGACTGCGTCAGTTGCGCCGAGCTCAGGGAAGAGATCGAGCGGTCCAAGGCGGAGCAGAGCGTTCTGAGCGAGGCACGTCCTGCATTCGGTTCAACAAGTCTGTGGGCAGCACTCACGCCGCCACACAGGACAAGACGAAGCTCGCCGCCCAACTCAAGCTGGCCAAGCAGTCGCAGGTGCGTTCAACCCAACGAAATACTCGGTTCCGGGACTGGTTCGGCAAGCATCGCCTGACGCTCGTTACTCACCAGAGCCTCGCCGAAGAGGACAAGACTCGCGAGGTCGACTACGCCAACAATCGTCTCGCGACCGCCAACAAGCGCATCGAGACTCTCGAGTCGGAGCTCCGCACCGCTCGCGCGATTGCGAACGGCGTCAAAGCCGAGCGCAAAGAGGCGAGCGTGCTCGAGCGCGAACGCAATGAGGCGTGGGACCAGCTGCAGGAGGAGAGGCGCGGGCATGAGCAGGAGCAGCGCGAGAGGAATGGCTACGTCGAGCGCCTCGAGAAGAGGAACCGCGAGCTGGGCGCTCTCGGTCAGCAGAGGTGCGTTCGTCGCACCGTTAAGGAGACGTAACGACCACCTCTGATCATTGGTACGGCAGGCTCGCCGAGATCAACGGTCTCGAGGACAAGCTCGCCATGGCGAACGCAGTATCGCAAGCGCTGCAGACCCGCCTCATGCAGACGGCTAGCGGCAACAACAACGGACCTCCGGCGAGCCGCGAGCTCGCACAGGCGAACAAGAAGATCGAGCACCAGAAGGGCGAGCTCGCGCAGCTCAACTCGCGCGCCGTCGCTCTCAAGGCCGCCACCGCGACGCAGAGCCAGTTCGCGCAGCAGCTCCTCGACGAGCAGGAGCGCATTACGCGCGCGCTGTGCAAGCGCGACTGCGAGTACGAGAAGCAGAAGGAGCAGCTCGAAGTCGAGATGGCGGCGAGGATGGAGATCGAGGCCGAGCGCGATGCCCTGCGGGCGCGCGTCAAGGCGGCCGACGAGGAGCGCTTCGACCTTGATGCTCAGCGCGAGACGCAGTCGCCGAACGGCAGCCCGGAGGAGGACGAGGCGCTCAGCGGGCGCAGCGACAAGGTCAAGTCGCGCCTCGTCGAGATCCGCAAGCTCGCCAACGAGCTGGTGTGCGTCAAGGCACAGGCGGCGCTCGCGACGGACGAGGCGCAGAAGAAGATCGACGAGCTGACGGAGCGTCTCGCCGAGCACGGTGAGTGCGCAGTCTCGGGTCGCTGGGAAGCATCAGGCTGAATCCAGGCGCCAGCAGACCCGCCGAGCGCTCCGCCCGCCGAGGAATGGCCTGTGCCCTCTGGCTCGTCAAAGACGATGAATGAAGTGTGCAGCCTCGTCGAACGCCTCACACGCAAGGCCGATATCTTGCACCACTCGTCTGCCGACCTCTACCTCGAGTTCTGTACGCGCCTTCTCAGAGCTGGTATCTGCTGAGCCGTGACTGATGTTTGTACGCGCGCAGCTACCTTCTTGATGCAGATGCAGGGGTCGAAGTAGACCGTCTTGTCGCGAACTGCTTTGGAATGAGTCGCCGCCGTGATGTACAGCCTCGCGCGCACTCATTCGCGCGCCGACGCGCCTCGTGAGCATGGACAGCAGGGCTGTGCACTTCTCGAATGCCAGGAAAGGCGCCGAGCAGCGCGATGTGGGGTTTGAGCGAGCGTGTCGAGTCGCGTGCGAGGGAGGAGGAGAGCGTGACTTTACGATCGAGGAGCAAGTTGGCAGCTTCGGGAGCGAGCAGCGCTGATCTGGAGCTGTAGGTCTGCAGTGTCGCGCCTTCACTCTGAGAGTAGGCACGCGTGAGACGGAGAGAGCAGAGTCTCCTTCCGGGTCGGTATCGTTCCGCTCGCCGCCAGTCCGCCCGAAGGCGTGCCTGCAGCAGCCGAGCTCTCAGTGTTCTTCTTGATTCTTTCCAGCGCGCTTCGTCGTCTAGCCGCGCCCCTGTCGGCCTCGCCCATCTTCATCTCCCTTGTCCTGCGACGAGCTCGCTCAGCACGACACACCGCGATCTGCGCAGTGTGAGTCGCCGTGACCGTTGTCTGCTGCGTTCAGCAGCGCCTGCAGCGTCCTTCCGCCGGTCTGGGCGGAGTGGATCTGCTTGAGCCTCGTCGTCCGTCTCGAGCGAGCTAACCCTTTGTGACCCTTGTCCTGCCCCGCAGCCGGTTCTCGTACACTATCTGGCGTACGTCTAGCGGCTCTCTTTACGACTGTGCAAACTGGGTGTCGATGAGACTGAGGCCTCGCTCGCGCATCGACCTTTCGCTCCCTTGCTCTGCTCACTTTCCCCTTGCTCCGCCCATCCAGACTACCCTCAACATGTCGAGCAAGACGGAATTGAGGGCGCGTAAAGACAAGGCGGCGTGCGTGCTTTTCACCATGCTTGGCTCACCTTGCCGAGGCTGACTGGCGCAACCGACAGCCTCATGAATACCGGTCGCCTCATGGAGCGCCGCTTCGATCGCGAGCAGCAGGAGCATCAGGCCGAGCTCAACGAGCTGCGCGAGAAGCTCGAGGCAGCCGAGCGGGAGGCGACCATGGCCAAGGGAGGCGGAGGCGCGTTCAAGGAATTGCAAAAGGAGCTTGGCGAATTGCGCGTGCAGGTGCGCGCATATCGATGCCTCATTTTTTTTGCGCTGCGCTCACATTCGTTACCTATCTCGCGCAGCTTGCGGAGACCGAGGCGGAGCTCACGGCGGCCAACGCCGAGCGCGACAGCGCCCTCGCGGCTGCTCAAGGCGGCGGAAGCGCGCTCAAGGGCTCGCGCATCGTCTCTCAAGCTGTCTTCGACAAGGCCGAAGCTGATGCAGCCAAGGTCAAGGAGCTCGAGGACAAGGTCGCCGAACTTCGAACTGAAATCGATCGTCTCACTGAGGCGCTGGGCACCGCTCAAGGGCAGGCGTCGACTTTATCGCAGGAGGAGCTCGCCAAGGCTTCTCAAGCTACCGAGAAGCTGAAGGAGCTCGAGCAGGTGCGTTCTACGCTCACCTGCACGCACGGAGGAAACAACTCACCTTTCCAATTTCTCGCACCGCTCGTCTCTTCGCAGGAGTCGAAGGAGCACGTTACGCAGCTCAGCGAGCTCAAGGTCAAGCTCGACCAGGTCGAGGAGCTCAAGCTTCGAGAGGGCCAGCGTCGGACTCGCCAGCTAAAGCACGCCGAGGAACGAGCCGACCGCATGCGCGAGGAGCTCATCACTGTGTGGGAGGCCTCGAACCGCGGTCAATTCTCTGAAGCGGGTCGCAACAAGTGTGTATCGCCCTCTCAATTCGCCGTGAGCTTGTCTGACTTGGCCCTGCACAGATTCGTGACTCGCGCTCTAGATCTCGAGAAAAGCCTGCAGACGGCTCAAAAGCGGATCGTTCAGCTCGAGGACAAGGGCGTCGAGGGCAAGCTCGCTGCTACCGAGTACGTGCAGGTCGTCTCACTAGAACACAAGTTGAACCTAACCGAGGTTCCTGCCCGCCTGCCCGCAGGAAGACTGCCAAGCGCTTTTACGACTTGCTCAACGTCCTTCGAGTAACCGAGGACGAGGCGACGAAGATAATCGCCGACGGTATCGACTGGCCCGTCAAGTCGATCGGTCCATCTCGGCTGGTCGAGCTCATCGCGACGCTTCATGCGCCGCGTCCAGCTCCTGCTCCTGCACCGGCTCCTGTCAAGCCTCCACCACCTGTCGAGCCGGTCAAGCCGCCCACGCCGCCACCTGCGCCGAAGGCTGCGCCCAGTCCGCCGCCTACAGCGCAGGAGGTCTCGCAAATCAAGAAGCTCGAGGCGTCGGTCAAGGACAAGGACGCCACGATCAAGAAGCTCGAGAAGTCGGTCACGACCAAGACGCAGGAGATCGGCAAGCTCGAGCAGGACCGCCAGCGGCTCGAGGACGAGGTTGCGAAGCAGAAGAGCCGCGCAACCCTCGCCGCTCAGGAGGCGCAGGAGAAGAGTGACGAGCTTGACCAGCTGCGCGACAAGAAGGACAAGGAGGCGACCGACGTCGAGAAGGAGCGCACCAAGCTGAAGAACGAGCTCGACCGCCAGAAGCGCCGCGCCGAAGACGCCATGGCCGAGAACAAGAAGATGATCTCGGACAGCGAGGCGCAGTTTGCGCAGCTCGAGAAGGAGCGCGACGAGGCCGAGGCCAGCCTTGCGCGTCTCGTCGAGCGCCAGGACCGCACTAAGGCGGAGCACGCGGCCACGGTCCAGCAGCTGTACGGGCGCATCTCGGCGCTTGAGGCGACGGGTGGCAACGCAGGCGGCGCAGGCGGCGCCGACGCGGGCGCAAAGGCGCTCGAGAAGGAGCGCGCCAAGAACCAGGCCGACATGCTCTTTGTCAAGCGTCAAGTCGAGGAGCTCGTCGAGAAGCAGCGCATCCAGACGCTCGACCACGAGCGCCAGGTCGAGAGCAAGATCAAGGAGCTCGAGATGCTCGAGCAGGAGCGCGACCGCTACCGCGACGAGCTCGAGCAGGCCAAGGAGACGATGAACCGCATGGAGGCGCGCGTTTCGAAGCCCATGTCGCGCAACGGCTCGCGAATTGCCAGTGCGTCCTCCGCCTCTTCTCCCTGGCGTTCTGCCTTCTTACAACTCCCTCCACAGGCCCGGGACCGAGTACGCCGGAGAAGAAGGGCAGCAAGAGCGAGGCCGACGATATTACCTGGCTGCAGCAGCAAAAGCAGGCCGTTGTTGAGAACCTCGAGAAGGAGCGCGCGCGCCTCGAAGCGGAGCTCGCGACGCAGACGCGCATCGCTGAGGAGGCGCTCATGGAGGCGGGCACGCGGCGGGAGGAGCTCGCGCAGCTCAAGTCGGCGTCGGCCAACTCGGGCGGCGAATTCGACGCTGAGCGCCATCGCCTCGAGGTTGAGCTCGGCGCGCAGGCCACGCTCGCTCTGCAGCGCGCGCGCGAGCTGGACGTCGAGCGCGAGCGCATGGCGCAGCTCGCACGGCAGGTCACCGAGCTCGAGGCCGAGCGCAACGGTCTCCGCAATGAGCTCACGATCCGCACCAGCACGCCTACTCTCGTGCACAGCGCTCCCACCAGTGCTGCGCCCGGGTCCAAGATCCTTGGCGCACACTTCGAGGCGAATGGCGCTCCGTCCACTTCGATCGGTGCGTCCCAAATCCTCACCCCCTTCTCGCTATGGCTCTTCTGACAAGGCAGAGTTCGCAGACCGCTCGGCCACCGGCACGCCGGTGTCGCTCAACGGTTCCTTCGCACCCTTCGGCATGCCCGGCTTCAGCACGGCACCATCGTCCGCGGCCGGCAGCCCCGCGCCGGCGCCGCCGCCCATGATCACGGGCCAGATTCGCCTTCTCGTCGAGCACCTCCGCAAGACGAACCGCGACCTCAACCAGGAGGTCCTTTCGCTCAAGGACGAGAACAGTCAGTCGTCGTCATGCCTTCACCCCACCCCCGTACCCATTCGCTGACTCTCTTTGTGGCACGCAGCAACCTTGATGATGCGGCTCGCGGGCTTGTGAGCGACGTGTCTTCTTGCATTGCATCTGATGGAATCGCATCTTGGGATTTCTCGTCTGACCACGAGGCGAGCTACTCGATGTCTTGGCCATCGCTGATGCCGCTTCCTTTGTTGGTGAGATTCAAGCGAGGAAGTGCAGGAAGCTCTGACGAATTGCTCGTGATCATCAATCGCTCGTAGCGCGGAAGACGACGCTAGACGGGACCCATGCTCCTCTCGAATGCGATGCAGGCGTTCACGACTGCCGTACGGCTACATCGCTTCGCACGAGCCTCATCAATAAAGCTTGCTAGATCTGGGTCGCAGGACGTAGTAGCAAAGCAGGATGTGGCGGTACAAAAGCCTCATCAGTGCGAAGGAAGGAGGAGCGGGGCACAATGGCGACAATGGCTCTACAGCGAGTGAGACCGGTCCAAGGCGTTGTGCAGCATCGTAGTGAGCATTCAAGCTGCTCAGATGGCCCCAAGAAGGCAGAGTGAGGTGGTGAACGCGGCTGGCCCGAGCGCGGCGGTGGACGACTTGCGCGCGCGAGCGCCGACCTCTCTTTGCTTCTTTGTGCGGCAAACCCGTCGGCGTGCGTACCATTTGCTCGTATCTGGAGGCCTCGAACTGACTTTGTGCGATTCATACAGCTAATATCCGTGTTGGAGCTCCTCGACGCACCCGGCTCTGCCGGGATTTTCACCGACTCGCCAAGTGAGCTCCGTCCGTGGTCGACCAGACGAGCCCTCGATTCTTGCCGAATCGGTCGCTGGCAGGACATCTCAGTGCCCACATGCTTCGCTCTCGTGTCCTCGGCTGTCGCCTCGCAAGGGCACAGTCTGAGGGGGAGCGGAGAGGGACGGTAGTCCTGACAATCCATCATTCCCTGCCTTTCTGTACCCCTCCACGCTGTGTAGCTGACCTTGATGTAACGAGATCTTCGCTCCCTGCGCGCACAGACGACGAGAAGGAGACGCGAAGCCTACACCCGGAGGAGAGGAGGATGGATCCAAGGCCCTGGCTGACCCGAACGCAGCGCTGCTTCTACATTGCCCGAGCATCAAGTGCAACCAGTGCGCACACTTGGAGCCACCTCAACGGCGTCGCGCGACGAACGCTGGACCGTTACGAAGTCAGAGGCTCTCGCCTTTTCCGCGCTTCTACCTCTTCTCCTCCGCTGCCGTCGCACAGCTCGAGCAGGCACCCGAGCGAGTCCGGCAGCTTACGCAACTCCCGCTGGCGGGCCTTGCGCGCGCCTTCTCGTTCGCTACCGGCTGGCCCGACGCCGTCTCCTCCGCCTGCCAACCTCGCTCGCTCGCCTCTTCTCGCTCGCAATGTCGCTCAAGCAGGAGCTGCAGGTCTGGAGCAACGCGCTCCAGGCGTTCGACGCGCAAGACTACGGCACCGCTCTCGCCCGCTTCAAGGTGAGGCGGCCTCGCTCGTTCCCCCACCTCGATCTCCCGCTCGGATCCCGGCTCAACCGTTGCTCGCTTGCCCCGCAGGACATCGCCGACACGTCGAAGATCCTTTTCAACGTCGCCCTCATCCACGCTACCGTGGGGCAGCACGACCAGGCCGTCGCCGCCTTCGACCGCGCCATCGCTCTCGATTCCTACTTTGCCGTCGCATACTTCCAGTCGGGCGTCTCGCAATTCCTCCTCGGTCGTTACGAGGCAGCGCGACGCGATTTTGACGATGCACTGGCAGTGCGTGCGAGGCCTCTCGAGCGAGTGAAGCACGCGCTGACCTCGCTACTCTCTCGGTAGCTCTTTCGGGACAACCACACGATCGACTACGAGCAGTGCGTCAATGACGTTCTGGTTGTGCTCGCAAGCGCTCCCCTTTCGCTGACAGCAATGAGCGAGCAGGCTCGGTTTGCAGTTCAAGCTCTTCTCGTGCGAAGTGCGCTTCAATCGCGGTCTCTCGCTCATCTACATGGTGCGTTGCTTTGTGACACTGTTCACAGAGCGGCCTTGCTTGACTCGGTCATCACAGGGTCGCATCGAGGAAGGAATGCGCGACCTCGAGCAGGCCAAAGGGGACAAGCAATCGTCCGAGCACGACGTGATCGACGAGGCGTGCCACGATCAGGCCGTCGTCCGTTGGAAGCATCTCCCGTACTGAATGACTACATACCCACACTGTCTGCGCCTGCGCAGGGCTATACGGTCTTCTCAATCCCGGTCGGCGTCCTTTTCCGCCCGCCCGAAACCAAGCTTCAGAACCTCGAGACGCGCGACTACCTCGGCAGGGCCAAGGTCATCGCAGCCACCAATGCGAGCGACCTCTTTGTCGGCTTCAGCGGCATGAAAAAGCTTGCCGCGACTGCAGGGGTCAAGCCGCCGGATGGCTTCGTGCCAGTCAAGACGTCGCCCGAGCGGCACCCGAAGCGCTCCAACACGGGCGACGGACGCCTTGAGCGCACCTCCTCAACCAGCAAGAGCGGTTCGAAGTCGCCTGCGTCGCCGGCGGCCGCTGCCAAGGCTGTCCTCAGCGGATTGAGAAGGTCGCAGACGAGTCGCGCTTCGCCAACTTCGCGCAGGTCGCCGTCAACGCAGGATGGTGCGACGCTCGTCCGCAGCGCAACGAGGATCGGCCTTGCACGCGCGCAGGTCGTCCCGCTCCCGACTCCTCCCTCCTCCGTCGACGGCATGCCCGAGCAGGACTCGGCTCAACAGATCTTCCCGCCGCGCGGCCTGCTCCACGCTCGCTCCACTTCGAGCTCGGTCAGCGGCGCCAAGCTGCCATGCCGCCAGAGACGCGATAGCCCGACCCCACAGGACGCCTTCTACCGTCCCGTTCGCCCGTTGCCGCCAACCGAATCGTTGTTTGCCCTCGTCCCGTCCAAATCGCTCCCGCACCGCAAGCTCTCGCCCGCCGTCCTTACCACCGCTCGTGTTGGGATCGATCGTCTTTCGCCCGCGCCGCCGGTCGCGCCCGTCGCCCGCTCGCCATCTGGCCAGCCCGCCGAGCGTGTGGCCTCCTGGGCGCAGGAGCAAGTCGAGCGCACGTCCTCGCTGACGCCTCGCACTCTTCGCGCAAAGGCGATCCAGGCCACGCCCGACGAGAGCGGCGACGATTCGGCCGCGCCGTCAGCCCAGCTGAGTCGCGCCGACTCGGCGCCCCGCAGCGAGGGCGAGGAGCCATTTGCGCTCTCTGCGGCATATGCGGCGCTGACGGACGAGCTCGATGACGCTGAGGCGCAGCTCGATGGCACGACGAGTCGTGCGGCGCAGCAAGCGCACGACGTTGTAGCGCGCGCGAAGGACAAGGTGGTCAAGCTTCAGCCGGCCCCGCCAGGCCGAGCGGTCCATGCACCGATGCAGCGCGACCTCTCGGGCGCGAAGAAGGGCGGCGCGATCGACCTCATGACACGCGAGCTCGAGCAGTCGCACTTCTCGCGCGCGACTTCTGGGGAGAAGGTCGCTAACGCGGGCGCGGTTGAGAGCAGCTTCCAAAACAGGGGCGGTCAGATCGCCGAGCGCAGCAAGATCCGCCTCAAGCTACGCTTCGCTGGCGAGACGAGGGCCATGGTGAGCTCTCATCTCTTGCTCGTCGGCCCACGACCACTCGTATTGACAACCTGCGCTCTTGCAGAACATCTCGCCGCAAGTCTCGCTGGGCGAGTTTGTCGAGCGTGTTCGTCGCAAGTTTGGCAGCGAACAGAACCTGCCGATCAAGTGAGTCCTGCACCGACCGTCGACGATGCCTGTCACCCGGCCTGACCTCCTGGCGAGCCCCTCAACTGACTGCTGTGCCGAGTCTCTACAGGTATCGCGACTCGGACGGAGGGCTTGTCTCCATTCTTGACGCCGACGACTGGGAATGTAAGCGCAGTCCTGCTGTCCCCTCTCGTCGCGTAGCTGACCCTTTGTCTGACAGGCGCGATGGATCAGGCTTGCGACTCGATCGACGGCAAGAGTGAAGGACGCCTTGAGATCGTTGTCGGCGAGGTTGTGTAGACAGCAGCCAGCACCGCACTTCCGGGAGTCCCGCTTCGCTCATCGATTTGACATTCATAACCACAATTGCATGTGTTGCGGCTTACGCCTAGTAGCGAGAGAAGTCGCGTCCGTGTTCGTACACGACGAGGAAGATGCGAGGATGCACAATCGTGAAGGAGAGGTCAATTCACCGTCGCGCTAGTCATAGCGCGATGGAGGGCAGCGACGAGCTGTGGTGCCACGCAGTGATACATTTTGCGTGTCGAGAAGACCAGAGGTGAAGAGTTACCTGCATTGTACGAGAGCGACGTGAGCGAGTGCAGGGGAACCAGAACTCAGCCAACTCATCCTCACATCTTGGCCGTCTTGGCAAAATAGGTCTTCCGCTCTGCCGTAGGCGTCAAGCTCAACCTGTGCAGTTTGGCCAGTGCTGCTTCCGAACCGCAGGTGAAGGAAGAGGCGAGTGGCGAAGCATGTTCTGGTGTCCTGCTCGTGGCAAAATGTGAATGGGTAGCCTCCCTGCCAGTGTTTGACAGCAGCATTCGACGCACTCTTCAGTGACTGGTGTCAGCGGAAAGAGCGGGGCGCCTCGCCATGGCCAAGGATCGCGACCATTCAGCGTTGAGGGCGCCGGCGGAACGGCCAACGAGGGTGGGGACGACATGTTGGGACGCCAGGCGTAGGCAGAAGTGTCGCGGCCAGGATGAAAGAGCTACGTCGAGCACAAAATTGTCGCGTGGAAGAGACGAGCTGGACAGCAGCGTCGTGGGGAGGAGACGGAAGTGAGGTGAGACGGGTCAAGAAGCACAGAGGGCACCAAAGCCAGAGCGCGACGTCGGCCCCACTTTCGTCTTCGTCTAGCGAGCGCCTGCGAAAGCTTGCGCCCAAGTCAGCTGAGAAATCGCGAGCCCGCCCTAGCCAGCCTCTAAGGGACTCGGAGCCTTGCGATGTCGCCCAGGCCTCGGTTGCCAGGTCATCACAGCTGGTCGTGTTTCAGGTCACTGCAGTCGCAGTACAGGGCGCAGGCGGATGGCGCACTGTCAAGATCGTCACTTCCAAGGCACTGCGTACAGCGTCCGGAAGTCAGGTAATGTGCACTGCCCTGTCGCCCTTTGCTCAAGCTGACTGCCGCATATGTGCAGCGGAACCGAAAGCAGTGCACTGTAGAATGACAAGGCAATCGAGACAAGGGAGGCCAAAGCGGGCTGGAGGGGAAAGTCGAAGGCGTGAGAGACACGACAAAGCAGCGAAGGCGAGGGGGTACACAGACAGGCGATGGGATTCAGGCGGGAGATGGTGTGCATAGATGGAAACAAACGGCAAAGGCAGGGGTACGCGGAGAGATACAACCAAAGAAACGCGCGAAAAAGGAGGAGCTCAAGGGCAGGACGGCTTCACTCGAGACCCTCGAGGGTCGAAGCGAGGGCGCTGAGGCCAACGACGGCGCCAGCCATGCCAGTCAGCACACCGAGGGCGTAACTGCCGATGGCGAAGTTGAGGCGGCGGCGCTTCGGCGCCGGACCCTCCGCAGTCGTAGGCGTCTCGTTGACGACAGGGGCGTCCGTCTGCGCTGCCGTCGAGACTGAGGTTGCCGTGACCACCGTCGTGATGACCGTGTGGCTTCCCTGGCTGCCTTCGACCGTCTCCTCGAGGTCGGTGTCGGAGAACAGGCGCTTGCGATTCGGTGAAGCCGGGCCGGTGGGCGTGGTCCCATGCGAGCCGTCAACGACGACATCCTTGTCTGGGTGTGTAGGCCGGGTTAGTGACCAAAGGAGTGGCAGCTCAGAAGACAGCGAGGGAAGCTGACGGACCATCGTCGCTCGTCGTGTCGGCCTTCTCAACTTGATCGAAGCCGGGCGTGGCGAGCTTCTCAAACACGCCATCCTCCCACTCGGCGCCGTCGTGCTCCATGCCGTCGACAGCATCAACTTCGGCAACGTTGTCGTCAAAGTCGGCCGACGCGCCGTCGATGAAGTGGTCCTGGACGTCGAGGTCCGTCTCGTGCGCGTCGAAGTCGAGGTCGACCGCGTCGACGTCGGGCTCGACCTCGTTCTCGAGCACGACAGACTCCACGACTGACTCGACCTCGTCGTCGCCCCCTTCACCCTCCTCCGCCTCGAGGTCGAACAGGCTCTCCTCCGCCTCCTCCGCCTCCTCCACTTCCTCCACAACTTCGTCCTCGTCTTCGTCTTCCTCCTCCTCGTCATCCTCATCGTCCTCGTCCTCCTCCTCCTCTTCATCGTCTTCCTCCTCGTCGTAGTCGATCTCCTCAGCTTCGTCTCCATCGTCCTCCTCGTCCTCCTCGCTCTCGTCATATGCGGGCCCAGAGCCAGCCCGCCCCGAGACGCGCTCGTCGTCGTCGTCGACCGACATGTCGTCGTCGGTGACGAGTGCCTCAAGAGGCACGGGCATGGGGGACGCGGGGCGCTCCTCCTCGTCAACGTCGCGCGGGGTCGAGATGACAGACGAGATCTGCGGCTGCTCGGCGACGCGATCGAGCCAGGGCTGTGCACGCGGGTGTATACACCGTCAGCACGGATGTGAGGTCGTCTCGAAGGAGGAGAAGGACACACCTGCTTCTCCTCGCGGCTCATGTCCTGCCAGACCTGGTCGAGCATCTCGGCAATCTCGTTGTCGGCGAGCGCGTCGTAGCGCGCGCAATAGTCGTCCCAGCGCGCGTTCTGGAACTCGACGAAGGCGGCGACGTCGTCCTCGTGCTCGAGGTCGTCTTGCGCGTTGGGCTCGAGGCTGAGCGGACTCGCGGTACTGAAACGATACGAGGCGCTGTAGTCATCGTCGGCCGCGATGTCCCTCGACTCGGACCCGACGTCAAGCTCAACCGTCTCGTGCTCTTCGTCGGCGAGAGGCAGCGAGGCGACCGAGTCGGCGTCCTCGATCTCGTCTTCGTCCTCCTCGTCCTCGACGAGCGCGGGCGACAGCGACGCCTCGCTGATCACCTCGGCGATGAAGTCGTCAAAGACGTGCTCGGCCTCGCGCATCAGCGCCTGCACGTCCTCGCGGTCGCGCGTGAACGCCTCGATGTCGGCCGCGAACTGCGGCGACGTCGGCGGCGGCTGCTCGCTCTCGGCGCGCTCGCCCTTCTCGTCCTGCTCGTCCTCGTACTCTGCGAGCGTCACGTCGGGCGCGTCCTCGACCTTGATGCGGCGCGCGAGGTCGTACCCCTCGTCGATGAGCTCATGCATGAGCTTCTTGTTCACCATGTTGGGCAGAGTGGGCGCGAGCGAGTCGAAGAGCTCGTGGCTCGCGGCGCGACGTGCCGCCAAGTCGGGCTCGACATTGAAGTTGATGGGCGAGCGGCGAGGACTGTCGCGAGCGCCCGAGCTGTTGCTGCGTGCGAAAGTGTACTTGCCCTTGCTCCGAGCGAGGTCGAGAAGCTCCTGCTCGAAGCTATCGACGCGGACGTCCTCGTGCTGGTGACTGTCGTCCTCGGTCGTTGGAGCGTCCTCCTTGCTCGCATTCTCGACGTCCGAGTCGACGCCGTCGTCGCTCGCCTTGTCCGAGGCCGCGCCGCCCGAGAGATCGGGCGAGGGAAGGTGGCTCGCCTGGCTAGCGACATCGTCCTGCTCGCCGTCGTCGGTGACCGGATGGAAGCCGAACTTGTGCAGAGCGCCGGGCATGATACGGAACGGCGCTTCGAGCGACGCGGCCGCGACGACCTGGTCACTGTCGCGGTCCGGCTCGATGGACGAGCGGAGCGACTTGCTCAGAGGCGAATTGCGCTCAGCCGTGGTATGGTGGCCCCACATGTCGAGAAGCGTGCGGCCGACCTTGACTTGCGACGGGTTGGTGCTGCGCGGCATCTTGGCCTCGTCGTACACGTCCTGTTCGGCGTCCGTGGCTAGCGTCGTGGAGCCAAACTCGGGGCTGATCGGCGAAGCGAGACCGACGTCTGCCGACTGAGCGAGGAAGTCCTCGAGCGAGATCGATTCCGGACTGAGCTCCTTGGACGAGCGCGCATCGCGGCTGGGCCCGTCGCCCGGCATTTGCGGTGCAGGCGAGCCGGCGACAGCACGGTAGGACGCGGACGTGACGCCAGTAGCACTAGTCACGACTGAAGCCGTGCGCTCAAGAGGGCCGGAGCTGTCATCCGCGACGTTGGGCGAGACGGTCGGGACGGGAGATCCGCGCATGGACGCGTTCGAGATGGCGCGCGCGTCAACGACAGACGAGACAGCAACGGAGGGAGGTGCATTGGTCTGGACGCCCTCATGTTGCGGCGCCGGCGAGGTGTGGTTGCTGTCGAGAAGGTCCTCGTCGGTGAGGCCGAAGCCGCGCTTGCGAATCGCAACGCCTTTGCCCGCGTCATCATCGACGCCGACTGAGCGAAGGATGGATGCCTCGCGGGAGGCGACGATGCCTTCTAGGCTGAAAGGACGCGAAGCGGGGTTGCGGTTCGACCGGAGGGACATGATGTCGTAGCCTTCGGTCTCAAGCGTCTGCGGCATGTCGTCCTCGTCGTCCGTCAACATGCTCTCGGCCGAGCTCGACCGCTTGCTGCCCTCGGTAAGCGTGCGCGAGCGTTCGAGCGCGATGCTGCCGGGCTCTTGCGTCTCGAGCCCGCGTTGGGCGTGGGCGTGGTAGATGCTCGGAGTGAGCTTGACGTCGACAGCGAGGCGGAGCGGGGCGCAAACGTCTGCAGGGTGACCAGAAAATGTGTCAGGAACACCGACTCTGGATGAGCGGGAAGGTCGCGATCTCACCCGCCGCCTGACCGCGGGTGCTGATGGGACGGCCGAAGATGAGCACGTCGCCGGGGAAGAGCTGCGCGAGAGGGTGAAGCGTGTCAGTCTCGGCGTCTGACACCGTGTAAACGAGGACAGACGCACGCGGTACGAGACGTCGGGCGTGAGCTTGTGGTGTTCGCCTCGGGACGGACGGTCGATCGAGGTGCCGTTGGTCGAGCCGAGGTCGGTGATGAAGGCGTGGTCGCCCTCCCAGTGGATCGAGGCGTGGCGGTTCGACATGACCTTTGTCTCTGGCGAGCGGAACTTTGGCGACGAGGGGTCGCGGCTGGCGGGGTCGGTCTTGGAGGCGCGGCCGAGGTCGAGGTTGCCCTGGGAGCGCGCGAACTGCTTGAGGACGTTGCCAGGGTCGCTGGGCGGGGCGAGGGTGAGGTAGAACTCGGCCATGGCGGGCGTGGGAAGAGCGAGGGCGGAACAGAGATGAAGGTGGGGCCAAGTGGGGACGAGCGGGTGCGCGGCCCTCTCGAGGGCGTGCGAGCGGGTGCGACCGGGTTCTCTCGCCTTGCAGACTCGTCTGTGAGGCTGTCGAGGCTGTACGAGCGAGTCCGGGCCGAGGGTCGGGGCGGCGTGAAGGCAAGAGGCGCGAGGGCTCCGATCCCGCGAGCCGGCCGCGACCTCGCGCAGACGACCACGGGGACCGCTGCGAAGGGCTTTGATAGACTTTGCTGGACTGTGCACGGCGGCTCGGACCTGTCAGACCCGCCCGCGCGATGGGTGACTTCCCGCCTGCACCGCCTCCTCTTCGCTTTCTCGCTGCACATGACTGCGCTAATCGCTCTCGCCTTTCGTGTGGACTCAGGTTGGCCTCAGCGTGCTTTGCAACGGCCGCCGGACAGGCGCAGCTTGCATTCGTTCCTCATGCAGTGTTCGCGAGCTGGTTCGGATCGATCGGTCCGTCTCCTTCGTGGCACGGACCTCGCGTAGACGGCCTTGATGCTGAGTTGCGGACCGCTTCTCTCCTTGAGCACTGCTGCTGAGAGAGGCGCAGCTTCGTCAGGGCGTCAGGTGGCATTTGCCAGCGTAGTGTCTACGCCTCCGCTCGTTGTCTTTCCGCGCAGAGCTGCTCGGGGCTCTCGACAACATCACTCAACAAGGCCGCTTCACATGAGCTCGTACTTTGACGGGTGGGGAGGCGCAGCAGTGGGGCGATGCGCAGACTCGGGCCACCAGCGAGTACATGCCCATCTGATCAATGGCAACTGGCTCGACAGGTCGGACGTTGCGCCGTGGGTTCTCTTCGTCACCGTGGTCCGGCCCTTGGCTGACAATGATCAAACAACGCAGCTCAGCAGTCATCTGCGTGACCAGCTTCCTCGCCTTGATCGGCATCGGGTACCGCTACCGCGAGACGAGGGTGCACTTCCTCTTCTTGCTTGCCTTTGCCCTCCTCTGTGAGTGAACCCTCGGCCCTGCCTCCTGCCAAACGCTGATGGTCACTTTCTAGTCCTAGGGATTGCCTTTGCCATCCGAGCTGCACTCGCCAACACCCGCGTAGCTGGGCGCACTCGCTCCTCGACCTTTGCCTCCGAATCGTTCTTCCTCCTCGCCCTCACCTTCTTCCTCGCCGGCCACATCATCTATGCAGGTGTATTCCTCAAACGCGCATCCCTCGTACACTGGCCGTCCACCCTGCTCTACTTCGCCGGCGCACTCCTCCTCATCGCCCTCATTGTCGGCCTCGTCGCTTTCGGGCAAGGACCGACCCCGCCCGACAGCCTCACTCCGCCACTAAAGTACACGCAGATGCGGATCGCAAGCGCTGCGCTCGAGCTGATCGTGGCGGTGCTGCATCCGCTCCTCCTTCCGTTTGCCAAGCTCGTCGCGCCCGAGCTGCCGATGCTGGAGCTCGCCCTGCTGACCCTAGCAGGCTGGTTTCTCTTTGTGCCGGCTTTCTGTGCGTCAAATTTCATCGTAGGGAGACAAGCGATGCGCACTCACCTCTAGCGTGGCAGACGTGTTCTGCGTGTCGACCATTACGGCCGACTACTCTCCGCTCGTCTGCTCTCAGGCTTGTTCTACCGCTCCCCCGATCTCGCGAAGCTACTGACAATGACTGACTCCGGCAGACCTTCTTCTACCTCTCCTTCGCGCTCTTCCCCTTCCTCGCGCTCTTCGTCCTCCTCGCTTTCCGCCTCGACCGCTGGGGCTTCACCCTCCCGCCGCGCGACCTGCTCGCCTCCACTTACGCGCAGCCGGCCACATCGCACACGGCCGCGGCGTTCGCGCGCGAGGACGCGGCGCTCGAGGACGCGGCGATCTGGGCGGCGGAGGAGCGCGCGAGGGAGATGGAGGAGACGGAGGCGCTCCACCACGAGCGGGACATCGTCGCCGACAATGCGGCGCACGCGGCGCTGTACGACGATGGTGGGCACTACGATGACGGGTGGAGCTTGCGCTTGCACTAAGCCAGACGGAAAGAAGAGAAGTACTCGTGACCGGTACATCCGTGTAGATCGAAGTGGAGCAGTAGTGGCTCAATTGGCAGTGCCTTCTTTCGAATGTTTGAGTTTGAAGATCATAAGGGTATGCGGGAGACTTCAAGGGGTGATAGCTGCGGAAAGGGTGAAGAGAACGCGCAAGTGCTGGTCGCAGTCGCTCGCTCGCGAGGACCGTGAGCATACGAGCTCCGACATCTACGACGAGCCAGGAAGCGCAATGCCCGTAGCGTTGAGGATCATCTCGACGATCGACCAAGCGTCTTGACCGAGCGCCTCGATGTACTCGGGCGACCCGGGCAGCTTCTCGATCCCGAGCGAGTCGGTGCAGTTTGTCTGCGTGATGTTGCCATTGAGCGCGTTGTCGAGGAAGGTGAACGCGTCGCCGGCGTAGGCGAAGAATGCGACCGCGTGCGCGAGACCCGGCGACGCCGAAAAGTGGATCTTGGCACCGCGCGCGCACTGACCCTGATAGTACGCCGGGACGGGCGCGTACGCGACGGTCTCGTCGGTGACGGAGTGGTACTGGAAGGCGGGAATCGAGACGAGACCGTCGTTCGCGACAGGCGTGAGGGACGTGTCGTTGATCGGCTGACCAAGGCGTCCAGCAGCGATATACTTTCGCATCGTCGGCTCCTGGAGAACGGCTTCGCCGTCCTTGAAGAGCGAGTAAACGCTGACGTTGGCCAACGGCGCCTCCAATCCGCTGTTGCAGGTCGTGCGAGCCAGCTCAATCGTCTCGGTGCCGTTCGGGTTAAGCGCCTGCTGATAGAATTCGTCGAGCTCGGGGTAGGCGTTGGCGAGACCGGTCAGAGCACCGACGGCAAGGTACGCGCCCGACGTGTTAGAAAGCAGGTCGAGCGTGCTCGTCAGGTCGACCGGGACGCCTCCGTACGCCGCCGCGACGACGTTGAGGTCCTGGCCATACGAGGAGAGGAATTGCGACGCCCATGCGCTCGCGTGTCCACCGCCACTGTAGCCCGAGATGACAGCCGTGTAGTTGTCGGCCGACGGGAGCGTCTCGTTGTGATTGAGAAGGGCTCGCAGGCCGTCGAGACCGGCGAGCGCCTCCGTGACGCCCGAGATGAATGCGGCCTTTGAGCCTTCGTGGTCCGGCACGGCAACGTAGTAGCCCTTCGAGAGCGCCCAGGTGATGTCGAGGCTGACAGAGGTCTGGAGGAAGTCGGTCGCGTTGCTCCCGCCGCCGTTCTCGAGGGCGTACGTGACCTGGCAGTCAGGCGAGGCCGAGTCGATGGGAGCTGCAGAGTCTTGATGTCAGCTGTACCGCAAACCAAGCTCAACAGAAAGGACTTACCGAGGAAGAGCAGGATCTTCGGCGGCGAGACGGGCTCGGCGGGCGAGAAGAGCGTTGCCGCCGTCGCGTCCGACTCGTTCGTCGCGCTTGTCGTCTTGTACAGCACCTGGTAGACCGATCGGGCGTTGAAGTCGAACTGCGTCCAAACCGGACGACTGTTCTGTGGGCATACGCGGGTTAGCCGGCAATGGCGGGGCCAGGGGATGGAGACCGCACGATGATGGCACCGTTGTCAAGCTCTTGCCAGCCTTCGCTCGAGGGTTCGTAGAACGAATCGTTGCTCGGGACCAGCGGACCGTCGGGCCCAAGCGCTCGAAGCTGGAGGATCGGAAGAGCGAGCACCGATGACGCCGCCAGAGCCGTCGCGACGAAAGCAGCAGCGGTACGCATGATGGCAGGAGCCCACTGGACAGCTCTAGCTAGGGAGAAGGAGGAAGCAAAGCAGCCCCGCAACGCTGAGGAGCGGACAAACCGGCGCGATGACCGAGACGGCTCAAGAGGCCACGAGGGAACGCTCGCAGCGAGGCGGACTGAGCGAGACAGGTCCGGGGCACACGTCAGCTGTTGTGTGCGCCAGCGCAGACAGCCGGACTCGAGGCCGGAAAGGCCGAGGCACAGGGTCAGAGGGCGACGCGTTCCCAGGGCCTCAGATCTCGGACAGCCGCAGCAACGCGGCCCCTGGCAACGCTTGTCGACTTCCCGCACGGCTCAGCATTGCTCCTTCCTTGCACTGTATGCTCCTGTCACTGCAGCCGCGAAGCAGCTCGCCCGCCCGCGTCGCCGGATCCGCTACCTCCGCCTCCGCGCCTCATCTCATGCTTCGTCGAGCACGAGAAACTGCTCGACCCCGGCCAGCAGCGCCGCCCACCACCGCTCGATTACGCCGTGCTTAAAGCCGTTCGAGTCGTGGCCGAGCGAGATCCACAGCTGGCCCTGCGCGGGCGGCGAAAGAGCATCAGACCAAGCAGTTTCACGATGTCGACGCTGCCGACGCGACCAGGAGAAGGCGCCAACTCACTGCGAAGGTGTAGGCGAACAGCAGCAGTGCGCCCGGACGCTGGCGGGACCCCGTTGTGAGACTGCAGGCGGCCACAACGAGCGCACTGTCAGTGGGCGTGAGCTGATCTTGCACTCCTCGGAGAGAACGCACGTGTCCAGCTTGATGCCGTGGTACTGCTCATGCCTGTAGATGGCGTCAAGGTCTGTACGCACGGACGAGGAGATATCAGCTGCTGGGTGTCCTGATCAGAGGTTCGGGAGGACGCACTGCCGAGCATCGACAGGCCCATGAGCGCTGTGCTGGGCGCTTTCGGGCGTGCGCTCCGGTCGAGGTGCTCCTGCTTCTGCTGCTGCGTCTGTGCGTCCCCCGCCGGCTTGACGTGCGCTTCCTCCTCCTTCGGCTGGGCCGCGTCGTTGGCTCCCGCCCGCTTCTCCTGTTCCGCCGCCACGCCGCTGATGCCCAGCCCGACCATCGCCTCGATCGCCTCCCTCTCGCGCCTTTCGTCATCCGCGCGCTCAAACCCGATCGAGCGCCGCTCGCGTTCGAGCGCCATGAGGAGCGTGCGCGCGGCGAGCAGCGGCGACTTGGTCGCCCGCGTCGTCTGCTGCTTGACCGAGCGTGCTTGGTGCCAGAAGTACGCCGAGGCGGGCAGGTCGCGCGGGAGGAAGGACGGCAGGATGATGCTGCACATGCGGCGACAGATTGGTTAGTC
Organism: Rhodotorula paludigena; assembly: GCA_036244875.1. NCBI lineage: Eukaryota > Fungi > Basidiomycota > Microbotryomycetes > Sporidiobolales > Sporidiobolaceae > Rhodotorula > Rhodotorula paludigena. Next base: position 1,153,794 of record BQKY01000010.1, read on the forward strand.
GACGCCCAACGCATCCTCAAGCTGCTCGGCTGACTGTGACCCTGCCTGCTGCAGACTGGGGAAAGATCTCCAACGCACTTGTAGTACCCAATCGCGATGTGGTACGGGTCGACCGGCGAGTCCTCACGCTTCAGGTGGCCTCGCACGTTCAGCGCCGAGTACAGCATGACGGGCAACTCGGGGTTCTTCCTCCGCTCCTCGACGGTGCGGACAAACGCGAGGCTCGACAGCGCAAACATGGCGTGCGCGATGGTGACACCGTGCAGCTTGCACGCGGCGAGAATGCGCCTGGTCTCGGCCAGAGGGTACGAGACGGTCGGCACGAGTGTGTGGCGCGGACCGAGTCGCGCACGAGGAAAAGCGTGGCCGCCCTGTCGGAGGCACCAGATACTCATCAGCTGGAGCTCGCCGAAGATGGACGAGGAGCCAACGCACCACCAGCTTCGCTTGCTCGTTGGCGAACTCGACCTTGGCGGCGGACCAGCCCATGTTGCCCCACGCGGCCGGCACGACAAGCTTGCTCTCCATCGCCGGTGCGAGGGTCTGCGCCGCTTCGACTGCGGCATCGCCAGTCGTTTCGGTGCCGGGCGATGTCGGCTTGTCGCCCCTTGCCGCCAACACCGCCTCGATGTGCTGGCACGGCAGCGCTTCGTCGCCGGGCCCACCCGCGAGCAGCGTGAAGAAATCGTTCGCCGTGGTGTGCAGCGCCATGCCATCGCCGATGAAGTGCGTGCTGAGGAGGAACAAGTCGTACTCTTGCTCGCGCTCGGGGTCGACTGCGAGGTCCGCCTCGGCGGGCGTGAAGGACGGCTCGGGCGTCGAGATGATGAGGTAGGCGAGGTGGGAGTCGGAGAGCAGACGAGCGCCGTTGAGGTACTTGGAGCGGATCGCTGCAGGTTGGCCAGTGTGAGTTCCGCAACGACAAGCTCTGTCGAAGCAGACGCACTTTGCGGGTCCTGCCCGGTCACGAGTTCCAGCAGCGATGCTGCCTTGGCGCGCGTCTCAGCTGAGTTGAGCGGAACGTCGTACCTGCGCGGCTCTGAGGATAAGCGGCCACTTGGGGAGCTGCACAAATAAAGCAAGACTCGCCGAAAGCGAATGTCGTGGTAGTCTCGGAAGACGATGGAGCTTGCCAGGAGCCTGTGCTTCGTCGTGAGCTCCGTCCATACATCGAGCACGCGCTCGGGCTGTATGAGGCTCGCGCGAGCCTTGAAGCCGATGTGAAGGTACCTGTTCGGGGCGATGTGAGCGCTCCTGTCGTGCGTTACTGCGAAGGAATGTACTCACATGTCGTTCACGCCGCCTTCGAGCCCTTTGCCGCGCGAGCCGAGGTAGTACGAGACTTCTGTGGGTCCGAGGGGACGTTCGTAGCGGACACGTCGGGCCTGCCCGTTCGAGATTGGGTCCTTCGGCACTTCGCGATACGTGCTCCATTCACTGTGTGAGCTGATAGCATCAGCTCGTGATCTCGAACGGGACCTCGTCGCCAAGCGTCTCGAACAGAGCTGAGCCAGGAGCGCGAAAATGGAAGGACCGGACGCACAAGGAGCGGCGCACTCCATCTTCCTTTTCCTCTTCTCTACCGAGTGCCGCCAGTGCCGGGAGAGTCTCTCTGGACGCCTGCCGAACCGGTTCAAACGAGACTTCGGCGGAAGATTGAACGCGAGCGAGCTCGTCTTGGGCGGGTGTTGAGAAAGGGGTGTCGGGCGTTCCTGTGAGAGAAGGCGAGGCAGAGAAGAGACTCGCAGCGGGCGTCCGAGGCGTCTCGCTCGCGGTCGAAGCGGTCGAGCGACGCGGTGTCGTGGGGGTCGGCGAGTGTCCTGCGCTCACGGCCTGTGCTGAGGAGACAGAACTGCGAGTGCAGGGTGATTAGCCCCGTCTGCTTGACCGTCGGGGCGTAAACGCACTCGGAGGCCATCCCGGGAGGAGCGTGAAGCGAGGTGAAGGCGCGCGAGATGGGCGAGGAGCGTGAGAGCGGCGATTCGACCAGTGGTGAGCTGCGCAAAGGAGTGCGATCGCCCTCTGAGTGCCTGAGGTGCCCAGCAGCTCAGGCTCAGGTGCGAGAAGGAGCGAAAGAGACGCGTCTTTCCGTGCTCAAGGACGATTCCGCGTACAAACAAGGGGACTCGAGCGCCCCCGCGCTGGCTGTTCTGGCTGTTGACCGCCGTGCCGTACGTGCAGGCACCAGCCTCGGGCAAGTCTTCGTGCACGAACTGGCGCCAGTCGGTGCACGGCTCTCACCGTCGACGCATCCTGTCAACCTTCCCAAGTTGCGTTCTGCACCTCGTTCAAGCGCCTCAAGCGCACTTCTCGGGCTGTCGAAGCTGCTTCACACCCTCGCGAGGGAACGGAAATAGTGCCAGTCGCACCGAGTACTCCTGTCTCTGCCCGGATCCCGCTCGGGACGGGAGGCGGACGGACGGACGAGGCTCGAGCGGGAGCAACGTCGGTCTTCTCGCTCCCCTCGCCTCGTTCCGGAGAGCAGGCGCACCAAAAGCGGTGCACAGAGAACGGTACACAGCGTGGCAGAGTCGCTCACCGACCTGCGGCTGTCGCCTCGGTCCACCCGCTTCCTGTTCCCGCTCGAGCCCACGCCCTTCCCCACTCGAAGCAGAAGCAGCTCGACTCTGAGTCCGCGTCCTGCGTGCAGAGCGTGAGGTCAACGGTGCTACCCTCGGTCTCGCTGGACGCCGAGTCGTGCGCGCGCGTCACCAGCCGCATGCCGGCCCCTCCGCCGCACCGCTCGAGCGACTCCCTCACGACGCCGACGAGGGCAGGCCGTCCGTCGCACCAGTCGAGTGCTTCCGTGGGGCTGTCACCTATCTCGGTGTACTCGTACTCGGAGACGGACCCGTTCCTCTCGCCGACCTCTCCGCGCTTCTTCCACCCGACGTCGCCAACCTCGCCGACCTGGACCGGTCCGACTTCACCGACCCGGCCTGACCTGCGCCGCACAAGCTCGTCTCCAGGCATCCTGGGCGCTCTGCCGCTTGTCCACCCGCCAAAGCGCCACCGCAACCGTCTCTACCTCGTCCTCGTCGCCCTCGCGTTCCTCCTCGCCCTCGCCCTCGTCCGGTTCACCCAGCTTCCTGCGCCGCTCGAGCACAAGCTCGAGATTTACTCTGCACGTGTGGGCAACGGGCTCGCCCGGCTCGCGAGCGGGAGCGGCGTGACGCAGCAGGAAGTCGAGGGTGTCGCCGCGCAAGAGGACGACGTGTTCGAGGTCAACGAAACGGGCGAGATCCGCATTCGGACGACGCCGAGGCCTCGCATGATTAGCGAGACAGGAGCTGAGGACGTGAAGTATCTAGGCTTCTTGCCGCACTCAGGCTTTCACAACCAGCGCATCGCTTTGTGAGCTCGTTCATCCCTCGCTTTACCGCCTGATCTGACGCTCGTCCGAGGGCAGGCAAAACGCCCTCCTTCTGGGCAAGGCCCTCAATCGCACGGTGTGAGTGAGGAAAGCCGCTTAGGCGGAGCGCCCAACTGATCTCGCCGTTCCGCAGCTTGATCCCTCCTATCTGGGTTGGCTGGCCTATCCCGACCCAGTTCTACTCGGACCTGCGCAAGTCGTGGCTCGACATCATGCTCAGCACCCCGCCTTCGTTCGACCTGGGCAAGTCGCTCACGGCCAAGTCGCCGCTCAATCCGCCCGCCGACTTCGCCTCGTCCGTAACCGACTTCCCTTGCGCCGACTGCTTCGCCGACAATACGACCTGGCTCGCAAGCGCGCGTGCAGCGACCGAGCGCAAGCAGGCCAAGTGGCGCGAGGCGGGCTATGAAGTCCGCCCCGACGGGTACCCGATCATCCCGAACCTGCGGCCAGAGGACTGCAAATCGTACAGCGCCGAGTGCCGCTTCACATACCGCGACACGTTCCTCGCGTACGACTTCCTTGTCGACCTCGACGAGGCGCGCAAAGTAGGCGTCGAGGTCGTCGATAGGTGGGACATGCGCGAGCGTGCGCTGTTGAACTCGCTCAACGTCACGCAAGACGACGTGGTGCGTTCCGCCATCGCCATCGGTGCAGCAAAATCACGGTACTTACGTCAATCACCGCAGTACATCATCGAGGATCGCCAAGCGTTTGACTTCCGCTTCACGGACCAGCACAAGTACGACGACGGCGATGTCCCGCTCATTCAGCCCAACCTCGACCCGGAAGACCAGCGCTACAACCGCCACGTCTCGATTGACGGGCTCTCCGCTCTGCCGCACCGTGTCCTCCTTGTCGGCTCGCTCTTCGGCTCCGGCCGCGTGCGGCTCTGGCACGAGCCCGACGCGTACGACTGGAGCGAGCGCCTCGCGCGCGCCATGGCCTTCCGCAACCCGTGGCTCATGCGCCCCGCAGACGCGATTGTCGCGCGTCTCGGCGGCCGCGAGAACTACGTCGGCGTGCATGCGCGCGTCGGCGACGGCGAGTTTCAGCGGTACGCGGCGCGCAACATGGAGCAGGCGTGGAGGGACCTCGTCGAAGGCGAGATGGGCTTGTCGAGCGACGTCGTCGAGGAAATGTGGAACCGCGTCAAGCCGAACGTGGTCGTCCAGCCTGCGCGTTCGCACTCGAGCCATGTGCCGATGACCCGCCGCAGTTCTATGCACGCTTCGCCTGGCTCGCGGAACCCGTGGATGCTCGACGACGACGACTACACGCTCGAGAAGCTCGAGCAGAGCCGGTCGCGACGCAAAAAACGTGGTCTGCTCGACGAGGTCAAGGCACTCCTCCCGTCCACCCTCTGGGGCGCCGATCCGTCGTCCCGCCTGCAGAACCTGACGTGCCGCGCTCCGCTGCACACCGAGTCGCGCTTCAAGCCGTTCAACGTCCCGCTGTACCTCGCGACCGACTCGCGCGCGCCCGAGGCGGACATCAACCTTGCGCCCTTCTTCGCCGCGTTCCCCTGCACGTTCCTCCTCTCCGACTTCGACCGCGCGCAGCCCGAGCGCAACGACGGCCTTATCGTCGAAAGCGTCGAGCAGATGGGGCGCCTCGTGAACGACCTCGATGGCGTTCCGCTTGGGAGGCTCTTCCTGCCATTCCTCGAGGCCATCATCGCGAGCAAAGGCCGGCTTGCCGTCGGCACACAGCACTCGACGTTCTCAGGTGCGTGTCATGCATCCCTTCGTCCCACGAGCGAGCGAGGCGCTGACCCGCGCCTCCACGACGTCCTCGCGCCGACCCGCAGGGTTCGTGCAGAAGCATCTCCACGAGGCGTACTGGCTCGACTGAGCAGCGCAGAGCAGGTTCTTGCAGCAGGCTTGCAGCGGTTGTGCCGTTTTGTTATCGGTCGTTTCTGTTTGTAGCGACTGGGTGTGCCCCAATAGACACTGGTGAGCACGCAAAACAGTGCCAGGTTGTTGAGCTCAATAGCCTTGGAGGCGCATTGCGGGAATAGGAAAGAGTAGTTGGAGATTGCGAGGCGCGCGCGCAAACTCTGACGGGCGCCTTGCGTTGCCTTTGCTCCTTTTCCCTCTTCTATTCCCTTACTCTCGCCTCAACTCGCCTTTCTTACCTCGACTAATCCGCCTCAGTTTCAACATGGCTGACAAGAAGGCTGTCGTGCGTCCCTCTCCCGCTTCCGAGCCCTGCCCCACGCTCTCGCCAGCGCGCGCGTCACGCCGTCCCGCCACCTGCGCACGTCCCACGCCCGCCTCGCCGTCGCCGTCGCGCCTCGGCTCGTCTCGACAAACAAACACTCGCTCAGTGTATGCTGACTCTGCTTGCTCGCCGTGCACCGTGCAGGTCGTCAACGCGCTCCACCACCTCCAGTCGAGCTTCAAGGAGCTCGCCAAGGCGCAGAAGGAGGCCGCAAAGGCCATCGAGCAGTACGCCCACGAGCTCGACGAGTCCAAGAACCCGCAGGCCGTCCTCGCCCAGTTCCCGTCGCTCTTTGGCGACCTCGGCGAGTTTGTCCCGGCGCCCGCTGCCGGCAAGAGGGGCAAGAAGGTGCGTTGTTGCCGGCGACCACCTTGACCTTCGCAAGTCCATCCCGTACTGACTCCTGCCTGCTCTCCACAGGCCGCCCCCGTCGAGGACGAGGACGATGGCGACAGCAAGAAGCGCCGCCGCGGCCCCAACAAGGAGAAGAAGGTCAAGGACCCGAACGCGCCGAAGCGCCCCGCTTCTGCCTACCTCGAGTACCAGAACTCGGTCCGCGAGGAGTTCCGCCAGCAGTACAAGGACATGCCCTACTCGGAGATCCTCAAGAAGATCGGCCAGACGTGGCAGGACATGAGCGATGCCGAGAAGAAGGTCCGTCTAGCTTCCTCCTGGCGTGCAGCATTCAATGCAGAGCATCCCCTTCCGCGCTTCGTCCTTATGCAGGATCTCAGCTGACATATGCTATGCACCCCAGCCGTGGAACGACATCGTCAACGAGAAGAAGGAGGAGTACCTCCGCAGGAAGGAGGAGTACGAGGGCAACTCGCCTGCCGCCTCGCCCGCTGTCGTCGCTGCTGAGGAGCCCAAGGACGCCAAGAAGCGCGTGCGCAAGGCCGAGGCCGTCGCCGACATCCCCGTCGAGGAGCCGAAGAAGGGCAAGAAGGTGTGTTGAACTGTCGCCCGTTCGTTCATCGCGCCTCATCAGCAACTGATGTTTTACTGACTCTGCAGGCTCAGGCGACGCCCTCGAAGAAGGCCGCCACTCCCGAGGTGTGTTTCGGTTCCTCGGCTGTGCTCATCGGCTTCCGCTCCGTCGGAACTGGAGAAGCAACATCGAGACAACCCAATGCTGATGCAATCTGTGCTGCAGAGCGAGTCGGACGACGACGACTCTTCGTCTTCGGACTCGGTCTCGGACGAAGGCGACACCTCGAGCGAGGAGGAGGCGTCGCCCCCGCCCAAGAAGGTCAAGAAGGACAAGAAGACGTCGAAGAAGTGAGCGACTCGGCGCCGACTCTCCGCCTGATACCCGCGTCTTGCTCTGGAAGGCGGAAGAGGATGAGGAGGTGCGGTGCTTGAGGTGTGCCGTCTTTCGCCCGAATCTCCCCCCGCCTATAAAACCCGTACCCGCCTTCGAGCCAGCAGTATCGGCTCGGGGTGCTTCTGTGTCGCCCGCTGTAATGCCGATACCCTTCGCCTATGCCGCTCTGTGTCGCTTGCGCCCGAAGTCCAGGTCTCCTTTGGTGCACGTGCGCCGAAACGCGCGTCGCGTCTCCGACGCGTCCTCTAGAGTTCCAGCTTCCTTCGCTCGCTCTTGCTGTGCTCTTGCGCATCGTTTGCTCGCTATTCTTCTCGCTTGTCGCCTCGCACGACAGCCGCCATGCCCGCCGTCTTTGCCTACTCACACGTCGCGTACGGCATCGCCCTTTCGCCCGTCATGCTGCACTGGGCATTGCTCGCCGAAGTCGAAACAGAGGCGGCCGCGGCGGTCGTGCAAGAAGCCAAAGATCTGTGTCGGAGGGGGCAGACGGCGGGCATGCACGCAGTCGGACGCGTCCCGCAGGAGGTGTGGGACCTTATCCTCGTCGAGCTCCGGTCGGCAGCATTCTTACGACGCAAGGAGGCCTGCCTCGGCCCGCTGCGCGCGTGCCGCGAGTGCGAGGAGACGTACGGCGAGCCGGGCGTCAACTGCCTGCCTGAGAAGCTGCTGGTACGCGCCCTCGAGAAGGACGAGGCCGCAGAGTTCTGCTGTCGCCCGTGTGCCAAGCTCGCGGGTAGGGCGCTGTTAGAGGCGTTTACCGAGGTGCGTGCATTCTGCAGTAGAGCCCCATAGGCCTCGATACTGACTTTCCCGACTCAGACCCTGCAGTCGACGCTCAAAATCGCCACCTTCGTGTCACGCTATGGACTCAACCTCGTCTACGCCCCCCACACCATCGAACTCAACACAGAGGAGCGCGCAATCATCTCGCACAACGGAAGGTCGCAACCGACCATGTCTGTGATCGACGTCGACGACCTGGACGACAGCGGGAACAAGCCGGCTTTCACGCTGCGGGCCGCTGATCCAGACCTCCTCCGCGCGCCGACCGAGGAGGAGCTGCGGCGATACGCCAGCTTCATCCACATGTGGGGCGGCTTGACGGTCAGCAGCACTGCGCCCGAATCGGAGGTATACACTCCGGAAGCCATCGAGCGGAGGAAGCAGGTCAACCCAGCAGTTGCGCCCGACTGGCGGCCGCAGATCCTTGTATGGCACAAGCTCGAGCCGGAGATGTTTCGATAACTTCCAGGAGGACTGCAAGAATTTGATTTCTGCTGGGCAAGCTGCGTGAGGCGGAACGATCGAATTGCAGTGCGAGAGAGGGTATGTGCGATGCGGCGCGAGGGCGTGTGGGGTACTGAGAACGATGTGGGTATCGACAGGAAAGGAAAGGAGGTAACATGCGACCGCACGAGAAGAGGCGGGAGGATGTGTGGCCGCTCTTCACGCCTGTGTCTGGTTCGTCGCCTCGGCAGTTACTGGCGAGGTCGACGCGGCGCCCTTGTGCTCAGCGTCCGCCACGCCTTTGCCTTTGCCGGCGGCCGAGCCGGCCGAAGAAGCGGTCTCGTCTTGCGCGCGGTCGCCGTTCTTCGACTCATCACCCTTCTTGCGGTTGAACATGCCCTCTGTGCGCATTGGAAGTTCCGGTAGACACGCAGTCAGCGTACGAGTATGGTGGAACACGAGAGGAGCGGCAACGTACTGAACTGCGCGGTCGCCTTGGCCTCACGGGCCTTTTCATCGATCGAGAGCTTGTTCAAGGCCGCCGTGATGGCCGAGTCCGGGTTCGATTTCTGCAGCTCCTCGAGCATTTTCTTGCCTGGGCGCCGCCGAACGTGCACGTCAGCGACGGGCCACCAAGCGCTTTGTCAGGTCAGAAAGGCGCACCGGTGTTGATCTCGCCGAGGCCAATCCTCGCCTGCGCCTCACGAAACTTGGCCTTGACGTTGTCTCTACGTCCCGAAGTGCGGTCAGCTGGGAACGCGTAATGCCCAAAGAGGCGGAATCGCAGCGCACTCGTCGAGCTTCTTGGCAGACTGCGCCGCCTCAAGAGCACGCTTCCAGCGCTCTTGCTTGATGTAGATGCTGTGTAGCGAGTTGGCGAATCAGGACATCGAAAAAGGGCCGCAGCGCACCAGGGCGGTCAGACTGCGCCCTCGAAAACGGAACGAACAAGGCGAGCGGGTCCAACTCACGCAGCCGAGTTGAGGTAGGTGTTTTTGATGGCCGTCCTGACCTCCTCGATCTTGCTGGCAGCCGTCACTTCGCCCTGAGAGCCTTCGTCCTTGGTCTCGCCCTCCTTCTCTTCGTCCTTGTCGTCGACAATCTCCTGAACTGCAAGCAGCAAAGCTTCAGCGAGACTGCGCAACCCCAGACGGGCAGCGAGCGTACTGCGCGGCTCTTCGATTGCGCTAAAGCGGGGCGGCTCGGCCGGGTAGAGCCTCGAGAGGGAAGAGTCGAGTCCGCGAAGGGCGAGGAGGACGGCGTGGTACTTGAGGAGCGCAGGGCCGAGCTCGCCCGCCTTCAAGAGCTCGTTGCCCTCCTGACGCGTCGCGAAAGCCTTCTCGATGATGCTCTGCGCGCACAGAGAGTCGCGTGAGCTGGTCCGAGCGAGCGACAAGTGGGGAGAGGAGCAAGAGGTCGAGGGCCTGGAGAGGGTGCAGACGCACCTCAACCTCGGCTTTCGTGTGCTGCGACATCCTGCAGACCGACGACCAGCGCAGCGGAGCGAAAGCGAGGAGAGCGAACGACGAGGACGGAGCGAAAGGAGATCCAGACGAGACTCTCGACGCTTCAGATGGTCTGGACATCCGAGCAGAGTAACCGTGATTGCTGTAAAGCATGTGAGAAGCGACTACGACAAGGTAGGAACTACAACAAGGGTGGCCGAAAGACCACCCGCGAAAAACGAAAGCACCTCTCCACCTTCTATCGCTCATCCCGCCCGTCACGCCGTCGCGGCCGCCCACACGGCCACCGCAAACAGAACCGCGACGACCGTACCACCGGCGCCAGCCGCGCAGCGGTTGACGAACACCCACTTGTCGAGCCCTGCGAACCGCTCCGGCTCTTGCGGGTTGAGCCATTCGGCCCGCGCGCCGCCGCCGACGTGCGCCTGGTGCTCGCGCAGCGCCGAGCCGCGCATGATGCGGCCGCAGCCGCAGACGGCGTCGCGGCACCGCTGGCCGCGCTGCGCGGGGAACTCGCCGTCGAGCGGGCGGAGGTACCAGCCGCCGAGGATCCAGCACCAGGGACCGAGGAGGAAGCCGGCCTGCGCGAGCAGCGACGTCAGTAGAGTGGTGGAGGACAATGAGCGAGAAGAGCGTAAGACGTACAAGGAAGACGAGCTTGGCGGGGACAATCTCGTCAGCCCATGCAGCCGGCGACGAGCTCAGCAGGTCGGTCAAGTCATCCCAGACCGCGTTCCGCCGCCGCGGAGCCGTTTCGACGGCGACGTCAATGGCAGTATCGGGCAACACGCCGTTGTCCGGCAACGGAGCAGGATTGATCCCTTTCTGCGTCTCGCTCGCTACCGCTACCGCCGAGGGTGCCGGCTCGGGGTCTGCGACTTCGTAGCCTGCCGCGCGCAGCAGCTGCACCTTGACCAGTCGCAGCGGCGCCGGGCTGAACGAGAAGGACGGGTCGCGCTTCTCGGCCGTCAGCGGGGAGGGAGTGACGAGGAGGTGCGGAGGGGTTGGGATACTGGGCCCGCCCGCATTCCGCGAGGTAGGCGTGTCGTGGGCGTCGGCGTCGACGAGCGGGGAAGCGACTGTCGGAGGCGTGCGGTCGAAATGTACGGTGAGAGGTCGTACAGGTCGAGAGTGACCGGAAGCAGACATGCGGCGCGAGAGGCGCCGCGAAGGCGAGACGGTCGGGTCGGCCGCCGAGTCTTGCGAGAGCGTCGAAGAGCTCGTGCCGGACGAGCTGTCCTCGCTTGCACGCTCGAGCGGGGGCGGCGAGATGGCAACGGCGGGGACGGCATCGCGACGGACAGACTGTCGACGAGTGTCTGTCGGCGGGAGCGAGACCCGGCGACTCTGGCGAAGGGGAACAACAGGGAAGTCTTCCTCGTGGGCGGGCGGACCAAAGCTGAGACCGAGTCCAGCGAGCGCCACATCGTTGCCGTGCGCTGAGGAGCCAAGTCGGTGCGGGACGGGCGGCGCCGTCTCGTCCGGGTCAAAGCACTCGCGCTCAAACGGCGTGTCGTTCGGGGTTGAAGGCGCCGTCCCGACCGTTCCGTCCTCGGCGTCCGACTCGAACAGCGGCGACGGCTTCTCCGAGTCGGCGGCGCCGCTCCGGCTCGTGAAAGCCGATGCGGCGCTCAACGCCGGCGAGATGAGCGCCTCGGCGGAACGTTTGGTTCGCTCGAGCAGGCGTAGCGGCAGCGGGAAAACACGCGCCCGCTTCGGCTCGGGCACGGGTCTCTGCTCCTGCTGCGCAGCGAACGTCGCGCGGTGATCCGCCGGCGCAGAGCGCGGCGCAGGCGCAAGCGGATCGTACGGCGACTGAATGCTTGAGAAATGGTACGTCGAGTCGGGCGCATCGAGGAATTGCTCGGTCTGCTCAAGCGGCGCCGTGAGCGCATACGCCCGCTCGCCCTCGAGCGGCCGCTTGCCTTCGCGAATGCGCTGCCTGCGCGCCTCGTCTACGTCGTCCACCGCAAGAGGCGCAGCGTACGGCAGCATCGTGATCGCCACATCGGGCTGCGGCGCCCGCTCGCCCGCCTTGAACTGGGCGCGGAGGTCGAGCGCGCTCGTCGCGCGCGAGTGCCGCGCGCCGACGAGCTGCCCGCTGCTGCTGCGCACGAGCTCGCTCTCGGGAATGTCGTGCTCGGCCGGGTGCATGTCGATGCCGACCCAGTCCTGGCTCGACGGGCGGGACGACGTCGATGCGCAGAGTGACACGGACGCTGCGTCGTCGTGCTTGGAGCTGTGCGGACCGACGTGCACGAGCGTGTGATCGACTGCAGCAAAGGGCGAAGCGCTCCGCCCGGAGTGAGACGAGTCGAACGACATCTCGAGGTCCAGCTCGCTGCTCGTGCGGTGCGTGTCCGAGCTGCATCCGCCCTGGCTCGACGACAGCGCCTGGGCCGCCTTGAACGCCGCTAGCGAGTTGTGCGCCGTCAGCGGCGGCGGGTAGGCGGACTTCGCGCCGGCGGGCCGGGGTGGTGCGCGAATGTTGCGCGCGGAGGATTCGGCAGAGGGGAGGGCGGGCAGCGGCGACGTCGGCCGTGGGCGAGGTGCGGCGTGCGCATAGGGAAGAGAGTTCTCCTTTTCGGCGGTCGCGGGCGCAGATGGGCGGTCGAGCGGCGGCGGGACGAAGAAGGGAGAGGGCACTGGCTCGCTGTCGGACATGACGAGGTCGCTGGTCGAGGAAGCGGGCGAAGGAAGGGAGCGCATCGACGTCTTCGACGCTAGCAGCCGCGCAGGGTCCGTGTCCGCCTCATCATCGTCGTCGTCAAAGCGGATGTCGTGCGGTGCGAACGGACGGCGGCGTCCAGGAGCAGCGGACGCCGGCGCCTCGTCTCGAGCGTCGCCGAGAGCCTTTGCGGCGAGAGAGGCCGACGTCAGCGAGCCGTACATGCCCGCTGGACGCAGTCTGCGCGAGGGCGAGGCGGCGCGGGGAGCGGTCGACATGGTGGGGTTGAGGGAAACGAGTGTGAGCCTGCGTCGCGGCAAGCTGGGCGGGTCAGCAGCGGGCTCACTGGGCCTCGGAAGGAGCTGCACACGCACTGGAGGCAGCCAGGACTGTGTCGACGAGCGCCCGCGAGGGTCTCGGGTTGGCGGTAAACAAAGGCTCGGGGGTCGTCGCAGGGGCAGGGCGGGCTAGCGGGTGGTCAGGCAGGTTGTCACAAGCTCGTTGTGCAGCCTGGCGCGTTCTCCCGACACGCTCGAGGCCGAGGGCACGCCGGAGAAGCGGACTTCTCGCTGCGTGCACCAACCCTCGACTGCGGCTTCACGAGGGGGAACCCACAACGCTTCTCTTCTGCCGGCACCGACACGCTGTCGCGAATAGTAGTAGCACGAGCACGGACACAAGTTCCAGACTACACGACGGGAACTGGGGGAGCCAGCCCCTGCGCCTGCTGCGCCTCCCTCTGCTGCTGCATCCTCTTGCTCTTCGGCACCGGCCTCCCCTTCTCCCCGCCCGCCCGCCTCACGCCCATCCCGAACCGCGGCGTCCACTCGCCCAAGCTTCCGTCGGCGTAAAAGTCCATCGGGTAGTCCTCGTCGCCCTTGCGCCCGTTCTCGAGCGCCTTGGGCACCGACGACCCCATGCTCTTCCACCCGCGCGCGTTGGGCGCGCCGAGCGCGACCGACGCTTCGTAGGGCGAGAGGAGCGGGCGCGGGAAGGCGTAGCCCCAGTCGATCGAGAGGCGCGGGCACGACGTCTGCACGAACGTCGAGATGCCCCGCAGGAGCGAGAGCTTGGCCGGCGAGAGCTCAGAGAGGAGGATCGGGATGAAGGGCGTCGAGGCGAGAGATGGGGAGGGAGTCGAAGACGGGACGAGCGAGGTCGAGGTGGTCGCTGGAGGTGCTTCGAGGTGCCGTGTGACAGACTGTGGGAGGGGGCAAGCATTAGTCTCAGATGCGAGGTGCGCGACTGTGAAGACGGAAACGCACCTTGAGCACTCGCAAGTTCCCCTGGCGCCCGAGCGTCCCCAGCACGACAGCCCACGCCTCCTTGTCACCCTCGTCCTCCCTCCGCGCGTTCTCGATCAGGCTCTCGCGCGCCTGCGCGACAGCCTGCCCGCGCACCTGGCGCATCTCCTCGTGATCGTACAGCTCGCGCGTGAGGCGCTTCGTGTACGGGTCGTAGCGGAACGCGGGCACGAGCGGGTTGGCGATCATGATGGATTCGAGATGGAAGCGGCCGTCGCCGACGTAACTGCGAGCGCAAAAGGGTGAGAATGAGATCCAAAGTGTTCTCCCAGAAAAGGAACGTACAGTAACGCATCGACATCTGGTGCCAGCTTCGGCGCAGTACAACCAAGGATCTCGCCCGGACTGAGCGGCTTGACCTGCGGCACGATAATCTCAAACTTTCCGCTCCTCCGCTCGACCGCACCGGTACCGTCTCCCGCTGCAACCTCGCCCTCGGACGGCGCCGCCTCGATCGCGAGTCGCTGCGCCTGGACGGCCTCTTCTGCCTCGAGGTCGGCCTTGAGCCCCTGCACGGCCGCGACAAACTGGATCGTGCCGACGACGGCAAGCTTGGTCGGCTTTGCCTCGGACTCGACGCCATCGACTGCCGCTGCGGGTGCGGTAGTGCTGCCCGCGCAGCCGCAGCTCGGCGAAGCGCCGGCGCAGGACGACGACGACGCGGCGTGCGACGGCGGCTCGATCGAGATCTCGAGCTCAGGGCCCTTGCCCTTTGCAAGCGCGCCGTTCGACTCGGTGAGAGACGCGCGCGAGGGGATGCAGTGCGGGAAGTTGAGTCGGACGGTCGCGGCGAGGTGCGGGCGGTCGACGGCGATCTCGACAAAGACGTAGAGCGTCTTGATGGTCGTCGTGTCGACGGGGACGAGGCACGAGTGACCATAGTGCACCATCATGTCGCACCCGAGTGCGCGCGCGGTAAAGTCGTCGATGCAGCACGCGCCGTACGTGACGTCGCCCATGATGACGCACTCTGCGCCGGAGAAGCGCTCGATGATGTCGACGAGGGCGCAGCCGTACATGGCGAGGCCCTCTGGCATCTGGAGGGCGACGCGGGCTGCGCCATTCTTGCGGATCTGGGCGATGGTCTTTTGAATCTCAAAGTTGTAGTTTGCGGGGAGGAGGTGCTGGATGGCGGCCTCAAGGAGCGGGTCGACGTCCTGCTGGCTTTGAAGGGCGCTCGCTGCGATGACGGGCGTTGCGGTCGACGTCGAGGCGCGAGGAGCGGAAGAAGGCGAGCGGCCGACAAAGCGCTTGCGGGTGGGCTTGGGGCCTGCAGCCGGCTCTGACTGGGTCTGCGAGTCGTTCTGCATCCCGCTCTGCAGACTGGCAAGCTCTGCGTGGCGTGCGGGAGGAGAGAGAGCCGCGTCGAGCTCGCCGGCGGTTTCGCGTTTCGCGCAAACCGGCTGCTCCGATCGCGGCGCGGTGTGGCCCTGACTAGCGGGAAACGCACTCGTGCGGTACAATGGCGCCGCAGACGGGCCCCGTACGCACCGCAGACGCCCACACAAGCGTCCGCGCCCGCTCTCGCCATGACCTCGCCGACCCGCAGCGCAAGACCGTGTACCGCCCCGTCCTCGACAACCCGCTCACCGTGCAGTGGTCAGTCTGCTCTCCGTCCCACCCCGACCCGCCCGCGCTGACGACGACTTGCTCCCTCTCCAAGGCCTCCCCTCCCCGCTTCCGTGCGAAAGGCCATCCTCGACGAGCTCCTTGCTCTCCTGAGTGCCGCGACGACGAGCACGGGCAAGGGCATCGCAGACTGGCGCCTCGACGAGCATGCACGGCGCAGGGGAAACCAGCGAGGAGCGGGAAAGGGCAAGGGCAAGGGCAAGACTCGCGATCATGCGGGCGCAGCGGGTCCTGCGAGCGATGCAGAGGGTACCCGGGACGGCAAGGGCCTGGAGGAGGCGGACATGGCCGCAACGGTGACCGACGGCGAAACCCTCGCATCCTCGAACTCGCGCCCATCCACTTCGAAGTCCGCCTCCCACGCACCCGCCGAGCCCGCACCGGCGCTACTGTCGCACCTCGTCGTCGGCATCAACGAGGTGACGCGCGCGCTCGAGTCGCGCATTCGCTGGGGCCGCTGGGAGCTCGGCGACGCCCGCGCCGCACCCTCGTCTTCCGCCTCGACGACACCTGCGCCTGTCGCGGATGCTCGCAAAGGCCGGCACCGGCGCCGCAAGTCTTCCTCTGGTGCGGCGGGCAGCGCGGGAGGCGTTGCTATCGTTATTCCCGCATCGTCGCCGCGCGCGCCGCAGGCCCTCCCCCTCGCAGACCACCCGGCCTACGCCTTCACGCGCGAGCGCGCGCCGGCTCCGCGGTCTGACGCACTCCCGCCGTATGTTGTCCCTGGAGAAGAGGATGCGCCGGTCCGACTGCTCGTCAACTCGGACGCTCGGCGGATCAAGCGCGGCTCTGCTTCCTCTTCCTCTTCTTCCGCCGGCCCCGCACCTCCCACCGCCCTTCTCGCGGCTCAGCCTGCTTCCCACCCCTTTAATATTTCCGTCGCAGCCTCGACCGTCTCACCTACCGCTCCGCCGCCGACAGTCCCGCTCGTCGACCTCATCCTCGTCTGCAAGCCAGACATCAACCCTCCCTCGCTCGTCGCGCACCTTCCCACAATGGTCGCCGCCGCAAACGGGGTGCAGACCGCGCTCGACTCGGTTCTCCGCTCCGCAGAGGCACAGCAGCGAGGCGAGGAAGAGATGCAGGTCGAGGAACGCGCGAGCGGGACGAAGCGGCCCGAGATGCGCCCCGTCAGGCTCGTCCCGCTCGATGTGGGCGCAGAGCGCCGCCTCGCCGACGCGCTCGGACTGCGGCGCGTTGCTGCTGTCGGTCTCTCGGTGCGCTTCCGCCTCCTTCCTGCCCTCGCGCTCTCCTCGCCTCGAAGCTGACTCGGACGACCCCGCCCGCAGTCCCTCCACCCCGCCGTCGCGCCACTCCTGCAGCTCTTGCAGACCTCGCTTCCGGACCCCCTCTCGGCGCCGTGGCTCGTCCCGCACGTCCTGCACCCTCCCTCGTCCACCGCGCCCGCAGCAGCGAGTCGCTTCGCCCCGACGGCGATCAAGCACCTGAAGACGAGCGCGCCGCTGAACCCGCGCGCGGCGGTGGTCGCCAAGAAGGAGGAGCGGAAGCGCAAGAAAGAGGAGCAGCGAGAGAAGAGGAAGAGGCGGAAGGTCGAGCGGGACGGGGAGGATGGCGCAGAGGACGGGGTGTATGTCGCCGAGGACTGAGCGCAACGGCACGCTAGCTGCTCGATCCGCTTCTTTGCGCGTTGGGAGGCGATACGACAGCCGAGATGACATTTCTACGAAAAGCGGCTGCAGCTGCTAGGCAGGTGCAAGCGTGACGGGGGCATCTGCATACAACAGAACGGAGAATGCAACATGCACAGCCGCATCGTAGGTCGAGGGAACGAGAACGTAGCCTGTGCAGGGGGACCGCGAGTGAGCACGCCGGAGTGTGCGAGTGAGCGAGAGGGCCAGACGCACCGTACTCAAGCGGCTCGAGGCGGGTCAGCGGAACAGTGACGCCGCAGACCGGGTCGGCGTAGGCACCGGATGAGGCGACGAGTTTGTCGGGTTTACCGGACGGCGTGGTTGAAAAGACAGCGATGGCGATTGGGCGGGGCTCGGCAGGCGTCTGCAGGCGGATTCTGCGGTTGACCACGATCAGCGACGCTTCAGGCAAGTCCAAGGCAGGGAGAGCCTACTTGATGCTCGTTGGCTTAGTCAGCTGCAAGCGAAACCGCGGATTCCGCAACAGTTTCTCTCTGCCGCCATCGAGCCCTTCCTCCCACGCTCCCTTCGCCTGGCGGGCGTACAGTCCGGCACCCTCCGCAGGTATCGGCATGACCTCGAGGGGAATGCTCGACGCGAGCGAGAGCGAAAAGTCGGCGAGATGCTGCGGCTGGAACGAAGAGACGACGAGAGTGTACGAGCCAGCTGCTCGGTTGAGCGATGTCAGCTGCCGGCAGATATTCAAGAAAGCATGGCGTCGTACGCGGTACGTCACGCAAGGAGAAGGCGTCGCGGCCGTAGTTGTAGGTTGAAGCGCCGCCAAGGACGTCGCGGCTCTCGAACCTGTACACACTGCCGGTGAGCATACGGGATGATCATCGACAATCAGTAGTGCTTTACCCGTCCACTCGCTGCCCCGCCCGAAGCAAGAGTTTCAGGTTGATGGGCGAGTCCTTGGCCGTCTCGCCGACGACTTCAAGCTCCGCCTTCGCGCTTGACGAGCCCGGTGGCGCCGAGAGCTTGACGCAGAACTGCGGGTTCGAGAAGAAGCTCGCGCACGAGTGATTGCCTCCTGCGGTCGTACTGGTCCACGCGCTTTGCAGCTGCAAGCAGCATATCAGCGGAAGTTGCGCCGAAGCGAGGACTTGAAACTTGCCTGCGCCGAGTGAGCTAAAGGCGGGAGGACCTCGATAATCTTGACCGGTGCGTTGCTGAAGGCGCTGAGCGAACAGGCGAAGGAAGGAGATGGTCCCTCGTGCGAGACGGTCAGGCTGTACATCGACACGCCAGCTTCCGGCTTGAAGCGATACTGCAAGTCGTGCCTGTAAGAGACAGCAGGCTGATATCCAACCTGTGAAGCGCACCAATTGGAACAGGCTGTCGTTCATCGACGACTGCGTGCGCAGCATCAGTCATGGGTTCCTTGCGACGACGGCAATCAACGGACCTCATCGTCGATTTTAACGCTCGTACTGACCGAGTCAATCGCGACGGCTCGTTCAACGGTCAATCTGGTGTAGTGGTCCTTCCCGAGTGGTGTATTGCTGTGTCGGGCGAGCAGTAGCCACACTCCCAAGCGGGACTCGACGGCGGACGGCTCGACCTGGAGGCGGAGGCGCAGAGTGTGCCGGTGCTCTATGACAGCCCGAGGGCGTCAGCATGGATACTCAGGGCCGCAGCTGCGACATACTCAACGAGACCGCACTGTCCGCCGCTCGGGTGAGCGGAGCAGGAGCGGACCTGTACGATGACCTGTCAGCCACCGGTGCGTCACGGGGTTACATGCAGACACACAAATGGACTGTTTCAGTGTGACTGAGATCGGCGGGATCCCAATTGACGTGTAGCGAGGCGAAGTGTGCGGGCAGGGCATCCCAGTCGACCACCAGAGTGTGCGAGCCTGGACGAGGGATTTTCAGGAGCGACAAGCGGGTGCAAGAGCGATCAATACGCACCCGACACGCTGTCCAGCGCTTGTCGAAGGCCTTCCGTCCATCCGTCGCTAGTGCCCCTGGGCATTTCTCGCCACGGGTTGACGAGGACGACTTCTCGCCGCCCGTCCTGCTCACGCATATCTGCAGCGCACAGCTTCAGCACAAACTGACACAAGAACACGATGGAGCTCACCAATGACGGCATAGTTGTGTGACGGAACCAGACCGACTCGCGAAAGCTGCTCATCAGTCGTCTTGCCCGTGCCGACGGTGAGTACGCAGCCTCCTGTACGAGCAGTCGGATGAGCGCCATACACGGCAAGGCGACTGAGAGGGATCTAGCGCACCGAATCGGAAGCCGTCGTGGAGGCGAGTCCACGTCGCCTCACTACGGAAGGTTGACCTGCACAGCGCGGAGTGGATTCAGCATCGGACTCCTTGCAAGGGCCTGGAGCAACATTACCTTAGAGGGATGATCTCGGGGATCCAGCCCGAGATGATGCTGCGTGCGGAGCATGATCAGTCGGGTCTTCGAGTCGCAAGGTCAAGCGTCACGGACTAGAGATCGTGCGCGGAATTTCTGCAGACAATCGTGTATCAGCTCAGAGTTTACTGGAGTACCGCGAAGCGGGAACGCACGATCCGGAAAAGTCGTAGCCGCCCATCAACGTAAGGTA